>JBBBVM010000009.1:11045210-11685669 GCA_037355625.1 Petunia x hybrida
GCATATCAAAGCTTCAGCTTCGGAGAGGGCTTTAAGGAAGTTGGAAGTCTTGGCTCAGTCAAATCCCTTAAAGTGCTTCCGCGATGACATCTTGAGTCTTGAGATTTCAACTCTTCCACTAAAAGAAAACCCAAGCAAGTTTTAGACTACAACGTAATGTAATCAAGAAACTAGAACCCCCTAGTACCTAGAACCTTCCAAGCCACACGTTAGCTTGTAAGGTTGCCTTTACTTCACCAAAAGAGTAACCTCTACTATATGCTTCTAAACAAGCTGATAGATTACAACTCGATAGCCTATAACAAATAACTAAAACAATAGACTTAACTATGAAACTGCTCCTTCGTAAGGTTCTGCTGCTCAGCCTTTGTTCTTGCACACAAAGCCTCTCACGATCTGATTGTTCTCGATTTGCTCTGTTGAGATGTCTTTTGTGCGTAATGATTCTGGCCAAATTAACTTGTATATAGGAGTTTGACTTAGCCAGATCCAACTAAGTTTATGACTCTTTTTCCACTTTGGAATCCGTTTCAAACAAGGTTTACCCATATTGCCTTATTTAAAACCTAAGTTAATTTTCCTTAGTTTCCAATCCTTTTTCGTTTAGGAACCGCATCTCCTTTCAGCACCGCTACTCGCTTCTTCTTTCCCCGGTAGGATTGGAACTTTGACTCCAGCTGTTTTTTTTCTCCTTCTTCATCTCTAACTCGATTAACCCATTTGAACAGCTTAATTTTTTTGCTTCAACTGTGAACCTTTTCATGGTCTACTTAGCACCAGGTCCTTTGTCATCTTCAAAACTCATCCTTCAACATTTTTTTTTAAATAAAAAAAAATTTCAAGAAACTATCTAAGAACCCTAATTCCTAAAGGCACGAAGTATATGATTGGGGTTGTAGAAACAATCCCTTTCCTTGCTTTGATACCAACTGATGCAAGCAAGATTATAAAAGTAAGAACAATGATAAAAAGTTAGACATGATTTGAATTCAACAAAGGATTTAGTGGGAACTAGTCTACTCACCCTTTTGTTAGGAGTCAAAGAGCACCTAGACTATACGAACTATCCTTAAGTCTAACCTGTGTCTTGTAAACAATTCGATCAAGAGAGGAAAGTATTCAATTCTGATTTCACTCAAGTGGATATCATGAAGCTCCTTAGCTTGACTCCTCGTAAATGGTTTTAAAGTCACGAACTTAGCTTGATCAGGCTGGACTGTATCAACCAGCTATAGCTTTTATAGTGGTATCTTATTTTGCTCCCTTGGGGAGATGTATATATCTTTTGGACTTCTTAGATTTCAGATATGGAAACCTCTAAACCTGTGTATTTTGGGTAGTTAGGTGTATCCTTCAAACAGATTGTATATATGTCTGCCCCTGAGAGTTATCTTGTGTTGTTAAGGTTAGATTTATTTTGTTCTCGAAATAATTATTCGTCATTTATATCGATTCAGTCAATAGGGTTCACCCGACAGGTCTAGGGGAGGTGATCGGGTGCCTGCACGGCCTAGCCGAGAATTCAGGTCGTGTCAGTTTGAGTCCTTATGACTCACTCCCTATCTGTTTTTTTTGTTGTCTTTTTGTTTCGGCAGGTTCTGCTCCAGGGCCCAGCATGTATCGTGAGTGAAGAGAATGATGTATTCAACTATCTATGGTGAGCCATCTTGTTCCTTGAGGCCATCAGCTATAACTTTTATAGTGGTATCTCATTTTGCTCCCTTCGGGAGGTCTGTATATCTTTTGGACTTCTTAGATGTCGGATCTGGAAACCTCTAAACCTGTGTTGGTAGTTAGCTATATTATTCAAACAACTTGTATATATGTCTGTCCTTGAGAGTTGTCTTGTGTGGTTAAGGTTATATATATTTTGTTCTCAAAATAATTCTACGTCATTTATATCGATTTAGTCAATAGGGTTTGCCCGACAGGTCTAGGGGAGGTGTTCGGGTGCCCGCATGGCCTAGCCGAGAATTCAGGTTGTGTCAGGTTGTATTAGAGCCCAATTTAAAGTCTTTCCAGATCATAACAATGTATAATAGAGTCTCGCTGATCGGGCAGAGACGTTCGTACCTATCTACGAGAGGCTACAATGGCATTTAGGTAGTTTCTTTTCTTTTTTCCCCATCGTGTGTGAGTCTTCTTATCCGAAGTTAAATATTTTTAATTCTTTCATAGTAAATGGTGAGAACGTGCGTGAATGTTCAGCCAGAGGCGGAAGAGCCAGCGGCCGTCCCTATGCCTGTTGCTCCGTGAGGTGATAGTGTTTGCTATGGTAGAGGCCGTGGTCGAGGCAGAGGTAGAGCTACCCAGAAAGCGAGGATGGTGGACTATGTTGATCCTGCTGCAGAGGTTTTGGCAATGCCAACTTTTGCTGGGCAGGGGGAGTAGGGCTTATTCATTCCCCCAGCATCTCATGATGCTTTTATGAGATTCTTGGCGATGCAGATGCCCCAGGGACCTCATATTCCTCAGGCTGCCGTAGATGCTCCTATTCCTCAGGCAGATCCTCAGGCTGCAGTAGATATTGGTGCTCAGGTTCAGGAGCCCCAATTCTAGCTCCACATGTAGCCCCGACAGTTCATGCTCCAGGTGGTTATGTTAGAGGCAGCGGGTGTTGTACCTCCAGTTGTTCAGGCTGGTCAACCAGTCCAGGTAGCAGGTCAGGTCGATGATCCGGCAAGGCTGCATTATTTTACTCGACTTGACCCTCCAAAATTCTCTAGTCATACATCAGATAAGCTTAAGTCCCATGAGTTTCTTGATCGATGTATGTTAGAGGCCCTTGGGTATCTTGAGCAGTATGGAGTTGAGTATACTGCCTTCCGGTTAAAGGGTCCGGCTTTAGCTTGGTGGACTTCACTCCGATCAGCTTGGCAGGGCTTGCCTAAGCTGAACTGGAGTGAGTTCTCCCACCGATTCATGGAGAAGTTTCTCCCTCGCAGTCAGCAAGATGAGAATAGGAGACAGTTTGAGAGGATTGGACAGGGTAACCTGCCAGTCTCGGAGTATGAGCTTTTATTTTCAAAGATGTCCAGCTTTTGCGATCCCAGATGGCTCGTTAGATTGAGGCCGATACTCCATTTGATATTGCTATTGATATTTCTAGGAGATACGAGGCATATCATAGATTGGAGATGGAGGAGTTAGAGCGGGAGAGTAAGAGATCCCATAGTCCAGGGTATTATAGTACCTCATTTGGAGGTAGGAGTTATTAGCAGCAGGGTAGACCTCCTGTTAGGCCAGTTGAGCCTTCGATGCATGGTTTTACGAACGTGCTTGCTTATTCTCAGGGCCAGTTCCAGTTTTGCCCGCTAGATCAGTCTCAGTTTGATCAGCGTAGATTTGCTCTAGGATACTTTATCTGTCAGGATCCAGGGAGTCATAAGCAAGATTACCCTTATCTTCGTCCGCAGGGTAATAGTCATCCTTTCTCTCGCCCTTCGGCACCGATGCAGCAGCAGCCTCATGGTGTCCCTTTTGGGTCTCAGCCAGCTAAAGGTGCACCACTGCCTAGCAGAGGTCGTGGGCGTAGTTTTGGTGGTTCTTCTAGAAGAGGTTCTCAAAGTGGTGGCTTAGCTCGGCCGCAGAGACAACTATATGCACTGCCATCCAGGCAGGATGCTGAGGCATTTGGTGCAGCAGACCCCGGTAACTTCCTCCCTTATCTGTGTGTAGGATTTGTTTCTTGTGGAAAATATGGAATTAGTCTATCTTGATATGTCTCTATGGGTTTTCTTGGATATCATTTCTATTAAAGAAATCTGTTGTGGTAGAGGGGTCAGTTTCTAGTATGTTTTATTCTAGGGGTTTGAGAGACCCTAGTTGTTTATCTCGTTTAAATGCGAGAGATTTAGGAGTAAGTGTCAATATTGTCGACTTGGCTTCTGGTTGTGCCACCTTTTGTTGTTATATCAACTTAGTTCATCTCTCCTTCCTTGGATTCAGTGTTAGTAGAATGATGCGAATTCTATTCGCCACTATCAGAGTGCGTTATTGCTCCTTCAGGTGTAAGGCGATTGGTAAGTAAAGATTGATCTATGTGTCTCGCCTTGGTGTGAGACACTAGTAATGATATTTTATGCTATGAGCTTGTCTCTATTATAGAGCAAATTTTCCAGCGTGTCCGTTAGCGACTTATTGAGGCTTCTTTCAGATTAGAAGGTTGGGATTGACATGAATATTGTGCCATAAGTTCATTCAATGTATATTTTTTCCATTGCATTTTTTTACTAGCTTGACTCGGAAGGTAGTCTAACTTTGATAGCCAGGCGAATAAAAATGAGTTTCCCATAAGCTTTAGTTGTTGCTACCCTCGGTTTAGCGTTATTTATTTTTCGTCTGGTACTAATAAGTTGGGTGTCATTAGTGATACTCTCTGTGTTGGGCCAGAATGAATTTCCATGTAACCAGGTAATGTGTTGCTTGTGTCCCAAGGTCGCTAAGATTAATGAAGAGCATTGTCCACCTCGTGAATTTGAGTCATCAAGCAGTAGTGCTTGTGGTAAAGGCTTAGAAGTTGTGAACTCGAGAGTTGTAGTTCCTTGACAACTCGAGAGTGTAATCTGGTAACTAAGGTCGAGTTGCGTTCTGCTTACGTTATGGTTGAGTCTTCCTTAGTCAAGTGGACTAAGGAAGGGCAGCTTGGAAATCCTTATTTCTAATTAGTTATGTAGTTGTGTTCTTGGTGGAGGAGTTTTCTTCCAACTCTTGATGCCAAGGGTAAGTCTTTCAAGCGTCATCGAAATGTAAGTTGAATTTAAAAGTTTATTGACCCTATCCGTATCGAGAAGCGTATTGGTAAGGTAGCTTATCGGCTTGACTTGCCAACTTCTATGCAAGTTCACCCAGTTTTCCATGTATTGATGCTTCGGAAGTGTATCCAAGATCCTTTCGAAGTGATTGAATTAGCTCCTGCTCAGCTAGATGTAAATCTAGCTTACGAGGAGTTCCCAGTTGCTATAGTTGCACGTGATGTCCGGGAGCTTCGTTCGAAGAAGATTCAGATTGTTAGAGTGCGATGGCATAATCGTCCTCGCGAGGAGGACATGGGAGCTTGAGTCCACTATGTGTGAGATGTATCCCCACCTCTTCGATGATTCAGGTTCGATCTTGATCTTTTTATGATAGCTTTCATAATTATGTAATGGTATCTACTGATAGGTTAGAAAAGTTCGTTCGAATGTTCTTTTCAGTCGAGCTCAATCGGTTCTAGACTCTTGCTTGTTCGAAGAAGAACGAGAGTCTAAGTGGAGGAGAATGAAACGACCTTAGGTAGTCATTTTGGGAGTTAGGACTCCAATTGGCGTACCGATGGTCTTAAAAGCTTCATAAGGTCCATTAGGGAGGACGATATATGGGAGGTTGAGTCCAGTATATGTGAGAGGTTATCCTCACCTCTTCGATTATTCAAGTTCGATCTTGATCTTTTTATGATTCGTCTTTCGTTATTATATAATGGTATCTACTGATATGTTAGAAAAGTTCGTTCGAATATTCTTATCAGTCAAGCTCAATCGGTTCTAGACTATTGCTCGTTCGAGGACGAATGAAAGACTAAGTGGAGGAGAATGAAATAGCCTTAGGTAGTCATTTCGGGATTTAGGACTCTGATTGGCATGCCGACGGTTTTAAAATCTTTGTAAGATCCATTAGGACCTGTTTGTAAAATTTGAGCTAAATCGGACCTCATTTGGTAGGTATCGAAAGATGGTTTCTGTTTCCATTGTCGGTAAATCTTAAAAAAAGATTTTCGAGCTCGATTTTGGCGAATGAGCTCCGATTAAAAATTTGAAAGCATCGTTAGGTTCATATTGTCATCGAGTAATTCAAAGTTGCACCTTAAGCTTTTCGCTAGAATAAGTGACCGGCTTCCCTTCTTGCATAAGCACTCCTCCGATACTGACCCCGGATGCATCACATTCGACTTCGAACACTTTGCTAAAGTCAGGGGGTTGAAACAACGGGTCTGAACTAAGCCTCCGCTTCAACACTTGGAAGGCCCTCTCTTAGGACTCTCCCCACACAACTGGTTGATCCTTTTTGACCAGCTCAGTTAAAGCAGCTGCAACGGTGCTCAAGTCACGGACAAACCTTCTATAAAAACTTTCTAACTCATGGAAACTTCAAACTTGAGACACCGAAGTAAAGGGTCGGCTAATCTTTAATAGCCTCGACTTTTGAGTCATCGATTTCAACACCATTAGCACTCACAAAAATATCAAAGAAGACAACATGTTCAACACAAAAGGCACACTTTTTGAAATTAGCATAAAGCTTTTCATTTCTCAAGCACAAGCCTTAAGTGTTCTATATGGCCATCCACAGATTTACTATAAATAAGTATGTCATCAAAATACACAATAACAATCTTTTTTATAAACGGTTTAAGCACATGGGTCATCAATCTCATGAATGTGCTCGATGCGTTAGAGAGGCCAATCGGCATCACAAACCATTCATACAGTCCGAATTTGGTCTTGAATGTAGTCTTCCACTCATCACCCGATTTCATTCAGTTTGTGTGGTAACCGGACCTAAGGTCAATTTTTGAAAAGCAACATGGACCACTCAATTCATCAAGCATGTCATCTAATCGAGGTATAGGATGATGATACTTTACCATTATCTTGTTGACTGTTCGGCAATCAATACAAATTCACCACGTTCCATATTTGTTAGGAACAAGTATAACAGGAACGATGCACGAGCTTAAGCTCTCTCGAACCAGTCCTTTGTTCAGCAATTCATCCACATGTCGTTGGAGCTCTTTGGTGTCTTCGAGATTATACCGATAGGCTGGCTTGTTCGAGATTTGAGACCCCTGGATGAAGTCAGTTTGATGCTCGATTCCTCTTAAAGAGGCAATCCACTTGGCATTTTTTCAAGGAACATGTCTCTGAAGTCTTGCAAAACATTTTGAATAACACTAGACAAAGGGTTACCATTAGTGAAATCATCATTCAAACTCATATGGATACCCTTGTGTACGAGGCAAATCATCAACTTGATTTTGTCATTGCCTCGTTGGCACTCACCCGGTCATGATTGCACAAATATTACTTGATAGGGGTGGTGTTTCAGCATTTTCATCAGCCACAATTTGTGTCCCCATGGGAGACTTAGCTTTGGCCGCTTTATTCAGCTCCCTCATTCATTTATAGTCCTCATTGACTTTTTTTTGGAGACAAAGGCTCGAGTATGAAACTCTTATCTTCGAGCTTAGCAGTATAAGTGATGGCTCATCCGTTATGGACAACGGACATATCATATTGCCACGGTCACCCAAGTAGCAAATGACTAGCTTGCATCGGGACCACATCAAATATCATCTCATCTTGATAAGCCCCTACTTGAAACTGGATCAACACCTTCTTAGCTACCCTCAGTTCTCCACATTCATTCAATCATTGTAATCGATAGGGGCGGGGACGTTTCATTGTAGGCAGTCCCATTTATGAAAATAAGGTTTGGCTTACAATATTAGAACAGTTGCTTGAATCAACAATCATCGAACACACCTTTCCCTTGACTCGACACATTGTATGGAAGAGATTTTCTCTTTGAACATCTTCCTCGTCTTCTATGTTCATAATGCTCAAGTTTCTAAGGACCACAAGAAATATTTTCTGACAGCCAGCTTCGGTTACTTCGTGACCGTCTTCATCATCATTAGCTTGGTCAGGCCCTTCTCCATTTTCCTCCTCAGAGTCACTCGTTTGTTCACGGACGGTTCCATCCTCGAGCAACATCATAGCTCGGCAGGTTGGCCACTCTTAACCCCTTCATTTATGATATTGAATTAATGAAACACTAGGAGTATTGAGTTGATTTGAGCCTCCTAACTCTTTGGAGTTATTACTGGTCACTACCTACTCTAAGGGTTTCTTCTAATCACGTCCAGTGTTGGCATTAGTAGGGTTCAGACTCTTCCATTCTTTGCCCCAGTTCAAAGGAGTAGTGGTAGTGCTCCCTCGATATCGATTTAATCTATTGTCCTTCACCCATTTTTCAGCATTGATCGCTGCATGAAATGCTTCATCCAAAGTATGGAACACATGAAATATTAATTGAGATGATATCTCTCGATTCACCCTATTTTAGAACTGAATGATGGCTTACTCTTCGTCTTCTTCCATATCAAGAGCTAAACGAATCTTTTCAAACTTGTCAAAGTACTCTTCGACCGATTTAGGCCCTTGTTTCAAATCATAGAGCTCTTGAAGTTTCTCTTGACGATAATTAGCTATCACAAACTTAGCATCCATCACTCTCTTCAAATGTTCCCAAGTAAGGTGCTTGGATAAAGTAGAAGCATCACAGACTTCAAATGTTCCCAAGTTTCTCTTTTCAAACTCCAACCAAGTAGAAGCATATGCCTCAAATGAAGCAATAACCTAGACAACTTTTCTTTCATCGGTCATCTCATTTGTTTCAAAGATTCGTTCTGTTCGAACGTTCCAATCAAGATATTGGTCCAGAACACTAGTTCCTCTGAATGGTATAATAGTAATCTTGACACTATTTAAGTTTGTATCTCTACCACTTCGGGCTTGCTCTAGATAGCCATCATAATAATCATCAACCTTGCATTCAAGATGTCGAACAACATAAGTTCCTTGACCTCGACCTCGACCTCAAGGGTTCCCACGACCTTATTGAGGCTGTCCTCGTGGAAAGAATGGTGGCTCGTAATCAGCTTCAGCCTCAGAATACTCTTCATCTTGAACATCACCATTTTTATCTATGGCTATTAATTGTCTTCGGGGCCTTTGCAATGGTGGTAAATACGCTTGGGGAATGCACACAGTTTTCTCATTGCGAGCAGTTTCAACTCTCAATTTGGCATTGGGCCAACTTGTTATACCCGATTTTAGACTCAGCTCAAAGAGAGTCGGGTTTCGAATTTGACCCGGTAACTCGTTTGAGTTCAAGAGTTGGAGTCGCCACCTAATATAGTTTCTAAGGTGCATTAGGCCACCTAAGCGTCTAAGGTTGAGTTCATTGTTACACTAGTCCAGTTCCAGAGATTCACAAAGGGTAAGAAGTCCAAATGACTCAGGGGAGAAGGTGTTAGGCACTCCCCCCGAGCCCCACGAAAGGTGGTTCCCGTCCGAGTCTATATTTTGGGATAAAGTTGTGAATACTATCATGCAATACTAACTTGGGAGGTTAAATTCGTATCTAACTTATGAAAGTAAATATATCTATGCAATTTTAATCCACACATAAGCAAATAAGTTTCATATACGACCTACGTTTAAGCCAAGTTGCATTTTATGGCCTCTAATACGAATGCCTAATCGTAAGTGAGGCTAATCATGCAAAAGAACACCAAATTCGGGTCTATTTGTGCAATTTCAACGTCTCGAATAGTTTTGCATAAATAGACAGTTTTATAAACGATTTTTAGATATAGATAAAAAACCAAATAGGTGTTGTTTTTAAAACAAAATACGGAGAAGAACCGGGCGAAGGGGTGGTGCCTTAACTAAGTACTAAAGCTGCTGGAGCGACTGCCTTCGTTGATTTCCCACGAAGGAATCATAATCTCGCTACTTCCCCTTTCTGTCCTAAGCGGGGGAGAAGGATTAAAAACCTTGTGTGAAGGAAAGGCTGTTAGCCATTTAGGGTCGGTGTGACTCGTCATTAGTTATCGAGCCCTAACCTTAATGGCTATTTTTGTTTAGGGGTCAGTTTTGAAAATATATAGGCGAAGGGGCTTTTTTTTTTGAAAACGGGTTTCATATAAGCACATAGATACAAACAAATGTTGCCGCACATAATTTTAGATAAAAGCATGAAGATACATTAATAATTAGATTAGACTTTAGAAAATGTATATAAGTATTGGTATGTTTGACCCCAATGATTCATACGCCCTCATACACTATGAGATTAGTGTACAAGAGCCAAAGAATTGTAAAAAATGGTTTAAACACACAAAAGGGCCAGATTATTAAAAGGTTTTGGCCCAGCTTAGTTATGCACAATGGCAGTTTTGTTTTGCAAAACACGATTCAAATTAAGCAATTAATCATGCAATAAGCCCCTGTTTATCAGAAACTACGTATTTCAACAGATTAAGCATAAGAATTATTTTGGATTTTGACTTTAGTCGACTAGGCGTAAGGGACAATCCTGTTATTAGAATTTCCAAGTTTTACGTGTAGATGCTCCAGTCAAAACACTTCCAGACTTAGTTCTGATCATCGCATGCTATATTATAACTTCTAGTTATCAATTAAACTCGAGCCTGGATGCAAAGACTTCTACTTTCTTAAGCATGATGCTATCACATAAAGAGGAGGGTGAGAAAAAGGCCCCTGGATAGCCAATTATACAGTCTTATGACTGTATCCCTGTTTTAAAGTGAATAAGCAGGAATATCCTAACAAATACAAACATAACAGGGGGAACTACAAGGAAAGAAAGAA
This sequence comes from Petunia x hybrida, assembly GCA_037355625.1. Classification (NCBI taxonomy): domain Eukaryota; kingdom Viridiplantae; phylum Streptophyta; class Magnoliopsida; order Solanales; family Solanaceae; genus Petunia; species Petunia x hybrida. The sequence goes on from JBBBVM010000009.1 coordinate 11,055,647, forward strand.
AGACAATAAACAAGGCTTTGTATACACTTCAGACAAGGCTTGTGTAAGCCTAATTCCTAGTGATCTAGAAGCTTTAGTAAGGCTCTTTCAGATAGCCAAAAGACTTGTGAGTTAAGCCCTGGTATAGTCATAAGACTATCCACACACACATGCTGCATAGAATAGTTAGAAGGAAGGGCAAATATGTAGCCCCCAAACAGACCCACACAAAAAACAGGGGAGAAGCACATAGATAGTTTTAAACATCGACAGTCAAAGATGAGAGTAAGTGAGGGACATATTTGTTTACCTTCTAATCAGGTTAGGAACCAAAAGAAAGTAGTATTGCAGGTAATGCCCAGCTTCTTCCTTTACTGAATTAGTTAACAAGCAAGCTAGAAAGAAACAATGATGATGCAGCAATTAGAAGCCTTTCACAACCTCTCTTTTCAGTTGCAAAATAATGAAAGCCTTCAGAATAACTAAGGGAAGATAGAATACTTTTAGCCGAGTAGGTTTCTGTGAATTTTCAGTGTGTGTAAGTACAAAGAATAGACTAGTTTATATAGGCAAATGAGTGAGGGTTTTAAGTTCAAACAGGCAGGACCCCAAAGGTAAGGGAATATTGTTTCCCATAATCAAAAGGATCCATCTAGGTGGACTTTCCAAGTATATCTTGATCAGGCCCTAAACTTAAGGTAAATAAGACCCCCTAGCAAATATAGTTCCTTTCCTTTAACCAATAAGCCATCCAAATTCAAGAACCAATGTGCAAAAATATTCTAGACTAGTTTAGGTTCGAAAATCAGTCAATTATCTTGGCAAACTTCAATTGACACCATATCAATTACAACACTAATTTCCATTCTAGTTGTCAATCAAGAGTTCAAATTGAATTCAATCAGGATCCCTCTAATCATGCTAACTCAAATTATCCTTCCCATTTCAAGCATCCAGGCATGAAAATCACATATCTCAATTTAGTTAGATCGAATTCCTTTAATATTGCAAGACAAAGTTTCAATCAAATTTCAAATTGAGCCAATTATATATGCATTCTAGTGGACTGGACACATCAAAGGTTAATCAAATTAACATAAAAATTGTCATGAACTCTAAAGATTTAAAATTGAATCCAAGAGACATAGAGCACAGACTGCATATGTAGTATAATTCATGCATTTAATAGTTCAAAACGATGCTCATTTTGACAGTGAAATAGGGTAAAAATCAGTGATCACATGGTATGTGCCCTAATTAATTAGCATGTAACAATTACTGATTAATCATACAAACATCTAACTAATCACTCAGAAAATCAGGCTAAGCATAAATGTCACATAATCATCTTCTAACACTGTAAAACAAACAAAGGAAAGGGAATACCCGTTTGATTTGGAACCGGGTCAATCGCAACCCATCTTCCCATTGTACTTGCATGAGGATTTTCCCTCCGACAGGTTGTAGAAACTAGGTTTTGCAAACCCTCGCCTGATTTTCTTTCTCCAGTGACAGTGACGACATCGATGAAAGGTCAAGTCTTTGATCTCGTCGTTTGGAGAAATCTCCATAGGGGCTTTGTAGCGGACCATGAGGAGAGCAAGAAAATGTAGTTTTTTTGTTGTTTCCCCGGTGGAGTTGGCCGGAAATGGTCCTTGACAGTGGCGATGTAGGGTTGAGACGAGAGAGAATTGGGCCGAGGTGGCTGAATGTTAGGAGAAATTGGATAGGGAGATAGGGTTTTGGGGGTGAGGTTTAGCTAAAATAGGAAGGTGCGGTACTGGCCGTTGGATCATCCAGTTAGACGATCGAGATCGATCCACGTAGGTGTGACGTGTATAAAAATGGAGTTTATGTGCATAGGCGTATGTGTATATCTATTTATGTGTATATAATGTATAAATATTTTATAGTAGGCACAATTTTAGTATAAAATAGGTATAAAATAAGTATAAAATTATAGAAAAATTATGGAATTAATTTTAAAGCATTAAAATGATTGGGGGGGGGGGGGGGGGGGCGTATGAAAATACAACCTTGGGATTTAAAATATTTTGGATAATTTTGTCAAAAATAGAAGTAATTACGGAACTTCGGTTAGGAACGCACATTTTGTAAAAATGGCTATGGTTTGCGATGACGTTTTAAAAAATGGCTCTGATTACTAGACTCGTATAGGAAGATAAATTGAAAGAATAGACGGGGCAAAAAATAAATGCACGATCGCGGTGTAATTTGAAAACCATTGCTTTTGAAAAATAGGAGAGACGAAATTGGGTGTCAACAACTGTCCCTCTTTGCCGGGGATGATGAAAGAGTCTTCGGTCAAAGACGTTGACAGTACGACCAATTTTGTCATGACTCTAGAGGAGTGCTTTCGACTTAGGAGAATGTGGGGAGATGTAAGGCCGCAATGTTCACTTTGTCTGAGTGTATACCCTGCAATAAAGATGAGTCTGCAAAATGATGTATGTATAAGTGAAGTGTAGAACGTACCTTCCTGTCGGGCTGGATTGTCATTCCAGTATTTTTACCATATGTAGTTGTGTCTGCTATGCCTGACCATGTGTCATTTGCTGTCAAGTGTTAGATTCGACGTCGGGCTGTGTACCCTCAGTCGATGCATTGGGCTGTGTACCCTCAGAAAATGTAAATGTAAAATCGATATCGGGCTGTGTACACTCAACCGACGCTTCGGGTTGTGTACCCTCAGCTAATTTAAATGCAAATTGATATCGGGCTGTGTACCCTCAGAAAATGTAAATGCAAATCGATATCGGGCTGTGTACCCTCAACCAATGCTTTGGGCTGTGAACCCTCAGAAAATGCAAATGCAAAATCGATATCGGGCTGTGTACCCTCAACCGATGCTTCGGGCTGTGTACCCTCAGCAAATTTAAATGCAAATTGATATCGGACTGTGTACCATCAACCGTCGCTTCGGGCTGTGTACCCTCAACTAATTTAAATGCGAATCGATATCGGGCTGTGTACACTCAACCGACGCTTCAGGCTGTGTACCCTCAGCTAATTTAAATGCGAATCAATATCGGGCTGTGTACCCTCAGCTAATTTAAATGCAAATCAATATCGGGCTGTGTACCCTCAACCGACGCTTTGGGCTGTGTAGTCTCAGCTAATTTAAATGACAAATCGATATCGGGCTGTGTACCCTCAACCGACGCTTTGGGCTGTGTACCCTCAACTAATTTAAATGCAAATCGATATCAGGCTGTGTACCCTCAACCGACGCTTCGGGATGTGTACTCTCAGCTAATTTAAATGCAAATCGATATCGGGCTGTGTACCCTCAGCTAATTTAAACGACAAATTGACATCGGGCTGTGTACCCTCAACCGACACTTCAGGCTGTGTACCCTCAGCTAATTTAAATGCAAATTGATATCGGGCTGTGTACCCTCAACCGACGCTTCGGGCTGCGTACCCTCAGCTAATTTAAATGACAAACCTTTGTTGAAACATGTCTGTCGTGTGTTGCCGAGTTGCTTATCTTTTTGTGCCTGCATCCAAAGAAAGATTGGTGAGTTGTGCGGGGTGGTCTAGTTTGTGCATTCTTGGCTTGCTTCGCGCTCGCTGTCGACGAGTGCTGGGATCTTGGCCGAGCTGATAGGGATATGCATATAGTAGTAAATAATGCAAATATTTTCGGAAAACTTTTATAAGAAAGAGATGAAATGGAATATTTTGTCCCATTGAGTCACGATTCGCGTTGTGTAAAGCCTTAGTTGTCGCTCTTCATGCCGTTCCAAACTCCATCAAGTGAATTTTGAGGGCGACCTCAAAATTCTGCCCTGGTTTGTATTTTAAATTTTTGAGAGGTCCTCAAAAATTTCTGCCCAGTATCGACTAAGTTGGTCCTCTAAGAATTTTTTGAGAGTTCCTCAAAAATTCTGCCCTAGTGTCTACTTTGTGGAAAAATAAAGTTTTTGTATTTATGCGACCGAACCTTGGGTAGGTTGCCTACGTATCCCACTTGGGGAATTAGGTCGTGACGTAGTTCAGATTGCATAATGTATTGTAGAATAGCGAAATCACTAGCTAGTATAAGCTCTTATACATAGTATCTCTTAAAAACGTCTGAGTTGATTGGTTTCGGCCTAACTTTTCCTTCCATTTCTACCAGTATCAATGCTCCTCCATTCAGAACTCGATGAACCATGTACAGCCCTTGCTAATTTGGTGCAAACTTTTTTTTTGCCTCTTCTTGATTTGGAAATATCTTCTTCAGTACTAATTGCCCAGGTTCGAAGGATATTTCTCGAATTTTCTTGTTAAATGCCTTAGTCACCCTCCTCTGATATAATTGCCCATGACATATCGCATTCAATCTCTTGCCGTCGATGAGGGCCAATTGCTCCATTCTTCCTTTGATCCATTTGGCGTCTTTCAACTGTGCCTCATGGATGATTCTCAAAGATAGTATCTCGACCTCCGCGAGTATCACTGCCTCAGTGCCATACACCAGCAAGTAAGTAGTAGCTCCCGTTGATGTTCTCATTATGGTGCGGTACCCAAACAGAGCATAGGGCAAGTTCTCGTGCCATTACTTTGAATTGTCTGTCATCTTGCGCAATATCTTCTTGATTTTCTTGTTGGCCGCCTCGACCGCACCATTCATTTGAGGCCTATATGCAGTGGAATTGTGGTGCTTGATCTTGAAGACCTCACAGGTCGCTTTCATTAGGTCACTATTGAAGTTGGACCCATTATCAGTAATGATCGACTCAAGGATACCAAATCGGCAGATCATCTTATCACGGACAAAGTTTGACACCACTTTCTTCGTCACTGATTTGTACGATGCAGCTTTTATCTATTTGGTAAAATAGTCGATGGCCACCAATATGAAGCGATGTCCATTAGAAGCGGCTGGCTCGATAGGTCCTATGACATCCATTCCCCAGGCAGCAAAAGGCCAAGGTGACCCCATGATATTCAATTCATTAGGAGGCACTCGAATCAGGTCTGCAGGGACTTGGCATTGACGGCATCTCTTTGCGTGCTTTATGCAATCATGCTCCATTATCATCCAGAAATAGCCAGCTCTCAAAATCTTCTTTGCAGGCACGAAACCGTTCATATGTGGGCCACACGTCCCAGAGTGTATTTCTTCAAACAATTTAACGGCTTCTTTGGCGTCCACACATCTCAGCAATCCCAAATCAGGTGTCCTTTTGTATAAAACTTCTCCGTTCAGAAAGAAACCATTTGCTAGCCTCCTTAGTGTCTTCTCTTGGAGACTTGTTGCATCATTTGGGTAAATTCCATCTTTGAGAAACCTTTTGATGTCGTAGAACCAAGGTTGTCCGTCTGATTCTTCTTCTACATGATAACAATATGCTGGTTGCTTCCTCATTGTCATGGGTATTGAGTCAATGTAGTTCTTGTCTGGATGTTTGATCATGGAAGATATGGTGGCCAAATCATCCGCGAACTCATTTTGCAGCCTAGGTATATGCCGGAACTCTATCTTGGTGAATCGTTGCTTCAGCTCTTTTATGCACTCCAGATACGGCAGTATCTTCGAGTTCTTTGCTGTCCATTCTCCTCGGACTTAGTGAACAAGTCAGAATCTCTGATTGCCAACAGCTCTTGTATGTTTATTTCTACCGCCAATCTAAGACCCAAGATGCAGGCTTCATACTTCGCCATGTTGTTGGTGCAAGGGAACCTTAATTTGGCTGTGACAGGATAGTGTTGTCCAGTCTCGGAGACTAATACCTCTCCAATGCCGACTCCTTTGAAATTTACTGCTCCATCGAAGAATAGCCTCCAACCATCATACTCTTCGGTGATATCTTCCCCTACAAACATGACTTTTTTGTCTGGGAAATAGGTGTGCAATGGTTCATAGTCATCTCCCACTAGATTCTCGGCCGTATGATCAACCAAGTCCCTAGCTTTCACCGCCTTTTGAGGGACAAAAGTGATGTCGAATTCGCTGAGCAGCATTTGCCATTTAGCCAGCTTTCCAGTAGGCATTGGTTTTTGGAAGATGTACTTGAGAGGGTCCATCCTTGATATCAGCAATGTTGAGTAAGATGTGAAGTAGTGTCTCAACTTCTGTGCTATCCAGGTCAGCGCACAGCACGTGTGTTCCAGCAATGTGTACTTGGCCTCGTAAGGAGTAAACTTCTTGCTTAGATAGTATATTGCTTGCTCCTTCCTTCCAGTTGAATCATGCTGTCCCAATACACAACCAAAGGCTGAATCTACTACGGACAGGTACAAGATCAAAGGTCGCCCAGGCTCAGGTGGAACTAGCATGGGCGGGCAAGACAAGTACTCATTTATCCGATCAAATATTTTTTGGCAGTCCTCTGTCCACTCGATCGCTGTGTCTTTCTTTAGTAACTTGATGATCTGCTCACAGATGACAGTGGATTGTGCTATGAACCGCCTGATGTAATTGAGCCTTCCCAGAAAACTCATAACCTCTTTCTTGCTTTTTGGAGAAGACAATTCTTTGACGGCTTTGATCTTGGATGGATCCAACTTGATATCCCTCCTACTGACGATGAAACCCAAAAGCTTCCCTGCTGGAACACCAAAAACACACTTTGCTGGGTTCAGCTTCAAATTGTACTTTCGCAAGCAATCTAAGAACTTGTGCAAGTTGTCAAGATGCTCTGAACTCTTCTTTGATTTGATGATCACATCATCCACGTAGACTTCAATTTCTTTGTGCATCAAGTCATGGAACATAGTTGTCATTGCCCTCATGTAAGTTGCCCCATCATTCTTCAAACCAAACGACATTACCTTGTAGCAATAAGTCCCCCAAGATGTGGTGAAAGCTGTCTTCTTGGCATCCTCTTCATCCATGAGTACTTGATGATAACTGGCGAAACTGTCCACGAAGGATTGTAGCTCATGTTTCGCACAATTGTCAATCAAGATATGTATATTTGGAAAAGGAAAATCATCTTTTGGGCTTACTCTGTTCAGGTCCCTGTAATCCACACAAACTCTGAGTTTTCCATCTTTCTTCGGCACTGGGACAATGTTAGCCAGCCAAGTTGGGTATTTGATTGTTTTCAAGATTCATGCGTTGAGCTGCTTGGTTAGCTCCTCCCCAATCTTCAGCAAAACTGACGACTTGAAAGTTTGGACCTTTTGTTTGACCGGCGGAAAGCCCGGATTGATAGGTAATTTGTGAGCTACCACATCCGTGCTTATGCCAGTCATGTCATCGTACGACCAGGCGAATACGTGCTCATATTCTTTAAGAAACTCAGTATATCACTTTTTATCTTCGGCGGTGAGATGCACACTGATCCTTGTCTCTTTCACCATTTCCTCATCTCCTAGGTTTATCATCTCAGTTTCCTCTAGATTTGGCTTAGGCTTGTTTTCAAATCTTTCAATTTCTTCTTGTGTGGTTTCATCAAAATCATCATAATCAACTCCAGTTTCCTCGAGCTCCATTGTTCATTACACATTGCGATTGTGGACTCAATGGAAGTATTAGTTTGAATGCTGAAAAATAAAATATTTCAAAAATAAAAGATTAAAATAAATTTTAAACGGGAAATAGCGCGATATTTTATTTATGAATCCTTGCAAAAAAAGTTTGTAGGGAGACATGTGCAACAAGAAAGAAAAAATGCAAATTCCACGATTCAAAGTCGGGTTTTATTTTAGAAAGCATAAAATAAGTTCTATCCCCCAGCTCTACCAAGGTCCACGGTAAGCTCGGGCCCGGTTGCTGATCCAGTTGTTCAATGCGGCTCCAGATCCAGCCTTTGTCAGTCCAGGAGGTTCAACACGTTCTTACAGGATCACACAGCAGTCTTCGTCGGATATGAACAGTTCTTGCACTCCCGCCAGCAGATTCTCTTCAGCATCAGGTATCTTTGGCTCCATCCTTGTGCTGCAGACACCTCCCCTTTTTGGTCATCTAAGTATCCAGACGAGATGAAAATATGCAAGAGAGTCTTGGTGCTTTTCTTACAGAACTTGAAGTCCAGTGATGCTTCTTCCATGCTCTTCTCGTAGGTCACAATGTACCCTATGTCGGCCTCTCATTGTCGGGCCTCATCACAATTTTAATCGGCTCAACCATGCCGTCCAGGTTCTTGCCCAAACCTTTACCAGGTTCATAGCCTTGCTTGATCATGATGCCTACGACCCAGTCTCCGGGCCATTTTGCAGGTTGTGGGAGTACATATGGCTCTTCAATCACCACCTCCATAGGTTCGGGTGCCTTGGGTATCCACACTTGCTTTCCTTTTGTTTCTTCAGAGATGTGCTTCCAATTGGGGCGGGCATTAGGTGGGTACATTGGTCACTTCTCCATCTTAGCTGGTAAGGTCTCACGAAATTCACGTGAGGGCACACCCCAATCAGATATGACTGGCTCCCAAACTAAATTCCTCCCTTCATAACCTTTGCCTCGGCCATCCCAGTAGGTGCTGTAAAAGTTTCTCTTTCTTTCTTCAACCCCAGGTGGTGTATTGACCAACTTGGGAGCGAAGTGTGCAGTATACCCTCCTTGGATCGTGTCTGTGGGATTCCAACTCGAGTTGTAGTTCTTACGACGTCCTCCTCGAGTGCCTTGCACCGCTCCCACGAGTTCTACAGTATAGAAGGTCTGTCCATCAGGAGCATTCCCTTCGATTGCTGGTATGGTTTGCTCATTGTAGATGGAGTTGTTCCCTTCACCGAACACTACTACCTCTTCATGGTCCACGCGAACTTCACTGTTTTGTGCAATGTAGAAGGCACCGCTCCAGCCATATGGATCCAAGGTCTTCCCAGTAGCAGGTTGTAAGAAGCAGAGATGTCCATGACATGAAACTCAGTAGTGAACTCCACAGGACTGACCATGATAGTTAAGTCAATTTCTCCAATGGTGCTTCTTTGCGATCCATCGAATGCCTTCACCTTCATGTCGCTCTCCCTTATCTTGCTTTTGTCAATTACCATTCTTTTCAGAGTGATGAACGGGCATATGTTCAGACCAGAACCTCCGTCGATCAAGACTCTTCCTACGAACCAATCTTTGCATTTAACGGCGACATGCAGAGCCTTATTGTGGCTCCATCCTTCAGGTGGTAGCTCATCTTCTTGAAAGGCAATTTAGTTGGCCTCCATGACTTGTCCGACCATGCTAGCCAGGTTTTCAACCGAGGTGTCTATTAGAACATGTGCTTCGTCCAACACCTTCATCAAAGCATTTCGGTGACTCTCCGATTTGAGGAGTAAAGATAAAATGAAGATTTGTGCTGGAGTCTTGCCCAAGTGTTCAACCACTGAGTATTCCTTGGCTTGCACCTTCTTCCACAATCCTTCGGACTCCTCCTCCCTGATGCCTCGTCTACCTTGAATAAGATGCTCGGGAGTATAAATCCTCCCACTTTTAGTCATCCCTTGTGCAGCGACTGTTTCGACTGTTGATTTGTTCTTCCTCTCCATCTCATAGTCCCATTGTATCGTCTTGTCGCTGTATGGGAGAACCACATCAACATAGAATTTTGGAGCCACTTCCACCTCGATGGGCTCTGGTGCTTTAGCGGCTTGAGCGACTGAAGCAATTGCTGATCACCTTCCTTTGCCTTAACAATGGTCCCCTCCAGGTTGCATTCCTCATCCAACTCGATCAGATTCACCCTATTGTCTCTATGGTTAGGCAGGGGATTGTTGTGTATGTTTGGAGTTTTCAAATGTATCACCTTTTGATCGATCAAGTCTTGTATCTTATCCCTCAAGGCCTAGCACTTTTCAGTATCATGACCAGGTCCTCTAGAGTGATAGGCATAGGTTTTAGTTTAGTCAAAATAGGGCGTCATCCTGTTGGGTATTTTGAATGGTAGGGGTTGTATATGGCCGGCTACTTTGAGTCTTTCGAACAACTGAGTGCGAGACTCGGCCAATGGGATATAGTTTCTTTTTGGTCTTGGGTTGTTATTGGCGTGAGGCCTTGGTGAATAGGCATTGGTGTTTCGGTAGTTGGGACTTTGTGGGTATGGTGTCCTTTGTGGTGGTGGGTTTTGGTACACAGGCTGAGTGTTGTAGACTGGGTAGGTGGAATGTATGGGTATGATGGAGGACGTGTTTGGTAGTAGTGGTTATGGGTAGGAGAGTGGTCAAATGATGCAGCCATGAAGGAGATATCGTTCTTCTTCTTTCTTGATGTGGTAGTGCTTCCAGCTTGTAAGGCTTTGTTAGTGGCTTGTAGTGCAGCCAAGCTAACAATTCTACCAGTCTTCAGTCCATCTTCGACCATATCTCCAATCTTGATCAAATCTCCAAACTTCTTGTCTTGCAGATTCAACATTTTATCAAAGTAGACGTCTTCTTGTACTCGGATAAAGACTGCCACTATCTCAACGTCTTCCATAGGAAGTTGGACCTTGGCAGCTTCAACCCTCCATCTAGTTGCAAATTCTCTAAAAGTCTCAGTGGGCTTCTTCTTCAATTTCTCTAAGTAGAACCGATCGATCATAGCATCAGTGTTGTGCCCAAAAGTGTCGACAAAGTCTCCAGCCATTGCTTCCCAGTTCGTCCACTTCTTTGTTTGTTGCTTAAAGTACCATACCAGCGCATCTCCGATCAGATTGCGGTTGAACAGTTGCATGCAGATCTTTTCATCATGTGCAACTCCAATCAACTTGTCACAATAAGATCTCAAATGAGCCATTGGGTCTCCATTGCCGTCGAACATGTTGAACTTAGGCGTCCTATAGCCTTCGGGCAGCTTCAAATCAGGATACTCCTCATAAGCTAACCCTCGGGTTCCTTTGGTGCCTTGGAATTTCTTGAACTTCTCTACCAACCATTGGACTTGCTCCTTGGTGCTGTCTACGTCTTCCTTGGTCCATGCATACATTTCATGATCTTTGGTGGGTGACGCGATGGGTTTTGTTTCAACAGTGAAGGAGGATAAGTTGTTTTGTGGTGCTTTTGGTGGTGCAGTATTGGTAGGATAAGGAATTTTTTTTTCAGGGTAGAGTAGATCTTTGCCGTGAAGGTGGGTGGTTTTGTTTGGTTCAACGATCTCATCAGTACGGGCAAGAGGGATCCTATTCTCCAACTCGAATAGTCTCTGTTCCAACTTAGCATAGTCTTTTTTAGGCAACCACACCTTGCTTTTCAGGAGTTCCATTTCCAACTTTGTCAAACTCAGGCATGATATTTCGTCTTGTCCTTGTCCTTGTAGGTAAAGGGGGAGGTATTGGGATTGATCCTCTGGATCTCAACCGGTATTGCGGCGCGACCAGAATGCACAAACCAAACTATCAAGGACTTTGGGACTGATACATCAAAAACAAAGGAAGAAAATGTGAGTATATGTTAGTTTAAATAAAATCGCTTCCTATCATGCATGGGACACCTTTTGTGCCAGAGGTAGGCCTATCAAAGATTTAAAGTAACGTTTTCACCAAACACATCATTTCGCTTGCATAAGCATAATCAACACAAGCCAAAAAAACCTAAAATAATGAAATTTTATTTGATTTGCTTGGCTTTATTACAACCACTAATTTGAGACAATGACTCGATTAAAACGAAAATAACGACAAAAAGACAAAATGACTCAACTCAATACGACTAGACTACGTGCCAAGCAAGGAGGCTTCAGATCAAGCATCAGTTCCAACGTCTTCTTTTTCCTTCTTCTCTTTGGCTTCTTCCTTAGGTTTGTGAACCAAACTCATGGGTGAAGGATTAGCGAATGTCTCCATCAGGTCCTTCCCAGCTTCCATGTCACCAGAAGCTTTCGTGAAGAACTCACAGATTTCTATTCCCTTTGCTTCCTTCTCTTCAAGTTGTACTGCCTTAAAATACTCTCCCTATCCTTTGAGCAAATCTTGTAAATTCCCAGCAGCTTGCCTTGCAGCCATGACCTTGCCTGTCCAATACTTGAGTTCATCCCCTTTGATTTTATCCTTGTATTGTCTCCTCATCTCCCTCTCTCGTGTCACCCTTAACTTTTTTTTCCTTGGTCAAACTCGTGTCTCAGCTTCTTGTATTTTTCAGCAGCACTCAGAGCTTTGGTTTTCCTTTTTAGTGTAGTCTTTGATCGGAAACTTGCCTTATCTTTGCTGAGCCACTGAGGATAAGCCAAAGTAGCTGCAGGGTTCACCCTACTGTCTCGACCACGACAAAACTGCATAGTAAGTCTCTTTTCCCACATTGTCAATATAGTGCAAACCATTGGGTGCTCGATGTCCTTTATGTCGACGTTGAAGCTTCTCCCCTCAGTCAGCAGCGGAGTTTGTTGTGTGATTCCCACTTGTTGGAGGATTCTTAGAGGACATAGTGATGATTTCCTCGGAATCCAATGAATGTCAAGAAATTGATGTCTTGGCCTTGTATGGAAACAACAAAGCTAGCGCAGCTTTCAATTACCCATTGTTCTTCTTGCAACTCTTCAGACTTGGTGTACCATCCTTCCATATTTGCTGGGTCTTCCGATGGCGCTGTTCCAGCAATGCGGGTGCTATGTGAGCGAATCCCTCCTTTCCAAGATGGTTTTGGTGCTACCGGATTGACGGGGACATTGTGAAAATGCTCTATCAACCATATTTGCAGCAACAAGTTATACCCCTCAAAGAAGTCTCTTCCTCTTCTACATTTGGTCAGAGCCCTATAAACCTCCCCCAGAATCATTGGAACCAAGCTTACTTGACGTTTGTGAGCTCTCTTGCGCAATCCCTCTACTACTCTTCCCAGCCTTATGTCAATCTTCCCTTCCTTCTCGGGGAAAACCATGCTTCACAGAAAAGCAACGATGAAAGCATTGGATTCAGTCCACTCCCAATCTTGAATTTCCTATGCCCCAATTCAATCATGCCTAAGCGTTGGGTCTCCACATCTAGAATGCAAGTACTCCAACGTGACTTTCCCATCATGCACTCCCTTGACATATGGATCATAAGGAGCTCCCAGTAGTTCAATGAACTCTTTAGGGTCCACGTCTCGGGGATAAATCATAGTCTCAGGTCCAGGCTCTAACCCTGATAGTCCTCCAAATTCTTCCAACATTGGCGCCAACTCCAAACCATTGAAATGAAAGACCACCCTTTTGTAGTCCCAGAAATGTGTAGCAGCTTCAACCAAACCAGGCATGACGGTATAGGCCTTGAGAGCCACCAGTTCTCCCAACATTTTTTGAATGTGAGCCTTGCTGACAACAACCAAATCTTTCCACCAGAGTCTTATCAAGTGAGGAGGTCGGGAAACAATCTCAAATTGGAGTGTACCTCTTGCATCCATAGTCTGAAAACAAAATAAGAAAAGGTAAAGACCAAAACATTCTTATAGTTTTGATCATGTTTAAGAAGACGATCAATATTTTGGGCAAATGTTTCTTCGAATCCATGCAGAGATGCAATTTTGTCATTTTCGGGTTAAGAACCCTTTCGACATTTGGACGTGGGCTTACTAATGGGCTATTACGCACCAAGGATGTATAGCCTTCCTAAGTTTGTCATTATGAAAATAAAATAAATACACATTTTGTTGCCAATTATTCTCATAAAATTCCCCCAAATTTTGAAAATCAGTACATGATAACTTTCGAAAAAGTAAAATACAAAAGAAAAAATGAAAATGACACTTTGACTAGGCAGCACGCTCCTTCTCCAGCCTGACTCTCTTTGCTTCTCGTGTAATCTCCTTGACTTCTTCCATAGCTTTGGTTAAGTATCCCTTAACCGCTACTAAGTGTAGGATATCTATCTCTGCACACTTCGAATTCCATTGTCCAAGTTTTGTTTCCAACGCCTCTATCTTTTCCTCTAATCCTAATTCGTGTTTCCTCCATACTTCGATCTCTTCTTTGTTCTCCTTATCCATCTTAATAGCTTTCAACACGAATTCTCGGTATCGAATTTGAGCTTCCGCCTCACGATATCTTATGTCATTCCCTCGACTTGGCCCCACTACCACATTTCCCTTTATACTAGAGCGTAACCAGCTTTTGTAGTTTGGTTCGCATCCAGGGTTGTATCTGTCTGACGCTAGCGATTCTTCCCCCATAACTTGTCTTCCCACCCAGGATTTTCTAATGCTCTTGACCCTTGGAACAACGTCTCCGGTGTAGTCGAACTGATAATCTTTCATGTCGGATATCAATGGTATGATTTGCTTCCTCCCTGCTTGCCTCATCACCCTCAATGGTTGGTAAGGTTGGAGACCTCTTAATCCCATAAGTATAACAAAGGGTGCCTTCTCGGAGCTAATGATGAAGTCCGATGAAGGAAACCAAGTGAACATCTACTAAATTGAGTCCTCCGTTATGTTCTCGAACAGCTTTACCCATTTCTCCGCGCTGCTTGGCTGCTAGAATTTTGGAACCCCATACCATTCTCCAATTAAGTAGTTGGAACCAGTCGGCTTAGACAACTCTTGTACACCTCTCGTTTTCCTCAAATGCTCTTTGAACCATGCTTGTAGTAGAAGGTTGCAACCTTGAAAATATTTCGCTCCTTTTTTGCAACAGCCTAAAGCCCGATAAATGTCTGCCACGATCATAGGAATTATGATATAACGGTAACCATCAATTCCATTGAATACTGCATCGGCAAGAATGACAAGTCTTGAACATATGTCATGACTCGAGTTTTCGGGGAACACCATTATTCTCAAGAAACAGATAGTAAATGCAAGTGGTCTAGCTCTCCTCCAATCATTGTAGGACTTGAACTCTTTCTTACGGTTGTCGAATGTGCTCAAATACCCAAACCAGTTGTAGAAAAAGGAAAAATTTATTTTCTTTTATTGTAAAAATTCCACGTTCACACTTGCCACCATCCCTAACTTTTTACTGAACTCTTCAGCTGTGGGGACGCTAGGTGCTAGCATGCAACCCCCTTGCCAACGATGTTTGTCTAACCCCGAGTGTGACACGAACTCTCCTATTTCTTCCAACAAAGGTGTTAATTCAACATCCCCAAATCTAAACACATTCAATTCTTCATCCCAAAATGACACCGATGCTTCAATTATCTCTCTGCATGGTTCTATCTCTAAAAATGAAACCAAGTGACCCAAATGTTGACGTACTTCGGTTTGCTCACCTAATGACAAGTTGTTCCACCAACTAGTTAACAAAGGAAAAGAAGAATAAAGGATTAAAATCCCCTCCCTTGAGAATAATTCAGCAAATCAAAATGCGTTTTTATTCTCGTCTTACCTTTCTTTTCACTCTCTTTTTCTTTTCTTTTCTTTTCTCTCAAATGCACATAAGCATGTCCAAACGTCTCTTCGAGGTTAGAAACCCGTTAGGTAATTTGGACAAGTTGAAGACTAGCCGGCTCACGGGGAGCCCTTCCTACGGCATGATGCATGCTCATTACATTCAAAGGGTGGTGTAATTCTAGACACGGTTCCCCAAGGCGGACGACCAAAGAGTGGGATCATTTGAAATTGTTGGTTGTACCACAGACCAACTATATTCCAAAATATCCCTCCTAAAAGGTTTTTTGCGGTGAAGCGACCGTGGGTCCACGTAATCGCCCATGTGTGTGCAAAGTGTCTTTTTCCAAGAGTGGGGGAGTATGAGTGAAATATGCTAATGTTATATCGAAATTTCAAATTCATATAAGTAAATAAACAAATAAAGGAAAAAGAAAACAAAAGAAACCAAGTTAGTAAAATCATAATAATACAAAAAGCAAGATAATAATCAAATACATCCCAAAATTAAAGACTCGTTGTGGTTAGGACTTTGAATATCCCCAGCGGAGTCCCCATTCTATCATACCCGATTTTAGACTTAATTCGAGGCGAGTTGGGTTTCGGATTTGACCAGGTAACTCGTTTGAGTTCAAGAGTTGGAGTCGCCACCTAATATTGTTTCTAAGGTGTATTCGGCCACCTAAGTGTCTAAGGTTGAGTTCATTGTTACACTAGTCCAGTTCCAAAGATTCACAAAGGGTAAGAAGTCCAAATGACTCAGGAGAAAAGGTGTTAGGCACTCCCCCGAGCCCCATGAAAGGTGGTTCCCGTCCGAATCTATATTTTGGGATAAAATTGTGAATACTATCATGCAATACTAACCTGGGAGGTTAAATTCGTATCTAACTTATGAAAGTAAATATATCTATGCAATTTTAATCCACACATAAGCAAATAAGTTACATATACGACCTACATTTAAGCCTAGTCACGTTTTATGGTCTCTAATACGAATGCCTAATCATAAGCGAGGCTAATCATGCAAAAGAACACCAAATTCTGGTCTATTTGTGCAATTTCAACATCTCGAATAGTTTTTACATAAATAGATAGTTTTGTAAATGATTTTCAGATTTAGATCAAAAATCATATGGGTGTTGTTTTTAAAATAAAATGTTAGCCATTTAGGGTCGGTGTGAGTCGTCATTAGTTGTCGAGCCCTAATCTTAATGGTTATGTTTGTTTAGGGTCAGTTTTGAAAATATATAGGCGAAGGGGCTATTTTTTGAAAATAGATTTCATATAAGCACATAGATGCAAACAAAGGCTGCCGCACATAATTATAGATAAAAGAATGCAGATACATGAATAATTAGATTAGACTTTAGAAAATTCATATAAGTATTGGTATGTTTGACCCCAATGATTCATACGCCCCATACACTATGAGATTACTGTACAAGAGTCCAAGAATTGTAAAAAATGGTTTAAACACACAAAAGGGCCAGATTTTTAAAAGGTTTCAGCCCAGCTTAGTTATGCACAAGGGCAGTTTTATTTTGCAAAACACGATTCAAATTAAGCAATTAATCATGTAATAAGCCCATGTTTATCAGAAACCATGTAATTCAACAGTTTAAGCATAAGAATTATTTTGGATTTTGACTTTAGTCGACTAGGCGTAAGGGACAATCCTGTTATTAGAATTTCTATGTTTTATGTGTAGATGCTCCAATCAAAACACTTCCAGTCTTAGTTCTGATCATCGCATGCTATATTATAACTTCCAGTTATCAATTAAACTCGAGCCTGGATGCAAAGACTTCTACTTTCATAAGCATGATCCTATCACATATAGAGAAGGGTGAGAAAAAGGCCCCTGGATAACCAATTATACAGTCTTACGACTGTATCCCTGTTTTAAAGTGAATAAGCAGGAATATCCTAACAAATACAAGCATAACAGGGGGAACTACAAGGAAAAAAAGAAAGACAATAAACAAAGCTTTGTATACACTTCAGACAAGGCTTGTGTAAGCCTAATTCCTAGTGATCGAGAAGCTTTAGTAAGGCTCTTTCAGATAGCCAAAAGACCTGTGAGTTAAGTCCTGGTATAGTCATAAGACTATCCACACACACACGCTGTATAGAATAGTTAGCAGGAAGGGAAAATATGTAGCCCCCAAACAGACCCACACAGAAAACAGGGGAGAAGCACATAGATAGTTTTAAACATTGACAGTCAAAGATGAGAGCAAGTGAGGGACATATTTTTTTACCTTCTAATCAGGTTAGGAACCAAAAGAAAGTAATAATGTAGGTAATGCCCAGCTTCTTCCTTTACTGAATTAGTTAACAAGTAAGCCAGAAAGAAACAATGATGATGTAGCAATTAGTAGCCTTTTTCAGCCTCTCTTTTTAGTTGCAAAATAATGAAAGCCTTCAGAATAACTAAGGGAAGATAGAATATTTTTAGCCAAGTAGGTATCTTTGAATTTTCAGTGTGTGTAAGTACAAAGAATAGACCAGTTTATATAGGTAAATGGGTGAGGTTTTTAAGTTCAAACGGACAGGACCCCAAAGGTAAGGGAATATTGTTTCCCATAATCAAAAGGATCCACCTAGGTGGACTTTCCAAGTATAGCTTGATCAGGCCCTAATCTTAAGGTAAATCAGACCCCCTAACAAATATAGTTCCTTTCCTTTAACCAATAAGCTATCCAGATTCAAGAACCAATATGCAAAAATATTCTAGACTAGTTTAGGTTCGAAAATCAGTCAATTAACTTGGCAAACTTCAATTGACACCATATCAATTACAATACTAATTTCCATTCTAGTTGTCAATCAAGAGTTCAAATTGAATTCAATCAGGATCCCTCTAATCATGCTAACTCAAATTATCCTTCGCATTTCAAGCATCCAGTCATGAAAATCACATATCTCAATTTAGCATAGATCGAATTCCTTTAATCTTGCAAGACAAAGTTTCAATCAAATTTCAAATTGAGCCAATTATATATGCATTCTTGTCGACTGGACACATCATAGGTTAATCAAAATTAACAAAAAAATTGTCATGGACTCTAAATATTTAAAATTGAATCTAAGAGACACAGAGCACAGACTGCATATATAGTAAAATTCAGGCATTTAATAGTTCAAAACGATGCTCATTTTCATAGTGAAATAGGGTAAAAATCATTGATCACATGGTCTGTGCCCTAATTAATTAGCATGTAACAATTACTGATTAATCATACAAACATCTAACTAATCACTCAGAAAATCAAGCTAAGCATGAATGTCACATAATCCTCTTCTAAAACTGTAAAACAAACAAAGAAAAGGGAATACCCGTTTGATTTTGAACCGGGTCAATCACGACCCATCTTCCCATTGTACATGCATGAGGATTTTCCCTCCGACAGGTTGTAGAGACTAGGTTTTGCAAACCCTCGCCTGATTTTCTTTCTCCGGTGACATCGACGACATCGACGACATCGATGAAAGGTCAAGTCTTTGACCTCGTCGTTTGGAGAAATCTCCATAGGGGCTTTGTAGCAGACCATGAGGAGAGCAAGAAAATGTAATTTCTTTGTTGTTTTGCCGGTGGAGTTGGCCGGAAATGGTCCTTGACAGTGGCGATGTAGGGTTGAGACGAGAGACAATTGGGACGAGGCGGCTGAATGTTAGGAGAAATGGGATAGGGAGATAGGGTTTTGGGGGTGAGGTGTAGTTGAAATAGGAAGGTGCGGTGTTGGTCGTTGGATCATCCAGGTGGACGATCGAGATCGATCCACGTAGGTGTGACGTGTATAAAAATGGAGCTGATGTGTGTAGGCGTATGTGTATATGTATTTATGTATATATAATGTATAAATATTGTATATTAGGCGCAATTTTAGTATAAAATAGGTAAAATTATAGGAAAATTATGGAATTAATTTTAAAGCATTAAAATGACTTGAGGCGTATGAAAATATAACCTTGGGATTTAAAACGTTTTGGATAATTTTGTCAAAAATAGAAGTAATTATGGTATTCGGTTAGGAACTCACATTTTGTAAAAATGGCTATGGTTTGCGATGACATTTTCAAAAATGGCTTTGATTACTAGACTCGTATAGGAAGATAAATTGAAAGAATTGACGGGACAAAAAATAAATGCACGATCGCGGTGTAATTTGAAAACCATTGCTTTTGAAAAATAGGAGGAAAAAAATTGGGTGTCAACACAACTCAGCAAATTACGTCAGTCCCATAGGAGTTGAATTGCTTGTTCCTGCTCCGGACCCTAGTAAGGCCTCGGAGGTTCGTTAGTGTTCGAGTTTGGTAACTTGAACACCCACTTCTCTCAGCTTGGCGCTGATGCCTTGTATTGCGGCCTTAAGATCAGCCAACGACACCTCGGGCGCATCCACACCCTTCTCTCTGTTTCCAACCATTCACCTGCAAAATTAGAGATTAAGGAAATGTTAGGTTAGAAATCACCTTACACACTCCCTCACATTTTGTTTGGTGGCGCTTGGGTCCACTCAATTTTTTCGGAGTTCGGTCACATAAGAACTTGTCACTAATGGCTTCGTCAGATTGATCAGTTTCCTCAAGATCCTCTTAGTTCGACAAGATTCACTGTCTTCCTGGGGAAGAGTGAATTAATGTTCGACACGATGGAACATACACTGTTTAACTGCACACGGGAGGTCAAGAATTTAACTACGAAATTTAGACTTATACTCTTCATGCACGAGTTCTTAAAAGCTCAAACAATTAGTAGAATCTTGAGTAGGAAAAAAACTCACAGATCTACTAACGAGATTTAACGGATACAAAGAAAGAAAGAGAACCTAGAAGAATCTACCTCTCGCTTCCCCTTTTGGACACCTCGGACACTCCACTCCTATACAGAAATGGATGTGGTCTCTCCTTATCCACTTTTACGATGCTAGGGTTTTTCCTTATCCACTTTATTCTTTCAAATTTTCAATTGAGTTTATCATCAATGCTTAAACCCTTTTTTTCCAATGGAACAGTGAAATTTTCCTTTCCGTTGTACGGAAAATCTTAAGCTAGTTAACAGTCCAGCAACAAGGTGATATTTAGGTCGTTCTTCTGTTGGATTTTAGTTCAAACAAAGTAACTTGAGCTCTAAGCGAAGCTCTGAACACAGCTTCGCGCGTCCGTACACTGTTAAGAATTTAACAATTTCTCGGCATAGGGACAGTGGTTATTTGCAGAGCTTCAATGTTTTATTGCAAAATTACAACTTCAAATCAACCATAAACATCCCCAAACAACCAAGCTTCAAGCTGGGGTTTCAAGCTCAAAACCAACGTCTGAAAGGTTCAAAACCACGTCAAAACCCTTATCGTTAAATGATGTACGACCGATGGTTTTCAGACTCTACTACAAAAAATAATAATAGATTCAAGGCTGTTTAATCCAAACAACCAACAATCAACCAAAATTTTTGAATATTTCTTTTCTACTTTTTTTTTTTTCTGTAAGAACAAAACAACAACCCAAACAAGACAGATAAAGATGGTGCTCTGATGCTAAGATAGTTCAATACAACTCGGGTTTAAGGCTGAGGTGATGCAACAACACACACGCGGACCTAAAACTAAAAGATAAAGATAAAAGCAAGACACAAACTCAACTTCACTCGAACAATACCAAGGAACTAGTCTTGGAACCTTTCGATTAGATCGTGAATAAGTACCTATACTATGCAATGATCCTCAAGAATACACCGACTCTTGCAAACCGAATGATCAAAGAGGCAAAATTTCAATTGGAATCCACCAAAAAAATACAAGTTCCATTAACAAGGTTCCCACTCGGGGTTTCTCACGATGGAGACTATAGTATACAAGTAATATTCAATATTCAAGACTTGGTGTCTAATAAATGAAACGCAAATGGGTTTATATAGGAAGCTTCAAGGCTAGGAAGCTTCAAGGCTAAAATAGTAATTACGGCCACAGTCGGCCTATCAAACAAAGCCACGTAGGGCCGAACTAAGTATAGTGGCTCAGGCGCTCTTCTGCTTCAGGCGTAAGTGAAGCCCTTGTCGCTTCACTGCTCGGCGCCATCCTTTAAGGCTCAGACGCTATCTGCCTCAGCCTCTAGCTTGAGTGTATAGATTCCGAATCTCGCTTCCAACCACTCACTCTCCGACTCGCTGCTTCCTCCCAGTCACGCTAGATGAACATGCACGTCGTACAGTGTCTTGGCTTGGCTTCGCGTGATCGGTCTCGATGGTACGAACACAGCTTGATCAGCACGGACACGGGCTGCATCAGCCTCACTAACTACTTTCTTTCCAGTCACTTCTTTCAGTTTACGACTTTCAAGTTGCCCTTCAAGCACGTGTTCCTTTAATTGCAGATTGTCAATAATGGCTGAGACTTTCTGTTGTAGTTAAAAAGCTTGTGCATTACTAGATGTTATTTCTACTTCTAGTTCAATTTTAGCCTCTTCCAGGTTCTTGTTCTAAATTTTAAAATTAGAAATAACTAAGAGTAGATGATCCTTCTCAGAAAGCAACTAGTTCTTCTCAGCCCTTAAGTTTTCAATACCCTCAATTAGCAAAGTACACTCGCTTTGAGAGCAAGAATGAAATTTTATTTTTAAATCATCGAGACTTAAGTCAAGTTGATCATCAGTTGGGATCTCTTCACTAAGAGCCATCAAAGCCAGTAGAGAGTCATCCTTGGACTCTTTTTCATGGTCGCTATCGCTTTTTTAGATGGTCCCCATGTAGCATAGAATGCTTCCTTCTTCTTTCTCCTCATGGCTCTAAAGTTTGATGGACTTTTTATTTTCTTAGGCTCACTTTCCTTTGTAGCACCATTCTTCTTCCATGCAATTTCCCACATAGGACAGTCTTTCACAACATGATTTTTTTATGACACTTGAAATAACCGGAGTAGTCTGAACTGCCAACTATGCTTTTCTTGGTAGGAGTGGCTTTGGTGGATCTTTTATTATCGTTCTTTTCTATACTTAGTGACTTTCTCACAGCACTCACCAGGGTCATCTCATGCTTAAAAACATCATACTTAGAACCTTTAGTAGCCTCTAAAGCCAGATTCTTCTCCTTCTTAGGTTCTACCTTGATCCTTGATTGTTTCATCAGCTCATGAGTTTTCAGACTACAAACGAGTTCTTCCAAGTGAATCTCACCTAGTTCCTTTGCTCGATGATAGTTGTAACTTTGGATTCCCAAGAATCATAGAGAATCCTGATGATTTTTCTACCAAGTCTTCATTAGTGAGAATCATGCCCAATGATTTAATCTCATTGGTTATGATCGTGAACCTGTTCATCATGTTTTGGATGGATTCAGTCCCTCCCATAGCAAACAACTCGAACTTCTTCTTTAACAACTTGATCCTAGACTTCTTAACCTAAGTAGTTCCTTTATGGAAAACTTATGGCGCTTCCAAAATTTCTTTGACAATCTTGTATGAAGAAACTCTGTTGTATTCATCAGGACCAAGTCCACATATGATGAGCCTCTTAGCTTTAGCATTCTTTTAAACCATCCTAAAATCAGCATCAATATATATTCAAATCTTTTATTTGAAACAATTTTCTAATTAGGTGATTGTCCAAAAGTCTTGGTAGGAATAAGGGGTCCTTGTGTTATGATTATCTAGAGCTGATAGTCTTCTACTTGAATGTAGTCTTCCATTCTACTTTTCCACTATCTATAGTACTGGCCATTGAATTAAGAAGGTCTGTTAATGGTCTGTCCTTCGATTATGATCGGTGGTACACTCATGATTCATATCCTTCTCAAGATGTTAATCTTTGTGTGAGAGAACCTGCTCTAACATCACTTGTTGCACTTGGTGCACCTCGTAAGACA
This sequence comes from Petunia x hybrida, assembly GCA_037355625.1. Taxonomy (NCBI): domain Eukaryota; kingdom Viridiplantae; phylum Streptophyta; class Magnoliopsida; order Solanales; family Solanaceae; genus Petunia; species Petunia x hybrida. The sequence goes on from JBBBVM010000009.1 coordinate 11,078,652, forward strand.
CTGGGGGAGGGGTGAATAGTATCCTCACCTAATTTTTGATTCCCAAAACTTGCTTCTTGCTTAGATGAATTACTCACGAAGAATCAGTTTCTCAATGAGTTCCACCTGCCTCTGTACCTTAAAATAATTGCAGAATGTAAAGAACACTGAGATACTTACATGGAAAATCCTTTCTCAAGAGATCCTAAACCACAACCCAAACTCTTGGGATTTAAACACTTTCTACTATGAAAATATGAGCAATTTTTAGGTTACAATGACTATATAACCAAGGAACTAAACCTCATAGTACCTAGAACCTTATAAGTTTCACTATAGCTTCTAAGGTTGAACCTTCTACCGCAAAAGTATTCTTCTTTCAATGCTTCTAAACAAGCCGATATAATTAAAACCCGATTCCTTTAACAAAAAACTAGACAAACAGAATTAACTATGAAACTAAAACTCCATTAAGTTCTGCTGCCTTGCTTCTGCTCTTGACACAATAGCTTTCACAAATATTTGCTCTCGATTTGCTCTGCTGAGATTTCTTTAGTGCGTAATAATTCAGGCCAAAACAACTTGTATTTATAAAGTTCTCATAAGCCTAATTCAGTTTAACTTAGAACTCCTTTTACATTTTGGAATCCGTTTCACTTAAGGTTTACTAAACTTTTCTTAATTGAAACCTAAGTTGTTTTGCCTAAGTCTTCAATTCTTTGCCGCCTAGGAAACTCTTTCCAGCGTCGCCTCTAAGCTTTTCCTTCTTCAACTTGGATTGAGACTTTGACTTCAACTGTCCTCTTTTTCTTCTTCGACTCGATCTCAAACTTCAACTCGAACAACTTTAACTTTATCTTCAACTGTGAATCTTTTCTTCGTTCACTCGGCACCTAGTCCTTTGTCAATCATCATAACCTGACTTCAACAGTTCTAATTATATCGACTCAATCTAAAAACTGGTTCTTTATACGAGGAAGATTGTTTTTTTTGATACTTTCATCAAGTACCAAGTCATTCTGGAATGGTCATCCACAATTATAAGAAAATATCTATGACTATTGTAAGTACATTATCTATATGAACCCCAAAAATACATGTGTACAAGCTCAAAAGGGGATACAATTTTCTTTTTACTATTGGGAAAAAGGAATTTAATTTGTCTTGCTAATGTACAAATATTATAAGACATAGAGTCTCTATTCTTCAAATGAATTTTCTGGGATAGAATTTTCTACAATGTTTGAACTGGTGCATGACCAAGTCTGTGATGCCAGATGGATCAATAATCTAGTTGAGTAGTTGAATGACATTATGGAGAAACAATTGTAGAAAAAGATTGAGTCATGGATCTGCAAGCTAAGGTAGAGTCCTCCAGGTAGATTGAAGTATGTATAAACCGTCCTTCTCTTACTAATCCCTACTACCTTGCCATTAGAGAGGTTCTGTAGCACACAAATATCAGGATAATTGGTTATAAAATATTATACTTCTTCACTCAATCTACACACAAATAACAGATTATACTAGAATTGGGAAATTTTGTGTAGGTGCTCATTGATTAGTCAACAAGTTCAGGCTAGACACCATTTGATTTAAAGCTTCAGTGTCAATCACCCATATATTAGATCATGTACTTGCAAAAAAACAAAGGTTTGGTTGTGTAGGTATATCTGTCATATTGGCTGTACATGCAACCTTTGAATGGTCACTGTAAACTTCAAGTTCTGCTGGTATTGAGCCGGGGTGTCCATTGGCACTTGTGCAGTTAGGGTTAGGCTGAACTCGTCATTTAATTCACTGGAACTGCTTGCATTTGGATTCTCAAAATTTGCATGATTGGCTTATGGTCTCTTGCTATATCCATGCTTTCTTTTGGTGTGGAATATGAAATTGTTGTTATTAAATGCCCCTTTTTTGGTTTTTTTTTTTTAAAGCATTTTTCGTTTTGTATCTCTTAATGTTACAGAAATAACAAATCTAGTTGCCTACCTAGCTTTTTGCAATCCTCTCTTTTGTGTCCCCTAATCTATATATATATTAAAAGGAGTGTTGTAGCCAATAATAATCTTCCAAGTGTCAAAGCATGATTGGAACACATATTGTTAGTTAGGATAAAAACAAACTAAATTCAGTTTAAGCTAAACAAAATACAACAGAATGCCAACTATCAACTTTTAAATTTAAACTTACTGTTAATTTTAAAAAAGTTCCTTAAAAATCTGAAACCCCTAAAAGAAAGGGCCCTTAATTTTGGTAATTGGACTAAGAATAGAACAGTTGAACATTGTGTCAACGTGCTCAAAACTTATCCAAATTCCATAGCACGCTTCAATAACCTTTTCACATTTCTCTCTCTTTTTATTTAAAAAAAAAGAGAAACTTTCAAAACTGCTGCAGTTTTCTCCTAAAAATACTCTTCTTATCAGTACGTGATCTTAAACCGCTCGATTATATACAAACCAAATGTGTTACAGCAACTGCATAATCTGAAAAAGAGATCAAACTATCACAACTCTGCTTTCGAAATATGACATCGAATCTCAATTTCATCAAAGAAATTAACAACAAATCAATGCAATGGACTCTCAAGGTCCGTGTTGCAAGACTCTGGCAAGTTCCTATTTCCATGTACATAATTTTGTTTACCTTTACGGACGTGTTTTCAATAAGGATTTTTCCTTCTCTATTATCTCTTTGAATACAGGTCCAAATTTCCAGCAACTGCTTCTGCTTCAAAAACGGTTATTCAATAATTGCTTCAAAAAGGTCGGTGGAGGAAATATAGGTACTCTATTTCAATATCATTATCTAAAAGGAGTTACTCAAATGTAAACCACTACATACGGTTAAATTGTAGTGGAAAGGATCAGTTTTTGTGCGTACAACAATGACCTCTTTTTACTTCAGTAAGAATTGAAGTATTCATTTTCATAAAGAACAAAAGCTGAAACTTACCTCCTTCCTCTTTGATTTACTTCAATAACTACACATAATAAAAAGTAGTTAGTTCGTCCATAGGTTACGTTTCGAAGAGAGGTGAAGTTTGTCGGTAGAGTTTGTCATTATGAAATTGTGAATTGTTTTAGATGTTAAAGCGGAAAAGGCTATACGCAAGTATGCAACTAGGTTGTTCATAAACAGGTTTGTCTTCAATTATATATATATATATATGTGTGTGTGTGTATTCCTACACTTTTTCTTATGGGTACGTTTTTAGATTGGACCTGATTCACTTTGGTACATTTTTTTATCAGAAGGGTTCGAATTCGGTTTGTTTTATACAAATTGCAAGCAGTGGATTATTGGCTTCATAAGCTCTGAGAGCACAACAATGTGGGGGAATGTTATTTGTTTGAATTAGTGTGATTAATATTTGAATGTGAATTGAAACATAAATTAGAATACTTTGTGAAAGTGATGGTTTTCGGAAAAAGATGCTGACCATTAGAAGATGAATAAATACGAATGGAGAGACAAGTGCAAGTTCTAAGGTTTGATCATAAGTTTGCTGAACTTATGAAAGAAAGATGCTAGGCTATATTTTGGCTTCTAATACCATGAAAATAATTTATGAATGACTTGATAATTTTTTAGCCTGATGTCTTCCTATTTCAAAATGGCTATTAAAAGTATGAGATAAGCGAATCACATTCCTTGAATGTGGATACTACTTTCCTAGGATAGGTACAACATTGTAAATATTTCTAATATAACTTTAGCATAACTCTTTCTTCTAACTTTGGTATGCGTATAGGTGAGCTGATGGTGCACTGATTAAGAAGCCTATTGAAGTTTTATTTCCAAAATATGTTTGAATATTTGATGGTAAGGACTACTTACAATTTTCGAACTCAGTTTTTCATATCATCTTAAATATGCAAAGAATATGTTCGAACTCATGTTTTTAAGTTCGACGAATATATAGAATATAAATTGATGATAGAGTGAAGATTGATTTTTAGTTATAAAAACTAATAATTAATTCATTTAGTTATAATTTATTTAACGCACAAGTTATACGTGGACTAAATTATTGGTTATTTTTTCACAATAATTTAATAGAGATTTTTGTTACTAAGTACATTTGTTACAAGTTTACAGTCAAAGTGTTGGTAAAGTAAATATGATTTGATGTACTCAAACAAGTCAGATCACAAGTTGACATAAAATGCCAAAATATTCTTTAGTGTTGAAGCTAAGGTATGGTGCCTGCTACCGTCAAGTAAAAACCAGAAAGATGAATTAGGAGTAAGGCTTTCGCCTTTCAGAATAATCCCAGGAAAATGACTATCAAAATGGAGTAAAATATCATTAGAGTTCGATAGTTCTTTCTCAGTTAAGTCATTGCACTATGGTTCTCTTAACAGAACTGGCATTTTTGACAGCTTAACCAAAAATTGGAGAAGGCTAATTTTGAACTGGCTGAAGCCTAGCAGTGGATCAGATGCAGAATATTGTTCGACAAAGAGTATAACCTTCGTTCATGCCTATAATTGGACGGAGCTAAAATAAAGCTTCATCCTATAAGAAAAAAGAATGAAGACTAGCGGTAGCTTCATGAAGCGATCTAGAAATTTTCGATGCAGTCCTACTTGCAATAAACAGAAAAGCTGAGGGGTAAACTTTTATTTTTTTTAAATATTAGTTAGAGAATTTACTCAAATGTTAATGTATCTATATTGCAAAGTAGAGGTGGTGTAAGTACGTATCGTTATCTATTTTGTAATGGGATTATAGTTGTAATTTGCTTTTAAATCTTTAACATATTAATTGCCTACAGTAATGCAAGAAAACTCGGCCACTTTACATATCTGAAGTTTGAAAGTTCAGCACAAGTTGAGTTTTGGCAAAGGAGCATAAATCCACGGGGACATTATGATTCTAGAAATCTTACCTACAGTGATAGAGAATTAAAATGTGATAGGGAATTAAAATGTTAGAGATACAAAAAAATGTTAGAGTTGTGTGATTATATTATCTAAAAATTTAAATTGTTAAAGAGATAACACTTTTAGTCATTTAATAATATCTTCGATAAAAATTATTTCGTTGTGCCATAGATTATCAAGATGTGTAATCTAAGATAGTTGAGCTAAAAAAAGTATATATATATATATATATATATATATATATATATATATATATATATATATATATATATAGTAAATGATTAAGAGTTGTTTATCAAATTTACAATACAAAGATTATCTCATTTATATTGTGCATATGCAATTATTTTTTATAAAATAAATTATTTCACATAAAGCAGTACTACTAAATTTATTACACCAAAATGCTTATTATAATAGACAATGAAATAGATGTAAAGAAAATGATTGGTTATCGGCAGTATACATTTGGCTTATTACTTAAAAATGCATTATCTGTCATTTGATTTTTTTTTAACCCCACCCCTACCCCTCTCTCGAAACAAATTGTGGTCCTCCCACTTTTTGTTTTTATAGTAACTCGAACCCACAACCTCTTAAATGTAGGTGGATGATGCTTACTATTTGAGCAACCCTCACTTGTCTGTTATTTGGTGTTGAATTTAGTGTACTAGATTTTTTTACCATTTAGTATTAATCTTGAGATTTACTTAGACCAATTGATTGTGGTGTTGTCGAAGAATATAAAGTATACAAAATTGACTAAAGATTAAAAGATTGAATTCTTTTTGCTATTAAAAATATAAATACCATTAATTATTTAATCATATTTTGATTTTCTATAACATAAAAAATGCATGTGTATTAAATGACTCGCTCATGGTAATTTCATGGGGGATTCTTTAATTAATTAAATAGAAAATAAGATTACAACTAAAATTTTGCAAAAGAAATATGGGAATCGTCGATGTACTCAAACAAGTTATTAGATTTATAAAATAGCAAATAATCAACCGTGCATCGCGTGCAAATAATCAACTGCGCATCGCGCGGGTACTATACTAGTAATACAAAAATCACAAAAGTCTATATTTTTTCCGGACCTGTCATTTTACATTGAAATCCAACTGTTACAAAGGTAAGATATTCTGTGCGATCATGTTGCACTGTACCCACTAACTTTTATCTCTTACCATTTTGTATGCCTTATTAAGTGTGGGAGCTGTCATTGTCATCGAGATCTGACTATGAGATTATGCATACACCTCGTTTAGCCCCATCAAGCACTGCCCCAGTGTTTGTTGCTCTATATGTTCAACATACACTTTATGTTTATCACAACCACATGAAGGTAAGGGCACTAAGGGAAGATAATTTTCCCAAGAATTTTTTAACTTTGAGAAGTATTCTGAAATTGATGAATTTTCTTGAGTTATTTTACAAACTTCGCAAAGTAGCTGATCTATTCTTCTGAGATCCATTTTATCAAATCATTCCTTTAAATTTTTCAATACACCACAAGCATTAGTTGTGTAAAATGCGACCATTCGCCAATTGCCTTGACATTGAATTTTTTACTCATGAAAGTACAAAAGCATTACACATCTCTCTCACTTATATTCTAAATTATCTTTATATTGTTCCTTTCGACATTCTCTATTAACAAAGCCACTTTTATTTTTGGCTAAGAGTGCATCTCTTATCGATTTACTTCAGGCACTATAATTCTCAATTCCAGTTACAAATTATGGAACGAGTACGATACCTGGTGTACCCGACGATGAGTACAGGTACAAAAGGCTCCTTGGATGTATGTCGATGAGCTTTTCTACCGCTGCTCCGCCATTGGTTTGCGATTCTTCAGCCGCCATATCTGATTTTATTATTCAATCTTCAGTCGATGAATCAAAGAAAATGTTGAATCATACATTAGTGCAGTGAATTCTTCAAAAAAATAAAGAAAAGTTAGGGTATCTAATGCCTTTCAATAGTGTGTGAAAAATGAAGGTTTTCTTTGTGTGTTTTTCAGTCAATTCTTTCAATCAAATTCTCTCCAGATTATATGAACTAATTGCTTATCCTTTTTTAATTTAATTCAGAATCTGACGCTATGATAACATATTGATAGGAAAAATTTAAGCTAAGATGAGCTAAGAAGAAACGACAAAAATATTCTAGAAACAGATAGTCTCCAGGTTAGAGAGAGGAACAATTTGGGGCAATGAACTCCCTTGATATTTTCATTCAACATTGCTTGTAGTTATACAAAGACAAACTAATTATATAATTAACTAATCTCCTATCTTACAAATAAAATCAAATGTAAGCTAATTTTAACTAACTTCTTAATCAACCTATTAACTAACTGTGAGCTACACTAAAATGTATTTACAATCCTATGCACAAATATTCTTAACAGGTAACAATTTAAATTTCATGCCAGAGATTTGGACATTCTAAGATCACGTGGTTAATTTTAAATATGTTGAAACTATTGGCTAATGTTAAAATTATGGTCCTAGGAATGGCTATATGCGCACCTCGACTCGAAAAAAGTGTTTGGCGTATTTTACTCAAAGTTAAAGCACATGAATCAGAAGATATAAGTGCCAATATGTAAGATATTAATGGTTGATTTCAATAACTTGCTAGGTTAATGTCAAATATCACTATCCCTACAACAATAAAAAGAAATCCTAGGTGACAATTTCATCTGTTCATACCGTTGCATTATAGATTCCACATTTGATATATATATATAAAATTTGTATAGTTGAAACTAAATAAACATACAAACGAAATAACTCGCAACCGAAGGCATAAGTTCGTCAGAGATACTGATTAATTTTCATCTTTATTTAGTTCAATCCTTCTAACTCGTAAGTGTTTCAACATTTTTATTTAATTCATACATAAGATTTCCTTTCTATTTTATCTCTTAGTATTTCTGTAGGTTAAATTAATTATTTTACTTATATGATTTAAGCATGTCAGATATTTATTAATTTATATATCTAAGCAGGCCGTATAGAGGGGAGTTGCTTCCACCTCCCAAAATGAAAGAATAAAAAAATTCAGAGAAAATCTGATTAACCTTTTGGGAGTTATTTAAAAATGCAAATTAAATACTACTACTAATTTTAATTTTTTTCCAAAGAAAACTAAATACTACCTCTATACAAAATTTAAATGGCATAACTGAAAATTTATAGTGAATATGATTGTTCAACTTTGAGCGAACATTAATTTTTGGGAGCTATTTAAATTATTTGGTCAAAGTCTAGGAAAAATAGACACTTAAATTTAATAGTGAATCTGACTTTTCAAACTGCAAATCACATAGAAAATCTGATTTACTTTGAGAACTATTTAAATTCATTTGATCAAAGTTTAGAAATCATGAACACTTGAATTCAGAGCAAATTTGATTAACTTTGCGTGCACATGATTAAATCAAGAATATATTGGCCAATGTTAAAATAACAGCCTTCGAAACTACTATCTACGCACTTCGATGATGAAGAAATAGTTCTCGCGTCTTTTAATCAAATTTTGAATAAAAAAATACATAAGTGCGAAATGCATAATAGGATATAAAATGCTTGATTTTAATAACTTTCTAAGTTAGTGTTAAGTATCACTATTGCCAAAACATATGAAAGAAAGTTCGAGGTGACAATTTTCATCTCTTCATACTACTGCATCATAATATCATACTCGGTATGTAATAAACTTAGATTGATAAAATTGAATAAACATAGTCTCTAATATAATAGCTCGCAACCAAAAGGAGACATTAATGCACCCGAGATGCTGATTAAATTTCTTCTTCATTTAGTTCAATCCTTTCTTATTCCTTTCTAATTTGTAAATTTTTTGGGCATTTTATACAATTCCAGCTTATGATTACCTTTGTTTTCTGTCTTGATACTTCTGTGCTTTAAATTAATTATATTACCTATATGTTATCAAACGTGTCACACATTTGTTAATTTCTATATTTAAGCATGTTGTAGAAAAGGGAGTTGGCATCCTCCACCTCCCCGACATGAAAGAATCAAAGAGAAAATCGCATTAACATTTTGGGAGCTATTTAAATTGAAACTAAATACTACTAATTTCAAATGCTTTTTTTTAAAACAAAATTAAGAAAACGAAATACTACCTCCATACACAATTAAAATGGCATAACTAAAAATTATGGTTAATCCGATTGTTCAACTTTAAGAGCAAATATTAACTTTTGGGAGCTATTTAAATTCCTTTGGTCAAAGTCCAGAAATGATAGATACTTAAATTTTGTAGTGCATCTGATTGTTCAAACCAGGTAGAAAATCTTATTAACTTTATTAGAATAATTTTAATTCAGCTGGTCGAAGTCTAGGAATCATAGATATTAAAATTTTATAGTGCATCTATTGTTCAAATAAGATAGCAAATTTTATTAATTTTCAGAACTATTTATTTTTTTGGTCAAATCTAAGAACAATACAAATTAGGGACACCATATTAAATTATTTCCCTAAAGAGTATAAATCTATTAAGTTAAATACTTTATTTAAATAGAATATTAATCACCAAAACAAAATAAAAAGAGTAGACTTTGATTGTGATTGTGAAGGGTATAGCTAGAAAGTATTTTCAAAGGAAAAATCTCCAAAAAAATTTGTCACCATAAAAGATCAAAAGGAAAAAAAAGTTGTCAAGTATTCTACTTAAACATGAATCACTATAAAAATATAAAATAACAAACAAATAGTTGATTTTAATAATTTTCTAAATTAGCGTTAAATATCACTATTACCTCAGAACAAATAAAACAAAATTAATGGTAATAATTGATTTAAAACTCCTATTTGTTCATACAGTCAAATACACTATAAAAAATATTCTCGTCTTTATTCGGTAAGAAGTGACAGATAAGGAGGATAAAGGCCACACTGATTTGCTTCTTCATTTAGTTCAAATTTTCAGTAAAAAAAGCAGGCGGCCAAAAGGAGACATACAAACTCGACAACGACGACACTAATTTACCTTTTCAATTAAATTTAATCCAGTTTTACTCGTACTTATCTTACAATGAAGGACTTTGATTATATGATGGTGAGAATTATTTTTTTTTCTTTTTCAAATCCCATTTTTTCATTTAAGTATACTTATTTTTTTTCCTTTTCTTGCCCTTGTGTTACCACCTACACCTATATATAGTGGATCAATCTTGCAAGTGTTACTGCCCCCATTAACACTGAGAGATGCTCCATTCCTTTTCTTTGTTTTTTTGTTTCATTTCTGCTTTGTTTTTTTTTTGGTTGGCCATCTCTATTAGTATATTTTAACACTAGCGACATGATTGAAAGAAACTTGTTTTTCTTTTTGGTTTGCACAGATAGCTTTGAAACTATTTTTCTTTTGTTTCTTTAATTATCTGTCAACTGCTCATATATCACACAATCACACAAAATGGAAAAGAAATTAAACATATGTCATCTGGTTCATTTTTTTTTTATATCAAACGTTTGATCCCACTTTTGACCTTTTTTCCTATATATATAAAAGTTTTGTATGTTCAGTTCTAGATTTTGATTCGAGTGCCACACTTATTTATGTTTCCTATTGGGTTGTTCCATAGTTTTTAGATTTTGATTTTCAGAAAGATGACTGCAAATAAAAATATTTTTTTACTGTAGTTTGATAGGATTCCTTCACTCTTAATTAAATGTTTCGGGATGGAGCCTCTGAAATGAAAAACTCTAGTTCTTCCTCTAATGAGTCATACATGATCTGAATCTAAAAATCTATCATTTGTGATCCATAATCAATCTAAGGGAAAAAAATAAACAAACCCAAGTATTATTTTTTACACATTTTATATAACAGGTCAAAAACAATTTCTTTCATGATATATGCTAAGTTTCAATTCCTATATTTTTGCTAGTGTAGAAGGCTTCATGATGTGGTTTGCTCTCCAACTAATTGGATTCTTTATTCATCAAAATACTGTATTCTTCAACTTTGAATGCATCATATTGGAATAAACTTTACTTTGAGCAAGCACAAATTATTAATCTTAGTAATTTGTTGTCCTTATTTTTTTCTAATTATACAGTAAATATTGTATTTCGAAGAGCATGTGAAAAATAAAAAGGTACTTCCAAAAATAAGATTACTAATCAAAATCAAAGATCTGAAGTACAAAATGAAGGTAAAATGCTAAAGGATTAAGATGGATCACTCGAGAAGAACAAACAACAAAAACCTATTCATGATAATTAATTTAGAATTTTACATCCTGCAATTGACTTTAGGGGCTCACCCCTAGAATAATGAATTATTGATATACTAGTAGGGTAAGACCCGTGTTAAACAGGGTCCCAACGGATTTCTAAGTTAACCTTTACACTGTCACAAATGTTATATAGATTATGCAGTTATTGTAAAAGTTGGAGTAACTCAACAGTCACCACTATTTTCTCAAGACCTGATTTATCTCCGGTAATAGTAGTAAATGGCAGATTTGTTGTGTAGGATACATACATGCATATATCACAAATCTATACTAAATAGATTGTTAAAACATAAATCGAGAACTTACTTGTTGTTCTCGTAAGCGGAAGCGGTAGGATCTTGAACCGTGGCTGGAATTACTGGCCGTCGGTGGTTGTCACGTGCTTGACGGATCAACCCCTTTATCCACAGTCTAAACACTAGTTTATTTGAGAGAGAGATAGGGAGAGTAGTAGAGAAATCTATATATATATATCTGAGCCTATTACTACTGTATTTATAACTGTATAATACAGTAGTTGTCCTCTTGTAGGACTCTACTAGGTAACAACTTATTTACCAGGATAAGCTTTAAGAGCACCCCTTATGGGTGGACTCTTAACAGATAATTCAAACATCTCCCACTCACACATAATGGGAGTGCTCTTATAATATCAGAAACATATTCTCATCTCATCTCTACAAATATTCATACAGTGAAATAGACCGTGCGACCAACATACTGTGAGAGCTACGTGCTATACATCTGTTAGGAGTATATAGCCTCTCGTCGAGTGCAAACCTGCAAGCAGATTATAAAGTATGCAATACCCTAGATCATATGAATCACATTTTCATATCCTCTTAAAATCTCAAATATCGCTTTTATGTATTCACAATTATAACTCATAAGTTATAACTGGTGCACCTGTGAATACAAAATTAATGAGATTCCTTTAATGATCTTTCTCTTCTCACGATTCTCTTAACATTAGCTCAACTGTTTTTCTAGATATGTCCCGCCAGACCGCATCCATTTTCATGGCCTTTTGGAAACACACTAAGATAGCTAACATTAGACTAAGTCTCAAGTATCTGATCGGAGTTACTGAGGGTACATAATTTGAGCCAGCATAAAGGCTCTGGGTCTCACGCAACAGTAAGTTGAGATCAAACTTATGTTAACCCAAGGTCGACATTAGCACACATGGTATGAAACACGTGCTACAACATTTTTCTCCTTTCCTTAAGGAGCGTATGTCTTTCTAAATAATGTTGTATAGATAAAATTTAGACACCAAATGTATCTAAATTCGAGTTTCTTAAACTCACATCTAGCTCACTAAGTAGACTAGGTGAACATCCTTTCACCTTAATAACCTTATGTTATTATTTAAACAACTGTATTGATTTTAAGCATATCGCTCTCAAATTATCCATTTGATAATTTTTCTTAAAATCAAGTCTCATCACCACTTATCACTAAGATAAGGAGGCGGTTGCCTGTGTGAGAAGGCGAACCTCTTGTCTACCCGACATACTAAAATATAATTGAAGAATGTACTAAACACTCAATAAATCATGAATATGTATGTAAGTAAATCAACTTTATTGATTATCAAAGAACATAGTTTTGTGAACAACTGGAAAAATAAAGAATAATACAAAATTACTCAAAGTCTACGCAAGCCTTGAGACCTAGTGTGCCTCACAAATGCATCTCTAGCTAAAGGTTTGGTCAATGGGTCTGCTACCATATCTTCTGTAGATATTTTCACCAGGTTCAACCTCTTGCGTTTATACATGTCCCTTGCATAGTTATACTTGATATCTATGTGCTTAGTATCACAATGATGCTTAGGATTCTTGGTTGCATCAACTGCAACCTTACTATCACAGTAGACCAACGCTGGTTCATCATCAGTGTTACCCAACAAGCTTTTGAAGAGCCTATTCAACCAAACAGCTTCTTTTGTTGCTTTTGACAGAGCCACATATTCAGCTTCCATCGTGGATAGTGCTACACATGATTGCTTCTTACTCTTCCATGATATGGCACCATTACTAAGCAAGAAGATATATCCTGAGGTAGACTTCCTCTCGTCTAAATCTCCTCCACGATCAGCATCAGTGTATCCAACTAATCGCAAATCTTTGTTGCCTTGATAACAAAGTGCGTAGTCAGATGTTCCTCTCAGATATCTCATGATCCTCTTTACTGCTTGCCAATGTGCTGGACCTGGATCAGATTGATATCTACTTACCAAGCCAACTGCTTGACAAATATCAGGTCTAGTACACACCATAGCATACATTAGACATCCAACTGCGCTTCTATAAGGCACTCGCTTCATCTTTTCTGTCTCTTCTGGAGTCTGAGGACACAAATGATTTCCCAAGTTATGGCCTTTACTGATAGGAGTGTCAATTGGGTTGCTATTCTGCATATTAAATCGTTCAAGAATTTTCTTAATGTAATTCTCCTGAGAGAGATACAATAGTTTCTTAGGACGATCTCTTGAAATCTTGATTCCAAGAATATATGCAGCTTCACCCATATCTTTCATCTCAAATTGAGACGACAACCAGGCCTTTACCTCGTTTAATAACTCCTTATCATTTCCAGCTATAAGTATATCATCGACATACAATGCCAGAATTACAAGCTTATTTCTTGATGTCTTGGTATAAACACAATGGTCTTCATCAACCATAGTAAAACCATTGGATATGATCACATTTTGAAAGTGTATATACCACTGTCTTGAAGATTGTTTGAGGCCATAAATAGACTTCATAAGTCTACAAACCTTTTGTTCGTGGCCTTTTTCAATGAAACATTCGGGTTGTTCCATATAAATTTCTTCATCTAATTCTCCATTAAGAAAGACATTCTTTACATCCATCTGATGTAATTCAAGATCTAAACTTGCTACTATAGCTAGAATCAGGCGAATTGAGTTAAATAGCACAATAGGTGAGACAGTCTCTTCGTAGTCTATTCCTTCCTGTTGTGTATAACCTTTCGCCACCAGTCGAGCCTTATATCTCTCAACTGTGCCATCAGCCTTGAGCTTAATCTTGAGAACCCATTTGCTCCCAATAGCTCTGCGTTCTTTTGGGAGATCAACTAGTTCCCAGACTTTGTTGACTCTCATTGACTCCATTTCATCTTCCATTGCTCTTATCCACTTTTTCCTTTGAAGGGCATGAGAGAGCCTCTTTTGCATTTTTAGGCTCGTTTTCTACTTGTAAGAACAACATAAAAAGTTCAGCACCTTCGACATCAAATCGTCGACGGGGAATATTTTTACGTAAACCACGTCCTTTTTGTGATTCTTCTTCGTTGTTCCTATTTGGATCAACGTTCTCCCACTTGGATCAAGAACGTCTATCCTGCTCCCACTTGGAACAAGATCAGTGACCATCTCGCTCCCACTTGGAACAAGATCCATTTGGTCACTGTTTGATGTCAAATGATTACTTACATTCGCACCCGATGATGAAGGAGGTTGTTGATGTGAAACTAATTCATCATCAATTAAATTTCTCCCACTCGAATGAAGTGATCTTTGTTCGTCTCGATCCTCTATCTCAAACAAGGTTAGGTCTTGACCTACCTCTCCCTTTTTAGGAAACTCATCCTCTAAGAATGTGACATCTCGTGATTCAAACTCAATTTACGCTCCCACTGTCTTGCAAACCTATAAACACATAACCTTTAGAGGTTTCTGAGTATCTTATAAAGATACTTTTCTTTCCTCTTGGGCCTAATTTGCCATGTTTGTGGGAAGAATCATGTGTATAGGCAGCGCAACCCCAAGGTCTTAATACGCTTAGGTTGGGTGCTCTTCCAGTCCACAACTCATATGGAGTGGTTGCAACTGATTTTGTAGGCACTCGGTTAAGTACATAGGTAGCAGTAAGCAGTGCATCACCCCAATAACTAATTGGGAGGTTAGCTTGTGCCATCATTGACCTAACCATTTCTAGAAGCGTCCTGTTTCTTCTCTCTGCAACACCATTTTGTTGTGGAGTATTTGGGATAGTCAACTGATGAACAATTCCCTTTCCATCACATAACTCGTTAAATTGAGTTGACAAGTACTCTCGACCTCGGTCAGTTCGAAGAACTTTTATCTTCTTGTCTAATTGATTTTCCACTAAGCTCATATAGCGTTGGAAACAACTTATTGCTTCTGATTTGTGGGAAATTAAATAGACAGAACCGAAACGAGTATAGTCATCTATAAATGTGATGAAATAGTACGCTCCATGCCTAGCCCTGATATTCATAGGCCCACAGATATCCGAATGGACTAATTGCAAGGGATATTCAGCTCTAGTCGCTTTACCGAAGGGTTTTTGAAGATTTTCCTGCTAGACAATTTTCACAAGTGGACAATTCCACATGTTCAATGCCAGTAAGCAAACCTTGTTTTGCTAACCTTTGCATTCTTTGCTGGCAAATATGACCAAGTCTAGCATGCCATATGTTTACATCACTATCATATTTATGTGAGGAAGCAAACATAGAAAAACTAGCATTATTATTAAATGAATCATAATCCAAATCCATAATAATAATACCTCCGGTCACATGACCAAAACCAAATAAAGCTGAACCTAAAGTCAATTTGACAGAATTGTCATGGAAAAACAAGCTAAAGCCAAGCCTAAGCAAAACAATAACAGAAATAATATTCCGGCGAATTCCTGGAGCATAAAGGACATCATGTAGTAGTAGGTGTCGACCACCACGCAAGACTAACTTGCATGTACCGATCCCTTCAACAACAACCTTATTGTTGTTGCCCACATAAATCCACTTTGTTCCACGTGAAATATGCCGAAACTCCACAAAGGAATTGCGTTCCCTCGTTATGTGGTCCATTGCTCCCGAGTCTACAATTCACAAAGGATTAGATTCAGTCAAAAACACTGAACTAGAAACACAAAGTTCACTAGTTTGAGTTTTGTGAAATACCTTTCTAGGAGGCTCAGAGCAATCCTTAGCATAGTGACCCTTTTTGTCACAGTTAAAGCATTTCACATTTGCAACATTTACACGTTTGGGACGTTTGTTATTGCCTTGTTGTTCTGCCCTTGCTCTTTTAGCAGGCTGAGACTGAGTTGGTCCTCTTTTCTTAATCCAATTCTTTTTCTTAAAGCCACCTTTGGCCTTAGAGGATGTTGCCATATGCAACTCAGCTGTTGGCTTAGCAGCCTCAAGCCGATCCTCTTCAAGCTCAAGAGATTTCCGGACATCTTCCAGAGTCTTGATTAGCTGATTGTGGGTCAAATGCATCTTCATATGATCCCAAGAATTAGGTAAGGACCATATGACAGCTTGAACTTGTTGCTCATCGGTCAACACATGACCAGCATCTTTTAACTCCCCAATCATGTTTGTCATAAGCCTCAGATGAGTTCTTACTGAATGTTCTGGGCGCTTCTTGTATGAGTCAAACTTGATTGTTAAGGATCGTAGCCTTCGATAGAACAGTTACCAAACCTATTCTTCAAAGCAACCCAAAGACCCATAGCTCTTTGGTGATCCTTAAATTCCCTTAAGATATCATCATCTAAGGTGCTCAGCAACGTAATGCGAGCCAAGGAGTCTTTCTTTTTCCAAGCGTCATAAGCCGCACGGTCGCGCCTATGCTGAGCCGTGGTGCCTTCCTCAGGCTCATCCATGACGATGTTAATTGCTTCTAGAGCCTCTTGCTCTTCAAGCACATATTGAACTTTTAAGCTCCAGGTCTCATAGTTGTCACCATTAAGTTTCAACCCTTTGTTGAGCTCAGCAACAATGTTCTTAGCAGCAGTAGACATTCTTTTAACAAAATAAAAAAAATATAGTGAGGATCTAAAAAAAGGAATTTCTAAACGCAAGTACTATGTTCAACATACATATTCGGACAATAAGCACTAAGTTGATTAAGTTAATAAATACATATATTAATAATGGAGTCGAAAGTTCACTATGTTCCCAGTCATCGTCCAAAAATTAACTACATGTAAATTAACCTAGTCAACTACTTAGCTTAATGTCTAATCATGTTTAAAAACAACCTTTTGTTTTCATGATCTTATAATCTCGTATGGATCTAAGTTAAACAAATTAACTTAAATTAATTTAAATTTTATTTAACATATTAAATAAAATAAATCAAATGTTAAACTAATTAACAATTATGTGTTTGTTAAACTAATTAATAAATATATTAAATATTAGACTAATTAATATTTGTAACATGTTAAACAAATTAACAATATTAAATTAATTAAAATACCATTCATTTAGTAAATGAATTCATGAAACTGCTATTCAGTTTAATTAGGCCACTTGCCAGAAATAAAAGGTTACTACTCTATATAAAAAAAATGGGTCTTTTGACCAATTTCGAAAATGCATGAACAGATAGACTCGTAAGTAGGCCTTTAGCTACTTTAGTTGATCGGTCAATTGAAATATACAAAATTCCAAGTCTTTTAATCTTTAAAATCAAACCTTTGTTTGCTAATAAACAAAAAAAAAAAAAAAATACACGTTTCTTTCTTATTATAAAATTGCCCAAGTCTTCGTTTCCTCCTTTAAAGTCGTCCTTTTCTACTGATTAAAGAGGAACTAGTACTACTTTAAATGTTACTCGTTAACACTTAAAGAAAAACCCCTTAGCTCAATTGAACTAAAACTCTCAAAGAACGAGTCCAACATTCACTAGACTCGTAACCCATTAGTCTTCTATCTGTAATATCTTATCTTTTCAAAAAAAAAAAAAACGCTGCTGTTATGTAAACCCATTCATGAAATTATTTTTAAAAAAATGAATTATTTTCAATCTGAGCCAATGAAGCACAAAGCTTTAACCTGATGAATATCATCCACCTCGGCAATTTTGGAGTACTAAACTCCTATTTTTTCTTATTTATTATATTTTTGTCATTACAGAAAATATAGAGTGAGAAGCCCTTGCTTCATTTTTCATCTCTTACAGTGGAGATAGCAGAAAAATAATATGGCCTTTGCCCAAATCTATCAGGGTAAAAATCACGACTGTTAAAAACTTTTCTTTCAAAAAAGTCCATATAAGTGATGTAAAAATTCAACATAGTTATATCTATATTTTCTATATATACACAGAACAATAATTTTATAACTACGTACCAGAAAGCCAGCCTATAACATCTGATACCAATGTAGGATACATACATGCATATATCACAAATCTATACTAAATAGATTGTTAAAACATAAACCGAGAACTTACTTGTTGTTCTCGTAAGCGGAAGCGGTAGGATCTTGAACCGTGGCTGGAATTACTGGCCGTCGGTGGTTGTCACGTGCTTGACGGATCAACCCCTTTATCCACAATCTAAACACTAGTTTATTTGAGAGAGAGATAGGGAGAGTAGTAGAGAAATCTATATATATATCTGAGCCTATTACTACTGTATTTATAACTGTATAATACAGTAGTTGTCCTCTTGTAGGACTCTACTAGGTAACAACTTATTTACCAGGATAAGCTTTAAGAACACCCCTTATGGGTGGACTCTTAACAGATAATTCCAACATGTTGGTATCCAACTACCTATCAAATTTGATTTCACGTCTTCCTCAATTGTTGTTTAGGTCAGAAAATAGTACAACTTAAAAGGAAACATGCCGAGGCCTCCAACTGCAGCGGAGCCTTGACACATGAGGAAAGTGTGTTGAATTTGAGAAGTTCTAAAACTATATCTGCAAACAAGCTGCCACCAGAACATATGCTGTCTCCTCCAACTTGAATTCAATAAGCAAACTAACACTATCCATATAAAAACCAATGATGATATAAGAGCATGACAAGCACTCTTTATTTCGTCGCAACAGAACTTTTATCTTACAAAAACCTAAGCAGACCTACAAGGCTTACCAAGGACATTCAGGTTTGAGATATAGAATACTCGCATTATATTTCTTTTTGGAGTTTGCTAATATGGGATTTTCCACTTTGCTGAACCATTACAGTTTCATACGCAAAACTATAAGACGATAAGCAGATTAGGATCTAGATGTTAAAAAATATGTCCTCGATATTAATTCCTATGACGATCAATGAATGTAAGAGAATATTATAACTGATACAATACCAAGCACCGCCTAATATCCTTGAGATTCTTTCGCATAAAGATGAAGTTACCAACTCAATATATTAATCATCTGATAAATTATTGCACACCAAAGAATTAATTTAATAAAAACTTCGCAATGTGATTTAAGACTAAATTTCACTGCACCCAAATTCATAACTTTGAAAACATGAAACTATTGCCACGCACATTAACAAAGGAGCAGCTTTTAAAGGAAGAACAAAGTGAAGGAAGGAAAAACAGCTTTAGTGCCTATTTTGTAAAATGAAAACTAAAGAAAGTGGCACATTACTTTACAAGTGAATTTACAACATTGAGGTAGGACCAACAACTTTTGTGTATTGGGAAAAAATTGACATGCTCGGACAGCACCTCGGCACGATAAACCGAATATAATCGAACTGATGTTCCATGGCAAAAGGATTGAAGCAGATGAGTAAACTACCGAAGTCGAGCATCACTGTCACAACCGAAGAAGAGCCGCAAGCTGAACTTCGGTGACACCTGCTCCGACCGAACGACTGAATCAAGCCACCGAAGCCATGCATTTGAGCTTCGGTTAATCGCTTCGGTTCCAGCAGCTCAGCAGCCCACTACATCAGCCCACTAACTCTTTCAATTAATGCCTAGAACGTGGGTTTAAGCATGACTGATGGTGGAGAACGTGGGTGAAGCCTCTTTAGCCTATAAATAGCACTTCATTTTGTATTGTATTCATTCAGAAATATATACAGAAACTCTGGCGAATTTTGTACTCTCAATCATATATTGAAATCAAGTTATTTTCACGTATTTACGCTTATTCTTGGCATTTACTTGACTTTGATACGAAGATTTGGTTGTATTCCAACCCAAATTCGATTTGTGATCCTAAACTGATTTAGGCCCATACAAATTGGCGCCTTCTGTGGGGATATAAGCAGAACGCTTTGTTCCGAAGTTAGACGCTCTTTTTCGTTGAAGTTCATAACTTGTTGACAACGATATGGCTGATAACAGTAGAAATCCAAACGAACAGACTGACGCTCCGTCAAGCCAACAGTCTCCATCTCCAATGACAACTTAGGCTTTTCAAGCTTTTGTTATTAATTCACTAAAAGCTCTTCAAGAATGAAAGGATGAGCAAGTTACCATTAGCGCTGAATTCCGCGCCTCGTTAGAGGCGAGGAGTAGCTCAGCACCGAACGACACTTAGCCTTCCGCTCCAAATGGAGGGATCACGCCCTTCGTTCCTACGGGTGCGATAATAGGGGGACCTCACAATAGGGCCACGTCTGGGGGTTCGGGAAACATACCGAGCACAATGCCACACTTCGGGAGGATTCCTACCGTGGCTGAAACCACATCTTCGGTCGATGTTAAGAGGTTGACTAGAGAAATTGAGGCACGCGTCGAGGCTCGCGTTGAAGCTTGCGTCGAAGCGCGCGTAGAAAAGCGCCTCGAGAGCATCACCGAAGATGAGGTTGACATAGACCAATATAGGGAGTTTCCATTCAAGCCCGAAGCGGCACCAGCTCTAACTCCGAAAAATTTCAAGCTCATGTTCCTTAAGAAATATGATGGGACCACCGATCCCAAAGAGCACGTAAGGGAATACATGGCGATGGTGAAAAGCAATGACTTAACGGCAATAGAGCTTGAGTCAATGTTCTTGAAAAATTTTGGCGAGTCTTTGGAGAAAGGAGCACTGCGTTGGTACATGTGTTTACCAGCGGGATCAATTTCCACTTTCAAGGAAATGACTAACGCCTTCGTTAAGGCCCACACCGGAGCTCAGAAAATTCTCCAAAGGAAGGAGGATATATGTGAGGTCAAGCAACGGCCCGGTGAGCCTCTTAAGGAGTTCCGTGAGCGCTTTCATGCTGAGTGCATGGAGCTGCCTCAAATGGATGATACTCTAGCCATCATGGAATTTAAAAAGGGTATCAATGTTCGCAACTCTAACTCTGCCGCTGAGTTGCGAAAAGAGCTTCAACAATACCAAGTTCTGAAGTGGAAAGATATGCACAAACGAGCTTACTCCAAGATAAGGCTAGAGGAAGCTGAGTTTAAAAGCCGAGGTTATAATTATAAGAACCGAGGCGAATCCTCGTATCGCGCCGAGGCGTCACGAGGGAATTCGAAGGTGAGGTACGAGCCATATACCTCCACGAGGCAGCCTATCAGCCAAAGGTTAGGAAATTCCTTTGGAAATTCATTTGCACGCCCACATATAAGCCAACGGCTCGGAGGAAAGGTTCAATCTAACTCGAACCAAAGAAACTCCTCAGGCCCAGCTTCGGTTCCAAAGAGTAAAGAATTACCTCGGATCCCTGACTATAACTTTAATATATCGACCTCGGAGCTGGCCAACGTAGTCAAGGGAGCTGCCGGGGTAAGAATACCAAAAGACATGAGAACTCCAGCAAGCAAAAGAGATCAGAATTTGCACTGTGAGTTCCATGCGGATTATGGCCATCGAACCGAGGACTGCAAAGCACTGCGCCTCGAAGTAGCACATTTGCTGAAGAAAGGAGTGTTGGCCGAATTCCTTACCGACAAAGGGAAAGACAACTACTCCAAGAACCGAGGTGATGGACAGCTACCTCGGGCCCCGCCCCCTAAGAGAGTTGTCAACGTTATCACTGGGGGGTCAGAGGTGAACGGATTGAATTTCGCAGCAGCAAAGAAATTCGCCAAGTTATCAATTACAATGGAAAAAAGAACTCGAGTGGGAGGCTCGGGTAAGGAGATTGTGTTCGATGATGACGAACGTGATGGGATGATGTTCCCCCCTCATGACGCCTTGGTCATCATGCTGAGAATCAATGACTCAGATATCAAGCGAGTCTTGATTGACCCCAGTAGCTCGGTCAACATAATTAGCTACGGGGCAATTAAGAAGATGTGGCTTAAAAGGGGAAGTCATCCCCAAGGCAACAGTGCTAACTGGCTTCAACAATTCCATGGAGAAAACTTTGGGTGAAATCACACTCAAAACATTTGCTGAAGGAGTTAGCAAGAAAACACTATTCCAAGTATTGCCCCGAGGACATAGCATACAACGTGATCCTCGGCAGACCATGGATTCACTCGATGGAGACTGTCCCATCCACTCTTCATCAAGTGATCAAGTTCCCTACACCTTGGGGGGTTCGATCAATAAAGAGAGAGCAATGAGTAGCAAGAGAATGCTATTCGGTTGCTTTGAAAAGTGGAGTCGCCCCCCGACTGGGCCAAAATAATAGCAGCTAACGCAACCGGGGTCACGCGAGGAAGACCTCCGAGGAGAAGTAGAAAAGATCCCGGTGTGTGTTCAAGAGCCTCAGAAACAAAAGGCAGAGGACTCAACTATTGAAGAGTTGGAATCTTTCACCTTATTGAAATATTTTCCTGAAAGAAAGGTATATGTCGGCTCGGAGTTGGACCTAGAGTCGAAGAAAGCAATAATTGAAGTCCTAAAGTCCAACAACGATTGCTTTGCTTGGTCCTATTTGGACATGGTGGGTATCGATCCGGAGATCATGACCCACAAGCTGAACGTAGACCCAAAATTCACCCCGGTGAAGCAGAAGAAAAGACCTCATGCCAGGGTTAAAAAGAAAGCGATCGAAGATGAAACCACAAAGCTGCAAGAAAATGGTTTCATAAGGGAGGTGAAGTATCCCAAATGGCTGGCTAATGTGGTCGTCGTACCTAAGAAGAATGGCAAGTGGAGGATGTACGTGGATTACACTGATTTGAACAAGGCTTGCCCCAAAGACTCCTAACCATTGCCACAAATAGACAGATTAATAGACTCCACGGCTGGACACAAACTATTAACCTTCTTGGATGCTTATTCGGGCTACAATCAGATCCTCATGGACCGAGAACGAAGAGAAAACCTCATTCATCACTGACCGAGGTACTTTCTGCTATAAAGTGATGCCCTTTGGTATGAAAAATGCTGGGGCAACATACCAAAGGCTGGTGTGTCGCATGTTCAAGGAGTATACTGGCAAATCTATGGAAGTTTACACAGATGACATGCTCATCAAATCAATTCGAATGGAGGATCATCTGAATCATCTGAGGGAAGCTTTTGCTGTTCTGAGGCAATACGACATGAAATTGAACCCTGAGAAGTGTGCCTTCGGTGTAGGGTCGGGCAAATTCTTGGGATTTATTGTCTCTGAACGAGGGATCGAAGCCAACCCAGATAAGATCAAAGCCATCGAAGAGATCCCCGAGGAGTTAACCGGGGTGAAGGAAGTTTAGCGCTTAACTGGCCAAATCGCTGGCTTGAGTCGATTCATCTCAAGATCCTCGGAGCTATGCCAAAAATTCTTCTCCGTCTTGAGGAAGAATAACCACTTTGAATGGATACCAGAGTGTAAAGAAGCGCTGAAAGACTTGAAATGCTATCTGGCTAACGTATTGTTGCTCGCAAGCCTAAAGATGGTGAAACTTTGCTAGTTTACCTGGCCGTGTCCGAAGTGTCAGTCAGCACTGTGCTGGTTCAGGAAGAGGATGGCAAGCAACAACCCATCTACTATGTGAGCAAGACACTCCTCGATGCTGAGACCAGGTATCCACACTTGGAAAAACTAGCACTTGCTCTAATTGTTACTGCTCGGAAATGACTTTATTTCTAATGTCACCCAATAGCAGTAGTTTCAAACTTCCCCTTGAGAAGTATATTTCATAAAACTGAGTTATCAGGGAGGTTATCAAAATGCACGGTAGAATTGAGCGACTATGACATCACTTATCAACCCCGAACAGCCATTAAATCCCAGGTCTTGGCTGACTTCATAGCTGATTTTAGTGTTGGAATTCTGCCCGAAGCCGAAAAGGAGAACTCAATGTTGAAAGGAATAGCTTTGGGGCTATGTATACTTCACACCGATGGGGCAACTAATTCCAAGGGTTTGGGATTAGGCATAGTTTTGAAAGAACCCACCGGGGAGAAAATCCGGCACTCGGTTCGGTTCAACAAAGTGACCAACAACGAGGCCGAATACGAGGCGGCTCTAGCAGGCCTGGAGTTGGCTAAACAAATGGGGGTGGAAAGAATTGAGTTGAGGTGTGACTCACAGCTGGTAGTAAAGCAAGTGCTCGGTGAATACACATCTCGAGAGCCCAGAATGCAGCTATTCTTGGACCGAGCACAGAGAATTTTGGCCCAATTCCAAGAATGGAAAATTAAACAAGTGCCTTGGGAGGAAAATACTGAAGCTGACGCCCTGGCAAACTTGGGTTCGGCAGTCGATGAAGCCCACTCGGGTACTTATTCAGTAGTTCGGTTGCTATATGCACAGATGAGGGAGATAAAATTGCAGGTCAATTCGGTGGACCACAAACGGGATTGGCGGAGTAAGTTCATCTCGTACTTCGACTCGGGGACTGTCCCTCAAGATAAGAAGGAGGCCAAAAAGTTAAGGACTCAAGCGGCTTCGTACCATATGATCGAGGGTAATTTGTATAAAATATTGTATTGCGGCCCGATGGCCAAGTGTTTTGGTCCAGACGAGGCTAGATATGTGATGGCCGAGGTGCAGGAAGGCGATTGTGGCAGTCACTCGGGGGGAAAATCTTCGGTGGGCAAATTACTTAGAGCTGAGTACTATTGGCCCACCATCAGCGCAGATGCAAAGGCCTTCGTGCAAAAATGTGATAAGAACCAACGCCACGCACGAATGATCCATCAACAGGCAGAACCCCTGCATTCAGTCGTGTCACCATGGTCTTTCATGAAATGGGGGAAGGATGTTTGTTGCTCCCAACGCACACGCAAGTATATGCTGTCGACAAGTGATAAAGTGAAAGTAGAGTATCGTTCCCACGAGGACTATTCAGACTGACGCTTAACAAACAATTTCTAACTACTGCTCAGAGATTTTTTTCCAATAGTGGGGGTTTTAGTAACTAAACAGTAATTAAACTGGTGTAAATTCAGTCAAACAATGGAGCTAACATTGGTTGTAAACAATATGAAGAAGACGGTCCAGGGTCAGAGTTACGAACAATCCAGTTGAGCTTTCCAATTGATTTCGCTTCTCAAATCCCGGATTACTAACTAATAGATTAAATGTACCCGTAAAAACCTTTCGATTCTTCACAGTCTATGCAGGCTACTCCAATCCCTATATGTCTATGGGTTGAATCACGTGCACGCATTAATGAATTATGTAATTAGTTAAGCTAGACGAGCAAGTATATGTCTATCCTACTCACAAATTGGTTCCCCGATACCCAGGTTCACAATCTAGCCCTACTCTTTCTTATTGAGTTAATAAATTCCCTCTTTCGAGTTCAATCTAAAAACCATAGATAATGCGTAATAATCGGGCCCTGACAATTACACAAGTGAAATCAAGAAAGAATAAGCAATCCGTTATGGGATTCAATATGTGGAATTCAAGCTTCAAACATCAACTTTTATGAAATACTCTAACCCTAGAACGTAAGATTTAGCCACGCATACTCATAATAACAAGGCAATGAATTGATGAAATAATAGATTAATAGATGAAATATTAGGAATTAAACCCTTGTTCAATGAAGTATGGTGCTCTCAAATTGCTCCAAAGTCTGAACTCCTCTAAAAAACTAAGTAAAAGAGTATTTATAATGTTTACAAAAGCCTTGCAATTAGTTACACCTAAGCCTAGACGAAATAGGACTTCCAAAACCGCTCCAGGGGCGCTATAGCTGGCGTCCCGCATCTCAAAACGTGCGCAACCAGGCAGAGTCCGTCTAATCTCGCGCGCAACGGCCATGCCCCGCATCACAAAATGCGCCAGGACGCTGGGCGCCATAGCTGGCGTGGCGTGCCACCAAATGCGCCAGGCCAATTTCAGCTTTTCTTCGTCCGCAGATTGCATCGAGTCGTGCCTTCGTGTGCTCGATCCAATCCTCAATCAAATTCTAGCCTTTTCTTGCTCGATCATGCTCTTTAAAGTTCCACTTGCACTTCATAACAACCTACTATCATACGACACACAATCAGTGGAAAATCACATTCATCGACTAGAAAACGGGCGAATAAAGTATTCAAACGTGAGGAAATATTAAGGAAATATAGGCATAAAATGCCAAACATCACCACCCCACACTTGAACCTTTGCTCGCCCTCGAGCAATCACAAATAACTTCCCAACTTCGGTAGAACAGGTCTGCCTATGACTATGGTTGATACCGACCATTGAATGAGTGCACACATGACTACTATGGGCCCAACAGAACACGAGAACAACTACCCCAAGACACGAGAACAACTACCCCAAGACAACTCAAATGCACAAACTCGACTCTTTGCAACCATGCTCCCACAAAGTCACACCTATCTGCTTAACCAAAAAGCCACGACTTCACCTACCTCATGCAAACCATGTGCCCTCACCAAACAATGAAGCAAGAGAGTGTCCCCCAAATATCACACACAAAAATGAATATCAAGAATGGAACGGGGACAATAGCATAGAAAGAATTCACTCACTCTCATGAAAGGCTCACATGTCACACATGATGTACCATAGGCTTGCCCGTAGTGTAGGACTCCACTAATGTAGGCTCACTCTAATCGGGATTAACTAGGACTTTAAAGGGTTGTAATGTAGGCTAAGGGGGTGGTAGGAAACATATGGATAATAGTGACTACCTCCCTAAGCACTTTAATACATCACATTCAATTTAAGCACATATCTCATCAAAGCCACCCAATTCACCACCCAACAAATTTCACACACACCTTTTTCAACAAGTAGCAATTTTTCTTTTAAGCACAACACTAGCAAGGATGGATATTTATTTCTTTTCTTTTTTCTTTTTTCAAATTTTTTCAGCTCTTTTTTTTTTCATTTTTTTTTTCTACTTCAATTCTTTCCCAACCTTGCCAATGCTCCTTAACCTACTTTACAATTTATCATGTATCCCCCTCATTGGTTCCACTCAAAAACCTCCCAATACTTCAACCACAAACTCCACAATAATATAAAATTATCAATTAAGTGCTTAAGGAGTAAAGGGTCAAAAGAAGGCAAATAAGAACAAGTGGGTAGGTTTGCGGTGTGGGTGCCAACAAAAGGTCAAAGGGATCACAACAATCAAGGGTGCATATAAGGGTAGGCAAATCAAGGTAAAGGCTTATCCAAGAAGGCCTGTATCATCTCCCGACTAGAGCAAACCTAGGATTTCGCATTGCACACACACGGGGCAAGTTCTAGACACCAATATGGAAACATGGAGTACAATAAGAATATGCCTCACAACATACATTGCACACAATCTACACAAAATGGCTCCATCACAACTCTCAATCAAGCAACTAGGGTGCAACTTGTGGGAGTTTAAGCACTAATGCACAAAGGCTCAAAACAAAGTCAAGTGAGTGGACTCAAGCATCTCAAAGGGGTCATTCAATTTTCTCTAGGCATGCATCACAATTTAACCAAAAAACACCATAAATAGAATATGCAATAAGTTCAAGTCCACCGGTATCAAACAAATCAAATGCACCTAGCATTCTACATAATTCTTCCGTCTAGGGCCACCTATAACTAACTACTCTATTCCTAAAAAGAAAGAAAATAAAAAACTACCCGGTTCAAAGGCCTCCCCGTGGAAAAGAACCGAGGCCATAAGAAAAACCACGGGGTGGATGACATGTACCACTACAAAGCCTATAAAGAAAATCTTTTTGTAAATTTTTTATATTAAAACAAAAGCAAATACTAAAAAGAAAAACAAAATGTCAAGTGACAAAAGAAAAATCCTAACGGTACATGCATCCCTAACCTCAAAAATAAAGGGGAGTTCCCCCACCCCACACTTAAATCAAGCAGTGTCCTCAGTGCTAAAAATAAGAAAGTGCATGGGTAAAGAAAACTTCCCTGAAGGCTCTAGTCCTTGGTGCTAGCATCCTCCAAGCTTCCGTATAGTATGAGGTACTCAGACTTCCCCCAACAGGTCATCAATATTAAGCAGGGGTGAGGACACCCCACACTTAAACTCGACATTACATGAACCTGCAGTCCAAAGAGTCACCCAAAGTAGTATACAACCATAAAAGTAATAAAAAAATAAAATAAAAGTAAAGCAAGTAAATTGGATTGCCTCCCAAGAAGCGCTTGATTTAACGTCGCGGCACGACGAAGACAACTTCATCAATTTTTCCTCCACCTTGAACTTATGAATTGAATCCCCAACTTTACCTCAAGCTTACGACTATGGTATTGGGGTGGTGGCAAAAATACAAAAGGACCAAGTAACCATTGTCGCATTTTACACTTCTTAGCCTTTAAATAAGGGATGTCTTTTTGTCTCCTCGACATCACAAACTTTAAAATATAGGCACCTTGTTCCTCCTCCTTTGGTTTCTTCATAGGCTCGGGTGGCTCAATTTTCATGTCACCATCCAAACACAATGTTGAAAAATGATTGGAATGAGGTCCAATGCGCTTCAATTCTAAAATTGCATTATTTTTGATACCCTCACTTGCACAAACACTAGAGTCCTTAAATATGATGTTTTCTATTTCCTCACTTGACTCTAATGTAATTTTTTCAACCTTGGCATCATCAACTAATATTAGGTCGAACGGTAGGAATTCCACTTTTTGCTCCTCAAATTGGTTCCTAAGCTCTTCTATCTCAAATCTACTATTCACGACAATTGATAACTGGGCATTAGACACCTCAACCATATCACTCAAATTCGCATCCAAGTCGTGAATAGCTAAACCAAATTCGTCGATCTCTTGCTTGAGCACAATCCTTTCTTCCATAAATTGCCTCATCATATTTGTAAGTTCACTTCTAAAATCTCCATATGCTTCTAAAAGGTTGGCTTGCTCCACCAGCCAAGTTTGGCTGACAACCTGCACATCTTCATTCCTGTCAGACTCACAAACATTGTTTAAAACATCACACACATTAATAGAGGAAGAAGTATGACACTTGGGACAAGAATTCCACAGACCACCACACAATTTGCAACAATTTCAATCAAAGGTTGTAGAAAATTCACATAACCAGTCCCGCAGTGTTGAAAGACTTGGACAATTTTCCCGCAAGTGAGTTCCTCCACACAGTAAACAAAGATAATCAAACTTTGAGAAACTATCATTCCACAGAGGAAGAAGTATGACACTTGGGACAAGAATTCCACAGACCACCACACAATTTGCAACAATTTCAATCAAAGGTTGTAGAAAATTCACATAACCAGTCCCGCAGTGTTGAAAGACTTGGACAATTTTCCCGCAAGTGAGTTCCTCCACACAGTAAACAAAGATAATCAAACTTTGAGAAACTATCATTCGACCAGTTTTCATTAAAAGATGTCATGTTAACAAGTAACACAATAATAAATTAGACAAAAAATTAAACTTGAATAGAAAATAATAAATCGTTCAATAAGAAAACAGTCCATTATTAGTGAAAGTAGAGTATCGTTCCCACGAGGACTATTCAGACTGACGCTTAACAAACAATTTCTAACTACTACTCAGGGATCTTTTTCCAATAGTGGGGGTTTTAGTAACTAAAGAACAGTAAAAACTGGTGTAAATTCAGTCAAACAATGGAGCAAACGTTGGTTGTAAACAATATGAAGAAGACGGTCTAGGGTCAGAGTTACGAACAATCCAGTTGAGTTTTTCAATTGATTCCTCTTCTCAAATCCCGGATTACTAACTAACTGTTGAATTTACCCGTGAAAACCTTTCGATTCTTCACGGTCTATGCAGGCTACTCCAATCCCTATATGTCTATGGGTTGAATCACGTGCACGCATTAATGAATTCTGTAATTAGTGAAGCTAGGCGAGCAAGTATATGTCTATCCTACTCACAAATTGGTTCCCCGATGCCCAGGTTCACAATCTAGCCCTACTCTTTCTTATTGTGTTAATAAATTCCTTCTTTCGAGTTCAATCTAAAAACCATGGATAATGCGTAATAATCGGGCCCTGACAATTACATAAGTGAAATCAAGAAAGAATAAGCAATCCGTTATGGGATTCAATATGTGGAATTCAAGCTTCAAACATCAACTTTTATGAAATACTCTAACACTAGAACGTAAGATTTAGCCACGCATACTCATAATAACAAGGCAATGAATTGATGAAATAATGAAATAATAGATTAATAGATGAAAGATTAGGAATTAAACCCTTGTTCAATGAAGTATGGTGCTCTCAAATTGCTCCAAAGTCTGAACTCCTCTCAAAAACTAAGTAAAAGAGTATTTATAATGTTTACAAAAGCCTCGCAATTAGTTACGCCTAAGCCTAGACGAAATAGGACTTCCAAAACCGCTCCAGGGGCGCTATAACTGGCATCCCGCGCCTCAAAACGCACGCAACCAGGCAGAGTCCATCGAATCTCGCGCGCAACGGCCACGCCCCGAGCCACAAAACGCGCCAGGACGCTGGGCGCCATAGCTGGCGCGGCGCTCCAGGCCAATTTCAGCTTTTCTTCGTCCGCAGCTTGCGTCGCGTCGTGCCTTCGTGTGCTCGATCCAATCCTCAATCAAATTCCAGTCTTTTCTTTCTCGATCATGCTCTTTAAAGCTCCAATTGCACTTCATAACAACCTACAATCATACGACACAAAATCAGTGTAAAATCACGTTTCATCAACTAGAAATCGGGCGAATAAAGTACTCATACGTGAGGAAATATTAAGGAAATATAGGCATAGAATGCCAAACATCAATGTTGTTGGTCCCTTGCCAAAGGAAAAAGGTGGTGTTCGGTTCATCCTCGTCTTAACTGATTACTTTATAAAATAGGTGGAAGCAGGAGTTCTCACTGAGGTCAAACAGAAAGAAGTAATCGATTTCATTAGGAAGAACATCATCTACAGGTTTGGTGTCCTAAAGGAAATCGCGCGACAATGGTAAGAAGTTCATGGGAGCAGCCATCACTGATTTCTTCAAGCAGTGGGGAATCAAGAGAATTGCTTTGACCCCCTATCATCCAAGTGCCAATGGTCAAGCCGAATCTTCAAACAGGATAATAATTGAAAATCTCAAGAAAAGGCTCGATGAGAAGAAAGGTCCTTGGCCCGAGGAGTTGCCAGGTGTGTTGTGGGCCATGCGAACAGCTGAAAAGAACAGCACCGGTGAGACCCCTTTTTCACTTGCTTATGGTATGGATTCTCTTATCCCCGTGGAAGTGGGCGAGCCAAGACTTCGGTATGCTCAAACCACCGAGGATGCGAATCAGAAGCCATGCGTATAGAGTTGGACTTGATCGAGGAGAAAAGAGAATTGGCTTTGGTTAGCCTAGTGGCCCAAAAAAGGCAGATCAAGGCATACCTTAATAGGAAGGCCAAACTTAGAGATTTTAAAGTTGGCGATTATGTGCTGAAGGCTACGAACCAGTCAACAAAGGAGAAAAATGGGGGAAAGCTTGTCGCAATTGGGAAGGACCTTACAAAGTCAGAGCAATTGTTGGGAAATGATCTTATCAAATTGAAGATCTGCAAGGTGTGCCCGAACCCTTAAATTGGAACATTTCCAGTTTAAAGCGGTACTACTTCTAATTGAGGTATATATTCCCTAATCTTTTTAAATGTGCCCACAGCCTCGAGCCGAACAACGCTCCTAGGGCTTCGATCTAAATGTACTAACTTGCTCCTCGTTTCATTTTGCTTGACCTTTTTAGGAAGTAGATAAAACGATTTCCAGTGCTCGGATCTTCATCAAGATTCACCCCCGAATATTGGGGGGGAGTGAGAGGCGAGTTGTAACCGAGGTCGACACTGAGCCTCCCCAACCGAAGCCTGTCTATTTGACAACCAGGGACTGACGGCCGATGGATATATTAGTACATTGTAATTACGCCCGATAGTGGCATGTCGTCAATTTGTTTTTACGCCCAAGATACTTCGACTTGGCTTTATTATATTACACCCAAGGTCTACTTCGGCTCGGCTTCGTGTAAATAGCCGGTTACGGCTCGTTGATATTATCAATCAAGTAAAGTTGATTTTACATCTCTTTGTTTCTATAATCTTGCACTCCGAAGTTGCACTTTAAATGCATCGACTCGAGGACGAGACGTCGTTCTAAGTTTGCATCGGTTTAATTCAGTTAAGTCTTGCAAGCGAGCTACCTATTTTAAATGTTCAGTTCATGCAAAAACTAACATTTAAGATGAAACGCAAATTCATATCATTAAAAAAGGCCCGAAGGCCGATTGTTTACATCGAAAATAAATGGACCCGAAGGTCAAAGTTATATACATCAGCAGAGCCCAAAGGCTAATGTCAAAAGGCACAAGGGCCTAAGCAAAAAGCACTAAACAAAAGATGAACTACTTGTTCCTAAGGGTTCTCCCCTTCGGCATCTCCATTGCCCTCTTCGGCACTTTCTCCCCTTTCATCGTCTTCAGATTCACCATCATCCGAACCCTCACTCGAGGGAAGATCATCCACAATGAGCCTCGGCGACAGCATCCCGGGCTTTGGCTATCTCCTCTTCAAGTACGATTTGCCCAACTTGGACTTGCTCTAGTGTGCTGAGCCTAGTCTTAATGACAGCCCAAGCTTCCTCAAATTTCGTCCTCGTCGCGTTGACTTCGGCCCGTTCGTTGAGGTAAGCAACTCTGCCCTGGAAGTTTGAAATCTAGCCCCGAAGAGCAGGCACTTGATCTACCTGGCCTTGCAGCTCAACAAGCTTGGCGTTGTGCTCCTCAAGTTTGCATTGGTATTTCTCGCCTGCCTCGAGCACTTCGGTTTTGGCTTTGAACGGCTCGGCTTCAAGTCGAGCGTTTTCAACGCTCAGCCTCGAACGCTCATTAGTAAACTTGCTCGTCACAGCCTGAACTATAGCATCGGCAGACTCCAAGACCTCATGCAGATCAGCCTCAGCTTTAACCGAGGCCTCATTAGCGCGCTCCAGCTCTTCATTCAAAGTGGCAAATTGTGCTTCCAATTCAGCATTTCTTCCTCTAAGTCCTCTCTTTTGTTAGCCCCAGGCAGCGCTACCTGAATCTGTTCTGCCCGCTCACGCTCAAGGTGAACAACTTGTAACGCGAGGACCAAGCTCTGCATAAAACCAAAATATTAGTGTTGAAAAAAGAGAAAAGGTAAATCGTGCGAATAAAATTGCATAAAAACGTACCCGAAGGGCAGAAGCGGCTGAAACACCCATCAAACTCATAGGGCTAAGATTCCGAGGGGCATGAGCTTCGGTAGGACCAAGTATCACGTCGAAGGCAGCGATGTCCTCCTTGGTGGGATCTAGCAGATTGGCCTCAGGAACAATCTCAAATGCCCGAGGTACGGTGCTGGAGGACTTAGCTGAGGCTCGGGAGTCCTTCACCGTGCTCTTGATCAAACACTCGTTGACTTTAGCTTTGCCTTTTCGCTTCGCTGCCTCTTGATCAGATTCCTCCATATTTATGACCTCGGTCATCCTGGGAACCTCTGTAGCTGGTCCGGAATCACTTCAGGATTTGGCTCTGGAGCTACTTCGGGAGCCGTGGGGTGAACCTCCTCATCGTCGGGCTCGTCGACAAGACCTCGGCGTTTTGTGGCCACTGCTTCGGCAGCCGGAGTGGCAGCCTCCATAACCCGAGGTCCTTTCGCTTTGGTGGCCCTGTTTGACTCAGCTCTCTTCCTTTTGGAGCCTAGGAAAGGGAGATGAGCAATCTTATAAGTATGAGAGAAAGTAGGGGTGGGAATGCAAAAAAATCGACCTATAAAAACATCACCTTGCGATGTCCCTTGGCCCGACGAACCCTTGGCTTTCTTGTCCTCGGCGAGCTGCTTCGCCAAACTCGCCTTCTTAGCAACACCTTCGGTGATGTCGATTACTTTCTTTTCCTTCTTTTTCTTCTCTTTCTTATCCTTCTTCTCCTCCCCTTCTCCATCTCCTCTCTCTTAGGTTTCCTCTTCCCCCTCCTGAGCATCGGATTGAGCATGAACCTTCAAATCCTTGTCATTGTTAAAATTCGAAGGCATGACCAACTGAGGGTCTATCTCCACTTCGATAGGAATCTTTTTCCTCGACTTCTTTGAAGTGCCAACTTCGGTCTGAGACCCCTCCTTGCTGGCTTCGGCCTCACCTCTTTGGCTACTGGCCTCCCTACTCACTTCGGTTCCGCCTGTTGGACCACCTACCTCTTTGGCACTGGTGACATCATCCCCATCAACGTCATCCCCACCATCGCCGTGGTCGTCACCACCAACCTCAACATCGACGTCATAATTGACCTCCGCCTTGTCGCGGCCAGCTCTCTCCTTGCGCCGCCAAGGAGCAGTAACCGTCGACGTGGCTTCTCCACCACCTTCCGCTTCAATCATCTGCAGCGGTGTTACAGTGGGAAAAACATCTCCGCTCATTACTGCGGCGGAAAAACGGTCGGCCCTTTCGCCGGAATCGCTAGACCCTTGTCCAGACATCGCCATTGGTGTAGTGTTGAGTTGGGAAGAAAATCGAGATCAAGGAAGCTGGTTAAGAAATGGAAGCTTTTGCTTTTCGCGATTTCACTGTGTATCAGATATTTCCAAGTGGAGAAGAAGACTGCCGAGTGGAGTATTTATAGGGGATGTACACGTGCAAGTTGCGGAAGCAATGATGACTGTAACGTTGGAGAAAGCGAAAAGTCGGCGCGACCGTTCGGTAGCCAACCAATTGTCGCCACGTAATGTGTATTGGGCAAAAATTGACATGCTCGGACAGCACCTCGACGCGATAAACCGAAGATAATCGAACTGATGTTCCATGGCAAAAGAATTGAAGCGGATAAGTAAGCTACCGAAGTCGAGCATCACTATCACAACCGAAGACGAGCCGCAAGCGGAACTTCAGTGACACCTGCTCCGACCGAACGACAGAATCAAGCCACCGAAGCCATGCATTTGAGCTTCGGTGAATCGCTTCGGTTCCAGCGGCTCAGCAGCCCACTACTTCAGCCCACTAACTCTTTCAATTAATGCCTAGAACGTGGGTTTAAGCATGACCGATGGTGGAGAACGTGGGTGTAGCCTCTTTAGCCTATAAATAGCACTTCATTTTGTATTGTACTCATTCAGAAATATATACAGAAACTCTGGCAAATTTTGTACTCTCAATAATATATTGAAATCAAGTTATTTTCGCGCATTTACGCTTATTCTTGGCATTTACTTGACTTTGATGCGAAGATTTGCTTGTATTCCAACCCAAATTCGATTTGTGATCCTAAACTGATTTAGGCCCATGCATTTTGTAACCAGCCTAACAATCATATCGACTGATCACCAGCATTACAAAAATTTTTTGACTGACCACCGCCATAACCAAATGCCTGTGTATCAGACATCAAGTCATTCTTGAGAAAAACATGCATTCCGATAGGATAGTAATACACCCCCTTCGCAAAAAATTAGCTTAGAGTAGAAAGAAAACTGAATCATACTTAAAAAATAGTTATACATCTGATTTAATTCCTTCAAGTGGGAAAATATGAGTAACTCATAATTTTGATTACCTTTGTTACTCGACTTTTACTTCTTTAAGAATAAGGATCCCAACACAATTTTATTTTGGTTATCATCTTTAATTGGCCAAAAAATGTACTATCTATTGATAACAATTCAATTACGTATGGTATGGTCCTTATTATATTCACAATCACATACAATTAAAGAAAATGGTATATGTATGGGCCTAAATTAGTTTAGGATCACAAATCGAATTTGGATTGGAATACAAGCAAATCTTCGTATCAAAGTCAAGATAATGCCAAGAATAAGTGAAAATGCGTGAAAATAACTTAATTTCAATATATAAATGTGAGTACAAAATTCGCCAGAGTTTCTGTATATATTTCTGAATGCGTACACTGTAAAATGAAGTACTATTTATAGACACAAGAGCTTGCTCCATGTTCTTCATGACTCGTTCATGGCCAAACCCAAGTTTGGAACATTTATGGATGAAGTTAATGGGCAAAGTAGTGGGCTGAAGTAGTGGGCTGCAAAGCCGCTTGACTCGAGGCGCTTCACCGAGGTTCAAGTGTATGACCTCAATGGTAGGGCCTTGCTGCTTGACCGAGGTGAATGTCACCGAAGCTCAGCTTACGACTCACCTTCGGTGATGACCTCGGTGCCTGACTTCGGTGATTCACTCACTTGCTTCGGCTTCTAACTTGTCATCACGTGCTCGGTTGCTATCAGATCATGTTGCCGAGGTGACTTGTGGTGAACCGCTTTTTACCCAATACAGTATAATTATTTGGCAAAATAAGTACTTGTTCAACTTGAAAGATCATGTTTATACATTTTTATCTTTTTTCTTTACTTTCTCTTGGTCCACATGTATGTACAATCTGCATCTTGCATGTCCATTTCTGTTTGAGGAGTAATTGCATATATGCCAAGTCCCCGTACCATTTTCGGTTGCAATCTAAAAAGATAACTGAAAACAATGTTACCAAAAGAAGAGTGAGTGGGCGAATGGTAACTACGAACTTTATCAGTAAAGGTTGTTTTTTATCTACCGTATACTTCTAAAATAACCAAACAAAAAAAGTGTCACTTACCAAAATAATTCTTAATGTTTTTCTCAGGAATATCATCACGCACTTAAAAAAAGATAAATTAATAAATAAGTGGAAGAATACATTGAACACATAACAACCATTTCAACAGAAAGTATTGCAA
Source organism: Petunia x hybrida (assembly GCA_037355625.1). Lineage (NCBI taxonomy): Eukaryota > Viridiplantae > Streptophyta > Magnoliopsida > Solanales > Solanaceae > Petunia > Petunia x hybrida. The sequence continues at coordinate 11,115,550 of JBBBVM010000009.1, forward strand.
ACAATAGACCATAACATTTGTAGATCAAATCAGATCAAAATACAAACATGCAGGTAGAAAATTCAACAAAAATACCCAAAAATAGGGAAAGATACTGGGCCCGCCAAAAGAGAAGAAAACAACAATATCGGTGATTATATGTTGATTACGAATAAAGCCTGATAATAAAAAAAGGAAACAAAGAATAAAATTGAAATTTTAACCCGAAAAAAGAAATTGAGACAGTACATTAGGATTAACCACTATGCAAACCAAAAAAGTATTTTCTAGAAACATAAAAAAAGAAGTACGTAGTAGACGAAGAAAATAAAAACCAATGCAAAATAGGAAGTACCTGAGAATGAACCCAAAATTTATGCTATGAAAAGGGAGATTGTGAGAACTTCTCAAGAAAGTGTGTGTTTGATTGCAAATATTGCATTAGTGGTTTGAGGTAAGTTAAAGAGAAGGTAGCACACGTGTTACACAAGTACATGTGGCGTACGTGGCGATAAGACAAAAGGTAACCTAATAATAAATTATCAAATGCACATAAATGTACAACCTGAATAACACTTTGTACCAACTGTTCAAGATGTGTTCGTACTCCTTTGGTCGCTTATATATAATAGAAATATAAGTCAGCTGTAAGATGTAGAATTATTAATTAATTATCATGAATGGCTTTTTGTTGTTGTTTGTTCTTCTTGAAAGACCCCTCTTGATCCTTTAGCATTTTTCCTTCATTTTATACTTTAGATCTTTAATTTCGATTAGTAATCTTATTCTTAAAAGTATCTTTCTTTTTCTCAAACTCTTTTCGAAATACAATATATACTGTAGAATTAAAAAAGACCAACAAATTATTTAGATTAAAAATTTATGCTCGCACAAAGTAAAATTTGAACCAATATAATGCGCTCAAAGTTGAAGAATAAAGTATTTTAATTAACAATGAAACCAGTTAATTGTAGAGCAAACCACATTGTAAAGCTTTCTACATTTAACAAAAATATAGGAATTGAAACTTAACATACATATATCATGAAAGAAATTGTTTTTAACTTGTTATAGAAATGTGTAAAAAACAATATTTGGGTTTGTTTTTATGTTCGTGAGTGGGTCTGGGAGCAACACAATCCTAGGTGAATTAAGCTAGGCGAATAATTATAATCGTACTTTAATAAGTTGAAACATCTGATAGAAAATGGGAAAGATATTGCAGACTACCATGTGAAGGAAAAAGTACCAAAGAATAATATAATGTAAAAATTCAATGTTATTGGCCTATACAAGGTAAAAAATAAAGTTTTGTACTTATTTACTTATGTCAACACTACCACAACAAATTAAACTTTATATTTTTTAACTTCATAAGCAATAATTATCTTTAACCTATAATGGTTCGATCTAGCAAGTGTTTTTTGCTTTATGAATTTTGAATTTAGATATTTCATCTATCGTGCCTGTTCTTTGTATTACACAATGTATTTTCTTTCTCCAATCACCTAATAAAGCAAAGAGCAAACCTACATAAAGGTGATAGTATAGAATGAGAAGCCCGAAGAACCTAATGAAAGCAGAAAGTGCACGGAGCAAGAGGGCTTTTTGAGGAGGAACAACACCACGAAGGCATCAATGGTATTTAAGCAACTTTTCATTTCATTGTTGACTTATGTTAGTTTACTAATATTTTGATTGAACTTGTAGCCGATTCCATATTTGAAATAACTAGACCAAGGTATTACTGCGTCAATTAACCATACTATAGTGGGTGTAGGCTTAACATAAATAGATATTGTAATTGTATATGCACATTGATGTGTATATCATGTGTGTTTACTGATTTGGCTATGAATGATTTCAGGTGAATTCGAGCTGAACATTGTCACAAGTGATGATACTCACCCGGATGGTTTTGATATCACATTATATGACAATTTCGCTAATATTAGTGGCTCACCACTTTTGATCAAAGATAAAAAAAAATCAAAAGTACCATCTCGAGCAAGGAATACCAGGGAGTATAAAATTTCGAACCATCACTAGCCTCTACAAGGTGATTATTCATTTATACCTTCTGTCTATATTTTTCTTATGACACCCTGAGATCGAAATATACATACTAAAATTAAAGTTCATTTTCTAATTTTCTAGATGACTTGAAATATATTTAAATGTCACTTATAGTTCCACGTGCGACATGGCACTTTTAAAGTATTTGTGACGAGTGTACCACACTAATAAGAACGCAGGTGCGTTTGGTAGGGAAAATTATACTAGTTCAACATCGTAATGTAATCAAGGTATAGTTTAGATAGTTTAAAGATTAGAAAATATTTATCTTTTTTGCCTTTGGTGTTAAACTTATTTTAATTGGCTCATCAAGCATTTTTACATTCCACAGTATGCGAAAAGGCTCTCATCCTCTGAAGACGAATATAATTGGGATCGTATTTTAAAGAAGATGAGTTCTAAAGTGAAAAACGAAGGCAAAATGGGAGAGAACCAAGATGGCTCTTTTGAGGAGAGCGTACCTGAGGAACAAAAAGGAAAAGAAAATATTAATGGTAATTAATTAAGGAATTTTACATCTTACATTAACTTATCTTTTTTTTTAAAAAAATCATTTTTAATCGCATTTGATTATGTATGATTTCCAAGTGAACATAGCATGGCGAATAATTCTGGTCACACATTAAGGAAACAATATGCTGATAATTTTTGTCATTTTTTTGTCATTCCTTGTGCTGCAACAATTTCTATCTCTGTCTTTCCTTTCTTCTTTCTTTCTGCTTCGTAGTCCCATGGTACTGTTTTGTCATTATAGGAAGGGACAACGTCCACATAGAACTTCGGAGCCACTTCTACTTCGATGGGACCAGATGCCTTAGCTGCTTGGGCGGCAGAGGCGAGGGCTGGTGTGGCTTCTTTCGCCTTGACGATGGTTCCCTCTAGATTACAGTCGACATCCAGCTCAATCAAGTTCACCCTGTTGTCCCCATGATCAGGTAGGGGATTGTTGCGCACATTCAATGCCTTTAAGTGTTTTATCTTTTGATCAATCAAATCTTGTATCTTATCCTTTAAAGAAAAACACCTTTCGGTATCATGGCCTGGCCATCCAAAATAATAAGCACACATGTTAAATTGATAAAAGAATAGTGACATCTTGTTAGACATCTCAAACAGAATGAGTTGTATGTGGCCTACTACTTTGAGTCTTTCGAATAACTGAGTTGGGGATTCAACCAAAGGAGAGTAGTTCCTTTTGAGTTTTTGGTTGTTATTCGGGCAAGGTCTTGGTGAGTAAGTGTTGGTATTTCTGTAGTTTGGGTTAGGTGAGTATGGTGGTCGTTGTGGAGGCGGGTTTTGGAAGGCATGTTGTGTGTTATATACTGGTAAGTGGTGGTGGTGAAGCGTATGGGTATGTTGGAAGTGGTGTTTGGTAGTAGTGGTTGTGGGTAAGAGCGTGGTCAAGAGAGGTAGTGACAAAAGAGACTTCGTCTTTCTTTTTCTTGGTTATTCCCATGCTACCTGTTTGTAGTGCTTTGTTGGTGGCCTGCAACGCAACTAAGCTAACAATCCTTCCAGTTTTCAACCCATCTTCAACAATGTCACCGATCTTGATCAGATCTCCAAACTTTTTATCTTGCATATTCAACATCTTGTCGAAGTACACATCCTCTTGTATGAGGATGAAGGTCGGCACTATCTCCGTATCATCGATGGGTGGCTGGACCTGCGCAGCTTCAGCTCTCCATCTTGTGGCAAATTCCATGAAGGTTTCAGTAGGCTTTTTCTTCAGCTTCTCCAGATAGAATCGATCAGGCCTTTCATCAATGTTATGCCCAAAATTGTCAACAAAATCTCCAGCCATTGCATCCCAACTAGTCCACTTCTTTGACTGCTGTTTGGAATACCATGTTAGTGCGTCACCTGTCAGACTGCGGTTGAACAACTGCATCGTAATCTTTTCATCATGTCCAACCCCAGTCAGCTTCTCATAGTAAGACCTTAAGTGAGCTATCGGGTCACTGCTGCCATCGAACAGATTGAACTTGGGTGTCTTGTAACCGTCAGGTAACTTCAGATTGGGATAGAGGCACAGGTCTTCGTAAGCCAAGCCCCTAGTCTCGTTGGTTACTTGAAACTACTTGAATTTCTCCACCAACAACTTGACTTGTTCCTTGGTGCTGTTTGTGTCCTCCCTTATCATGCATACATGTCATGATCTTTGGTGGGTGAGGAAACATGTTTAGTTTCAGCAGTGAAAGTAAGGAATTGAGTAGGGAGGTTGTTTTGTGATGCTTGTGGTGGTGCAACATGTTGACACCCAATATTGTCCCAAAATGCTTAACCGATATCTAATTATTTTAAATTAAGGTCAATTTTGAAATTTAAAAGGGAATCAATTGTATCTTTAAAAAGAAAGGGCTAAAATTGCACCGCGCATCATAAATTCTAGCCTATTCGCATAAAATCTATATTTAATTTTAATTAGTCTAAAAAGGGTCAAATCTGTTCCTATATTTTAAAATTGGGCTATCTATGCAAACATATATACATACAACACGCACACACCTCTCATTTCAGAATACCCATCTCCCTTAATCACCTTCTAAACACGATCCCCCTTTAACTTGTTTCCCTAATCCAAACCTGAAGCCCTAAAACCCATTTCAGTCCCAAATTTTCCCCCCAAAATCTCACCACAGTCCAAATTCCTTGACCCCATTGTTCCCCCCCCCCCCCCCACGTTCTCTTTCACCTTTTCAGTATGAGAGTGAATCCAATCGTCCATTTCAAAATTGTTCAATCAGAGCCGTGGATATTCTTCCAACGGACATTTTTTTTGGAAGATAAGGATGAAAATCGTATATCCTTTAGGGTTATTGACGATTTTCACCCTTATCTTTGAAGTAAAAAGTCCGAAAAGGGGCGGATGTTGGAAAAAATTGCCAAGGCCTTAAACCCTAGAATTCAGGTATAAATGGATCTTTATGTTCATTTTTTAGGGGGTTCATTTTTGTTTGAGAAGGGTAGCAGCAGCAGTTAGAACAATAGCACATTAAAATATTTATTTCAGTTAATATTAGGTGTAGTCTGATTCTGGTTAGAGATCGTGTCGTCGCTTCGCTTTTCAAGTCGTCGACCTTGCTCGTCGCTTGTTTGAGTCATGTTTTTTTCATATCGTCGCTTCAGTTCCTGCTTCGCAAAAGGTAATATCCGATCTTTTATGTGTTCTTCTTATTATTTATTATGAAGAATCAAGGTGCTGATTAAGATGATTTGAGTTAGAGCCTAAGTTTACAATCTATTTGCTAGAACAAACATGTACTAGTAAGTAACTCAAGTGACAAGTTATTCAGTGATTCTTGCTTGACTGCATTGTTTTTTTTTTTGGAACATGAAGTTATGCATATTTGATGGTTTGTTTGTGTGAAAAGCATCAGCATTATTTATTTGTGGGTATAGCAGCATGTGGCTCTGTTCTGATTTTGAATTTGAGAGGAGGATGCTGTTAGTAGCAGAGGCTGGTAGTGGAAGTCTTCAGGTGTTAGCATAGCTGTTTAGGTGGCTTTAGAGTATGGTGAAGGAGTCCTGGTGAGAAGCTGTTTGGTTTGGGAGTCCTGGCGTATATATCATGTTGCAGCAGCAGTTCTTAGGTGTGTATAAGTGCTGCATGTAATAGAAGGGAGTTTTAGGTCCATGAAGGTAGGGAAGTTAGGGGGAGGTCTGGTTTCTTGAATCCTGTTTCTGCATGAAGTTTAGTTAAATGATGAAATGTAAGGGTAAGGGCGTGCTTGTAGCCTTGATTCTCTTGTTTCCCTGTTCTGGTTTTGGTTGTCAGGGCAGTGAGGAGGCCTGTATGTTGGTTGAAAAGAGTGAGCTTGGATAGTGATAGAGTGGGTCAGGTAGGAGATGAGGCAATGGGCTGTAGTTGTTGTTTCAGTTTCAGTTTCAGGGTTTAGGTTAAAAGGGAGTTCAGGTAGGATTTAGGGGGTTTCAGGGAGGAGAATAGGGAGTGCAGGTGTGTGATGAGTGAGTTTTGCTTGGGTCCTGAATGAGTGTGAAGTATGTGAGTTTATGAGCAGGCAATTTGGCTTGGAAGTGGAAGAGTGTTCCCAGGTGTTTGGTGAAGTGTGCAGGTAGCATAGGAGTAGTCTCTAGTTGTTTGTTCAGGATAGTGCAGAGGTGCAGATGGCTATAGAAGTATATATGTGTGTGGAGGCTGTGAGAGCAGAGGGTATGTGAAGTTAGTTTGTGCATGAGTGAGGGAGCCTGGGATGATGTTGCAGTGTCTATGTTAGGATGCAGATGCTGCAATTAGCTAGTGAAGGGGTTCTGGAAGGTATTGAAGGGTCTATAGTGTGTTTGTTGGTTATTTCTATCTTGGAGGATTATTAAGTGCTTTCTTAAGCTCTTTTTCCTTAGTTTCAGTTTTCTTCATGTCCTGAACAGTACCATTGCGCTTCTGAATATGTCCTTTACTAGCTGATTGTCTGTTTATTTGATGACCTTTTTCACATGCATCACTATATAACTTTTGCATCAAAATATTGACTATTGTGGTAGTCGTAGCAAGGTTGTAAAGGCACAACGATTGTAATAATACCATTGACCAATGCATAGTAGTGCAAAGCATATATGCAGCTGGTAAAATTGATGGTTAATGAGTGAACTCTGTCTGGTCTTATTTTGAAATGGTTGCATAATAAGGAATCTGTGCTGGCTTCCCCATAAGTGAGGCTTCCACTGATATTTTTTTGTTTGTTTTCTGAACTGCGAAAGACTTTATCTGCAATCAATTCTCCATCCTTCATTTAGTCTGTATTCTACAATGGTTACATCCTAGTTCACTCTTTCAATTAAATAAATTGTGTATTAGTTCAAGTAGTTGGGAATTGGATTAAAATTCATTTAATAGTTTGTTTGCTGCATCTTTAGAGCCTGAAATATTAAGATCCAGTTTTTTTTGTTCTTATTATGGGGAATGATAACCGAACTACTACTGTATTAGGTCGTCTTCCAGTTAGCTTGGAAGCCATTTATGTAATGCCTTTACTGCAGTTATCCTTCATTTGGCTATAGCACCAATTCAAGTGTTTTCTTCGATTTTCCTAATCATTATGGTTATTTGGAGTGTTTGGTTGTCTGCCCAGCTTCATTTCTTTGCTCAAATTATGAAGTTACATCTATTTCTTGGATCTTTGCTAATTCTTTTCTCTGTTACTTCTTTGGCATGAAAACACTTGGGACGAGTTTGTTAAAAACTCATCGATTGGGATGTCTATTTGCATTGGAGTTATTTGGGCTCACTTCTTGTTTCGGGCTCAAGTTTCTCGGTAAAATGAAAGCTTATGAAATTCAAGGCTCAATTTATTGAGTTTGCTGTGCCGGGTTCTATCTTCTAAAAACTCACTCTCATCCCCGTTTCCCTTAGAAAATGCATGTTGTATAGGACTTCCCCGTAGACTGAACTAGGAGCCCTATATGATAGAAATTATATTTTAAATTGTGAATAATTATTATAAATCATTTAAATTGCCTTACGAACGCCTTGTATCATTTCTTTGCGAATCACCAAGTAATTTATGAATATTAAGAATCGCTTGTCAATTAATGGGTGCAAATCAAAATTTAATTAAAATTGTACATTTTATCATTATTTGGATTTGAAATTATTTATTTATCTATTCTAGCAAATATATAATTATTTATTAATTTAATTTAATTTATTTATTTAATTAATTAATTGATTATAGTTATTCATTTATTTATTCATTCATTTGATTAATTTTAATTAATAATTTATTATCTATTCATTGATTTATTTATTTATTCTAATTCATTTAATTAGTTAATTGATTAGTATAATTATTCATTTATTAATTTAATAAATTTTAATTAACAAATTATTCATTTATTTAATTGATCAACTATTATCATTTATTTAATCATTTAAATAATCCTCTACTCATTTATTACCTATTATTTATCTATCATTGGTTATTTATTATCCTTATTTATTTTTATTTTTCCTTTATCTTATTATCTCTTATTTTATTATCCCTTATTTACTATCTCTTTATTTATTTACTTTACATTTTTCTAAGTAATTTTAAATTATTCAAATTCGTGGAAACTGCCGGGATTAACCGCTTTTTAGCAGATTTTTGAAAGTGCTCCCGCTAGGGACCTTCTTTCGAATTTAATAGAACCACTTACTCAGAATCTCTGCATTTAATTTCTTTTGAATAAAGAATAAATTGTACTCTTTAGTTGACTTAGGTTCCTAATAATTCTTAAATTAGGTGGCGACTCCAAAGAAAGCCCTTTGGAGTCTCCATTTTGTTGAAATCAAATCCCGATGCATACTTGTGTGTGCATTTTTTGGGAGGGTTCGACAGCGTGGCGACTTCACTGGGGATACGCAAATGGTTCTAACCAAAAGATTTTCACGAATTTGCTTTATTTATATATGTGTTGATTGTATGTATGCGTAGCTCAACTCATTATTGTTTGCATGCCTAAACTAGTATGAGTAGAATTTATTGTTGTGAATGAATGTATTGGAGCTATATTTTTTTGCGCATAGTCTGCATTCCGTTCATATTTCCTCCCTCATGGAGCCTGTCAATTCTCTTTCATCTCCTCGATTTCATCACGGGGGGCCCGCTTGACGGGCAATCATACAGGAAGGGCATTGTCCTTCCTAACTCTTTGAATTTCTTTCGTGTCACCAAAGTTAGTTGGGGTATGGTTTGCCTGGTTTTGTCATGGCAGGTTTTACTGGTTTATGAGGCCAGGTTTATCCTGCATAGGTCGAGTCAGCCTCAACCGTTAGCCCACTCTTAGAAGGTGATTTTCGGACATGCATGCATATACACACCTTAGTTTGGACCCGGTCCTTGGTACCGTTTCCAGGAATTAAGAAACCGCCCTTTTGTCGACGGGTACTTATAACCCAACGACGTTTCATTTTATTTGGTATGTGGTGACCATAGACAGATCCATGCCGGTTTGCCTTTGCCAAATTTGGGAGTTTGTCTCACGGTTCCTTTTATTTGCAGGGAGATAGCTGTTTGTTCAATAAGGTAAAGTTCACAGTTGTTTGCCAATGTGTTCAATATGGTTGAAGATTAGCAGTTGACAGATCTGGATCCTACAAGGAGCAAACAATTGTGGTTTTAGTATTTTGGGACTGAGTTATTGTATTTTATTATTTATTTTGTTTTCAAAATAGTGTATTACCACGTTGTAGTGGTTTGTTGCCGGATTTCTGTTCAAGGCATTGTATTATTGGAGACATTTTGTTTAATAAAAACGGGCTTTTAAATTTTTATTGTTTATTGTACCGTTATCTCCCAAATTTACATCGGCAATAGTTTGGATCAATCTATTACCACCGCATCGGTGTGCAACTTGATGATTAGACTTACCTCTAGCACAAAGAGGCACCTCACAAGGTAGGACGCGTTTGCATTTTATTTAAGCTCAATACTTGTGTTTGCCACATGTCAAATTATCTGTCTAACATGCGATTGCTTGCTAATATGTGCTGCTTGTTTGAAATTTGTTGGCACTAATTACGCTGTGATTGAATTTGTTCGGCGGTATGGTAAGATTAACGTTATGTTACTTCAACCTATCTTTTGTAAAAGTTAACCGCTTTATGAAATCATTTATCTATCATCTGAATTCATGCATACCGTTATTTAAAATGACTTTCAAATGTTATTTTGTTTATTTTAACCCCAGTCTTGTCATTTTGCAAAATATTGTTTAGCATCATATTTTAAAGTATTCGCAAGTGTGTTTTCCTTTTGAAAATAATTTCAGAGTTAAACAAGCGTTTCCGCGTCTGGTCTGCTTTAACAAAATAAGTGTCTTGCTCTAAATTTTGGGTCTTTTCAGTACGGTCTCAATTTCTCCATTTTGGAATAAGTTGACCCATCAGTTTCATCTTTAATAAATTTTTACTAAATTCGGTATGCGTTGCTAAAGGGTTAATTATTTGAACATCAAGATCAGGATCTATGGCTCGTCAAATTGCTGTGATTGACTTGACGGGAAATGATGAATCCCACCAAGACAAGGTTAACAAGCTTGAAGCAACCGTAGCAAATTTGGAAAAGAGACTTGATAGCCTTAATGAATTGGTTGTCGCGCTCATGGATGCTCGCAACCCATTGCGTAATGTGCCAAGCCCAGGACCAAGTGCTCCTGTTGCTCCTATCTATACTGTTGCACCTCCTACAATGCAAGTAGCTCCAGCATTTGAGTGTGATGCTCAACAGTTCCCTAATTTGCATGCATTCCTATTGGAAAAGGAATTTTGTGGCTTCTCAAAGACAAGCAATGAGAAAAGCAACGGGGAAGGGCTTCCTAGGGCTGAAGAGAGCAATGACACAATGGCATATGGGAATGCTCTACCATCTCATGAAGGCTTATGTGAGGTAGAAAAGGGGAATGTGAATGTTCTTGACGTGGCTGATCCACCAGTGTATGATGGAATAGGAAACCCTCATGATCATTTGAAAGCATTCGTTCATTAGGTGGCAATATTTGGGAAAAGCAATGGAATCAAGCTGAGGTTGTTTGTTAAGACGCTCGCGGGGCCGGCTTTAACGTGGTTTGCAACACAAGAGCTTGGAAAGCGATTCACATGGGATGACTTAGCTCGTAACTTTGTCAAGCAGCACGAACTCCCAAACCTGACCTTTGCAAGAGGCAGTCCATTGAAGATAAAATCTGTAGAGCTCCAAGAAGAGCCGGATGAGAGGACTTTGATATCTGACAAAAGAATGTGTAGCTTGGTCGAGGCACAATCCAAAGATAAAGTAAAAGCTGTTATGCCAAGTCCTTTGCCAGCCATAGCGGTGAGACCTAATGCAGTCAAGCAAACAGTTGTCAATCCAAGTTTGCAATCAGGCCGCACCAAAAGATCCGCTTTTGCATTCACACCGATACCAGGATCTTATGCAAAACTGTTTGAACGGCTTATGGGGACCGATTTGGTACAACCTATAGCATCAAAGCCGTATGAACCACGCAAACCTGAAAATTTGAGGAAATTTTGTGCTTACCATTCAGGGATGCAGGGGCATAGTATTGAAGAATGCACTTTATTTAAGATGAAAGTTGAAAGCTTGATTAACTCTGGCCAGGTCAAAATTCTACCTACAAACGGCATTGGCGAACCTTTTGTCGCAATCCTTCCATACGCAAAGGGAGATTCCTCAAAGAAGGGCATTTAGGCACCTATCAAGTTCCAGAAAAGCAGTAGAGTTGCAGAAGCAGAAGTTAGTTTATTTGCATTATTAGGAAGTAACTATTGTAATTTCCTTTTGTTAGTTTTGTTGAAAGAAAAGAAAAGAAAGAATATCAAATTATGAATGTTTGACTCTATTTCTATGTAAGCAAACTACGGTAACCGGTTTTCCAAGGCGGGAAGCGTAGGCAACTCATATCGAGTTTCGGTTACACCAGCATTTGAAAATTCTCTTTTTATGTAAGCGGAACTACGCACGGTCTGATTCCCAAGAAGGGATACGTAGGCTCCTCCATCAGGCTCGACCCTTTAGTATTTAAGTTTTAATTTTTCCAAAGATAGAAACTGGGGCAAATTTTTCAAAGCAAGTAGAAGACGTAAGAAATTGCAACTGCGGCAGCTTTTGCAAAATCATTTGAAGTGTTGGAAGTCATAAATTGGGCAGTTTTGCAAAGCAAGTTGAGATGTTGAAGTCATAACTGGGGCAAAATTGTGCAAAGGAAAATTGAAGACATTGATGTTGATTTCATTATCAGAAGTGGTTTTTCTAGAATTGGTGCAGATTGTTGTTTTGCAAGGAAGAATTGATAGTCGAGCAAAGCATTGATGTTCAAAATAAACCGACCATTTTAGTAATTTGCGCCAAAATGGTTTAGCACGCATACTAATTTAGTAAAAAACTTTCAAAGTTATTATTATTTTTTTTCTCTCTCAACTCGCGTCTCGAAAAATCAAATTTTGTTGACCATTGAGTTTCGAACTCTCAAATATTTTACTCCTTTTCTGAGTTGAGATTTTGGTCCCATCTATCCGGCCTAATGGCCTATTTTATATTTAAAATCCTATGCATGTATTACTATTTTACGTATTAACTTGCTTTTGTTCAATGTATAGAATTTATTTATTAAAGGCTGGCTAGCATTGACCACTGAAATGGCTGAGAATCTGCATCAAGGACGAAACAACATGGCAAAGCAACTTCAGGCAGCCAGTTCTGGTATGGGTATTTGCAAGCGCAGAATAATGATATTGAAGAACATGTAGTCCAAAGGAATAGAATTATCAACTTTGTCAACACTAGCAAACCTTTGCCAAATACAAGCTTTACCTCCAATCCACCTTACTTAATAATGCCTAATTACCCAATGCCTATACATACTATATATCCACAAATCCCACAAGAATATCTTACCAATCCAAATGCTTGGCCAGCTGCAACTTTATACCAACCACCTTTTATCACTATGCCTGCTATGGGGAGTCAATCAAATCAATTGATAGTGCGTTCACCAGAATTGCTTGAGAAAGAAGTTGAGACAACTTATCCTCACAATATGCATGAACAGATTTTGAGAAAGATCATGGGAAAAGAATTGCGCTCTAGGAATATTCAGAGCTTATGCTATGAGGACTTATGCATTCACCCGGACATTGAGCTTCCAAGTGGGTACAAGATACCAAAATTTAACACTTTCACTGGAAAAGGGAACCCCTATGCACATTTGAAAGATTATTGCATCAGATTAATTGGAATTGGCCAGGATGAAGCTTTGCGTATGAGATTGTTTATTCAAAGTTTATCAGGAATGGCACTTGTATGGTATACTAAGCAGGATTTTTACCAAATGACACACATGGGAAGACATGGCTCGAGACTTTGTGGAATAATACAAGTTCAACATAGTAAGAGATCCTTATCTAATTGATATGCGTAAAATCAAGAAGATGCCGCATGAATCTGTTGCAGAATTTGCTGTGAGATGGAGGCTAGAGGCTTCTAAAATGCATCCTCCATTGCCTGAAGATGAGCTGATAGCAACTTTCATTGACCTTCAAGAAGGAATATTTTATGAAAAGCTATTTTTTGCCAATTTAAAAGATTTTCCCAATTTAATCCAGTATGCAAAGATTTTGGAAGAAAAGTTTCAAACCGGAAGGTTGATTAACGATGACACTACAGTGCCACTTTTCAATTGTTCTGATGCACCTGAAAATATTCAAGACTCCCAGCCTTCGCAAGTGCACTACAATCATGATATGCAGAATTTATGTCGTCAGCATCGATCTTATCAGGCACCATCTGGTCATCAAAGCATGAAGAAGTTAAGACCTCGTGCTTTCACTCCTCTATATGAATCATTGTCAGACATATTTGAGAGCTTGAAAGTAGAAGGGCTATTGCAAGTAAAGAAGGGATGGATTCCAGAAAATCTGCCTAAAGGATTTGATTTATCAAAGAGGTGTGCATATCATTCAAATATTCAAGGCAATGACACAGAAGAATGCTTGGCACTTAAGCACAAAATCCAGAATATGATTGAAAAGGGCAAGATAAGTCTGAAGCAAGGGCAAACAAGAAATTATGATCCTCAAGCTGCAAAAGCAATTATCGTCAGAGGTGATTCATCAAAATTGGCACCAAGGCATTTGAAAAGGAAGCGTGAAGCTTAGCAAGAAGATCAAATGACAACACTTTGTTTGTTGAAATGGCATTATTGCCTGATTATCTTATGTTTTTCCACTATTTTGAAGTTTTATATAATGAACTATGTTGTACCCTTTACTGGGTTTTAACCCCAAAATCAATGAAAATCCATTTTCCCAAATAAGCCAAGCCAAAGCAATTTTAGATAATATCTTTTGTACAAAAGAAGAATTTCAAGAGCATCAGACTCTCGCAGCATCAATACATCTGATTTCCATACAAGAAGATGCAGATTTGAAGCCGCATTAGGTGTTCAATCAAGCCAGCCACTATTTGTTCAAAAACTAACAGCTTTTTCTTTGAAAATAGGGGAAAATTCGTTTTGGGTGCTACTGCAAAGTTCAGTATAAAGACAGAAGGAGCAAAACAAAATGTTGAGGCTTTTTTTGGCCCATCTTTCAGAACTCACAATTTTTCTTTGGATACAGGAATTCCAAAAGCAGTAGAATGAGGAGAACTAGCAACCACCAAATTCTCAAAGATTATTCGTCTTGCCGCATATGTAGAGCAAATCTATTTCTTTGTTTTCCATTATAGCCTTTGCCTTATCACTCACTCGTTTTCCAACGCATTTTCTCTAAATTTTGCAGGAACTGAACATCGGTTTCAATATGGACCCAAGGCAGCATTCAACGCTTTGCAGCTCTATCAATACAACCAACACGACCTAGCTTTGCTCATTTATTTTGCATTATCTTAATTAATCCAATTTGTAACTTTATTTTTGCAGGTTACTATCAAATGTAGGTTCGTTCGCCTTATAAATGAATGTTTTAGGCTCGTTCGCCTTATAATTGAACGTTTTGGGCTCATTCGCCTTACAATTGAATGTTTAGGCCTGCTTGCCTTATAAATGAATGATCCGGGTCCATCCACCCGTAAATCGGATATGCAGATTTACTTCAAGTCGCTTTGGAACATTGGATGCTTCAAGACTTGATGTCTCATTTGCTTTGTCAAGTGATTGGAGCACAGTTCAAGACTAAATTGCAAACTGCCACTAGATGATTAAAGCATTATGCTTTATCATAGTTTATTGCCGAAAGGCGGCATTTCTATTTCTTATAATTTTTGAAAATTGTTAAAATATCAGTTTCATTTGTATTTCGCTTTATGAGAACACTTACTAAAATTTCATTGTTGTGATTTGCAGATATTGCTAAGTTTGGAGCAATACATGTATTAATGAATTTTCTGTCTTTTGCCTTATCTTATGATTAGGCTCGTTCACCTTATAATCAAACGTTATAGGCTCGTTCGCCTTATAATTGAACGTTTTAGGCTTGTTCGCCTTATAAATGAACAATTCGGGTTCATCCACCCGTAAAAAAGATATGCAGGTTTTTTCCAAGTTGCGCTAGGACGTTGGATGCTTCATGACCCGACACCTTATTGTTTTATCAATTGAATGGAGCACATTCCAAGATGGCATTGCAAACTATCTCTTCATGATTTAAAGCATTATGCTTTGTCGTGGTGTTATTGTCGAATTGCGGCATTTCTATTTCCTATAGTTCTTGCAAATTGTTACACATATCCATTTCATCTCTATTTTGATTTATGAGAACGTTTACTAAAATTTCATTTTGTGATTTGCAGATATTGCTATGTCTGAAGAAGTACCTGCTTTAATGAGTTTTGCGTCTTTTGCTTGCCTTATGGTTTAGGCTCGTTCGCCTTATAATTGAACGTTTTAGGCTCATTCGCCTTATAATTGAACGTTTTAGGCTCATTCGCCTTATAATTGAATGTTTTAGGCTCGTTCGCCTTATAAATGAACGTTATGTTACCTGCATAGACTATAGATTGGACAAGTCAACTGGAGACATTATGTCTCGTTAGTTGATTTCTTTTGTAATAGCCTTGTATTCTGCAATTCGCACCCGCTTTACTTATTATTTTACTTTACTGTTTCAGAATAATGATCAGCCTAGAGGTTCCCCGGGCGGAGCGCCTCATCAGTTGATCGAAAGAAGGACTCATTGATGATATCACAACTCGCATTTACAATTTTATGTTATCACTTTATTTATTTCTTATTCCGATTATTACAGTTTATTAGCAGCTGTTCGCTTACCGTTTGTCGAGATTGTTATAGATTTTAGCAGTGTTGCAGCAGCATTTGGAGCAAAACTTGGAACTTTCCCTTAGCAGTGAACTGGGGCAATCGTTGATATGAGCTAGACAACTCGAACAAGCAAGTCCTATCCTAATCTTTTACTTTGGATTAGGATGTCAGTTTGAATTCTTCCTTATTCGTGCGTCCTTTTCTTTCACTCGTGTGAGTTTTCATATCTAAGTGTCGTTGAACTACATATGGCCTGATTCTCTTTCAGCCCGAGATATGTAGGCAACTCAGACACCAGAGTTCGGCCATGTCCAAAAGCCCTGCTTTTTGATCCATGGAATCAAGAGACTTTTGCTTTATCGTGACAAAATTGGTTTCTCGTCAACTTCTTTACCCTAAAAATTCTTTCATCCTTTTCCAGGTAAAGAGGGGCAGCTGTTGACACCCAATTTTGTCCCAAAATGCTTAACCGATATCTAATTATTTTAAATTAAGGTCAATTTTGAAATTTAAAAGGGAATCAATTGTATCTTTAAAAAAAAAGGGCTAAAATTGCACCGCGCATCATATATTCTAGCCTATTCGCATAAAATCTATATTTAATTTTAATTAGTCTAAAAAGGGTCAAATTTTTTCCTATATTTTAAAATTCGGCTATCTATGAAAACATATATACATACAACACGCACACACCTCTCATTTCAGAATACCCATCTCCCTTAATCACCTTCTAAACCCGATCCCCTCTTTAACCTGTTTCCCTAATCCAAATCTGAAGCCCTAAAACCCATTTCAGTCCCAAATTTTCCCCCCAAAATCTTACCACAGTCCAAATTCCTTGACCCCACTAGTCCCTCCCACGTTCTCTTTCACCTTTTCAGTACGAGAGTGAATCCAATCGTCCATTTCAAAATTGTTCAATCCGAGCTGTGGATATTCTTCTAACGGACATTTTTTTGGAAGATAAGGATGAAAATCGTATATCCTTTAGGGTTATTGACGATTTTCACCCCTATCTTTGGAGTAAAAAGTCCGAAAAGGGGCGGATGTTGGAAAATATTGCAAAGGCGTTAAACCCTAGAATTAAGGTATAACTGGATCTTTATGTTCATTTTTTAGGGGGTTCATTTTTTTTTTTTGAGAAGGGTAGCAGCAGTAGTTAGAACAATAGCACATTAAAATATTTATTTCAGTTAATATTAGGAGTAGTCTGATTCTGGTTAGAGATCGTGTCGTCGCTTCGCTTTTCAAGTAGTCGACCTTGCTCGTCGCTTGTTTGAGTCGTGTTTTCTTCATATCGTCGCTTCAGTTCCTGCTCCGCAAAAGGTAATATCTGATCTTTTCTGTGTTCTTCTTATTATTTATTATGAAGAATCAAGGTGCTGATTAAGATGATTTGTGTTAGAGCCTAAGTTTACAATCTATTTGTTAAAACGAACATGTACTGGTAAGTAACTCAAGTGACAAGTTATTCAGTGATTCTTGCTTGACTGCATTGTTTTTTTTGGGAACATGAAGTTATGCATATTTGATGGTTTGTTTGTGTGAAAAGCATCAACATTATTTATTTGTGTGTATAGCAGCATGTGGCTCTGTTCTGATTCTGAATTTGAGAGGAGGATGCTGTTAGTAGCAGAGGCTGGTAGTAGAAGTCTTCAGGTGTTAGCATAGCTGTTTAGGTGGCTTTAGAGTATGGTGAAGGAGTCATGGTGAGAAGCTTTTTGGTTTGGGAGTCCTGGGGTGTATATCATGTTGCAGCAGCAGTTCTTAGGTGTGTGGAAGTACCGCATGTAACAGAAGGGAGTTTTAGGTCCAAGAAGGAAGGGAAGTTAGGAGGAGGTCTGGTTTCTTGAATCCTGTTTCTGCATGAAATTTAGTTAAATGATGAAATGTAAGGGTAAGGGCGTGCTTGTAGCCTTGCTTCTCTTGTTTCCCTGTTCTGGTTTTGGTTTTCAGGGAAGTGAGGAGGCCTGTATGTTGGTTGAAAAGAGTGAGCTTGGATAGTGAGAGAGTGGGTCAGGTAGGAGATGAGGCAATAGGCTGTAGTTGTTGTTTCAGTTTCAGTTTCAGGGTTTAGGTTAAGAGGGAGTTCAGGTAGGATTTTGGGGGTTTCAGGGAGGAGAATAGGGAGTGCAGGTGTGCAGATGAGTGAGTTTTGCTTGGGTCCTGAATGAGTGTGAAGTATGTGAGTTGATGAACAGGGAATTTGGCTTGGAAGTGGAAGAGTGTTCCCAGGTGTTTGGTGTTTGTGCAGGTGTTTGGATTAAAATTCATTTAATAGTTTGTTTGCTTCATCTTTAGAGCTTGAAATATTAAGATCCAGTTTTTTTTTGTTCTTGTTCTAGGGAATGATAACCGAACTACTACTGCATTAGGTCGTCTTCCAGTTAGCTTGGAAGCCATTTATGTAATGCCTTTACTGCAGTTATCCTTCATTTGGCTATAGCACCAATTCAAGTGTTTTCTTCGATTTTCCTAATCAGTATGGTTATTTGGAGTGTTTGATTGTCTGCCCAGCTTCATTTCTTTGCTCAAATTATGAAGTTACATCTATTTCTTGGATCTTTGCTAATTCTTTTCTCTGTTACTTATTTGGCATGAAAACACTTGGGACGAGTTTGTTAAAAACTCTTCGATTGGGACGGCTATTTGCATTGGAGTTATTTGGGCTCACTTCTTGTTTCGGGCTCAAGTTTCTCGGGACAATGAAAGCTTATGAAATTCAAGGCTCAAATTATTGAGTTTGCTGTGCCGGGTTCTATCTTCTAAAAACTCACTCTCATACCCGTTTCCCTTAGAAAATGCATGTTGTATAGGACTTCCCCATAGACTGGACTAGGAGCCCTATATGATAGAAATTGTATTTGAAATTGTGAATAATTATTATAAATCATTTAAATTGCCTTATGAACGCCTTGTATCATTTCTTTGCGAATCGCCAAGTAATTTATGAATATTAAGAATCGCTTGTCAATTAATGAGTGCAGATCAAAATTTAATTAAAATTGTACATTTTATCATTATTTGGATTCGAAATTATTTATTTATCTATTCTAGCAAATATATAATTATTAATTTAATTTAATTAATTAATTAATTAATTAATTATAGTTATTCATTTATTTATTCATTCATTTGATTAATTTTAATTAATAATCTATTATCTAGTCATTGATTTATTTATTTAATCTAATTCATTTAATTATTTAATTGATTAGTATAATTATTCATTTATTAATTTAATTGATTAGTATAATTATTCATTTATTAATTTAATCAGTTTTATTTAACGGATTATTCATTTATTTAATTGATCAACTATTATCATTTAAATAATCCTCTACTCATTTATTACCTATTATATATATCTATCATTGGTTATTTATTATCCTTGTTTATTTTTATTTTCCCTTTATCTTATTATCTCTTATTTTATTATCTTTTATTTACTATCTCTTTATTTATTTACTTTACATTTTTCTAAGTAATTTTAAAATAATCAAATTCGTGAAAACCGCCGGATTAACCACTTTTTAGCGGATTTTTGAAAGTGCTCCCACTAGGGACCTTCTTTCGAATTTAATAGAACAACTTACTTAGAATCTCTGAATTTAATTTCTTTTGAATAAAGAATAAATTGCACTCTTTAGTTGACTTAGGTTCCTAATAATCCTTAAATTAGGTGGCGACTCCAAAGAAAGCCCTTTGGAGTCTCCATTTTGTTGAAATCAAATCTCGATGCATACTTGTGTGTGCATTTTTTGGGAGGGTTCAACACAACATAGGTAGGGTATGGGATATCTTTCTCGGGAAATAGGGGATCTTTGTTGTGAAGGCAGGTGGGTTTTTTTGGGTCAGTGGTTCTGTCAGCATAGACAGAGGGGATTCTGTTCTCCAGCTCAAACAACCTTTGTTCCAACTTCGCATACTCCTCATAGGCAACTGAACCTTGCTTTCTAGGACTTGTTCCAATAATGGTGTTAGTAGCATTTCCATCAATTTTGTCAAACTCAGCCATGATGTTTCGTCTCGTCCTTGTAGGTAGTGGGGGAGGTGTTGAAATTGATCATCTGGATCTTAGATGGTACTGCTGTCCGGCCAGAATGCACAAACCAACCTTCGGGGATTGGGAGTAAACTAACCTTTAAAACAAACAAAGACAAACCTGAGTAAAGCGTTAGCAAATTAAATGCAGAAATTAATATTGTGCGATCATGTCCTATTATGCAGGGGATCTATTTTGTGCCAGAGATAAGACTATCGATGATGTGAAGTAATGTTTGTGCCGAGTACGTCTTTTCATTTGCTTGAGAATGATCAAAACAAGTCTATAAACTCAATAATGAAGAAATTTTATTTGATTTTCTTGGCTATATTACAAACTCTAATCTTGCAAAAAGGAAAAAGACAACGACTTGGCTATGACAAAGGGAACAACTTGACTAGAAAAGGGAAACAACTCGACTAAAGACGACTCAATTACGTGCCAAGCAAAGAGGTGCTCTGAACAAACATTGACTTTGAAATCTTCTTCCTCATCTTCTTCTTCATATTCCTCCTCCAGTTCCTTCTCCAAGTTCTCTGGGGGGGGGGGATGAAAATTGCTTCCATGAGGTCCTTCCCATCTCGTATGTCACCCAAAGATGTTATAAAGAAGTCACAAATCTCTCCTCCCAACGCTTCCTTTTATGCCAATGATACCACTTTGAAATGCTCTGCCCAACACGTGAGGAGATCTTGTAAACTCCCTGCAACCTGTCTAGTCGCCAGTGTCTTGGTCATCCAAAACTTGCCTTCATTTTCTTTGATCTTTCCCTTGTACTGCTTTCTTATTTCCCTTTCCTGGGTCGCTCTTAGTTTCTTCCTCTTTTGTTCAATTTTGATCCACAGCTTTTTGTACTTTTCTTCGAGGCTTGGAGCTTCGGCTTTCCTCTTTAGCGTGGTCTTGGATCGAAACTTCTCCCTATCTTCTCTGAGCCATTGAGAGTAGGCCAATGAGGCGCCAGGATTTATCCTATTGTCTCGACCGGGACAAAACTGCATAGTTGCTCTCTTTTCCCATATCATCAGTATCGTACCGATCATCGGGTGTTCTATGTCGTTCATGTCAGCATTAAAACTCCTTCCTTTTGTCAATTGAGGGATCTGTTGTGTTATCCCAACTTGCCTGAGGATTCTTAGAGGGACATAGTGGTGAGTCCCTCGGAACCCAATCAGTGTCAAGAAAGCAGCATCTTGGCCTTGCACGGAGACCGTAAAATAAGCACAATCGTCTATCACCCACTGCACATTTTACAATTCCTCAAACTTGGTGTACCACCCATGCATGCCGGTAGATTTTGTCCATGATGCAGCCTCTGCCATGCAAGCACTGTGTGTATTGATGCCATCAGTTCTTAACGTCATTGGTGCAGACATGCTTATTCGTCCTTCTGGAGGTGCTCAATTAACCACATCTGTAGCAGGAAATTGCATCCTTCGAAAAAGTTCGCTCCTTTTCTGTACTTGGTTAAGGCTCTGTAGATGTCTGCCATGATCATTGAAACCAAGCTTACTTAACGCTTGTGGTCACCTCTAGGCAAACTTTTAACTACCAATCCCATCCTTATATTGATCTTTCCTTATTTTTCAGGGAAAATTACGCTCCCTAGAAAAGCAATAGTGAAAGCCGTAGACTCAGTCCACTCCCAGTGTTGGATCCCGGATGGCCCTTATAGATTGTACCGAAGAGTTAAATCTTCCCAAACCTAGAGTATAGAAATTCTAGAGTAACCTTTGCGTCTTGAACACCTTTGTAGTATGGTGAGTAGGGAACTTGTAGATGTTCGAAGAATTCCCTAGGTTGCACTTCTTGAGGGTAAATCATAGTCTCGAGCCCATGTGTCAATCCTACTAAACCCCTAATTTCTTCTAACATTGGTGCCATTTCTATGCCACTAAAATGAAACACCGCCCTTTTGTAGTCCCAGAAATGAGCAGCCGCTTCAACCAAACCCGGTATCGCTGTGTATCATATAAGTGATACAAAGTCTCCCAACATATTTCCGACACATACTCTGCTAGCCATAGTCAAGTCATCCCACTAAAGCCTGATCAGATAAAGAGTTTGGAAGACGGTGACAAAATAGAGTGTACCTCTTCCAGCCATAGTCTGAAAACAATACATAAAAAAAAGATCAAAATAATCCTATAGTTTTGACCACACTCAGGCAAACGATCAATATTCAGCGTAAGCATTTCTTCAAAACGTGCAGGGATGCAAATTTGTCATTTTCAAGTCATGGACCCTTTTTCGATGTTTTGACGAGGGTTACTAATGGATTACGACGTGCCAAGGACGTCTAGCCTTCCTAGGTTTATCATGATGCAAAAGAAAATAAGTACAAATTTTGTTGCCAATTGTTCTCATAATTTCCCCAAAAATAACTTTGAAATTCAGTACATGAAGATTCTTTTGAAAACATAAAAGTATAAAAAGAAATGATACTAGACTACGCAGCATGCTCCTTCTGCAGCCTAACTCTTTTTGCTTCTCGTGCAACCTCTTTAATTTCTTCCATAGTCTTGGTTAAGTATCCCTTGGCTGGAACCAAGTGCAAGATATCTACTGCGTCATATTCGGAGTTCCATTGTTTAAGTTTTATCCCTAATGCCTCCACCTTTTCTTCTAATTCTAGTGCACGTTTCCTCCATGTCTCGATCTCTTCCTTGTTTTCTTTGTCTATTTGATGGCTTTCAACATGAACTCACGATATCGAATTTGAGCCTCCGTTTCTCGGTCTCTTATGTTATTCCCTCGGTACAACCCGACCACAACATTTTCTTTTACACTGGAACGCAACCAACTAATGTAGTTTGGCTTACAACCGGCGTTGTATCTGTCTGGTGCTATCGACTTCTCCCCATGACTTGTCTACCTTCGCAAGATTTTTTGATGCTTTTGACCGTAGGGATAATATCTTCAGTGTAGTCAAATTTGGTACGCCTTTGTGTCTGGTACAAGTGGTATGATCTGCTTTCTTCCTGCTTGCCTCATCACCCTTAGTGGTTGATAGGGTCTGAGGCCTCTCAATCCCATAAGTATAAAAAATGACGCCTTTTCAAAGCTGATGATAAAATCTGGTAAAGGAAACTAAGTGAACATCCATTGTATTGAGTCGTCCCATGTTTTCAAACAATTTCACCCATTTTTCTATGCTGCTTGGTTGCTCAAGTTTTGGACCCTCATAGCGATCTCCAACTAAGTAGTTTGAACTGGCTGGCTTGGATAATTCTTGCGGACCTCCAATTTTACTCAAATGTTCCTTAAACCATGTTTGCAGTAAAAGATTACACCCTTGGATATATTTAGCTCCCTTCTTACAACAACCTAAGGCCCGGTAAATATCTGCTACGATCATAGGGACAATAGTGTATCGATAACCACCAATCCCGTTGAATACTGCATCAGTAACCATGACAAGCCTCGAACATATGCTGTGTTCAACGCTCTCAGGAAATACCATAATTTCTAAGAAACTAACAGCAAATGCAAATGATCTAGCTCTCCTCCAATCACCAGGGAATTTGAACTCTTTTCTACGATCGTCAAATGCACTCAAATACCAAAACCTGTTGTAGAGATAGGAAAATGGTATCTTCTTTTGTTGTAATAACCCTGCATCAACGTTTGCTACCATCCCAAGTTGGGTGATTCTAGACACGGTTCCTCCAGGTGGACGAGAAAGCGGTGGGGACGTTTAAAATTGTTGACTGTACGACGGACAAACTATATTCCAACCATTCCTCCTAAATGATTTTTTGAAGGTGAAACGACTGTGAGATCCACGTAATTGTTTCTGTGTGTGCAAGTGCCAGTTTTCCAGAAGTGGAGGAGTATGAGTGAAGAATATCACAATATTACAGAAATATTTCATACAAATAATAATAAAGATAGAAAAATAAAAAAGGAAACAAGTTATTTCAATAATAATAATAATAATAATAATAATAATAATAATAATAATAATAATAATAATAATAATAATAATAATAACAACAACAACAACAACAATAATAATAATAGGCAAAAAGGAAATAACCAATGATAATAATAAATAAATCTCAAATTTAGAAGCCGTTGTGGTTAGGACTTTAGGTATCCCCAGTGGAGTCGCCATTCTGTCGCACCTCCTTTTTTCCTAACTCTGAGTGAGTCAAGGTTCGGGTTTGACTAGGTAACTCGGTTGAGTTGGTTTTGGAGTTGCTACCTAATAAGTTATCTAAGGTGTATTAGGTCACCTAAAATGTTTAAGGGTCTTTTATTTACTCCTGGAGTCATGCTTACAGAGATTCTAAGGGTAAGAAGTCCTAGTGGCTTGGGAAGAACGTGTTAGGCACTTCCTAAGTCCCACGAAAGGTGGTTTCCGCCCGAGTTTTAATAAATGGATGTTAAAGTGTAACAACACAAGAGGTAGCTAATTTTTAAAAGTGTAATTCTAATTCTAAAGTCATCTTCCTAAAACGAGGGCTGAAAATCAAAAAGTCAGTCATGCAAGAAGAGTATTAGAGGAAAGAATTAACATGGGCAGTGACTTATAAGTAAAGCAGATATGGGCCTTTCGGAATTTTCAAATATGGCCTAAGCCCACTGCCTAATCACACATTTAATCATTAATTGCATATATCGATTTAGTAAGGTTAAATTTACAAGAAATATCCGCAGGCAGTCTATTTGTTCAAATTCATTAATTGCGCCAGTTACAAAATAGGCTGATTTTGAAAATAAATTTCAAAATGACACAAAAACCAACTTGTGGTTAATATGTCAAAGAAATGTTAGCCATTCCGGGTCGAGATGTTTTGACATTAGTTTTCAAACACTAGCCCTAATGGCTTTTTATTTTTGGGGTTGGTTTTTCAAAAGTATATATATAGATAGGTTATTTTCGAAATTGGGGGACACAAAGCATATAAATGTAAATAAAGGCTTCCACACACACACACACACACACACACACACACATATATATATATATATATATATATATATATATATATATATATATATATATATATATATATTGTATAATCAACCCCTAAACTTATACCTTGCTATACACCATTAGATTAGTGTATAGGAGATGTAAGCTTTTGAAAAAAAAGAGTTTAAACACATAAACATGCCAGTTTTTAAAAGTAGGAATTGAGCCTGTATCATAAATGTAAAAGGGGCAGTCTTAAACTTTACGAAAATAGTTCAGAATAGAAAAGAATCGCACATATGGGTGATAAGGATCAAAACGACAAGACAAAAAGAACGATAGGAGAGCGAGACACTTCTCGAACGTCCTACGAAGTAACCCCGGGGAACTTGTCCCGAGATACCCTCGTATCTGCGTCTAGAAAGACCTACACTATGCAACCACCCTCGAGTCGCACCCGGGACTCACAAGTAGAATGATCGGGTGTCGGTTCGAGATTTAACTAGGATCCGCTAGTGAATTTCAAGCCAAACAAAGAGGGTTTCTTCATAACAAGAGATAATCTCTATTCTTCATTCATAAGATTCAAAGGTAAGCTAAGGTTTAATGAAGACAAGTGAAGTATTTATAGGCTTCCCCTAAACATAATGAAAGCCCTAAAGTACTCCCAAAGTGGGTTTAAATAACAAAGGCCACGTAGGGCTATAATAGTCAAAACATAATAATTTAATGAGGTGTCCCGTCTAGGCATGACAGGAGTGGGCGGTCCGCCCCTTTGTACTAGGCGCCCCGCCTCTGCATAAGGGTGGAGATTCACCCTGGAGACTAGGTGGAGCAAAATCCAGAGAGTGAGCATTAAGTAGGTGGTCCGCCCGTTGGAGTAGGCGGTCCGCCCCTTCCTGGAACTTCTTGAAATGCTTCCAAATGTGTCCGGGATGACTCTCCAAGTGGCCTATGTGGTCCTCCATTCATAGCACTCCAAAGCATGATCTTTAAGTCGCTCTCGGAGCATTCTTCCATGTCCTTCCAAGTCAAGTGGAGATGAGTGTCTTGAATCAACTTGGCTTGACTTCTAGTGAACGGCCTTGAGGTAGTATGCCCCGCATCATCCTCCCCTTCTTGGGAAGGTTTCGTCCTCGAAACCATGGCCTCCTCCTCTCCGGTATCACCATCCCCTACATCACAAAGAGACAAGTTAGTCACATTAAAAGTGTTTGACACATTGTACTCACCCGGTAGATCAATCACGTAGGCGTTGTTGTTGATCCTGGACAGCACTTGGAACGGTCCATCTCCACGGGGTGCCAACTTCCCTTTCCTAAGGTTTGGGAACCTTTCTTTGCGGAAGTGCACCCACACCCAATCTCCCTTCTTGAGCTCAAGCTTCTTCCTTCCCTTGTTCTTCTTGGAAGCAACCTTTGCATAGGCTTCCTCCAAGTTCTTCTTTGCTTTAGCATGAAGCTCAACCATAGCCTTGGCTCGGCTTTTACCTTCAAAACTCACAACAAAATCCTTGGGCAATGGGGTTAGATCAAGTGGAATCAAAGGATTAAAGCCATACACACACTCAAACGGAGTCATACCAATCAAACCATGCAAAGTACGGTTATATGCAAACTCCATAAGAGGCAACTTATCAACCCATGACCCAGCCTTACCTCGGGTCATAGCTCTAAGAAGAGCACCCAAAGTTTGGTTCACCACCTCGGTTTGCCCATCCGTTTGAGGGTGGTGGGACGTAGAAAATAAAAGCTTGGTGCCAAGGGCACCCCACAAGCTCCTCCAAAAATGGCTAAGGAACTTGGTGTCCCTATCACTCACAATAGTTTGAGGCACACCCTGAAACTTCAACACATTATCAATGAACAAAGAAGCAACATGTTGCGCATCATCACACTTTTTACATGGAATGAAGTGAGCCATTTTGGAAAACCTATCCACGACAACATAAATGCTATCATGGCCCCCCTAGACCGTGGCAATCCCATAACAAAGTCCATTGAGATATCCATCCACGGGCTAGTAGGTACGGGGAGGGGAGTATACAAACCATGGGGGTTAGCCTTAGACTTAGCATGCTTGCACTCAAGGCAATTTTTGCAAAGCTTTTCAACTTGTACCGCCATCTTTGGCCAATGGAATTGTTCCATGAGAATGGCCGAGGTCTTGTTTCTCCCAAAGTGTCCCATTAAGCCCCCACTATGAGCTTCACGAATAAGTAATTCCCTCCAAGAGGACTCGGGAACACACACTCTACCATTCTTAAAAATATAGCCATCTACCCATTGGTACTTCTCAACTCTTTCTCCTTTCTCAAGAGCTTCATGAATGCTCTTTAGCTTAGGGTGTTGAGCATACATCAACTTAATGCTCTCGAAACCCATGAGCTTGGAGGCAAGAGTTGATAAGAATCAAATGCGAAAAAGTAAAAGACAATGAACGAGACGTAACTCGATCAATAATCTCAAGTAGCAACGGAGAACTCGTTCCATTACACCCCGAGAGAATGTCAAGAACACCTACGCTAAGAAACTACCCACGAGCTAACGTGAGCACCCAAGTAGAATGGTCGGGGGGATTGGAATTCATCTAGATCCGCTAGAGGAAGAACAAGTCCCATCAAGGTTTTCATTCAATCAACAAAGAGTTTAACTCTTACAAAATTCTTAATCATCAATAATAAGCTAAGGAATTAAACAAGCTAACTAGCTATTTATAGATGTTTTTAGGCACTAAGTAAAAGGTCTAGAGTGCCCACACTTAGGCTTAGGACTAAAAGACCACGTAGGGTCAAAACAGTAAAAACATGATAAATCCCGCAGCTGGAAGGGGCGCCTGGCTTGTGCTGGGTCTGGGCGGGGTGCCTGGGGGTAGGCGAGGTGCCTGGGTGTAGGCCTAGGCAGGCGGGCTCCTGGGCAGGGGCTTCTGGGTGGGCGGCCCGCCTGTGCACACTCTGCACCTTAGGCAGTGAGCTTCTCAGGCGGGGCGCCTGGGCCAGGCGGGGCGCCTGAGCTGCTGGGTTGCTCCTCGTGCATTTTGATCACGTGGAACGGCTTCCAATCGTTTCCTTCTTTTAGGCCTTTCCTCACCAAGTGTAGGTGTAC
Source organism: Petunia x hybrida (assembly GCA_037355625.1). Classification (NCBI taxonomy): domain Eukaryota; kingdom Viridiplantae; phylum Streptophyta; class Magnoliopsida; order Solanales; family Solanaceae; genus Petunia; species Petunia x hybrida. The sequence continues at coordinate 11,143,427 of JBBBVM010000009.1, forward strand.
TCCTTGGATCTCCTTAGATTGGCTCTGTGTGAATGGTCTTGTGGGGGTTTGGGTCTTGTCATCCTCCCCTTCTTGAGAGGATTTCGTCCTCGAAATTGAAGCATCATCATTCACGACCTCTTCATCACCTACATCCAAAGGAACCAAGTCACAAACATTGAAGGTATTAGACACTTGATACTCACTTGGCAAGTCGACCACATAGGCATTGTTGTTTATCTTCGAGAGCACTTGAAATGGGCCATCTCCTCGGGGTGCCAACTTCCCCTTCCTAAGGTTTGGAAACCTTTCTTTCCGGAAGTGCACCCACACATAGTCTCCCTTCTTGAGTTCCACCTTCTTGCGTCCTTTGTTTTTCTTGGAGGCAACCTTAGCATAAGCTTCTTCCAAATTCTTTTTCGCCTTTGCATGGAGTTCAGCAAAAGCCTTGGCTCTAGCTTTACCTTCAAAATTAACAACCATTTCCCTTGGCAAAGGGGTTAGATCAAGGGGAATCAAGGGGTTAAAACCATAAACACACTCAAAGGGAGTCATGCCAATCATGCTATGCAATGTGCGATTATAGGCAAACTCCATAAGAGGCAATCTATCAATCCAAGTCCCGGCCTTACCATCCGTTTGGGGGTGGTGGGACGTAGAAAACAAAAGCTTGGTGCCGAGGGCACCCCACAAGCATCTCCAAAAGTGGCTTAGGAACTTGGTGTCCCTATCACTCACAATGGTTTGAGGCACACCATGCAGCTTTAAAACATTGTCAATGAACAAAGAAGCAACATGTTGTGCATCATCACACTTCTTACATGGAATGAAGTGAGCCATCTTGGAGAACCTATCCATAACAACATAAATGCTATCTTGGCCCCCCTAGTCCGTGGTAATCCCATGACAAAGTCCATTGATATATCCATCCACGGGCTAGTAGGTACGGGGAGAGGGGTATACAACCCATGAGGGTGGGCTTTAGATTTGGCACGTTTGCACTCAAGGCAATTAGTGCAAAACTTCTCAACATGCACCCTCATCTTTGGCCAATGGAATTGTTCTTGAAGAACGGCTAAAGTCTTTCTTATCCCAAAGTGACCCATGAGTCCTCCACAATGTGCCTCTTGCACAAGCAATTCCCTCCATGAGGACTCGGGTATGCACACTCTACCATTTTTAAAGATGTAACCATTAACCCATTGGTATTTCTCAACTCTCTCCCCCTTCTCTAGAGCTTCATGGATGCTCTTGAGCTTCGGGTCATGAGCATACATCAACTTGATGCTCTCGAACCCCATGAGCTTGGAGGTGAGAGTGGTGGCAAGAGCGAACTTCCTAGAAAGTGCATCCGCCACAACATTGTCTTTCCCTTTTTTATATTGGATCACATAGGAAAAAGACTCAATGAACTCGACCCACTTGGAATGCCACTTGTTCAACTTCTCTTGGCCTCTAAGATGCTTGAGTGACTCATGGTCACTCTTGATCACAAACTCTCTAGGCCACAAGTAATGTTGCCAATGAGCAAGAGCTCTCACTAAGGCGTACAACTCCTTGTCATACGTAGAGTAATTCAAGGAGGCACCCTTCAACTTCTCACTAAAATAGGCGATGGGTTTGCTATCTTGCATTAAAACACCACCAATTCCCACCCCCGAGGCATCACATTCAACCTCAAATGCCTTTTCGAAGCCGGGTAATTGCAATAGAGGGGCGGTACTCAACCTACTTTTCAATTCTTGGAAGGCCTTCTCTTGAGGCTCTCCCCACACAAATGGTTGGTCCTTCTTCACCAATTCGGTGAGTACAGCGGTAATGGAGCTAAAATCTTTCACAAATCGTCTATAAAAACTAGCAAGACCATGAAAGCTCGTCACTTGAGTCACGGTGGTAGGAGTGGGCCAATCACGAATGGCCTCCACCTTGGACTCATCCACCTCCACTTCTTGGGCACTCAGAACAAACCCAAGGAAGACAACCTTCTCCGCACAAAAGGCACACTTTTTCAAATTGGCATAGAGCTTTTCGGCTCTTAGCGCTTAAAGAACTTGACTAAAGTGGCCAACATGATCATCTATTGACTTACTATAGATCAAGATATCATCAAAATAGACAACCACAAATTTATTGATAAAAGGCTTCAAAACATGGTTCATGAGTCTCATAAAAGTGCTAGGTGCGTTGGAAAGCCCGAAGAGCATTACCAACCATTCATAGAGACCAAATTTGGTCTTGAATGCGGTTTTCCATTCATCCCCGGGTTTCATCCGGATTTGATTGTAACCGGACCTAAGGTCGATTTTGGAAAAGACACATGACCCACTCAATTCATCCAACATATCATCAAGTCGTGGAATAGGGTGATGGTACTTTACCGTTATCTTATTCACGGCTCGGCAATCCACGCACATTCTCCACGTCCCATCCTTCTTGGGCACAAGAATGACCGGCACGGCGCATGGACTCAAACTCTCCCAGACCAAGCCTTTAGTGAGCAAGTCATCTACTTGCTTTTGCAATTCTCTTGTGTCCTCCGGATTGCTTCTATAAGCCGGTTTGTTTGGGATTTGAGACCTCGGGATGAAATCAATTTGATGTTCAATCCCTCTCAAGGGAGGGAGACCACTTGGCATTTCATCCGGGAACATATCTTTAAACACCTTCAAAACACTTTCAATTGCACTAGGTAAAGGGTTAGTTAAAGAATTAACATCGGATGCAAGAATCATACCTTTGTGCACTAGGCAAAGAAGTAGTTTGTTGCCATCATTCCCTCTCAAGAGTTCTCCCAGTTGCATCATGGCACATATGCCACCGGTAGAAGATGGTGGGATTGCCACCACACTTTCGGCCAAAGGACTAGTCTCCACAACCGACTTAGCCTTTGCCACCTCTCTTAACTCCCTCATTCGCTTGTAGTCCTCACTTATTTGCTTGGGAGTCAAGGGTTTAAGCACAAATTTCCTTCCTTCATGTTTGACCGTGTAAGTGTTGACACGACCATCATGCACCACTTGCCTATCGAATTGCCAAGGCCTCCCAAAGAGTAGGTGGCAGGCTTGCATAGGCAAAACGTCAAACATATGCTCATCTACATAACTCCCCATTTTGAATCGAATCATCACTTGCTTCACTACCTTTAGCTCCCCACACTCGCTAAGCCATTGTAATCGGTAAGGTTTGGGGTGTTTCACGGTAGACAACTTCAATTGGGACATAAGTGATTGACTCACAACATTTGCACAACTCCCCGAGTCAACTATCATAGAGCAAACAACACCTTTGACTCGGCACCTAGCATGGAAAAGATTTTCCCTTTGCAAGATTTCACTATCTTCCACAATCATGACACCTAAACTCCTTCTCACTACTAAGAAAGTATGAGGATCTTCATCCTCCACCGTGTCATCCTCCACATCCTCCTCTACTCCCTCATCTCCCTCTACTCCCTCATCCTCCGGATCACTCTCTTGTTCATATGCATCATTACCAACAATAATCATGGTCCTTTTCGTAGGACATTCCCTAGCAAAGTGTCCATAGCCCTTGCATTTGTGGCATTGTATTGAAGAAGAAGTAGGAGCATGTAATTGGGTTTTAGAGTTACCTCCCACATTAGGTGTGTTCTTCTCATATGGCTTCTTCACTTCCTTGCTAGCATTTGGAACACTTGTACCAATTGCATTTGGGAACCTTGCACTTGGAGTAGGAGTCTTCCAATCTTTTGGTTTGCTCACGGGAGTGCGAGTGTTGGCCTTGTAGTGGTTGGACCTTTCATGTGAAAGCCATTGCTCGGTTTGAATAGCGGCATCAAGGACCTCTTGAAGTGAAAGATAAGCATGTAATCTCAATTGTGAAGCTATACCATAGCTCAAGCCATTCTTGAAATGGATCACGGCTTGTTCCTCATCTTCGGTGTCCATATCCAAAGTCATGCGAATCGTCTCAAACTTATCATAGTATTCATGAACCGTCTTGGCACCTTGCTTTAGCTCATAAAGCTTCTTGACTTGCTCTTGACGATATCTAGGGGTAACATATTTGATACTCATGAGACCCTTCAAATCAGTCCAACCCACATTCACGGGAATTCCCGCTCTCCTCCTTGATCTCTTGATGGATTCCCACCAAGTAGATGCATAGGACTCAAAGGATGAAATAGCATAAGCACCTTTCTTTTCATCGGTCATCTCATTTGTGTCAAACATCCTCTCCATAAGTAGCACCCATTGAATGTAGGCCTCCGGATCACAATTACCCTTAAAACTTGGAAGATTGAGCTTCACACTATTGAGGTTGGTACTGTCACGACCCCCACGGTAAGGCTCCCGTTGGCCTCCATAGTGATCTTCAACTTCACCATAGTCCCTCCTAGCATTCCCTTCAACAAACCCCATGGGTGGCCCTCGACCTCTACCCCTATCCATATTTCGACCCCAATTCATACCTCGCCTCGGTTGAAAGTGATCATCATACCCATAAGCCTCATCTACATACTCGGCTTCCTCTCCTTCTTGAGCTTCATTGATTTGCTCAAGAGCTTGGACATTTCGAACGGGTCTTGGAAGTGGAATGTTTCCTTGGGGGTTGTCCAAAATACGGGGAATGCCCGCTCGTTGGGTATTGCCCAACACTTGATCAATCCTCTCACGATCTTCCTTTACCCGTTGTTGCTTAAGTAACTCAACAACTTGTTCTGGGGTAAAGGTAGGATACTTGAGCCCTCACAGGTCTCAATTTGGACACTCGGGGTCCCTTTCTCAACTTGGACACTCGGGATCCCTTGGTCACCTTGGGTACTTGAGGCCCCTTTTTCAAGAGACTCAATTCTTTGGTTCTTGATGTCCATCTTGGCAAGAAGATTAGCCAAGGCCTCCTTTATGAAATCTTGACCTTCGTTGGCCATTGTACCTACAAAGAAAAAGAACAAGAGTTAGTGAAATCACCTCACCCGCTCTCTCACTTGTGTTCGCTCGGATCACTCGTTTGGTGGTGGTGGATTTTTCACTCGACTTGTAGTTCCAAAGCTTCACGTAAATGACTAGAAATTCCCCAACTCCACCAAACTATTCACGAGTCAAGCACACTCTGGGGTGAGTGGAGTTAATGGGACTCAATGAACGCTAGGCTCTTTGAAGTGAGGACTTGAACAAAAAGAAGCTACGAGTCTTCTTTGAATTCTATTCTCCAACTATGGCATGAATTTCCCTAAAAGCTTAATGAACTAGTGTAGATCAAGTAGGAAGATTACTTGGATAAACACTAATTAGAGGTTAGGCAATCAATTAAACAAAGAAACCTAGAAGAAACTACCCAAGTCAACACCTTCAGCACTCAGGAGGGGCACCTAGAAGCAGGAGGAGCGCCCAAAAATTGTGCAGGCAATCAGGTGGGGCGCCTGAGGTCTTAGGCAGTGACCAAATCAGGTGGGGCGCCTAGCCTGGAGCAGTTTCCAATCCGTTCCAAACTTGTTCCAATTCGATTTCCAATCCACAAATCCAATGTTTTTAACTTGTTGTCACAATCCAATGATAACCAAAGTTGTTTTTGATCTTCCTTAACAAACCCCAATCAAATTTATAACCAAACGATTAGTCAAATGAAGATTCAAAGCCACGAAACTCAAAAACACAAGGGGTTTACAAAAGGGTTCAAAATGGATTGTGATTCATCAAATTTGGTGTTATACATGTTCAAATCCCACAAAATTGGTACCGAATCGATTTTTTTTCAATGAAGATCAATCCCCAATATCAAGTTCCCAATCAAACATCTATTCAACCCAAGAATCAAGCTAAAATGATCAAGAACAAGGTTTATCAAGGGTTTAAGAAAATTTTGGGGTTTCAAATTTTCAATTTCACAAATCCAATCCAAACCAAGTGTTTTTGGTACCTAAACAACAAGGTTTCAACAATGATCAAGAATCTATAACACCCATATCATGAATCCAACAAACCAACAAGTTACACCAAATTTTTTTTTGGATTTTTCAATTTTTTTTCTATTTTTTTTTTCTCCTTTCAATAACTTCTAACACAAGAAACCTAATGAAACTAACGTAGGCACGAAGAATCAAGGGTCGGGGGTTTGTAGAGATCAAAACCCAAGCCTTGCGCTGTTACCAAACTGATAAGATTCAAAGGCGGAAAAGTAAAAGATAATGAACGAGACGTAACTCTATCAATGATCTCAAGTAGCAACGGAGAACTCGTTCCGTTACACCCCGAGAAAATGTCAAGAACACCTACGCTAAGCAACTACCCTCGAGCTAACGTGAGCACGCAAGTAGAATGGTCGGGGGGGATTGGAATTCATCTAAATCCGCTAGAGGAAGAACAAGTCCCATCAAGGTTTTCATTCAATCAACAAAGAGTTTAACTCTTACAATATTCTTAATCATCAATAATAAGCTAAGGAATTAAACAAGCTAACTAGCTATTTATAGATGTTTTTAGGCACTAAGTAAAATGTCTAGAGTGCCCACACTTAGGCTTAGGACTGAAAGACCACGTAGGGCTAAAACAGTAAAAACATGATAAATCCCGCAGCTGGGAGGGGCGCCTGAAGGCAGGAGGGGCGCCTGGCTTGTGTTGGGTCTGGGCGGGGCGCCTGGGGTAGGCGGGCGCCTGGGCACCTTAGGCAGTGAGCTCCTCAGGCGGGGTGCCTGGGCCAGGCGGGGCGCCTGAGCTGCTGGATTGCTCCTCGTGCATTTTGATCACCCGGAACGGCTTTCAATCGTTTCCTTCTTCTAGGCCCTTCCTCACCAAGTGTAGGTGTATTCCTTGGATCTCCTTAGCTCGGCTCCGTGTGAATGGTCTTGTGGGGGTTTGGGTCTTATCAAGAGTGGTGGCAAGAGAAAACTTCCTAGAAAGTGCATCCGCCACAACATTGTCTTTCCCTTTCTTGTATTGGATAGCGTAGGGAAAAGACTCAATAAACTCTACCCACTTGGCATGACGCTTGTTCAACTTCTCTTGGCCCCTAAGATGTTTGAGTGACTCATGATCACTTTTAATCACAAATTCCCTAGGCCAAAGATAGTATTGCCAATGAGCAAGAGCTCTCACCAAGGCGTACATCTCCTTGTCATACGTAGAGTAGTTCAAGGATGCACCCTTCAATTTTTCACTAAAGTAGGCTATGGGTTTTCCATCTTGCATTAAAACACCACCAATTCCCACGCCCGAGGCATCACATTCAACCTCAAATGCCTTTCCGAAGTCGGGCAATTGCAATAGAGGGGCGGTACTCAACCTACTTTTCAATTCTTGGAAGACCTTCTCTTGAGGCTCTCCCCAAACAAAAGGTTTGTCCTTCTTCACCAATTCGGTGAGTGGAGCGGCAATGGTGCTAAAGTCTTTCACAAATCGTCTATAAAAACTAGCAAGACCATGAAAGCTCCTCACTTGAGTCACGGTGGTAGGAGTTGGCCAATCACGTATGGCCTCCACCTTAGACTCATCCATCTCCACTCCTTGGGCACTCACAACAAACCCAAGGAAGACAACCTTCTCAACACCAAAGGCACACTTTTTAAAGTTAGCATAGAGCTTTTCGGCTCTCAACACTTCAAGTACTTGCCTAAGGTGGCCAATATGATCATCTATCGACTTACTATATATCAAGATATCATCGAAATAGACAACCACAAATTTATTAATAAACTGTTTCAAAACATGGTTCATGAGCCTCAAAAAAGTGCTAGGTGCATTGGAAATCCCGAATGGCATTACCAACCATTCATAGAGACCAAATTTGGTCTTGAATGCGGTTTTCCATTCGTCGTCGGGTTTCATCCGGATTTGATGGTAACCGGACCTAAGGTCTATTTTCGAAAAGACACATGACCCACTCAATTCATCCAACATATCATCAAGTCGTGGAATATGATGACGGTACTTTACCGTTATCTTGTTCACGGCTCGGCAATCCACACACATTCTCCAAGTGCCGTCCTTCTTTGGGACAAGAATTACGGGCACGGCACAAGGACTCAAGCTCTCCCTCACCAAGCCTTTAGAAAGTAAGTCATCTACTAGTTTTTGCAACTCCCTTGTGTCCTCGGGATTTCTTCTATATGTCGGCTTGTTTGGGATTTGAGATCCCGGGACAAAGTCAATTTGATGTTCAATACCCCTCAAGGGAGGTAAGCTATCGGGCATCTCATCCGGGAACATGTCCCCAAAGTCCTTCAAGACATTTTCAAAAGCACTAGACAAAGGGTTAGAAGAATAATCAAATTCGGAAGTAAGAACCATACCTTTGTGCACTAGGCATATGAGTAGTTTGTTGCCATCATTTCCTCTCAAGATCTCGCCCGGTTGCATCATGGCACATATGCTACCGGTAGAAGATAATGGGATTGCCACCAAGCTCTCGGACAAAGGGCTAGTCTCAACAACCGACTTAGCCTTGGCCGCCTCTCTTAACTCCCTCATCCGCTTGTAGTCATCACTCACTTGCTTGGGAGTTAAGGGTTTAAGTACAAACTTCTTTCCCTCGAGCTTAACCGCATAGGTGTTAGCATGGCCATCATGAACCACATGTCTATCAAATTGCCATGGCCTTCCAAAGAGAAGGTGGCATGCTTGCATAGGCACAACGTCAAACATGTGTTTATCTACATAGTTTCCTATTTTAAACTTGATCATGCATTGCTTGACCACCTTCAATTCACAAAACTCACTAAGCCATTGTAATCGGTAAGGATTTGGGTGTTTCAAGGTGGGTATCTTCAATTGGGAAACTAGTGTTTGGCTAATGACGTTAGCACAACTCCCCGAGTCAATAATCATGGAACAAAGGAGACCCATGACTCGGCATTTGGAATGGAAGAGATTCTCTCTTTGCAAAGTCTCGCTATCTTCCACAAACATGGCTCCTAAACTCCTCCTCACAACAAGGAAGGCATGGGCATCATCATCATCCTCCATTGCAACCTCCCCATCATCAACCTCCTCATCACCCTCTACTCCCTCTTCATTCTCGGGCTCACTATCTTGTTCATACACCAAGTCACCCACAAGAACCATAGTTTTTCGGGTATGGCAATCTTTGGAGATATGTCCATAACCCTTACACTTAAAGCATTGAGTAGAAGTAGATATAGGATTACTCAAGTAAGTTTTAGAGTTACCTCCAACATGTTGTGTAGAATTCTCATAAGGCTTCTTCACATCCTTGCTAGCAATTGCACCACTTGCATTTGGGAATTTGGCATTTGGAGTAGGAGTCTTCCACTCCTTTGGCTTGCTCATGGGAGTAGTAGTACTACTCTTGTACCGGAGGGCTCTCTCCTCTTTGAGCCATTTCTCAGCTTCAACGACATCGTCACATAGCTTGTAGTGATCATCATATTTGTGGAACTTCAATTATGAAGCTATGTCTCAGTTCAAGCCTCCTTTGAAACGGATCGTGGCCGTCTCATTATCTTCCTCATCCAAGTCAAGATTCATGCGGACTTGCTCAAATTCATTGAAATATTCCCCAATCGTTTTGGAACCTTGTTTCAACTCATAGAAATGGTCCATACGGTATTGGCTATTCAAGTACTTTTCATCAATCACACGGATCAACTCCTCCCAAGTAAGATTGATAGCCATCCCCGTCCTCCTTCTATTCCTCTTCACCGACTCCCACCAAGTAGAAGAAAAGGATTCAAAGGAAGATATTGCATACTTGGTCTTCTTCACCTCGGGAATATCATTGGTGTCAAATATCCGCTCCATGGACAATTTCCAATCAATATACTCCACCGGGTCACTACCTCCTTTGAAAGAAGGAATTATGAGCTTCACACTATTAAGATTGTTATTGTTGTCACGACCTCCTTGGAAAGGCTCCGGTTGGCCTCCAAAGTGATCTCCATAACCACCAAGATCCCTCCTAGCATTCCCTCCATAGTACCCCATAGGTGGCCCTCGACCTCGGCCTCGACCCCTATCCACATTCTGACCCCTAAATTGATGATGAGCATCATACCCACCATCACCATAATCATCCTCCTCCCCTTCTTAAGCTTGTGCAACTTGCTCAAGGGGTTGAACGTTCCGGATTGGTCCGGGAAGTGGAGCATTCCTTTGGGGATTGCCCATAAGGTTATGAATAGTCACACGTTGGGTATTGCCCAACAATTGGTCAATTCGATCACGATCCTCCCTTACCCGTTGTTGGTGATCGAGCAATTCAACAACTTGTTCCGGGGTAAAGGTCGGGCTACTTGTGCCCTCAACACCGTCAACTTGGGCACTCGGGGCCCCTTTCTCAACTTGGACACTCAGGGTCCCTTTCTCCGATTGAACATTGGAAGTCCCTTGCTCAACTAGGGCAGTTGATGTCACCCTCTCAAGGCTTTCAATCCTCAAGTTCATACTATCCAATTTGGCAAGGATAGTAGCAAGGGCACTCTTAGCAAAATCTTCTCCTTCGGTGGACATTGTACCTACACAAGAAACAAACGTTAGCAAACAACCTCACTCACTCCCTCACAAGTGTTTCATTCGGATCACTCGTTTAGTGGTGGCAGATTTTTCACTCTAGCTTGAATCCAAAGCTTCACTAAGTTGAATAGCAAACCTCAACTTAATCACTCAACTCAAAAACCAAATGCACTCCGGGGTGAGTGGAGTTGATATGACTCTATTGGAACGATAAGCTTTTAAGTGCGGACTTGAGCCAAAAGATGTTACGAGTCTTCTTTAAATTCTACTCTCCGGTCTAGGTTTGAGTTTTCCTAATAGCTTAAAAGGGTTAGCACAATTCAAGTAGGAAAGATTATTCAAAGAAGTACTAGCTAGATGCAACGCAATCAAATAAACAAGAAATCCTAGAAGAATCTACCCAAAACCACACTTCAGAGAAGTAGGCGCCCCACCCCTTTACAAGTAGGCGGTCCGCCCAAAATCCTGCAGTGGAGAGTAGGCGGTCCGCCCCTTCAACCAGGCGCCCCGCCACCAAAAATCCAGAGAGCTCACACAAATGAGGCAGTCCGCCCCTTAGACTAGGCGCTCCGCCCACTGCAAGCTTCAGCTCGATTCAAACTCGTGTTTTCTTGGTTTAGCACCCCAAAATCCAACAATTCTCACGTTGTTTTAGCAATCCAAAGGTAACCCAATGTTGTTTCAATCACAGAGAATAAACCCCAACAACTTCTATCAAACCCCAATTAAAAACAAGTAATCCACCATGTTCATCAATTTCAAGCTTAGGGTTTCAAACTTTTAAATTTTTCAAGGGTTTCAAATTTTCAATTCTAGTGTTTCAACTTCTAATCGAGTGTTTAGGGTACCAAAAGAATGGGTTTCCAATAAGGAACAAACCCCAATAACAATCACACAACGGGTCCAACATACGAAGAATCCATGATCAAATTTTTTTTTGTGTTTTCTTCAACCTTTTTCTATTTTTTTTGTTTTTCCTTCTTTTCAAAAACAATAAACAAGAACCTAAAGTCGAAACTAACCTAGGCACGAAGAATCAAGGGTCGGGGGTTTGAAGAAACAAGACCCAAGCCTTGCTCTGATACCAAGATGATAAGGATCAAAACCAAAAAGACGATAAAAGTAAAGATAAAGGGAACGAGACGCGTCTCGAACTCCCTACAAGGTAACCCCGGGGAACTTGTCCTGAGATACCCTCGTATCGGCGTCTAGAAGGACCTACACTATGCAACCACCCTCGAGTCGCACCCGGGACTCGCAAGTAGAATGATCAGGTGTCGGTTCGAGACTCAACTAGGATCCGCTAGTGAATTTCAAGCCAAACAAAGAGGGTTTCTTCATAACAAGAGATAAACCCTATTCTTCATTCATAAGATTCAAAGGTAAGCTAAGGTTTAATGGAGACAAGTGAAGTATTTATGGGCTTCCCCTAAACATTATGAAAGCGCTAAAGTACCCCCAAAGTGGGTTTAAATAACAAAGGCCACGTAGGGCTACAATAGTCAAAACATAACAATTTAAAGAGGTGTCCCGTCTAGGCATGACAGGAGTGGGCGGTCCGCCCCTTTGTACTAGGCTCCCCGCCTCTGCATAAGGGTGGAGATTCACCCTGGAGACTAGGCGGAGCAAAATCCAGAGAGTGAGCATTAAGTAGGCAGTCCGCCCGTTGGAGTAGGCGGTCCACCCCTTCCTGGAACTTCTTGAAATGCTTCCAAATGTGTCCCGGATGACTCTCCAAGTGGCCTATGTGGTCCTCCATTCATAGCACTCCAAAGCATGATCTTTAAGTCGCTCTCGGAGCCTTCTTCCATGTCCTTCCAAGTCAAGTGGAGATGAGTGTCTTGAATCAACTTGGCTTGACTTCTAGTGAACGGCCTTGAGGTAGTATGCCCCACATCAATGGGTTTGACAAAAATTTTCAGATTTCATAATTCATACAAGCAAACTATCTGGCGTTCTATTTAAAACTGTTATACAAGCTTAATCGATAGATTTTAACATGGCCTGTTTCAGTGTAATTTTAGGTACAAACTGGTAGTCCTAACAAATACAATCAAGGAGGGTAAACTATTCACACAGATAAACAGAGAAAGTAGTGGTTTAGGAACACTGTAATGAAAGCATGCCTTGCCTAACATTCCTGTCCAGTAACCATCACTAGGCAATTCTTAGATAACCAAAATAACCTGCATAGGGTAAGTATGGTATAGCTCTGCAAGCTATCCAAGCTGCAAAAGAAGGTTAGCAGGGGAGGCCTGAAAGGCCTGAAACAAACATACAATCAGTCACACAGATGAGGATATCATGCTTCAGAGAGGGAGAAGTACTTAGAGTACTACCTTAATGCTTTTTGAACAAGTTAACAGAGTAAGAGTAATATGAATGCAGCCAAGAGAACTTTCACAAGTGGGGTGAAGGTCTCTGATTTTCAGTAAAGCAGTGAATGATCAAGAGAGATGAGAGGATGCTTTCAATAGCCTGTGTGTTTTAATGTATGTGTTGTATTCTCTATATTTTTTTTTTGTGTGTCTGTCCTAAGGTGAAGAATAGAACCAGTTTATATAGGTGTGAGGGGTAGGGATTTGAATTCAAACAGGTAAAGTAAACATGGTAAGAAGATATTGTTTTTCAGAATTAAATGGGATAATCTTAGGTGCACTTTCCAAACATAGATTAATTAAAGTCCTAAACTCAAGGCAAAACATGATCTTGGACAAACATACTTCCCTCCTTTTAACAACAAGAAGGTGTAAGTTCAAGAATCAGTTTACAGGAATACTATAACCTAATTTGGGATCCGAAATCCCTTGATTGCCTTAACAGATTCCAAGCAATCCTAAATTGATACTTTATCAATCACTGAAATAATTTCCCATTCTAGTATCAATCACAGTGTTTGAACAAATCAAGTTTTCCCTAATCGTGCAAATCAAATCACCATTCAACTTTCAAGCTAGGCAAATCATGTGATCATGTATTTTAACAGAATAAGAGACTAAATACACTATAAAACAAGAATGAACATAATCAATTCTCATAGATTCTAAAGCTTAAAACTTAACAAAGATGACATAGGGCACAAGCTATAAATGTATCAAATCCAGGCATTTAAAATGGTTCATAGCAAAGTTCAGTAAGCCTAAATAGTAATCATATGAATTTTGCCCTAATTAATTGACATGTACTAATTTATATGACTAAATATTAATGCACAGTAAAACTAACCAAATTCAAGCGTAGGTATCACATAATGATTCAAGCACAGTAAAGGGAAAGGGTTACCCTTTTTGAATTGGAATCGGATCAATCTCGATCCACCTTCGATCGTGTATGCATGAGGGTTTCTCCTTCCACTAGATATGTAATGTTCAGGTTTTACATAGACACCATCGGAATTCTTTTTTCCGGTGACAGAGATAGAAACAACGAAGGGCTAGGTTTTGACTTTTGTAGTTTGGGAAAATTGCCATGGGCGTTTTGTTGCGGAGGGAGTGAGGAGCAAGAAAATGTGATTTGTGTGGTATTTGGTCGGAGGTGGCCGGAAAGAGCCATGGACAGTGACGAGCTAGGGTTTTGGCGAGAGAGAGAGTGAGGGAAAGGCGACGGGGATTTTGTGGGGGAAATGAGGAGATAGGGTTATAATTTGGGGGTTGATGTGTAATTAAAAATTGAAAGTTAGTTCCGTTGGATATGACACTAGGACGATCGAGATGAGTCCATGTAGGTTTGACATGGAGCTTATGCATATAAGTGGTGGGGGTGGAGTGCTTAGATGTAAAGTGTGTATAAAGTGTATAAAATGCGTATAAATGCATAAAATATGTATAAAATGCATGTAAAATGTGTATAAAATTGAAAAACTATTTTAAAGATGCTGAAATGATCAATGAATGTAAAAAATATTATTGGGGATTTTAAAATAATTTTGAGCAATTTTCTGAAAATAATGATAATTGTAAAAATTCGTAATTGAACGTGCAAATTTCGTAACTAGCCATAGTTTGTGCTGGTGTCTTTAAAAATGGCATAATTACCGTGCTTGTGTGAAACAAATATTTGAATAGAAGTTAAAATGAAAAGGATAAATCGTACGGTGATTGGTGCGATTTAGTCTGAAAATTGTCATTGAAACGGGAGGGACAAAATTGGGTGTTAATAGTGTTTCGACCTTTTTATTCAATTCAAACATAAGATTGCCTTTCTATTTTATCTCTTAGTATTTCTGTGGGTTAAATTAATTATTTTACTTATATAATTCAAGCATGTCAAGCATTTGTTATTTTCTATATCTAAGCAGGTCGTATAGAGGGGAGTTGGTGCCTCCACCTCCCAAAATGAAAGAATCAAAAAATTCAGAGCAAATCCTATTAACTTATTGAGAGTTATTAAAAAATTAAAACTAAATACTTCAAATTTTAATTTTTTTTCAAAGTAAACTAAATACTACCTCCATACAAAATTTAAGTGGCATAATTGAAAATTTTTAGTGAATCTGATTGTTCAACTTTGAGCAAATATTTACTTTTTGGGAGCTATTTAAATTATTTGGTTAAAGTCTGGGATAAATAGACACTTAAATTTTGTTGGGACTCTTGACTGTTCAAACTGTAAATCATATAGAAAATCTGAGTTACTTTGAGAACTATTTAAATTCACTTAGTCAAAGTCTAGAAATCATGCACACTTGAATTCAGAGAAAATCTGATTAACTTTGAGGGCACATGGCTAAATCAAGAATATATTAGCCAATTTTAAAGTAACGGCCTTCGAAACTACTATCTGTGCACTTCGCCGATGAAGAAATAGTTCTCGATTTTAATCAAATTTTGAATAAAAAAATACATAAGTGCGAAATGCTTAATAGGATATAAAATGATTGATTTCAATAAGTTTCTAAGTTAGTGTTATTGCCACAACATATGAAAGGAAGTTTGAGGTGACAATTTTCATCTCTTATAGCATTGAATTATAATTCTATACTCGATATGTAATAAATTTGGACTGATAAAATTGAATAAACATAGTCTCTAAGGTAATAGCTTGCACCAAAAGGTGACATAAATGCACCTTGGGCAGTGAATCCGAATGATAAAGCGGATATTGAGTAGCACTTTGAAATAAGGTAAGTGTTTGTATCCATTTCTTTGGAGGCCCTTGGCCTCGTGGGTAATCTACCACGTGTTCCTTACGTGTGTAGCTGTCGATAGGCGTACTCATTACGCCTTAGCTTTGGATTTACATTATATATTATATGTTATGTCATATTGTTAGTATTGTATTAAGGATTTGAGCATTGTACTCTGGCTGTGAGTTTGCATATACTTCCCGGCTGTCGATGAGAGTCCTGCACCGGTGATGGGTTATTATTGCATCATATCGCATTCATATGCATTATGTTGCATTCATATGCATTATATTGCATTCATATCGGGTGCAGGAGTATTCCGCCCCAAGAGAGTGCAGGAGTATTCCGCCTCTGATTTATATCATATCGGGTGTAGGAGTATTCTGCCCCAGGAGAGTGCACGAGTATTCCGCCTCTGGTTCATATTATATTGGGTGCATGAGTATTCCGCCCCAGGAGAGTGCAGGAATATTCCGCATTTGATTCATATCACATCGGGTGCAGGAGTATTCCGCCCCAGGAGAGTGCAGGAGTATTCCGCCTCTGATTCATATCATATTGGGTGCAAGAGTATTCCGCCCCAGGAGAGTGCAGGAGTATTCCGCCTTTGGTTTATATTATATTGGGTGCAGGCGTATACCGCCCCAGGAGAGTGCAGAAGTATTCCACCTCTGGTTCATATTATATTGGGTGCAGGAGTATTCCACCCCAGGAGAGTGAAGGAGTATTCCGCCCCAAGAGAGTGCATGAGTATTCCGCCCCAAGAGAGTGCAGGAGTATTCCGCCTCTGATTCATATCATATCGGGTGCAGGAGTATTCCACCCTAGGAGAGTGAAGGAGTATTCCGCCCTAGGAGAGTGCAGGAGTATTCCGCCTCTGATTCATATCATATCGGGTGTAGGAGTATTCCGCCTATGTTTCATATTATATTGGGTGCAGGAGTATTCCGCCCCAGGAGAGTGCAGGAGTATTCCACCTCTGGTTTATATCATATCTGGTGCAGGAGTATTCCGCCCCAGGAGTAGGAGTATTCCGCTCCAGTTGGTTACTATATTGCATTCTCCTCAAATGCAGGAGTATTCCGCTTCGAGACGGAATTACGGGCACATGTGACCCTATTGCATCTTACTGCATTCATCCCATTTCATGGCACTGCATGCTGACTATTATGTAACTATCATGCTGTGTTTTATGTATGCGGTATATATATCATGTTGTGGACATATTTCAGTTTGCCTATATATTTCTGGCTCATATCCTTGGTTGCACGCCGCACCAATATAAATATACGGATCGGATTACACGAAATAACATAAATATATGGATCAGGTTGCACGCCACGACAATATAAATATACGGATCGGGTTGCACACAACAGTATAAATATATGGATCGGGTTGCACGCCGCAGCAGTATGTATTTTTGATTGTTGATTTGTTTAGGATACTTAAAAACATATATGTCCTGTCTACCTTATGTCTCTGGTTGTTTATGGTTCCGAACGTGTTTCCATTTATTATCTGGCTCTGGCTTTTTATAGTTTAAATAAGATGGATTTTTGGTTTACCTGTTTTTCTTCTCCCTGGCTAACTATCCTATTCTTTGAGGTGGCTAGTCTTCCCCACTTATTGAGTCCTTTTGACTCACCCTTGTTTGTTGTTTGTTTTTGTCTCTCTATTTCGTTTTGGCAGGTTCGCTCCAGGATTGAGTTCGCCACGTTGTGAAGAAGCGAAGACGATTTCAGCTGTCAGGGTGAGCAAACTTTTATTCCGGATTTCCACCAGTTTTATGTTTACTATTTCAGTTGTATTTTGCTCCCTTCAGGAGGTATTTGTCTTCTTTTGTACTCTTAGATGTCTAGTCTGGATAGTCCTAAACCTAGCATGTTAGGTAGTCAGCTGTAATTTCTTTTGTACAGCTTAAAGGTATCAGTATGTCTGTGCTTTTTCTAAGTCTTGTTCTTATTTATGAATTGAATTATATTTATTTTTCCAATTTAATTGGTAAGGGTTCGCCCGACAGGTCTAGAGGAGGATGTCGGTTGCCCGCACGGCCTAGCTGGATTCCGGGTTGTGTCACTAAGAGTGCATCTCTCATCGATTTACTCCAATCAATATAATTTTTAATTCCAGTTAGCAATTGTGGAACGAGTACGATACTTGGTGTACCCGATGTATGCAGGTACAAAGGGCTCCTTGGATGTATGTCGCTGAGCTTTTCAACCGCTGATCCGACATTGGTTTGCAATTCTTTTGCCTCCATATCTGATTCTATTATTCAATCTTCAGTCGATGAATCAAAGGAAATGTTGAATCGTACCTTAGTGCAGTGAATTCTTCCAAATATAAAGAAAAGTTAGGGTTTCTAATGCCTTAAAATTAAGGTTTTTTTTTTTTTGGTGTTTTTCCGTCAATTCTTTCTATCAAATTCTCTCCAGATTATATGAAGTAATAGCTTATCCTTTTCTAGCTTGATTCGCCAAGAACCTGATGCTCTGATACCATATCGATAGGAGAAATTTAAGCTAAGATGAGCTAAGAAGAAACGAGAAAAATATTCTAGAGATAGAAAATCTCCAGGTTAGAGAGAGAAATGATTTGGGGCAATGAACTCCCTTGGTATTTTCATTCAATATTGCTAGTAGTTATACATGACTAACTAATCATATAATTAACAAATTTTCCATCTTACAAATAAAACCAACCGTAAGCTAATTTTAACTAACTTCATAACCGATCAATTAACAAACTGTAAGCTACACTATAATGTATTTACAATTGTATACATAAAAATTCTTAACATGTAACAATTTAAGTTTCAGGCCAGAGGTTTGGACATTGTAAGATCACATGGCTAATTTTAAATATGTTGAAAATATTGGCTAATATTAAAATTATGGCCCTAGAAATGGCTATATTCGCACCTTGACTTGAAAAAAAAAAAGTAATGAAGTATTTTACTCAAAGTAAAGTACATGAATCAGAAGATATAAGTGCTAATGTGTAAGAAGTTAATGATTGATTTTAATAACTCGCTAGGTTAGTGTCAAATATCACTATCGCTACAACAGTAAAAAGAAATCTTAGGTGAAAATTTCATCTCTTCATATCATTGCATTATAGTTTCCATATTCAAAATACATTAAATTTAGATAGTTGAAATTGAATAAACATACAAACGGAATAACTCGCAGTCGAAGGCATAAGTTCGTCCAAGATACCGATTACTTTTCTTCTTTATTTAGTTTAATTTTTAACTCAATGTTTCGACATTTTTATTCAATTCAAACATACGATTGCCTTTCTATTTTGTCTCTTAGTATTTCTGTGAGTTAAATTAATTATTTACTTATATCATTCAAGCATGTCAGACAATTGTTATTTTATATATCTAAGCCCGTATAGAGGGGAGTTGGCGCCTCCACCTCCGTGAATGAAAGAATAAAAAAAAAATTAGAGCAAATATGATTAACGTTTTGGGAGTTTTTTAAGAATCAAACTACATACTACTAATTTTAATTTTTTTTCAAACTAAACTAAATACTACCTCTATACAAAATTTAAGTGGCATAACTGAAAATTTGTAGTGAATCTGCTTGTTCAACTTTGAGCAGATATTTATTTTTTGGGAGCTATTTAAATTATTTGGTCAAAGTCTAGGAAAAATAGACACTTAAATTTAATAGTGAATCTGACTTTTCAAACTGCAAATCACATAGAAAATCTAATTTACTTTGAGAACCATTTAAATTCACTTGATCAAAGTTTAGAAATCATGAACACTTGAATTCAGAGCAAATCTGATTAACTTTGCGGGCACATGATTAAATCAAGAATATATTGGCCAATATTAAAATAACGGCCTTCGAAACTACTATCTACGCACATCGATGATGAAGAAATAGTTCTCGCGTCTTTTAATCAAATTTTGAATAAAAAAATACGTAAGTGCAAAATGCATAATAGGATATAAAATGATTGATTTTAATAACTTTCTAAGTTAGTGTTAAATATCACTATTGCCACAACATATGAAAGGAAGTTCGAGGTAATAATTTTCATCTCTTCATACCATTGCATTATAATTCCATACTCGATATGTAATAAACTTGGATTAATAAATTTAATAAATATAGTCTCTAATATAATAGCTCGCAACCAAAAGGTGACATAAATGCACTCGAGATGCTGATTAATTTTCTTCTTCATTTAGTTCAATCCTTTCTTATTCCTTTATATTTTTTAAGTACTTCGAGCATTTTATACAATTCCAACTTAAAATTACCTTTGTATTTTGTGTCTTGATAGTTCCATGCTTTAAATTAATTATCTTACTTATATGTTATCAAGCGTGTCTAACATTTGTTAATTTCTATATCTAAGCATGTTGTAGAGAAGGGAGTTGACATCCTCTACCTCCCCGAAATGAAAGAATCAAAGAAAAAATCTGATTAACATTTTGGGAGCTATTTAAATTGAAAATAAATACTATTAATTTCAAATGAATTTTTTAAAACAAAATTAAGAAAGCTAAGTACTACCTCCATACACAATTAAAATGGCATAACTAAAAATTATGGTGAATCCGATGTTCAACTTTAAGAGCAAATATTAATTTTGGGAGCTATTTAAATTCCTTTGGTCAAAGTTCAGAAATGGTACACACTTAAATTTTGTAGTGCATCTGATTGTTCAAATCAAATAGAAAATCTTATTAACCTTTTTAGAATAGTTTTAATTTAGTTGGTCAAAGTCTAGGAAACATAGATATTTAAATTTTGTAGTGCATCTATTGTTCAAATAAGATAGCAAATCTTATTAATCTTTCAGAACTATTTAATTTTTTTGTCATATATAAGGACAATACAAATTCAGAACACTATATTACATTATTTCCCTAAAGATTATAAATCTATTAAGTTAAATACTTTATTTAAATAGAATATTAATCACAAAAATAAAATAAAAATAGTAGCCTTTGATTGTGATTGTGAAGAGTATAGCTAGAAAGTATTGTCAAAGCAAAAATCTCCAAAAAAATTTGTCACCATAAAATATCAAAAGAAAAAAAAAAGGTTTTCAAGTATTTTACTTAAACATGAATCACTATAAAAATATAGAATAACAAACAAATGGTTGATTTTAATAATTTTCTGAATTAGTACTAAATATCACTATTACCTCAGCACAAATAAAACAAAACTAATGGTAATAATTGCTCTCATCTGTTCATACGGTCACATACTATGAAAGATATTCTCGTGTGTATTCAGTAAACACTAAATTTAGATTGTCGAAACTAAATAAAACGTAATTTTTAAGGGACAACTCGGCGTCTAAGAACCTAAAGATAAGCAGGATAGGGGCCACACTGATTTGCTTCTTCATTTAGTTCAAGTTTTCAATAAAAAATGCAGCGGCCAAGAGGAGATATACAAATCCGACAACGGCGACACTGATTACCTTCTTCAATTAAATTTAATCCAGTTTTGCTCGTACTTTTCCTACAATGAAGGACATTGATTATGTGATGGTAAATATTCTTTTTTTTTCTTTTCCAAATCCCATTTTTTCATTTAAGTATACTTTTTTCTTTTTTTCTTTTCTTGCCCTTGTGTTACCACCTACACCTATATATAGTGGATCAATCTAGCAAGTGTTACTGCCCCATTGACATAGAGAGATGCTCCATTCCTTTTCTTTGTTTTTTTTTCTCATTTTTCCTTTGATTTTTTTGGTTGGCCATCTCTATTACTATATTTTAACATTAGCGACATGATTGAAAGAAACTTGTTTTTTTTTTTTTTTTTCGTTTGCACAAATAGCATTGAAACCATTTTTCTTTTGTTTCTTTAATTATATGTCAACTGCTCATATATCACACAAGCACACAAAATGGAAGAGAAATTAAACATATGTCATCTGGTTCGTTTTTTTTATATCAAACGTTTGATCCAACTTTTGGCCTTTTTTAACTCTATATATAAAAGTTTTTTGTATGTTCATTACTAGATTTTGATTTGAGTGCTACACTTATTAATGTTTCCTATTGGGTATTTCCAAAGTTTTTAAATTTTGATTTTCAGAAAGATGACTCCAAATAAAAATATCTTTTTACTGTGGTTTGATAGGATTCCTCCACTCTTAATTAAATGTTTCGAGACGGAGCCTCTGAAATAAAAAAAACTCTACTTCTTCCTCTAAGAAGTCATACATGATCTGAATCTAAAAATATACTATTTGTGATCCATAATCAATCTTGGGGGAAAAAATAAACAAACCCAAGTATTCTTTTTTACACATTTCTATAACAGGTCAAAAATAATTTCTTTCATGATATATGCTAAGCTTCGATTCCTAAATTTTTGTTAATGTAGAAAGCTTCATGATGTGGTTTGCTCTCTAATTAATTAGATTCTTTGTTCATTAAAATACTTTATTCTTCAACTTTGAATGCTTTATATTGGTATAAGTTTTACCTTGTGCAAGCAAAAGTTGTTAATCTTAGTAATTTTTTGACCTTTTTTATTTTTTTGTAATTCTACAGTAGATGTTGTATCTCAAAGAGCTTGAGAAAAAGAAAAAGGTACTTCTAAGAATATAATTACTAAAAAAAATAAAAGATCTAAAGTACAAAATGAAGGTAAAACTCTAAAGGACCAAGATGGATCTCTCGAAAAGAACAAACAACAACAAAATCCATTTATGATAATTAATTTATAATTTTACATCCTACAATTGACTTAAGAGGCTCAACCTTAGAAAAATAAATTGTTGATATAAGTCAGATGTAAGATGTAGAATTAATAATTAATTACCACGAATGACTTTTTGTTGTTGTTTGTTCTTCTCTAGAGACCTCTTTTGATCCTTTAGCATTTTGCCTTCATTTTGTATTTCAGATCTTTGATTTTGATCAGTAATCTTATTCTTAGAAGTTTCTTTTTTCTTTTTCTCAAACTTTCTTCGAGATACAACATATACTGTAGAATAAAAAAAAGGTCAACAAATTATTTAGATTAACAATTTTTGCTCGCTCAAAGAAAAATTTGTACCAATATAATGCGCTCAAAGTTGAAGAATAAAGTATTTTAATGAACAATGAAACCAATTACTTGGAGAGCAAACCACATCCTGAAGCTTTCGACATTTAACAAAAATTTAGGAATTGAAACATATCATACATATATCATGAAAGAAATTGTTCTTGACATGTTATGGAAATGTGTTAAAAAGAATATTTTGGTTTGTGTTTATGTTCATAATTTTTCAGGTGGGTCTAGGAGCAACACAATCCTAGGTGAAATTAGCTAGGCAAATAATTGTAATCGTACTTTAATCGAAATTAACATTGATAATAAGTTGAAACATCTGATAGAAACCGAGAAAGATATTGTATACTGACATGCGAAGGAAAGAGTACCACAGAATAGTACAATGTAAAATTTCAATACTATTGGTCTATGCAAGGTAAAAAATAAAGCTTCTACTTATTTACTTATGCCACCACTACCAAAACAAATAAAACTTTATATTTTTGAACTTCACAAGCGATGATTATCTTTAACATATAATGGTTCGATCTAACAAGTGCTATTTGCTTTATGAATTTTTGAATTAAAATATTTCATCTATTGTTCGTGTCCTTTGTATTATATAATGTATTTTCTTTCTCCAGTCACCCAATAAAAACAAAGAGCAAACCTGCAACAAGGTGATAATACATAATGAGAAGCCTGAAGAACCTAATGAAAGCAGAAAGTGCAAGGAGCAAGAGGGCATTTTGAGGAAGAACAACACCATGAAGACAGGTATTTAAGCAACTTTTCATCTCATTGTTGACTTATGTTAGTTTACTAATATTTTGACTGAACTTGTGGCCGATTCTATATTTGAAATAACTAGACCAAGGTATTACTGCGTCAATTAACCATATTATAGTGGGTGTAGGCTTAACATAAATAAATATTGTAATTGTATAAATTTGCATACATATGTGTGTATACATCTATCGAACGTACATTGATTTGTATATCATGTGTGTTTACTCATTTGGCTATTGCATGATTACAGGTGAATTCGAGTTCAACATTATCAAGCGTGTCACATATTTGTTAATTTCTATATCTAAGCATGTTGTAAAGAAAGGAGTTGGCATCCTCCACCTCCCCGAAATGAAAGAATCAAAGAGAAAATCTGATTAATATTTTGGGAGCTAGTTAAATTAAAACTAAATACTACTAATTTGAAAATGCATTTTAAAAAAAAAAAATTAATAAAGCTAAGTACTACCTCCATACAAAATTAAAATGGCATAACTGAAAATTTATGATTAATCTGATTTTTCAACTTTAAAAGCAAATATTAACTTTTGGGATCTATTTCAATTCCTTTGGTGTGGAAATGAGAGACACTTAAATTTTGTAGTGCATCTGATTGTTCAAATCAGATAGAAAATATTATTAACCTTTTTAGAGTAGTTTTAATTTAGTTGGTCAAAGTCTAAGAATCATAGATACTTAAATTTTGTAGTGCATCTATTGTTCAAATAATATAGCAAATCTTATTAATTTTCAGAGCTATTTAACTTTTCTTTTTTTTCAAATCTAGGAACATTACAAATTAAGAACAATATATTAAATTATTTCCTAATGAGTATAAATCTATTGTTAAAGACTTCATTCAAATTTTAGAATATTAATCACCAAAAGAAAATAAAAAGAGTAGAGTTGGATTGTGATTGTGAAGAGTATAGTTAGAAAGTATTGTCAAAGCAAAAATATCCAAAAACATTTGTCACCATAAAAGATGGAAAGGAAAAAAAATGTAATAAAGTATTTTACTTAAACATGAATCACTATAAAAATATAAAATAACAAATAACTGGTTGATTTTAATAATTTTATGAATTAGCGTAAATATCACTATTGCCTCAGCCCAAATAAAACAAAATTAACGGTAATAATTGGTTTAAAACTCTCATTTGTTCATACAGTCACAGACACTATTAAAGATTTTTTCAGTAAACATTAAGCTAGCGTGTGGACATAGATTTGGTTAAAACTTGGGAGTTTGAGTTTTTGAGCTTGAGTTGAAAAGGAAAATTTGGAATTTGAAGTTATGTTTAGACATACATTTTACTTGGAAAAAAAGTTGAAGTTTGTGAATGGGAAAAAGTATTTTTCCAAAAAATTTCCAACCAATTTTTGAGAATTTTGGGATCTTAGATTTGAAAACTTGCCAAATTCTATAAACAAACAACTTTTTCCAAAAAAAAAAAATTCCCAAAACTGACCCCAAAAACTGCCCAAAAACTATAAACAAATGGGGGCTAAATTAAGACTGTTGAAACTATATAAAACATAAATTTCAAGGTACAACTCATGTCCATGAAGTGACAGATAAGCACGATAGATGATTTGCTTCTTCATTTAGTTCAAGTTTTCAGTAGAAAATGCAGCGACTAAAAGGAGACAAACAAAGCCGACAACGACAACACTGATTTGCTTCTTTAATGAAGTTTAATCCAGTTTTGCTCGTACTTTTCTTACAACTAGTTTTTGTGACAAGCCAACGCACGTGTGTCCTTAGAATTGAGTACACAATTTGAAAAATCATAAATATATCATTGATAAATATGCGTGAGTTACAACATAAAATTCAAGGATAAAAATATTGTAGTAATATGTAGCTAGTCCTCACAGAGGCGGACCCAGGATTTCAACTAAGTAGGGGCACAAGATAAAATTGACAAAAAAGTATAAAAGAGATTGTAGGAGCTGTGATTCGAACCCAAATCTCCAGCTTTGGTGCTAACTTTAAACATCTGCATTACCAATGCACCCAATTAGCTTTTGTTCTTTTGGGTGCACATATCACCCACCCCCATCATGTTGGTCCGCCCCTGAGTCCTCATTTTAAGCTGGAAAAAGTACATACATCTGTTGTTTGATTTAAGAGAAATTAGTATTACTCATACTTTACGCGGAAGAAATTGGATGTTTAATTGAAAACTGTGTTGCTCATACAAGATGGTCTTAAGCGTGCTTGTAAGGTTCAATGTAGTTGTATTGGACATACTGTTGAGACTTGAGAGTATAACCATGCATGTCATTCATATATAAACAGCCATATCAGAGTAGAAGAGATATGGAAAAAGCACGTGATCAAGAGAATGGTGAGGCAATTATATTACCAAAAAAAAAAAAAAAGGTAGGATCAGACTTAGGCAGGTACATACAAATACAATTCAGCACTATATTTGATGGCATGAGAATAGTATGTCATTAGCTTATCTCACTAAAAGAGAAGGGCGTACCCCATAAAAATTCTGTAGCAAAAAGAATTCTACTGTGCAAAATGAGCAAGTGGTAATTAGCTAACCTCTTCTGGATTTGGAAGTCTGCCAACACACGGTTTTGACAGAAACTTCATTGCCTTTTATACCATTTAGTGCACAGTCTGTAAAACCAAACACACTCACACGAGAGAAATAATATTTGGGTGAAAACTCTTGCCTTCATTGATGAGGGGAGTCCCCTATTTATACAAAAGTAACCTAGAGAAAACCTAACCCTAACCTAACTTAGTGACCAAGTAAACCTAACCCTAACGGGCTTGGCCCAATATACATAATAATACATGGCTAATCTATTTACAACACTGAACGGGCAGAGCCTCAACGGGCAGAGCCTATTTACATACGGGCAGAGCCTCAACGGGCAGAGCCTATTTACATTACCCCCCCTCAAGTTGGAGCGTGAGGGTTCCTTATGCCCAACTTGTTAAGGAAGAATTCAAACTGGGCGCGTCCCAGCGCCTTTGTAAAAATGTCAGCCAGTTGCGTGGTCGTAGGCACATAGCTGGGACGAATGACTCCTCCGATAATTTCATTCCGAACAAAATGACAGTCGACTTCGATATGTTTAGTGCGTTCATGAAAGACAGGATTCCGAGCAATATGTAACGCAGCTTGACTGTCACATTTTAAATTCATCGGAGAAGCGTGATCAATTCCAAGATTCCATAAAATCCCTTTCAACCACTTTAATTCACACACAGTCATCGCCATCGATCTATATTCTGCCTCAGCGGAGGACCTCGACACGATCTGTTGCTTCTTCGTTCTCCAAGATATCGGCGAATCCCCTAACGACACATACCAACCTGTTAACGACCGACGTGTCAACGGATATCCTGCCCAATCAGAGTCACACCACCCGTGCAATCTCAGATCACACCGAGAAGGAAATATAATGCCTTGTCCCGGACAGCCCTTCAAATATCGAACAACCCTGAGTGCCGCTTCCATATGCTCAATACGGGGACTCTGCATGAATTGCGACAACACATGCACACTATAGGACAAATCCGGTCGCGTAAAACACAAGTAAATCAATCTACCAACCAGTCGCCGATAGCGTTCAGGATCTTTGATAAAACGACCAGTCGCAAGTGCCAAGCGATGATTTTGTTCTATCGGCGTACCAACCGGTTTTGCCCCCAACAAGCCTGCTTCCGATATGATATCCAATGCATACTTCCTCTGACACAGGAAGATTCCTTTCGGAGCCCTTGCCACTTCAACTCCCAAGAAGTATTTCAAGGCACCTAAATCCTTCATATGGAAACATTTCGAGAGATATAACTTAAAAATTCGTATTGCCTTCGAATCGTTACCAGATCTGATCAGATCATCCACATACACAAGCACATTCAAATGCACATTTCCCTTCTTCATCGTAAATAATGAGTAATCCGAATAGGATTGTCGAAACCCATATTGCTTAAGTGCAGCAGACAACTTCGCAAACCAACATCGGGGAGCTTGTTTTAATCCATACAATGACTTTCGAAGGCGACACACAGCTCCTCTCCCCGTCATGCGATGTCCCGGAGGCAATTTCATATATACTTCCTCGTGAAGATCACCATGCAAAAATGCATTGTGCACATCCATCTGATGCAATTCCCAATTTTTGGCAGCTGCTACGGCCAGAAAAACTCGGACAGTCACCATCTTTGCAACCGGTGCAAATGTCTCCGTATAATCAACCCCTTCGATTTGGTGATTTCCGAAAATCACAAGTCTTGCTTTGTACCTTTCAATAGTTCCATCCGAGTTGTACTTTATCTTGTATACCCATCGACATCCGAGGGCCTTCTTCCCGGTAGGCAAGCGAACTATCTCCCAGGTTCTGTTCGCTTCCAGTGCCTTCAATTCTTCCCCCATGGCTGTTCTCCATTTGTCACTTTTTACCGCCTCTGAATAGGAGGTAGGCTCATGTCCTCGCGTTATAGCTGCAAGAAAACTCACATGTTTCGAAGAGAAATTATCACAATTGACATAGTGTGCTAGAGGATAGGGCTTACCAGAGGGTTGTTGAGAAGCGGATGAACAAGCAGACTTTCGAACACAGGACGATACCCGGTGACTCATCTTTTGGACCGTATTAGTAACAAAGTCTCTCAACAAGATATTCTCTTTCTTAGTTCGTTTTCCCCGACCCAACTCTTCGGGTTCAACTTCGGAGACAACCTCAGGTTCAGCTTCCGGAGTCACCACTTCGGGTTCAATCACCGGAGTCATGACTTCGGGTTCCACACCCCCCTTCCTTGCACACTCTCCTCTTCCTCTTCCAATGCAACGGGGACAGAAGCGGTATCTTGTGTCCGTTTTTCGGCATCAGTCTCCTTTGATGCGAATGGAAATTCCTTTTCGTAAAACACCACATCCCTCGAGAACACAAACTCCTTTGCTTCCAAATCATACAGTTTCCACGCTTTCTTCCCATTTGGATATCCCAAAAACACACATCGACGACTCCTACTTTCAAACTTGTCACTTGTTCGTCCTTGATTGCGAGCATAACATAAGCAACCGAACACCCTCAAATGATCGTAATTCGGTGTCACACCCATCAAGATATCGTAAGGTGTCATCCCATTCAACACCTTAGTGGGTGTCCGGTTAATCAAGTAACATGCCGTCATCACACATTCTCCCCAGAAGTCAATCGGTAAATTAGCTTGAAAACGTAGAGTCCGTGCCACGTTTAAGATATGTCTATGTTTCCGCTCAACTCTACCGTTTTGTTGGGGTGTCCCCACACACGAAGTTTGGAACAAGATCCCTTGTTCGAGAAAATACCCTTTCAGACTCACAAATTCGGTTCCATTATCACTCCGAACACACTTAACCCGTTTATTGAATTGTCTTTCTACCATTGCAAAGAAACCCTTCAATTTTTGTCCGACCTCTCTCTTATCAACTAACAGGAACACCCATACTCCTCGTGAACAATCATCAACAACAGTCAAAAAATATGATGCACCACACGAAGACTCAGTTCTATAAGGACCCCACAAGTCACAATGAACTAAATAAAAAGGTTCAGCAGCTTTATTATTACTCGAAGGAAATACATTTTTAGTTTGTTTTGCCCTAAGGCATACATCACATGCTTTCTCTTCTAAGCTACCTTTCCCACTACCTTCTAAGACGGAAAGAGATTTTGTTACTTGCATCGAAGGATGTCCCAACCTTTGATGCCATAAATCTACCCCATCGACCTTCACAGCTTTCACCACGGGTATCGTCCGAAAGTAGTAGAGTCCGTTCTTTTGTTCACCCGCTCCAATCAACCTCCCCGTAGCCCGGTCCTGCATAACACACAAATCATTAGTGAAATTTACATTGCAACCGACTTGATTAATTAATTGAGACACAGAAATCAAGTTGCAAGTCATTTCGGGCACATATAACACTCCGTGAAGAACAATGTCTTCGTTAAATCTGATGGATCCTTCCTGAGTCGCCATCGTATTGCTTCCGTTTGGTAAACCTACCGGACACTTTGGTATTGTTCGTAAATTCTCCAAAACACTTATCTGACCGGTCATGTGATTTGACGCCCCCGTGTCAATAATCCATGAAGGATGAGTTTTCTTACCGGTCGATGGTTCACTTGTGCTTGCCTTCTCCTTTTTCAGCAAATCGAACAGCATCTGCAACTGATCACCTGTTATTCCGGACAGGTTAGTCTGTCCGGGCACACTTATGTGTCCGTTTTCTCCATTCTCGAGGACGGCTTGAGCAGCATTTGCTCGATTATTGCCACGTCCTCGACCAGCATTCGAACCAAACTGTTGATGTCCACGACCTCTTCCACCTCTGTTACCTTCAGCTCTTCCTCTACCACGTCCTCCATTCGAAGTGCCTTGCTTCGAATAATGCACCCACCCCTCCGGATAGCCAATGACTTCATAGCAGCGTTCCGGAGGATGTCCTCCTCGATCACACAGGTGACACTCCTTATAGCCTGTCTTCGGCTGTTG
The DNA here is from genome assembly GCA_037355625.1 of Petunia x hybrida. Lineage (NCBI taxonomy): Eukaryota > Viridiplantae > Streptophyta > Magnoliopsida > Solanales > Solanaceae > Petunia > Petunia x hybrida. Next base: position 11,173,313 of record JBBBVM010000009.1, read on the forward strand.
TGATCGTTGTGCAGCAAACGCCGTCACCTCTCCTCGTTCTTCCTGAGTTCGTGCCATCCCTTTGACCCGTTCATCTTGGATCACCTTTTGGTAGACTTGATTCATCGATGGCAACGGTTCCTAAGCCAAGAGATTGGAACGGACAGTTCCATAAAGACTTTCATCCAGGCCCATAAGGAATAAGTGAACCCTACAGTTCCATAAAGACTTTCATCCAGGCCCATAAGGAATAAGTGAACCCTATCTTCTTCCCTTTTCTTCTCCAGTGCAACCGTTAGATTGCAAGTGCAGTTTCCACACGAGCAAGTTGGAAACTTATCACAATTTCCTAGTTCTTCCCACAACATAGCCAGTTTTCCATAGTAAGCAGCAACAGTCAATCCCTTTTGCTTACAACTGGCCAAAGCCGCTTTTAATTCCTGAATCCGAGGTCCGTTTCCCACGGAGAAACGTTCTCGAATACTCTCCCACAGATCTTTCGCTACTTCCATGTGCGATATGGTGGTCCGAAGAGTAAGCTCGATCGAATTCCTAATCCACGACACCAGAAGAGAATTGATAGTCCACCAATCCTCATAATCTATCGACTTTTCATCGGGCATCTTGATCGACCCGTCAATAAAACCAAACTTCTTCCTTGCACGCAGCGCCGTTCTAACCGACCGCGCCCACTCCTCATAGTTTTCACTGGTCAACTGGACCAGTGTGATAATCAAACCAGGATTATCATTCGAAGTGATATCGTACGGAGAGATTGTCTTCCGTACGGCAGCAACATCACCTTTTGGAACCTCCATTACTTTTCTATTTGAAGAGCTTCACAATGGCTCTGATACCATGTAAAACCAAACACACTCACACGAGAGAAATAATATTTGGGTGAAAACTCTTGCCTTCATTGATGAGGGGAGTCCCCTATTTATACAAAAGTAACCTAGAGAAAACCTAACCCTAAACCTAACTTAGTGACCAAGTAAACCTAACCCTAACGGGCTTGGCCCAATATACATAATAATACATGGCTAATCTATTTACAACACTGAACGGGCAGAGCCTCAACGGGCAGAGCCTATTTACATACGGGCAGAGCCTCAACGGGCAGAGCCTATTTACATTACAGTCTTCGTTGCCTTTTATCGAAGTATTTATCTATCACTACTTGATAAACATAAAGGAAGTCTCAAAAGGCTCACTTTGAAATATGAAAAGTTTCGGTACATGCATTATGACATATACTAAAATTTCAGTACACACTTTTAAACTTCCGAACAGGCTCCATAACTTTGGAGGAATGACTTTGAATATAAATTACTAATATTAATATTTTATGATAATTAAAATAATTAAGGGGTATTTTCGTAATCTTAAAAATCAATGGGGGTATATTAGTTATCTGACTTCATATTAGGGGTTCTCACTTTTAATATAACTAATTTTTGAGCACGCGCGTTATGCGTGTGCCCCATATTATTGTATAGAAACTTTTAACCCGTAAATGTTAGTTAAACCTGTGTATTTAGCTAACTCAATAAAATTGAAATTTCTGCTTTGAGAAGTCCTCAAATGACTAAACGTGTAGTATGTTATGCTGTTGATCTCCTCTTTAAAAACGACAGACAATAAACGTTATTCATCTATCACTAAATACTATAGTGGGACAAATTGAAAAACGAATAAAGTAACCTAAGAACAGATCAATTGAACGAAAGATATGTGCTTAGAATTATAATACACACCAAGACAGTAGTCTCAGTGTTTATCCAATGAATCATATATAGAAGTTCAGTTTGTAACTTACAACAATAATACCCAACCAAGAATTAATACACAAATCATACCATGATCCAAGTTGGGCATACCACATTCTTGAATATGTTTTCATATACTTTCAAGCCTTCATCTTTTGACCCAAAATCAATATCAACGCGTAGAATGCTTTCAAATACTTCAACCCACTTCACCAATTCATGACTTGATGTTTGTGAAACTGTAGATAATCTTCCCAGTTAGGTGAAGTATTATTTGTATTTTCCTTTTTTAAGCTCCTAGCTCCTCATTCCATATCCCTGCAGCTAGTAAACAATAGCATAGTTCCAAATTTTCTCCCTTATTACCTAAGATAATTGAAAGGTCTAATTTTCATGTTGTCTATAATTCTAAGAATATAAGAACTTGCATACAGATTTATATGCATCTGACTACTCCAATCTCGAGGGAACCAAAGTTGATAGGTTGCAGCTTCCTTGTGAACTATGTGTAATGAAAATTTACTTCGACCCTTCACATTGCTACTTATTCAATGAACCAACAAAAAGTATAACCTTTTGTTCAATGGACCAACTTAATTAAATGATTGAACTTAAATGGTAGGCTCTTCGTTTGATCTGCAGCTCCTAATTTATTATTTATTTTGTAGACTATTTTAATTACTCAACTTTTTAGGGGTATTTTTGTCTTTCACATTTTACTTTAGAGATTTCTGCTTTTATATTAATGTTATATTATATGATATGATAATATGATATGATATCATGAAGGACATTGATTATGTTCAGTGAAGATTCTTTTTTTTTCCCAAATCCCATTTTGTCATTTAAGTAGACTTTTTTTTCCTTTCTTGCCCTTGTGTTACCACTACACCTACATATAGTGGATCAATTTTGCAAGTGTTACTGTCCCCACTGACATAGAGAGATGCTCCATTCTTTTTCGTTGTTTTCACTACTAGAAAACGCATTGTTTTCTAGGGAGTTTAGTGAGAAAAATTTCTCGTTAAACGCGCTATAGAGAGGGATTTCCCTCGCTGCACGGTCCTCGCCAAATATCGCCTCGTTGAACACACTAGCGAGGGAAGTTTTTCGCAACTACCGAGGTATTTCCCTCGCTGGCCCCCCTCGCCAATAAAGTGTGAAAAGGCTATATGTCAAACAGGTCATCTAGAAAATTCCCTCGCCAACAAAAATATTTCTTTTTAGCAAATATTCCTTTTTTTTTGTGTTTTTAGCTAGGGATTTAGGTGTTGTAAAATATTTTTTTCAATTTCCTCGCTAACACCGTTAATCCTACTAAATAAAACGTTAGAAACATAACAAGACTAAAATAGCCATTACAATGTCATTCAAAACAGTATCAGATGTGTCTAACATAATAACTAAGCCACTACCGGACAATTAAACTATTCTACATACTGTTCCATAAAGAACAACACAAACAACAACATAAGCACTTTAATCATTCAGAAAAGTACTTAAAACGTGTCATTACCAAATCAAATTTGACAAACGCTTAACTAACCATGAAACTACTATGTCCTCTGGGAGTGAATGCCATGTCCCTTTCCCATCAAAAACATCGACACAATGGACTCTAATCTTTTTATATTTTCACGGTTAGCTTCGCGTTGCAACTCTTGGTCCGCTAGCCTTTTCTCCATCTCATCCAATTTAGCATGCAAAACATGACCTACATTCTCTGGAGCATGGGAAGAAGAAGAAGAGCAAGTATTAATAATACCTAATTTGGAAAGGCTTTTTGTAACACGATGGACCAAGGCTATATGCTCAGTTTTTGTTGTAGCCACCACCCGCCTTAACGAACACTGCAACTTCTTCTTCCGGGGTGGGTTTAAGAGGGCCTTCTTCGACCTCTAATCCTTGGCTTTTAACCCATTCTTAGTAAGCAGCTTTATAGTTTTTCTAAAATAAAATAGAAGATTAGTATAATTACTTTGAGAATTATCTTAAATAAAATAAAATTGTTAATGAATACTTACATCTAGCTGTTGTGCACGTGGCTCGACCCATCTCACCACATTTCTATGTTCGTCATATACATAATGGAATAGACGGTAAAAAACAATATCGCTTACATGCCCGTTTTCTGCTTCCTACACGATGCAAATTGATTAAGAAAAAATAAAAATAGCGTTTAGTTTATAGTTAAAACAAAATTTATATAGACTTACATATCTTTTTCGATGGGTCGCCAAAATAACTGAACAACAAGTGTGCAACGAGCCACTCTTTGCAACGACAACAAATGGAATGAACCCATCAGAAGTTAAACCCAATCTAATGTTTCTAGGTTCACTAGCAAATCCCGGATACAACCTATCAAAATGCTTCCATGCTTCTCTATCAGATGGATGACAAAGAATACCAGGTTGTTTTGTACATTCATGATGTCATCTTATATGAGGAATAGAGATCATTGACGCATTCAACCTCTTTAACCTTGGTGTAAGGGGTAAGTAATGCATCCCTTTAACTGAAACCCGTTTATGTTTAGCATTTTCTGACTTGCTTAAAATGAGCCTCAGAGCAATATTTAAAAAATTCCAAGTTCGCATCTTCCTTATTGAATAACATGCAACTTTTTTTACAATAGTGAATTCTTTCTGAAGAGAGCCCTAAACACGAAACCAATTTTTTTGAATCACAGTACGAAGTAGGTAACCCCAAGTTACATAGGTTTAGTTCATTCATAACCCAATGAACTCATCCATGCCTTCTTGAGATATATTGTAATATGATTTTATACTAAGCAACCTAACTGCAACGGACAACTTCGAATGTGTTGCTCCCTCGTAAAATGGGCGACTAGCTTCTTTCAACTGTTCACAAAAGAGCTTCGCCTCATCATTGGGAAACTCCTCAACAGTAGGTTGAGATGGTTCCCCTTGGTACATCCCAAAGGAATCATTTCTTATTTCATGCATATGATAGTTATCCCCTTGGTTGTTGACTTCAGCGACACTAGGGTTACACTTTTCCATGTACAGTCCACACAAAATAATTGAGCATAAATCCTTTTTGATAAAGATGTAGTACAACGACATCTATTTGTTGCATGTGGCTGCACTTTCATTTCACCCAAGGACATTTGATTTTACCCTCCCTCATATATTCAGGAAGCAATTTGGCTTTAGCAATAAACCGCTCAACCCCATCTACAGAAGTTTTCCTCAAACCCATATTTTCATAAAATATATTGTAAATCCAACTACAATTTTCATCAAGTTCCACAAAGGGTACAAACAAATATATTTAGAATAATGCAAGTGAGTATAGTACTTTTTCAAACCAAATATAGGATCAAACTCCCTAAATATTTTTCGAATAGAGTCATATATTCATATGCTAGGTAAATATACATAAGTCGCTAGCAGGAAAGAAAATAGTTGAGTTGTACAAGTTATGCAAGGTTCAGGACATATTACAGCTTTAATCATTGTCAATTAAGCAACATATATTATTCTTTTTGATTTTGTCTTGTTCGACACTATTATAGATAGGGGTAAAAAAATAATATAATTAAATTAATTTAGTTAAATTTTCACTAAAAATTTAAAATTAATACACTTAAATAAACTGAAAATTTAAAACATACGATTTGTAGGTCGCCAGATACAGTGATACAAGCCTGAAAACATTAAAAAAAACTTGTTAAAACAGAAATAAGGAAAAATTGGGGAAAATCGGGGGTGGGAAAAATCGAGGATGGGTGGCATTAGAGAATAAAGGACGGGGATTAACGGGGTGAGTTGTGGGGATTACCTTATTGGAGTTCGCCGGCGGGATGGACAGATTGGGGAGGGGGTGTGGAGTCGGGTGTTTGTTTTAACGAAGGATGAGGGAGTTTGTTCTGAAGTGTGTAGTTGTTGTTTTAATTATATTAGGTATCTAGCGATGGACTTTCCTCGCCAACCATATGATAATTTTTTTTTAAGGGAGCGAGGGCTGTCCCTCTCTAGGAAAGTCAATTTTTTTTAAAAAACTACGGAATATTAGTGTTTGGCGTGGGAAGTCCCTCGCTAGTTGTTCAGAAAGGACGTCACTCCCTACATCGTCTCTAGGTAACACATCCATTTCTAATAGTGTTTATTGGTTTCATTTCTGTTTAACCTAGATCCGATTTTAGGCCAATTAACAATTAAATTTATATTTGCGGAGTCACTATCAATAGTTGAGATTAAGAATTTATACGATAAATCAAGTAATACCAATATAGAACGTAAAAAGTAAAGTATAAGCAAAAACAAGGAGAAGCAAACGTATCGTATCCTTCGATTCCGGGGAGAGTTGGTCGATATCCGCCCTTTAGAGGGTCCAATCGCTAAACAATAATTGAAGTATGAACAAAGAATGTATATGAGCGACAGAGAGAGAGAGAGTATTCTTATTGATAATGTAGACAAGAAGTAAAAGTTTTCACAATTGGTTAAGATAAACGCTATTTATAGACTTGTAAGGCGCCCGTTGGAGTTATAGTAGCCGTTGGGCGTGAAACCGTCTGGTTGAGTAACTGCCAGGCGCCCATTCAGCGAAGATGTAACCGCTGAGCTGTAGCGGTTGCCTTAACGGTCATTTAATGAATGATCGCGTACGATAATGCTGATAACTGCCCATTCAAACTATGCCGACTCTTGAGATGTTCAGTAACTTCCTTGGGTCTGCCCGTGGGAAGTGTCTGTCCGGTGAATGTCTGTTCGTGCCACGTGTCACCATTCACAGCCCAATCAGTTCTTATCCAATACAGATAGTCCCCGCACTTCTCGGGCAGAGTATCTGTCCGAGGAGTGGATAAGAGCTTTGGCGGGAATTTTTTCTAACTTTTTGTCTTCAAATGATGTAATCTTGATGACGTATGAATCTCATCAGATTGGTGACAAGCCCTTATGTCGTGCGCACTAAATGCGCCGTATGAAAAAGTAACTGCAACCTGCACGCCTGTGGAACCGCAGTCTACTCTGAAGTGACTATTGCGTATCCCAAGAGTAAAAGCAATGATTTTAACCGTCTTCGCTCACGTGCGCACGTCGCCTGTTGATTGCGAGGTGACCGCTGCTCCTCAGAATAATGATGGCGCTATAAAGTTTTGATTAACCCTATCCCCTTCTTTGACGGCCAGATCTGGGCGTAATTTATCTGATAACCTCCACGTGTCTTCGAGAGAAGTTGGGGATCTGAATCTTGGTTCCTATAAATAGGGATTCACTTGACGAGAGACTTTTTACTTGCTTTTATCTCCTCTGCATTGTTCTTTGAAAAACCTCTGAATTAGCTCTTGAGTTTTTCTTGATAACTTCATTCTTTTCCTGTAATCATGTCTTCAAGATCTAGAAGAAATCAGAGTTCCGATATTGATGGTAGTTCGACGGCCACTCCTAGGCCGCGGGCTACTCAAGCCACTGCTGCGAAAATAATCCCTAAGAAATAGGGTGAACTTGAGGTTGACTGCAACATTAAATCCTTTCATAACAGGGAGGGAGATACACGCAACTGGCCGGCGTATAGGTTTAAGTCGGGGATCACGAAGGAGGTGATCCCTTATGTGAGGTTGGACTGCAATTGGGGCGATGAAATTCCTCTCTTGCCGGTCTCTGAAGGAGAAAACATTACTTCCCACAGGGCTGGGTGGACAGCTATGGGCACCTACCCTTTCACGGTGGGATGTAGGCTGCCCTTGAACCCTGTGCTGGAGAGGCTTTGCAGGGAGTACCTTCTCTGCCCGGGGCAATTGAGCCCCAGTATATATAGGACAGTTACACTCTTAGATTGATTTGCGACAGAAACCGATCAATCTTTTGAGTATAAGCACTTTATTTCTTTGTATAGTATTCAGATTTTTAAAGATGGCTATGTGAATTCCAGGATGCGCGGAAGCAAAGGCTTGGCCCGCAGTTCGTCGGCCAGAAAGTGACTAGGTTCCTTGACGATTTAAACATTAAGAGGATCACTTCTTCTCCATATCATCCTGTCGCCAACGGGCAGGCCGAATCTACCAACAAGGTCGTTGTCGAATCTCTTAAGAAGCGCCTCGAGCAGGCAAAGGGATGTTGGGTAGAAGAGCTACCCGGAGTATTATGGGCTTATCGCACCACAGTAAAAATGAGTACCAGGGAAACTCCTTACTCATTGGTATATGGCGCAGACGCTCTGATCCCAGTCGAGATAGGAGAACCCAGTCTGCGATATGCACATGCCACTGAGGAATCAAACTCAATTAACCTGTCCGAAGAGCTGGATCTCCTCGAAGAACGCAGAGAACTGGCCCTCGTACGAGTGGTTGCACAAAAAGAACGAATCGAAAAATACTACAATCGGGGACTGCGCTTACGAAGCTTCCAAGTCGGGGACTTTGTACTCAGAAGAGTCTCCCAGAGCACACAAGAGACAAATTCGGGGAACTTTGGCCCTAACTGGGAGGGACCCTACAAAGTGGTTGCTTCGGTCAGCAAGGGGTCTTACCCCTTGGCACGACCAGACGGTTCGATTGTTCCGAACAGTTGGAATGTGGTTCACCTCAAAAGGTATCACTTCTAGGTGATAAAAGCGGTTAGTTACTCTACACTTACCTTTTTTATCTTTTCATGAAAGCTCTTATTCTTACTATATATTCCCTCTAAATGGTACTAACCACCTGAACAAGGTCAGATCCGTTTAGCTCAACTGGCAGAGCTCGAAGTTTTTCAACTTCGCGGCTGTGGGTTCGAATCCCACAATGGACACACTCCTCGTTTGGTTATATGTGTTCAATATACGACTCACTGATAGTTCTTTTTATATTATCACTTTACGTGTTCCAACATGAAAACAAGGGGGGTGGTGAGGGCCCTGTAGGCCAGATAAGACCTTCATACAGGCAAAAGACCTTATCTAAAGGCAGCAAATTTTCAAACTTTTACGTGATAAGACTTCCACGGCAAATAAGAGGAGTCATTCACAGAACAAAACCCTCATGTGACAAGGCTTCCACGAAAATAAGAGAAGTCGTTCACAAGGCCAGCGACTCGGCCAGAGCCAATCTACAAAGCCATGCAACAACTTTCAACTATCGAAATGATAAGCAAAAGTTATACGCACAGAGCAACGATTCGGCAAAAACTCTAAACGACTACAATTCGGTCAAACTACTTACAACTTATGACCCTTCTCCTAATGTGATGCGGGACAAATCGGGCAACCATCAAGAACCAAGCTTGAGAGCACAAGGGATGCGAGTCAAGGGCTTTGGAAGCGATTTGAAGAAGTGTCAAGAGGCCCAGGACTTCAGGCGCCCCGCCTAGCATCCAGGCGCCCCGCCTACGCTAGGCCTAGGCAGCCCACTGCATGGGACTCAGGCGCCCCGCCTGACCCACAGACACCCCACCTCAGGCACCCCGCCTACCCACCAGGCGCCCTACCTAGCCTCAGCTTTGCTCCAGCAGCGCCCAACAGCTAGGCGCCCCGCCCACCTCTAGGCGCCCCGCCTAGAATGCTGAAGAGGCCAACTTTTGGCATTGAACTTCCTATTTTGCCCTTAAGTGGCTTGTATGTATTAGTTAGCTTTAAGGGCAATTTAGACATTTCACTAGGAGTGTGGGAAAACAATAAAAGCCACACTTAGTCTTCATTTTCATTAGTTAGCCATTGTTGAAGATAGAATCTTGAGAGAGAACATTGAAGAGGCCGAGCCCTTCTTGTTTGAGCCAGAGGCTCGTGTATGTCTCGACTTGGAACCTATGGAGATTCATCGCTAGTGTGAATTCCTTGTAAGGTTCGAGTTTCACTTCTCCCTTTTGAATTCAATTAACGTTAGTAAATTGAATTCGATTCTTTCTTCTAATTTCTTGCCTTCCTAGTCTCGATTTCTTGTTATCTTTATTATTTGCTTCCGCTCGTATAGATTATTGCTTCCGCGTGTTTTGCCCCTTATCAGTTGATATCAGAGCAAGGCTCGGGTTATGTTCCTACAAACCCCCGTTCCTTGTTCCATATGTTAGTATTGTTGTTGTGTTGTTCTTGTTGTTCTTGAAAAAGAAGAAAACAAAATAAATTGAAAAACTAGAAAACTTGAAGAAAATTTGGTAGATCGGGTTGGAATCGAATTCCCAAGTGTTAAAAAGTATTGGGGTTTGTTCGTTATTGTATTCCCGTCGTTTTGATACCCATATATCACAATTTGGTGTTACGAATCAAAATTTCCAAAATAAAAATCCAAAAAGTTTGAAAATTCTTGAAAACGCTTCAATCTTGAATCGGAGTTTGTTGTTGTTGTTGTTGTTGTTTGGGGTTGAAAAACTATTGGGGATTGATGATATTAGTTGTATACACCTTGGGGTATCGTTGGTTTTGTGTATCGGGTTGAAATCGAGCCAGAAATTTGGCCAAAATCACCAAAAACCCGTTTTCGGAAAAAGCTGTCGAACAGGCCTAGGCGCCCCGCCTAGATTGGCTACTGCCTAGGCTGCTAAAAGTGTCCAGGCACCCCGCCTAGCATCCAGGCGCCCCGCCTGGCACCCAGTTTTGTCCGGTTCACTTCATTTTGTAGTTTTTTGTGTTCCGTTTGTTTCCTAACTTCTTGGTTAGTGTTTCTAGGGTAATTGGTCTACTCCATCGACACTAATCCTTGAGCGTATTAGGACACTCATGCGTAGAGGAGATTAGAATTCAAAGAAGAGTCGTAGAACTCCTTTTGGCCTCAAGTGCGCACTTTAAATAGCCGTCCGTACATCGAGTCTCATTAATTCCACTCCGAACTTTAACTTGGACATGCTAGTTGTGGTTACCTTGGTTCCCAAGTTGATAAGGCCTCGCTCTTGAGTGTACATATATTGAGTGATACACGTGAGGGAGTGACTTTTGGGAGGTTTTGTTCTTTGGTGATTGCAATAATGTCGGATAATGATGATGGAGTAGATTATGGCTCATGTGGCGATGATGCGAGTTGCTATGACTCGTATGGTGATGAACGAGACTATGGTTCCTATGAGGGTGATGATGACCATTACTATGATAATGGAAACCATGGCTCCTATGGAGATGAAGCGGTTCACTATGATGATCGTGAGATTGATGATGACTATGACGCATGTGATGAAGAATGTGATGATGCCTATGCTTCTAGTCAAGAAATCGAAGATGGTGACGCTTCAAGGTATGATGATCCTACTTACTCTTCTTGTGAAGAATTTGATATTGATGATGGTGACATAGGTAGAGTCGATGATGATGATGAACATAGGGGTTATTCTTATGCATCTTCTCTTAGTGTTGCTAACGGGGTACAAGGGAGTAGTAGAGGACCTTCCATTAGTATGGGAGGTGGTGGTGGTTGTTCCATGGGGAAGAAGAAGCTTGCATCTTCTAGGTACGCTAAGCGGCCTAATGCTTCTAATTCCCATGTGGAGGATGGTTTGGGAGATGGTGTTGCTTTTGCTACAAAGGGTTTATATGCCGTGAGGGGCGTGGATGGTTCTAGTAGGAGTAGTGCTATGGGCTATGGAACCAAGGCGAGAGGCACTTATGGGTTCCATGGCGAGGTTCCTTCCTTGACTTCCAACAACATTGCTAATGTTGGGAGAGTGATGGGAAGTGGAGGTTGTTCTAGTGGTGTTGCCACTAGTGGAGGGACAAGGAAGACCCAAGTTGTTGGTGTTGACACTTGTAGGTGCCCAAATTCTCATTTAGGTGCCAATGTGCAAGACTTGGGTAGATGTAGGTTCGTTGTTGAGGTAGATGGTATTGGAGGATACTTGCTAAAGATTGGTGGTACCGATGCCAATTGTATTAGCACCTCTTTGGTTGATAGGCTTAGGATACCATGCCATAAGCTAGCGCATCCTTACGAGTATGATGGGGTGTGGGTTTCTAAGGAGGCTCGGGTACTCATATCTCATAGAGGTTATAAATGATATGTTTGGTGTGACGTGTATCCCATGCGTCATGTTGATGTGTGGATGGGTGAGCCGTGGTTGGAGGGGAAGAGGGTGCAATATAGTGTGGTGAAGGATGCGTATCTTGTGGGCGTAGGGCAAAGAGTCTATGACTTTGTGCCTTACCGGGCGAAGAGCCAAGTGCCTACTAGTAGACCTTCCTTAGATATGCAAAGGAGCAAGGAGCAAGAACTTCATTCCATAGTTGAAAAGGTGCAAACAAGAAGTCCTACAAACACAAGCAATGGTGGGACTAGTGCTACAAAAGAGTTGACAAATGTCAACAGGGTGAGCCAGAAGCCACTTCCAAAACCGAGTGGTTCACCAACAAAGAAAAAGGAGACATCCATTGATGAGTCTCCTAGTCCTAGATTCCGGGTTGACGTGAAAGGTCCACCTACTCCGGCTATGGGTATTCTTGGGCCTCGTCCCAATTCGCCCGAATTTGAGAGACAAAAGATTGAGAGGAGTAAGGGAGCGACGGGTGACAACTCTCGAGTGGAAAAAGGAGAGGTTGTGTTGAGTGATGTGAGTGAGTTGTCGCCACCCGAATCTACACCCGACCTTGAAAGAAAAATGAGGGAAAAGAAAGAGGGAAAAAGAAAAATTGAGAGTGAGGACGCCCCTTATTCTAACCTTAACCCTTTATCTTTTTCTTCTACTTGTTTGAGTACTTGTGTAGGTATTCTTGGAGGCAAGCCGATGGAGCCTCAACCATGTTCCGTGAGGGAAAGACAAGGTGAAGGAGATGCCGAATGTGAGCTACAAGGTGGAGACGTTCATGACCCATCAAAGGTATGTGTTAGTTCTTCCTCCCTTGAGCATGATACTTCCTTGTCTTGTGATCTTGTTTGTAACAACTCTATGCTAGTTGATGATTTGCATGAGTATAATGTGTTTGCAACTAGTGAAGAGCCTTCGGGTCAACTTGTGTGTGAAATTGAACCACTAGTTGAGAGGGTTGAAAAGCCACATCATGATGTGAGCTCGGTTTTCATTGAACCTCTCTTTAGTGAAAATGTTGAAGTTGACCTTGTATGTGAACCTTGTTATGACACCCCACCTATATTTGATAAAGGAGAAGATGAATTTCATGATAATCTTATTCTTCCCTTTGATTGCTTAATTGATAATGGTGGTCTCTTGTGTTGTAGTGAGGGTGGGTTTGATCTTGAGGAGTCTCTTGAGTGTGAGATGGATCGATTTATTTTCGATGACTCCTTGAGTGAGAGTGAAGGACCTAGTCTTGATTCTATGCTTTTGTGTAACCATGAATTTGAGGTGCATGCCTTTACATTTCTAATGTTTGAAGGCAGTCTCGTTTGTGGTGGTGAATTGTATCGGACTAGGGTTGGTAGTAAAATCGAACCTCCATGGTTTGTCAAGTTAGGCTCTATGGATGATCCAACATTTGGAACTCCGAGTGAGGAGAGTAGTCTTGGTAATGGTCGTGTGGACCTATCTCCTAGTAGTCCTAGCCTTCGTTGTGTGGACTATAATGATGAAGGACCTATTTTGGAGACCTTCCTTTGGAGTTTGTCCAATAAGGAGGATTGTCTTGGGGTTGATTTGGGAGGTGAGGAGGTACCTCTCGGTGTGTGTAAGAATGCTCTTAAGAAGGGGAGTGGAGTAGTCGATGTTAGTTGTTAGTTGAACTACTTTACTTACTCCATCCTATATGTGGAGCACACCTTGAGTGTTGGACATGCCGAAGCCAATGTGTCACATTGTGATAAAATTGATTTGAAGGCTTGGTGTGTTGATGGTAAGCTTAGGGGTCATAGGACATTTGATTGCTACATGTTGCATGACTTTGATCTCTTTGCTTGTTTTGAAATCGAGTGCTTGTTCTTGTCGAGCCAAGACCTTATTGTCTCCTTTGGGGACATACACTTTTTAATTGGCATTGATGCTTGGCTTTATCACAAGAGTGTGTTTTCAACACTACTTGCACTTATTTCTTGTTAAGCTAACCTACTTGTGAAGTAGGAAATTTTGGTTGTGCTTGCTTTGATTGTAGGTTTTGATAGTTTGATTTCGAGGACGAAATCCTTTCAAGAAGGGGAGGATGATGCGGGACAAATCGGGCAACCATCAAGAACCAAGTTTGAGAGCACAAGGGATGCGAGTCAAGGGCTTTGGAAGCGATTTGAAGAAGTGTCAAGAGGCCCAGGACTTCAGGCGCCCCGCCTAGCATCCAGGCGCCCCGCCTACGCTAGGCCTAGGCAGCCCACTGCATGGGACTCAGGCGCCCCGCCTGACCCCCAGGAGCCCCACCTCAGGCGCCCCGCCTACCCACCAGGCGCCCCACCTAGCCTCAGCTTTGCTCCAGCAGCGCCCAACAGCTAGGCGCCCCGCCCACCTCTAGGCGCCCCGCCTAGAATGCTGAAGAGGCCAACTTTTGGCATTGAACTTCCTATTTTGCCCTTAAGTGGCTTGTATGTATTAATTAGCTTTAGGGTCAATTTAGACATTTCACTAGGAGTGTGGGAAAACTATAAAAGCCACACTTAGTCTTCATTTTCATTAGTTAGCCATTGTTGAAGATAGAATCTTGAGAGAGAACATTGAAGAGGCCGAGCCCTTCTTGTTTGAGCCCGAGGCTCGTGTATGTCTCGACTTGGAACCTATGGAGATTCATCGCTAGTGTGAATTCCTTGTAAGGTTCGAGTTTCACTTCTCCCTTTTGAATTCAATTAATGTTAGTAAATTGAATTCGATTCTTTCTTCTAATTTCTTGCCTTCCTAGTCTCGATTTCTTGTTATCTTTATTATTTGCTTCCGCTCGTATAGATTATTGCTTCTGCGTGTTTTGCCCCTTATCATAATGAGAGGCTAAGTTAAAAACATTTGGGCAGACTTGTGAAAATTTGAACTTAATAAAGTTCAAGATTCAAGAAAAGTAACTCCCAGTCATAAGGCACGAAAGCCACAGCGTATGCATGCAAAAGGATCAAGAATTCAAACTAAACATAGTCACTGAATAGATCCAAGAAAGCATATATAGATTAAACTGTAAGTTGATAAAGTGCCGAATACGGCTGACAGAATTTTTCAGAGTGTTCAAAAGGCCAAACAAACCGGCCAAGGACCAGAAAGTCTTTGTTAGACTTCTGTCCACCAAACAAACAAGTCTGGCTCTCGCCAGACAAAATAAAAATACATCAGTTAAGGAAAGAGAGCATCAGCTTGAAGGGCCATCACCGGGACTCAACGCACCAGCTCCGTCAGTCTTGTCGTCATTCCCTGAATCTTCATCTTCATCTCCATCATCATCGTCATCATCGCCATCAGATTCTTCGGGGGAGAGACCC
Source organism: Petunia x hybrida (assembly GCA_037355625.1). Lineage (NCBI taxonomy): Eukaryota > Viridiplantae > Streptophyta > Magnoliopsida > Solanales > Solanaceae > Petunia > Petunia x hybrida. Next base: position 11,188,322 of record JBBBVM010000009.1, read on the forward strand.
AGCGCTTGGTGTATTCTTCGAACAACGCTTTTTGTCGTCTGTAGCATCTCCTCGACATCAACCTGCCCAGCCTGGATCTGCACGAGCAATGTACGCGTGTCCTCAAGGGCCGCAAGCTTGGCCTTGATTTCCGATTGATCACGCAAGTTTGCCAAATCCTTGGTCAATGCGGCCTGAGCACCCATTAACTGGGCGACCTGGTCCTTGGCAGCTTGGAGATCAGAACGGGCTTTGGTTGATTCTTCATTTGCCCTCTGTAGGCTCATCTCAAGAGATGCACGATTGTCATTAGCGCTGTTCAAGCAATTGCGGCACTCTTCAAGCAGTCTCTCCAAACCCTGGACAGAGCGTGCGAACCCCTCTTTCTCCTCAGAAAGACGGTCCTTTTCCTTGGTGAGAGCATTGATTTGCTCAAGACGATCATTGTTAGCATCAGTTAACCGATTAACTTCTCCACCAAGGAAACCACACTGCTCGTCAAAGTTTTATTGTCCTTCAGAGCTTCAAGCAATTCTTTTTTCACCTCAACTACTTGATTAGCATTGTTTAGCCGGGAGCGAAACATGATCTCAGCGGCCAGCATACTTGACTGAAAAGCAAAGTAAGTCATGGTTAAAAATCCGAGGCTAAAAACCATCTCTAAAACAAAGTGGGAGAAACTTACCCGGGCAGAATCAGAAGCAATCTGGAAGGCCAGTTCCTCATCGGTTAACCCTCTCAGCACCAATTCTTCACGAGGACCGATGAACGAGGAGACTGCCTTAACCAAGCCGTGCGGCTTGGTCACAAAGTTGACATCAGGAGCAAGTTTCAAAGTATGTTTCCTCTCACAGAGCTTAGGTTCCCTAGCCTGTTCGGAGGGATAATTTGGCCCGAACTTGTAACGAACTCCCTTGATGTCACTCAGCTCTGTCCGCCCACCAATAGCCGACCGCCAAACGAACCTTGATGAGGACAGGTTAGAATCACCTTCCACTTCAGGATCTATGGTCTCACAGTCACGAAGAACGATGGGGGTTGCTCCCTCAGTAGCCACGTTCTCCAGATCCTCGAAACGGTAAACGAGAGGACCTTGGCTACCCTCTTGGGAGGCTTCTTCCCTAACCTCTTCTCTCACTTCCTTTGTCACTTCTTCTTCTTCATCACCTATTTTCCTCTTTCCCTTGTCCACACGAGAAGGACCTGCCTCCTCCCCGTCACCAACTCGGGGACTCCTCTGCGGAGTTCGGATGGCTTCCTCCTCGGCCCTTCTTCTGTCACTACGGAGATGAGGCCTCCGCCCAAGAGGAGCATCTACTTCGACCTCAGTGTCTGAAAAATAGACTCGGGGACTTCAGCAGCAACCTCAGCATTCGCTTCCATGGGTTCCGGGACACTGGCCCTAGGAGGAAGATCGCCACCAACCGACGAGGGTTGCCCGGTAACCGCGGAAGTTTTACGGGCAGATTTCTTCCGCGCTCCGCCCTCTCCTTGGCTCCTTCTCTTCCTCTTCAAGGGGCTCAGTCCCTCGGACAGAAGTTTTTCACCCCCTCCCTGCTACGCAGGGCACCAATCGAAGCTACTATAGCCTCAGCTTCAGCAGCTGGGTCAGCAACAGGTTCGGTAGGTCTGTCCTGAGGAGGCGCTGGAAAGAAATCTCCCGAAGTAACCAAACCTGCAACAAAGATAAGACGGTCAGACATGAAGGGGGAGTAAGAAAGAAGAATTTTCGGGGAAACAGAAATATTCTCACCATGGTGTTTTACAGTTAAACTCTTGAGAGAAGCAAAGTACGCCCACTCTCTTTTCTCAGGTCCGAATTTCTCCAAAATTGGCTCAACCCACGCCGTCAGTTCATCAACAGATATGAACCCGTCGTAAGGTTCCCTGGCCGCTGCACGAAGAAATTAAACGAAGATTAGAGGAAGAAAGAAGGAGGACATAAAAAACAAGACTCGGGGACTTACGCGTCTTGTTCCAGACTTCTGGAAGGTATGCCTTATCGTCAAAAGTTAAGGCCGAGGAGCGCACGAACAGATACCGGTGCACCCAGCCTCGGTCACTGGTATCCTCAGAACTGCGCACCAAGCCTTTGCTTCCGCTCATCCTGGCATTCACATAGCCATCTTTAAAAATTTGAATACTATCCAAAGAAATAAAGTGCTTATACTCAAAAGATTGATCGGTTTCTGTCGCAAACCAATCTAAGAGTGTAACTCTCCTATATATACTGGGGCTCAATTGCCCCGAGCAGAGAAGGTACTCCCTGCAAAGCCTCTCCAGCACAGGATGCAAGGGCAGCCTACATCCTACTGTGAAAGGGTAGGTGCCCATAGCTGTCCACCCAGCCCTGTGGGAAGTAATGTTTTCTCCTTTAGAGACCGGCAAGAGAGGAATTTCATCGTCCCAATTGTAGTCCAACGTCACATGAGGGATCACCTCCTTCGTGATCCCCAACTTAAACCTATACGCCGGCCAGTTGCGCGTATCTCCCTCCCTGTTATGAAAGGATTTAATGTTGCAGTCCGCCTCAAGTTCACCCCATTTCTTGGGGATTATTTCCGCAGCAGTGGCTTGACTAGCCCGCGGCCTAGGAGTGGCCGTCGAACTACCAGCAATATCGGAACTCTGATTTCTTCTAGATCTTGAAGACATGATTACAGAAAAAGAATGAAGTTATCAAGAAAAACTCAAGAGCTAATTCAGAGGTTTTTCAAAGAACAACGCAGAGGAGATAAAAGCAAGTAAAAAGTCTCTCGTCAAGTGAATCCCTATTTATAGGAACCAAGATTCAGATCCCCAACTTCTCTCGAAGACACGTGGAGGTTATCAGATAAATTACGCCCAGATCTGGCCGTCAAAGAAGGGGATAGGGTTAATCAAAACTTTATAGCGCCATCATTATTTTGAGGAGCAGCGGTCACCTCGCAATCAACAAGCGACGTGCGCACGTGAGCGAAGACGGTTAAAATCATTGCTTGTTTAACCTAGATCCGATTTTAGGCTAATTAACAATTAAATTTATATTTGCGGAGTCACGATCAATAGTTGAGATTAAGAATTTATACGATAAATCAAGTAATACCAATATAGAACGTAAAAAGTAAAGTATAAGCGAAAACAAGGAGAAGCAAACGTATCGTATCCTTCGATTCCGGGGAGAGTTGGTCGATATCCGCCCTTTAGAGGGTCCAATCGCTAAACAATAATTGAAGTAAGAACAAAGAATGTATTTGAGCGATAGAGAGAGAGAGAGAGAGTATTCTTATTGATAATGTAGACAAGAAGTAAAAGTTTTCACAATTGGTCAAGATAAACGCTATTTATAGACTTGTAAGGCGCCCGTTGGGGTTATAGTAGCTTTTGGGCGTGAAACCGTCTGGTTGAGTTACTGCAAGGCGCCCATTCAGCGAAGATGTAACCGCTAAGCTGTAGCGGTTGCCTTAACTGTCATTTAATGAATGATCGCGTACGATAATGCTGATAACTGCCCATTCAAACTATGCCGACTGTTGAGATGTTCATTAACTTCCTTGGGTCTGCCCGTGGGAAGTGTCTATCCGGTGAATGTCTGTCCGGTGAATGTCTATTCGTGCCACGTGGAAGACACGTGTCACCATTCACAGCCCACTCAGTTCTTATCCAACACAATTTCTCCTTTTTTTCTGGTTGGCTATCTCTATTCATATATTTAACACTAGCGACATAATTAAAAGAAACTAATTTTTCTCCCCTTTGCACGAATAGCTTTGAAACAGTTTTTCTTTTGTTTCTTTAATTATCTGTCAACTGCTCATATATCACACAATCACACAAAATGGAAAAGAAATTAAACATATGTCGTCTGGATCATTTTTGTTTTATATCAAATGTTTGATCCCACTTTTAGCCCTTTTTTCCTCTATATAGAAGTCTTTTGATGTTCAGTTATAAATTTTGTTTTGAGTGCCACACTTATTAATGTTTCCTATTGGGTTGTTCCAAAAATTTTAGATTTTGATGTTTAGAAAGATGACAGCAAATAAAAATATTTTTTTACTGTGGTTTGATAGGATTTTTCTACTCTTAATTAAATATTCTGAGACGGAACTTCTAGAATGAAAAACTCTACTTCTTTCCTTTAATGAGTCATACATGACCAGAATCTAAAAATCTACCATTTGTGATCCATAATCAATCTAGGAAAAAAATAGGAAAAATTATATTGCATGAACAATGCTAGATTAATTTAATAAAAGATAGCCATTTTTTTTGGATAATTGATACATATTTTACAAACCCAAGTATTCCTTTTTACACATTTCTATAACATGTCAAAAACTATTTCTTTCATGATATATGCTAAGTTTCAATTCCTATATATTTGTTAATGCAGAAAGATTCATGATGTGGTTTGCTCTCAAATTAATTGGATTCATTGTTCATTAAAATACTCTATTCTTCAACTTTGAATGCATTATATTGGTATAAATTTTACTGTGTGCAAGTATAAATTGTTAACCTTACTAATTTGTTGACCTTTTTTTTTTTCTAATTCTACAGTTTATGTTGTATCTCGAAGAGCTTGAGGAAAAGAAAAAGATACTTCTAAGAATAAGATTACTAATCAAAATAAAAAATCTGAAGTACAAAGTAAAGGTAAAATGCTAAAGAACTAAGAAAGATCTCAAATACCCCTTCATGATAATTAATTTATAATTTTACATCCTACAATGGACTTAAGGGGCTCACCCCTTGAAAAATGAATTATTGATAATTTGATATAAGCCAGCGGTAAGATGTAGAATTATTAATTAATTACTATAAATGGCTTTTTGTAGTTGTTTGATCTTCTCGAGAGACCTCTCTTGGTCCTTTAGCATTTTGCCTTCATTTTTTACTTCAAATCTTTGATCCTGATCAGTAATCTAATTATTCTTAGAAGTATCCTTTTTGTATTTCTCAAACTCTCTTCGAGATACAACATATACTGTAGAATAAAAAAAAAGATCAAGTATTTATTTAAATTAATAGTTTATGCTCGCACAAAGTAAAATTTGTACCAATATAATGCACTCAAAGTTGAAGAATAAAGTATTTTAATGAACAATGAAACCAATTAATTGGAGAGCAAACTACATCGTGAAGCTTTCTACATTAAACAATAATATAGGAATTGAAACTTAATATACATATATCATGAAAGAAATTGTTTTTGACCTGTTATGGAAATGTGTAAAAAAGAATATTTTGGTTTTTTTTTTATGTCCATGCTTTTCAGGTGGGTCTGGGAGTAACACAATCCTAGGTGAAATTAGCTAGGCAAATAATTATAATCGTACTTAACATTGATAATAAGTTAAAACATTCAATAGAAAATGAGAAAGATATTGTAGACTACTATGTGAAGGAAAGAGTACGAGAGAATAATACAATATAAAATTTTAATGTTATTGGCCTATGCAAGGAAAATAAAGTTTCTACTTATTTACTTATGCCAACACTACCACAACAAACTAAACTTTATATTTTTGAACTTCATAAGCTGATTATCTTTTAACCTATGATGATTCAATCTAGGAAGTGTTATTTTTTTTTTTTATGAATTTTCAAATTTAGATATTTGATCTATCGTGCGTGCTCTTTGTATTACACGATATATTTTCTTTCTCGACTTACCCAATAAACATAAAGATCAAACCTGAAAAAAGCAGAAAGTGCAAGGAGCAAGAGGGCATTTTTGAGGAGGAACAACACCACGAAGACATCAATGGTATTTAAGAAACTTTTCATCTCATTGTTGACTTATATTAGTTTACTAATATTTTGATTTAACTTCTGGGCGATTCTATATTTGAAATAACTAGACCAAGGTATTTCTTCGTCAATTAACCATATTATAGTGGGCGTTGGCTTAACATAAATAGATATTGTAATTGTATAAATTTACATGCATATGTGTGTTAGATGTCTGCACTTTCGACAATGACCAGAAACCAGAAAAAGATAAAATTTAAAACATTCCGAGCCAACAGTCTACACTGCCTCTCCTTAAGAAATCTAATCCCCTCACAATTACCCAAGGTTAATGGATTAATTTCTCCCAGGATAGAATGGAATAACGTTACTGTGATAGTGGTAATACAAATCACAGTAACCAGCTAACTCAAAATTACAGCTGCAAATTGTACTGACTCAGATTTACTTTTTATTTTGAAAACAAATGCATAGAGTAAAGAAAGAGAAGAATTTCGGAAGGAAAATTGAGGCAGAATGCCTCTGTATTTATAGCAACAGAATTCAAGGATTGAAGAGGTGCCAAGGTGCCTTTTCTGGAGAAGACACCTGCTGGTTGTCAAGGTCCCTTTTCTCTAGAAGACACCTGCTGATTAAAATAAATCCGTTAAGGAAAAATACCAGTGCGGAAAATATTCGATTTCCCAAATTCAAATCCAAATCCAAAGCCGAAGCCGAGCCGAGCGAGCGACGACGGCGACGGCGCGATGCCCCTTCCTCTTAATTCCTTTTAAGAGCTAAAGTAAGTGATTCTATATTTATATTCAACAAACTAGCTCTTTTTAACCGATGAGGGACAAAGTGCAAAAGTCAAACTTGCCTTTTCATCTTCTCTCCGTTTTCCATTCACACCTACTTCATTTAAAATCCCAACAATCCCCCACATGAATGTGGAATGGCTATATGAAGAAAAAATGCAGAAAACTGTGTGATTCACAAGTAGAACTAATTGCATTTGGATAAGTAGGTTTTCCTTTGAACTTTCCGTAGTGAACATATATCGGATATACTCGGTCCATCGGCAGATTTGATATCTTTGAACCGTCGAGCTTTAGTGTATACCTAGGCAACATATGTCACACAATTAGTCCTTGACTGTTTTTGGTTTTCATTGTTGTGTTCGTTTTAGCCATGAACACCACCTGGTTGATGAGTGCGTAGAGAATTGGCCTTACGAAATTCTCTTTGAAGCGGTTTCCACTTCGCACTCATATAGATGATTTCTAAACGTGTAATCTCATAGATCTACACTGTTTGACAAATCCCATATCAAACTTAGATAATTATTAAAAAATGTCTTTAACGTTTTATCCTTGGTACTAAATATTGTCTTATTAAGAGGATTGGTTGAGTTGTTTGACAATGTTGGAGAGGTCGTACATAACTTTGTTTGAGCTCTTTGAACCTAGATCTTGGGATCTCCAGTCTTCTAGCTAGAGTTACCGCCATGACGACTTGTCCTCAGCCATAGTCCCATTCCTCTTGATGATCTCTCAACATCATCTCTAGTTAAGCCTTTTGTAAGCGGATCCGATACATTATCCTTCGACTTTGCATAGTCAATTGTGATAACTCCTCTAGAGAAAAGTTGTCTAATGGTTTTATGTCTTCGTCTTATATGATGATTTCTCCCATTATACATAAGGCTCCCAGCCCTTGAAATTGCTGATTGACTGTCATAGTGTATACATATTGGTGTCAACGGCCTAGGCCAAAATGGAATATCTTCCAAGAAGTTCTGGAGCCATTCGGCTTCTTCACCAGCCTTGTTTAAGGCTATGAATTCAGACATTTGTTTGGATGATTTCCAAGCTACCGCTTCTCCACCTATCGTGAAAACATATCCGCTTATCGATTTTGATTCTTTTGAGCCGGTGATCCAATTTGCATCACAATGTCCCTCTATAACAGCAGGATATTTATCATAATGCAAAGTATAGTCTTGTGTATACTCCAAATAACCCAAGACTCGTTTCATTGCCATCGAGTGGTTTTGTCCAGGATTACTTGTGTATCGACTCAGTTTACTCATATCACAAGCTATATCTGGTTGTGTACAATTCATGATGTACATTAGACTTCCCAACACTCTAGCGTAGTCTCGTTGAGATGTACTTTGTCCTTTATTCTATGTAAAGGCAAGATTCACATTAATTGGAGTTTTTGAAATTTTAAAATCTAAATACATGAATTTTTCCAGGACATTTTTGATGTAATGAGTTTGAAATAATGCCAAACCTTGTGGAGTTTTATGGATTTTAATTCCCAAGATTAAATTCGCAACTCCCAAGTCTTTCATATCAAACTTGCTAGTTAGCATACGCTTAGTAGCATTTATGTCAGCAATATCTTTACTCATTATTAACATGTCATCTATATATAGACAAACAATGACTATGTGATTTGGAGTGTTCTTAATGTAGACACATTTATCACCCTCATTAATTTGAAAGCCATTTGACAACATTATACTGTCAAATTTCGTATGCCGTTGTTTAGGTGCTTGTTTTAGTCCATAAAGTGACTTAACAAGTCGACATATCTTCTTTTCTTTCCCAAGAACCACAAACCCTTCAGGTTGTTCCATGTAGATTTCTTCCTTCAAATCTCCATTTAAGAAGGCTGTCTTAACATCCCTTTGATGGATTTGAAGACCATACACGGCAGCTAAAGCTATTAGCATCCGTACGGATGCTATTATACTTACCGGCGAGTATGTTTCAAAATAATCAAGACCCTCTTTTTGTCTAAAACCTTTAACGACCAGTCTTGCCTTGTATTTTTCAATAGTACCATCAGCTTTCATTTTCCTTTTGAAAATTCATTTGTAACCTAAAGATTTATTTCCAGGAGGAAGATCAACAAACTCCCAAGTATGATTGCTTAAAATGGATTCTATTTTCACTATTGACTGCCCCTTTCCAATAAGGAGACTCAGAAGAAGCCATTGCTTCTTTATAAGTTTGAGGCTCATTTTCCAATAGAAAGGTCATAAACTCTGGTCCAAAGGAAGTAGACGTCCTTTGACGTTTACTACGTCTTGAATTTTCATTATTTGGCATACTTCCTTTTGTACCTTCCCTTAGTCGTTTCGTTCTAATACTTGCTGATTCACATTCATTTTTATACGGATATATATATATATATATATATATATATATATATATATTTGAAGAATTCAACATTATCTGATTCAATAACCGTATTAACATGAATGCCGGAATTTTCTGACTTATGAACCAGAAAATGATATGCCTTACTATTATTGGCATATCCTATGAAAACACAATCAACGGTTTTTGGTCCTATCTTTTCCCTTTTAGGTTTAGGAACTTGTACCTCTGCCAAACAACCCCACACTTTGAGGTAATTCAAGCTTGGCTTTCTTTCTTTCCATTTTTCATATGGAATAGTTTGTGTTTTGCTGTGGGGTACACGATTAAGTATTTGACTAGCTGTAAGAATAGCTTCCCCCACAAGTTCTGGGGTAAACCCAAACTTACTATCAAGGCATTCGTCATCTCCTTTAACGTTCTATTTTTCCTTTCTGCAATCCTATTGGATTGTGGCGTGTAAGGGGTAGTGGTTTGATGAATAATGCCGTATTCCAAACATATTTGTTCAAAAGGAGATTCATATTCACCACCCCTATCACTTCTTATCATATTTATCCTTTTGTTAAGTTGTGTTTCAACTTCACTTTTGTATAGCTTGAATGCATCTATAGCCTCGTCTTTACTACCAACTAAATAAACATAGTAGTAACGAGTGCTATCGTCAATAAAAGTTATGAAATACTTCTTTCCACCGCGAGATGGTATTGACTTCATATCACAAATATCCGTATGAATTAAGTCTAAAGGTTTGGAATTCGTTTCAATTGATTTGTAAGGATGTTTCGCAAATTTAGACTCAACACATATTTGACATTTTGATTTTTCACATTCAAATTTTGGCAATACTTCTATATTTATCATTTTTCGCAAGGTTTTATAGTTAACATGTCCCAAACGTGCATGCCACAATTCATTTGACTCAAGTAAGTAAGAAGAAGCTTGAACTTTACTATTGATAGAAACAGTCATTATATTCAGCTTGAAAAGGCCCTCACTTAAGTAACCTTTTCCTACAAAACTATCATTTTTACTTAATACAACCTTATCAGAAACAAATACACCCCTTAAACCCATTCTTGACAAGAAGTAATGCTGATACCAAGTTCATACGTATTTCCGGAACGTGAAGAACATTGTTGAGAGTCACAACCTTGCCAGAGGTCATCTTTAGGCCTATCTTGCCATAACCTTCAATCGTTGTTGTTGCAGAATTTTTCATGAAGAGTGTCTCATTAGGTCCAGCAGAAGCATAGCCAGTAAATGCATCTTTATTTGCGCAAACATGGCGGGTGGCTCAAGAATCAATCCACCATTCTTTGGAATTTCCTATCAAATAACATTCAGAAATCATTGCACGAAGATCCATCTCTTGCACTTCTTGGGAAATAGTATCTTCTACCATGTTTGCTTGACCTTTATTATTTTTGGCATTCTTTAGGGTACGACAGTCTACAGCCTTATGTTCATATTTGCAACAGTTGAGGCAATTGCCTTTGAATTTCTTCTTTTTTGGGTGATTGTTCGGTCCAGAAGGTTTCTTCCTTTTGTCGTTCTTTGGTGCATCATTTGTCTCAACAATATTTGCTCCCATTACTGTTGAATTTCTACGAGCAACCTTCTTCTTCACAATCTTGTTGTCTTCCTCGATCCTCAAACGAACAAAGATCCTCGAGTGACATCTCCTTGCGCTTGTGTTTCAAGTAATTCTTAAAGTCTTTCCACAAAGGTGGCAGTTTTTCAATTACCGCAACAACTTGAAACGCCTCATTGATGAGCAAACCTTCAATGAGAAATTTATTATTAATAAGATAATTAATACTTCTAATATAAGCTTTAATTTGGATCATACCTTCAGCAATGAGATCATGGATGATCACTTGCAACTCTCTTGGACTTGACTTATGACAGTTTTACTGTCCACCATCTTAAAGTCCAGCAATTTGGTGGCTACAAATTTATTCATCCCAGTATATTCAGTTTTGTACTTCATTTCAAGAGCAAGCCAAAGCTCCTTCGAAGTTGCAGCAGTGTTGTAGACGTTGTATAAATCGTCCTCCATTCCATTCAGAATGTAGTTTTTAAATAGAAAATTATAATGCTTCCATGCCTCAATAACAATGAAACGTTCATTTTCAGAAGTGTCGTCTGCCTTAATGAATCGTTGCAAACTCAGCGTGGTCAGATAAAAGAACATCTTTTGCAGCCACCTTGTGTAGTCAATCTCGCCAAACTTTCCCAGCTTTTCAGCCGGTGCTGGCGCAGGTGCCGGTGCAGATGCAGGGCGGATGGAGCTTGCACCAATGGAAGCATTTGGTGTACCAAAAATACCGTTGTTATTTTATGTGTTCGTCATTATTCTGTAAAACCAAAATAACATAGTCAGATTCAAATAATATGATTTACTGTACTGTGAAGATTTTATATCTTCAGACTGATTTAATGTACAGTGAAGTTTTGATATCTTCAAACTGCAAATAACAATATAAATGATTTCAATAATCCGTTGAAGTTTTTAATCTTCAAAATGAAATATTAAAATTGAAGTAGAAAATTTTTTCAGAGTTTAGTCTCCAGAAACAGTAACAGTTTGGAGTAGAAAATCTTTTTCATATTTTTAATCTCCACTACCAGTCTAGTATCGATTAGCAGACCAGAGAAACAAATTAGATTCTTAAGATTGTTAGATGTCTTCACTTTCGATAATGACCAGATTCTAGAAAAAGATGAAATAGAAAATATTCCGAGCCAACAGTCTACACTGCCTTTCCTTAAGAAATCTATTCCACTCACAGTTACCCAAGGTTAATGGATTAATTTCTCCCAGAATAGAACGGAACAATATTACTGTGATAGCGGTATACAAATTACAGTAACCAGCTGACACGACCCGAAATCCGGCTAGGCCGTGCGGGCACCCGACATCCTCCTCTAGACCTGTCGGGCGAACCCTTACCAATTAAATTAGGAAAATAAATGTAATTCAATTCATAAATAAGAACAAGACTTAGAAAAAGGCACAGACATACTGATTCCTCTAAGCTGTACAAAAGAAATTACAGCTGACTACCCAACATACTAGGTTTAGGGCTATCCAGACCAGACATCTAAGAGTACAAAAGAAGACAGATACCTCCTGAAGGGATCAGAATGCAACTGAAATAATAAACAATAAACTGGTGGCCATCCGGAATAAAAGTTGGCTCACCCTGACAGCTGAAGTCGTCTTCGCTCCTTCACAACGTGGCGAACTCAATCCTGGAGCGAACCTGCCGAAACGAAATAGATAGACAAGAAACAAACAACAAACAAGGGTGAGTCAAAAGGACTCAATAAGTGGGGCAGACTAGCCACCTCAAAGAATAGGATAGCTAGCCAGGGAGAAAAGAAATAGATAGACCAAATTTATTTTATTTAAATTATAAAAAGGCAGAGCCAGATAACAACCGGAAACACGTATGAAACCATAAACTCAACTGGGGATACGAGCCAGAAACATATCAACAAATAAGCAATGCACATATAAGCAGGACAGTAGTCATGTATCGTAAGTCTATCCAATAGTATGAAATGAGATGAAATGAAATGAAATGTGATGCAAAGGGTCACATGTGCCCGTCGTCCCATCTCGAAGCGGGATACTCCTGCATTCGAGGGGAATCCAATCTGATAACCAACTGGAGCGGAATACTCCTGCTCCTGGGGCGGAATACTCCTGCACCCGATATAATATAAACCAGAGGCGGAATACTCCTGCACTCTCCTGGTCGGAATCCTCCTACCCTCAATATGATAGAATTGAGCGGAATACTCCTGCTCCTGGGGCGGAATACTCCTACCCTCAATATGATACACCAGCGAACTCAAATTTACGGTTGCCAATCACACTGACTCAAACTTACTTTTTATTTTGAAAATAAATATCAATTGACCAAATCAAAATCCAAATCCGAAGCCGAGCCGAGCGACGACGGCGACGGCGCGAGGCCCCTTCCTCTTAACTCCTTCTAAGAGCTAAAAGAAGCGATTCTTCAACAAACTAGCATCTTTAACCGATGAGGGATAAAGTGCAAAAGCCAAACTTGCCTTTTCATCTTCCTTCTATTTTCCATTCACACCTACTTCATTTAAAATCCCAACAATGTGTGTGTACGTCTATCGTATGTACATTGATGCATATATCGTTGTCTGGTTACTCATTTGGCTATGCATGATTTCAGGTGAACTCGAGCTCAATATTGTCACAAGTTATGATACTCACCCGGGTAATTTTGATATCACATTGTAGGACAATTTTTCTAATATTAGTGGCTCGCAACTTTTGATCAAAGACGAAAAGATCAAAAGTATCATCTCGCACAAGAAATATCGGGAGTATAAAATTTTGAACCATCACTAGCCTCTACAAGGTGATCATTTATTTATACCTTCCGTCTATATTTTTCTTATGATACCAACACAACCTACAATTCAATTACTCCAGTAGAATATTATGGAGAAATAATTTCGTTATGTTTTTAGTATTTCTTTGCGTAAATTGGAGGTACACAATTACTCGAACAGGTAATGGTCGAAAAACCAATTATAATATGACAATTTTTTACGTTTTCTACATAAACTATTCCTTGGTTGTATCATCCACTGAATTATAAATTTTCATACCTAAAACCCCAACTTGGCAAATGGAAAAGTCTGTATATATAAAAGTGATAAATGGAGTTGGGGGGGGGGAGAAGGTGGGTTTAGATTTGCCAGCCATGTGGCATTTACAACAGCTACATCACCCAAAAATTCATATTTCCCTATATATTTTTTGAGTTTTTTTCCTTCTCTTGTTTTTGTTTTTCTTTCTTTATAAAAGTGGTCTTCTACCTCGTCTTCTTTTTTGAACCAACATATCTGGAATCTTTTATCTTTAAGATCGATTTGTTTCTTCTTCTTTTTTTTCCTGAAATCGTTCTTCTCTATCCTTCTTTACAAATGCCTAATTTTGTAAGCATTTTCTTTATTTCATTTAAGGTTTCTTGAAAATTCACACATTCTTAAGGATGAAGGATAATGCTTAATGTTGGACTATATTTAAATGGAAAAAAAATGACCAGCCCATTTGACTTTTTTGCTTTTACCCTTTTATCTCCTTATTTGATTTTAATTCAGGGTTATATGAAAATTAAAATTAAAGTTCATTTTCTAATTTACTATATGACTTGAAATATATTCAAATGTCACTTATAGTGCTACGTGCCACATAGCACTTTTTAAAGTATTTCTGGCGAGTGTACCACACTAACCAACAAATTTTTAGCCGGAGGTGTGTTTGGCAGGGAAAATTATACTATTTCAAAGTCTTAATGTAATCAAGGCATAGTTTAGATAGTTTAAGGTTTAGAAAATATTTACTTTTTTTACCTTGTAAAGTTTGAAGTTAAACTTATTTTAATTAGCTCATCAAGTTTTCTTACATTCCATAATGTGCGAAAAGGCTCTCATTGTTTAACCTGGATCCGATTTTAGGCCAATTAACAATTAAATTTATATTTGCGGAGTCACGATCAATAGTTTAGATTAAGAGTTCAAATGAAGAATTACGCTAATCGCTATATTACTGTTATATTCGTGTTTTCCAGTAATAATGAGTAACAATATAGAAAAGAGATATAACCAGAAATAAGTAGAATTAAAGCGTTAATGAAATAGATAGAAGTAACCGTATTGGATCGCTTGACCCCGGTGAGACTTCCTTCTTACTGATTGGACTTAGAGACTAAAGGGAAAACTACGCAAGTAAAGAATAATGTTTGAGTGAGTGTTGAGAGCTGGTTTTGAAGTATGAAAAACTGAAAGGGCTCAGAGGTTCCCACAAAGAACCTAGTCCTTGAAATAAAGAACACGCTTGATTGAAAAAAATTACAGGTTGCAAATCCCTGCGGAACTAGGAGTAGTGGCGCGTGAATGTATATGCATCCCAGTCAGACTAAAAGAGGCGGTGCCCAGGCTGGGTCTTCGAAGTGTGAAAAGGAGTTGGACTTCAATAAGGAAAAGAGTTACTACGAATCCTGACTTACCTTAACTAAGAAGATTCCTGGTAGAACTCAACTAGGATTTCAAGATCCGTATAAATACAAGTACTGGAGACAGCCGTAAGGCAGTTATTCACAAACAGAGAGTTGAGAGCATACAAAGGCGATCTGCAATCTTTCTACGTGAGTAAACTGGAGAAGACAACTTGAGTGCATGCAGTGTTTTGAGTCTAGATATTCTGTCTAGGTTCATTGAGTTGTAAGTTGTCATCGTTTGAGCTTTCATAGTTTTACCTACTCGCTTATTACAGAAGCACATGTATTAGGTGAAATCTTGTGTAATTACTAGAAAAGCTAGAGTGTAGCTTTGAATAGTGATTAGGGTCTAGAGTGTAGCCCCTTGGTTACAGAGTTTGTAATCAGAAACTTGCTCATTGTGTTAGTGGATTCAGTTCTACAATCCCAGAGTGTGGGTCGTGGTTTTTCTCCCTTGAGCAAGGAGTTTTCCACGTAAAAATCCTTATGTTTTCTGAGAGTGCAGTTGTGGCGTGTTGTAGTGTTTTGAACGAGCTTAATCACGAAGGCAAGAACTAGGTTCTACATTCAGAAGACCTAGGTTCTTGAAACGAAAAATCGGTATTCAACCCCCCCTTCTAGTGTCTTTAGGAGGTGCAGAGATTATAACAAGTGGTATCTGGGCATGTCTTCTCTTGTGAGGCTAACACCTTGGGAAGGATCAAGATGAGTGCACCGCCTACCATCACTGAAGGACAGTCGGTTCTGAGGCCCCCACAGTTTAATGGACAATACTATGCATGGTGGAAGAACAGGATGGAGAATTACATATGTGCTGAAGACTATCAACTCTAGATGATAGTCTCTGAAGGAAACTTAATCCCCACTAAAATAGTTGGTGAAGGAGCTACTACCACGCAAGAACCTAAACTAAAAGAAAAGTTTAATGAGACGGATTATAAGATGATCGAAAAGAATCATAAGGCCAAACGCCTGGTCATATGTGGTCTTGGTCCTGAAGAGACGGCTAAGGAGATATGGGATGCCCTACAGGTAGCACATGAAGGAATCACAGAAGTGAAGGACTCAAAAAGGAGAATGCTGAAGAGACAATTTGAACTGTTCACCTTGGGCGAAAAAGAATCAATTCAGGATATGATGACCAGGTTGACCATGATTACAAATGAAATGAGATCTCTGGATATGGAATTGCCCGAAATAGAGATGGTTGATAAAATCCTGAATGTGCTGCCTAAAGCATGGGAACCAAAGATGACTGCCATCATTAAATCCAAACCTCTGAGATCCATCAAGCTTAAAGAACTGGTTGGAAGTCTGAAAACCCATGAGATGATGAAGGACTCAAAGGCTAAACCAGCAGCAAAAAAGGACAAGACCCTTGCTCTCGAAGCAACTGAAGAAACTGATGAATATGTTGATCTTCAATCAGTTGAAGCAGCAATGGTGAGTGCCTTAAGGCAAAAGCTCAATCTGGGAAGGTTCAAAGGATTCAAAAGAGGAAACAAGGAGAGCTCTGGCAGAAAGAACATAGTTGACAGCCCAGATTACTCAGGATGCTTTAAGTGATTCAAAAAGGATCACACTGTCATGGATTGTCCTATGTGGGAAATAGAGTGGATGAAGAACAGAGCGTCTAAGGACAAGGAGAAGGAGACGACAAAGGAAAATGACAAAGACAAAAAGAAGTCAAGACGGCCTCCAAACTTCAGAGCAGAACGGAGAAAGAGGAAGGAAGCTTTCTATGCCACGTGGGGACCAACTGATAGTGAATCTGATCATAAAAAAGAGTCTGAAGACGACTCAACACTAGCACTAGCAGGTATGACAGACATAAGTTCTGATGAAGAAGACCCTCGAGAGTTTAGAGGAGGAAGAGATCCATCAAGGCCACCTGTGTTCAACGGGACTCATTACAATCACTGGAAGAAACAAATGAAGACTTTCCTTCAAGCAACTGATTATAGCTTGTGCTTGATCGTGAAGAGAGGACCTCACGTCCCTGTGAAGAGAGCAGCAAATGGAGTCCTGGTGCCAAAGAAAGTAGAAGAACCGGATCCTCAAGACCTAGACTGGTTACAGGCAAATTCCAAGGCTGAATGGTGCCTGAGGAGAGGACTTACCTATGATGTGTTTGCAAGGACACTTGAATGTAAGTCGGCCAAGGAAATCTGGGAAAGACGGAAGGAGCTGTACACAAATGACAACAACAGGAAGGACTCCGCTCTCATGGCAACTGATGGAGATGAAGCTGGTTGTTCCGCAGAGGTATGTTTATCTGATCTCAAGGAAATTCTACATATATACTCTTCTGAAAACTTAATTCTAATCACAGCCACCTTGATTGAGGGTTATGAAAAGGAGAAACTTGAAAAGGATAAATTAACTGAAGAGCTAAGTAATCTTAGAACTAAGCACAAGAGTCTCTTAGAACAGAATATTGAACTTGAAGAAACCAATGCCATTTTAAAAGGGCAGACTCTTGTGTCAAACTCTAAGATCACTGAACTAGAATTGGAATGTAATCAGTTAAGTGAGAGTAAGAATGGTAAACAAGTTATGAGTGAAGTTCAAACCTTTCTGGAAAATGAATTGAAAAGAGCAAATGAAATTCTGTATCAGGAAACTGAAAAAAACAGGATTTTAGATCAAAAGGTGGAAAACACAAAACTTGAGCTTACCAGACTGACCAAATGGAATAAATCTTTAGAGGCAATGAATTGGGTTTTTGAAAATCAGAACAAAGGAAAACAAGGGTTAGGATTCAAGAAACCTTTGCCTCCATATAATCATAAAAGCAAGTATGTGGGGTTACCTTGCAACATGTTATGTACCTTTTGCGATGAAACCGGTCACGTTAAACAAAAGTGTGCTAATATTAGCAAGGCAAAGGCCAAAAATAAAAGATGTGTTTTACCCAAATGGGCCAAACAAGATCTGATTTATCCATTCTCTCATAAGAAGGGACCCAAGCCCGTCTGGGTTCCTAAAGTTAACCTCTAATTTTGTCTTGCAGGCTGGAGTGAGGGAGAACTACTCAAGCTGGATTCTTGATAGTGGTTGTTCAAGGCACATGACAGGAGATAGAAGAAACTTTCTCTCACTCACAGCATTTCAAGAAGGCAGTGTGGCCTTCGGAGGAGGAAAAAAGTGGTCAGATAGTAGGTATTGGGAAGATTGGGAGAACTATGGAGCATGCAATTGAGAATGTCTACTGTGTTGACGGTCTCAGACACAATCTACTGAGCATCTCCCAACTGTGTGACAGAGACAACGAAGTGAGTTTCTCATCTATAGGATGCACTGTGAAGAACCTACAGAGTGGAGAAATCGTTATGGAAGGAAAAAGGGTGAACAACATATACAAAGCATCGCTGAAGTCCTTACCTGAAAATAATATAACATGCTTGAATGTGCAAGAAAGTGACTCTCAGCTGTGGCACAAAAGAATGGGTCATGCAAGTCTCTCACAACTGAATAAGCTTGCATCGAAGGAACTGGTTTGTGGATTGCCAAGCAAGATATTTGAAAACATAAAAATGTGCGATTCATGCGTAAAGGGAAAGCATGTGAGAACATCCTTCAAATCAAAGAAAGTGGTAAGGACATCAAAACCACTAGAGCTGTTACATATGGATCTGTGTGGACCTATGAGAGTCAGGAGTAGAGGAAGAAAGAGATTCGTGTTCGTGATCGTTGATGACTACTCCAGGTACACGTGTACCCTGTTCTTGGCTTATAAGGATGAAGTTCGTGATCATGGAACTGAGTTTGAAAACTCAAAATTCTCTGAGTATTGCGCAAGGAACAGCATAGATCACAACTTCTCGGCCCCAAGAACTCCCCAACAAAACGGGGTGGTTGAGAGGAAGAACAGGTCGTTGGAGGATATGGCCAGAACTATGCTGCTGTTTAGTGGGCTGGCAAGAAACTTCTGGGCTGAAGCTGTAAATACTGCATGTTACTTGCTGAACAGATGTTCCATCAGAGCAATTCTTGACAAAACTCCATATGAGCTTCTCAGAGGTAGAAAACCAAATATTGCTCACCTAAGGCCTTTTGGTTGTAAATGCTTTGTTCACAACAATGGCAAGGAACCCTTGGGAACGTTTGATGCTAGGAGTGATGAAGCAATACTTCTGGGTTATTCTACTCAAAGCAAGGCATACAAAGTGTTTAACAAAAGAACACAAACAGTAGAAGAAAGTATGCATGTCGTATTTGATGAATCAGATAAGGCGATGGGGGAAATTGAGGCAGACTATCAAGTGATTGGCTTAAGGAGGGAAGAAGGTGTAGATGAACTGGAAGACTCAGAAGAAAAGGAAACATAAAGTGAGAATCCAAGCACACCAGAACAAGGAGTCAACTTGACAGGGGGAACTTCTGATGAAGCTGATGATTCAGCAAGTCAGGAGGAACCTCTCCAAGATAATGCTGCAGGTCTTTCCGGTCAGGAGGAACCTCTCAAGATAAAGCTCTCACCCTTTGGAGAATGTCCTATCTGAACTGGATACAGGAATCATGACCAGGTCAGCCTTGAAAAACTTCTGTGCATTCTTTGCTTTCCTCTCATCTTTGGAACCAAAGAATGTAAAAGAAGCTCTAGAAGATCCAGACTGGATTCTGGCTATGCAGGAGGAACTTCATCAATTTGAAAGAAGCAAGGTGTGGCACCTAGTTCCTAAGCCGAAGGACAGATCGATAATTGGAACAAAATGGGTGTTCAGGAACAAGTTAGATGAACATGGTATAGTGACAAGAAACCAGTCAAGGTTGGTGGTTTAAGGTTACAGTCAGGAAGAAGGAATAGACTATGATGAAACCTTTGCACCAGTTGCAAGAATGGAGGCTATCAGAATGTTAATCGCTTTTGCTACATACATGAAATTCACACTTTATCAGATGGATGTAAAGAGAGCCTTCCTAAATGGCTACCTGAATGAGGAAGTTTATGTGATACAGCCTCCAGGCTTTGTGAACAATGAATTTCCTGATCATGTTTACAAACTGGACAAGGCTCTCTATGGATTGAAGCAAGCTCCTAGAGCCTGGTATGAAAGACTCTCAGGATTCCTGATGAAGAATGGCTTTTTGAGGGGTAAAATTGACAACACACTATTTCTCAAGAAGAAAGGAAAAGATCTACTGGTGGTTCAAGTGTATGTCGATAATATCATCTTTGGAGCAACTGATGAGGAGCTGAGCAATGGATTTGCCGACCTGATGGGAAGTGAATTTGAAATGAGCATGATGGGTGAATTGAATTTCTTTCTTGGGTTGCAGATAAAGCAGATGCTGGAAGGAACTATGATTCACCAGCAAAAATATGTCAAGGAACTACTGAAGAAATTTGATATGGACGGAGCAAAGGAAATGACTACTCCTATTGCACCTGGAACCAAGCTGGATATGGATGAACTAGGTCCTTCGACAAACGAGACAAAATATAGAGGAATCATTGGCTCACTTCTTTATCTCACAGCTAGTCGACCTGACATAGTATACAGTGTAGGACTGTGTGCCAGATTTCAGTCCAAGCCCAAGGAGTCACACTTGACAGCTGTGAAGAGGATCCTGAGATACTTGAAAGGAACTCAGGATCTTTGTCTTTGGTACCCAAGAGGAGGAACTTTTGAACTAATTGGTTTTGCTTAGGGATGGCAACGGGGCGGGGCGGGCGCGGGGCGGGGCGGGTTATAGTGTTCGCGGGGCGGGGCGGGTTTAGATCAGTCGCGGGGCGGGGCGGGGCGGGTTTTAAAGTTTTTTTAAAAATATTAGGCGGGGCGGGTCGCGGGTTGAATAAAAGACCCAATTTTTTGTGAAATAAACTAAAAGGGAAAACTTAAAACCCTACCCTACAAACGCTGAAACGCAGCTTCTCCATTTTCTTTCATTGGTATTTGGTTCTCTTCCACTTTCTTTCATTCCATTCAAAATTAATCTCTTCCAGGCAAATTCTTTCATTAACATAATACATTTCTTTCATCGATTCCAAGCAAATACAGATCCATAAACAACAGGATCCATTGCACAAACATCTTATTGCTGTAACTTGTAAGTCCTCTCAATTCTGAATCTCTTAATATATTGAAACTTTGTGCCTTCTTTGCTCTCCTTATTGAAAATCTGCTCGGCATAAACAATCTGCAATAATTCTGAATTTCTTTTACTTTTCTTTTTTTTCTCTATGCTTACTGTTGAAATAGTTTTCCTTAAAATAGTTTTCCAAGTTTAGTCATTAAAATAGTAGGTAGGGCTGATTCCATCTCTCTGTGTTTTACTCTAATTATCTTATATTTGACATGTATTTATAGGTTAGTATGGAGTCTCAAGATGAACAAAATCCGGCATGTTCATCTTCTAATCCCGCTTCTATTGAAAGTGAGAGTCAAAGAGCTACACAAGCTAATGAAGATACTGATGAAGCTCCACCCAATAAAATGATGAGATTGAGTTCTAAAGCATGGTCTCATTTTCATGTGGTGACGATTAATGGTATTCGCTATGGTGATTGTAAGTATTGTAACACTCGTATTAAATCAAATCATAAATGCGGTACCACTTCTTTGCATGCTCATTATAATAGATGTCTTAAAAAGCCAAGGAACACAACAAATGAGGGTGGTTCGGAGGGTGATAATGGGGGGCAACAATATTTTGATCAAGATGTGTCGCGTAGAGAACTTGCCCACGCAATCATTTTGCATGAGTATCCATTGTCCATTATTAATCACGTGGGCTTTAGAAAGTTTGTTGCTAGCCTACAACCATTGTTCAAAATGGTTTCAAGGAACACAATCAAAAATGATATTCTGAAGATCTTTGATAATTTTAAATCTAAGACTTGTAAGTTAATGGCAGAAATCACAAGTAGAATTGCTATAACAACTGATATGTGGACTTCAGATAACACCAAAAAAGGATTTATGGCTATAACGGCACATTTTATTGATGATTCTTGGAGGCTTCAAAGCCATATCCTTAGATTTATACATGTTCCTGCTCCACATGATAGAAATGCTTTGTGTAGTACATTATTAGATTGTTTATTTGAGTGGAATCTTGAGCGAAGAATATCAACCATTACGGTTGATAATTCTAGCACAAACAATGCAATGATGAAAATTTTGTTAGATGAGAAACTTTGTAAAAGAGATTTGTTGTTGATGGGTAAATTGTTTCATGTGCGTTGTGCTGCACATATTCTGAATTTGATTGTGCAAGAGGGGCTAAAAGAGATAGAAGGTAGTATTAGCAATGTGCGTGCAAGTGTCTTATACTGGATAGGGTCCTCGGGTAGAATTGAAAGGTTTGAGGAAGCGGCTCGTGTGCTACATATTTCTTGTTAAAAGAAATTGGAGTATGATTGTCCTACTCGTTGGAACTCAACATATCTAATGTTGACAACGGCGCTTGAATACAAGAAGGTGTTTATGAAGTTGGAATCAACTGAAACCAATTTCAAGTCTTTTCCAACAAAAGAAGAATGGAGTGCAATAAAAGAAGTTTCTGATAAGCTGAAGATCTTTTACCAGACCACTGAATATTTTTCAGGATCTCATTATCCAACTTCATGTGAATGTTTTGCTAAAGTTTGTGATATTAAGTTAGAGTTGGAAGCTTGGGTAAAGAGCCTTAATCCTTTGATTAGCTCTATGGCATCGACAATGTTGTCGAAATTCAAGAAATATTGGGATGATGTACATATTTTGATGGGTGTAGCTGCTATTTTTGATCCGAGGTATAAGATGAAATTGGTGGAGTTCAATCTTGAACGGATTTATGGTGAAGAGGCTTCAACTAAAATTCAAGAAGTCCTAACCAATTGTAATGATATGTTTCAAGAGTACAAGACTAGAGCTACTTCATTTGATACTTCTTTTTCTAGTGAAGGCAATGATGTTGTTGAGCATGATCGACTATCTAGCTTCGATAGATATGTCGCTTTGAGTAGGGCTAATGTGGAGACGAGGTCGGAGCTAGATTTGTACTTAGAAGAGAGCTTGATACCTAGAACTCCACATTTTGACAATTTAAGTTGGTGGAAGACAAACGGATTAAAATTTCCTACTTTACAAAGGATGGCTCGTGACCTCTTAGCCATTCCCGTCTCTACCGTTGCTTCGGAGTCGGCATTTAGCACTAGTAGGAGGTTGATTAGTCCACATCGTAGTAGACTTCATCCTACTACTTTGGAGGCTTTGATGTGTGCTCGCACTTGGTTATGGAATGAATTAAATGGTAAGTAATCTTCTCAATAACTTGTTGCCTTAACAATTTTCTGTTTGCTTGAACTATATTAATGCATGGTATGTTTTCTTATAGGCTCGACTTCAACAATTGACAAGGTCTCATGTCCAACATTACTTGATGGAGAGGAAGAACCGATTGCAAGTGATCTCACTAGTCTTTAGCACTCCCTTAATATTGTTCCAAGTGAGTGTGATTATAACACTGTTATAGCTCCTTCTTTTAATACATGTACTGTGTATCATGCTCTGTGTATCAAAAGCCAAGGTAATGTCAAGTTAGTTACTGTATTATTGATAAGAAATTGGAGAGCAGTACTATCAAGTTAGTTACTGTTTTAACCATGACTTGCATGTTGTTTTTATCTTTCACACTAGGTGACATATGCTTTTCTACTACTTTCTTGTTGCTCCATTGCTGATCTTTCAAGTTCTGGATCTCTGTATTATTGATAAGGAAACCTCTATATAAATATATCAGTAGCAAAGGAAATAATGAGCTTCAAAGAGGCTATGCAATGTGCAAGTGGCATGTGTGTGCTGCAGTTTTGTTTAGGAGTAATAGGGTGGTTCCAAACAGGGATGAATATGCATTTTTGGATCCATTCCATCCCACTGAGAATGTAGCTGTTACTGTGTCTTCCAAGTGGAACAAGAATCCTGGAAACTTACTATGCTCCATGCTCTTACTATGCTCTGAAATACTACTTTGGTTTACATACAGAATTGCAGATGCTTTTTATGTTTTTGGTTTACAGTGTAATCACCATTTCGTGCATCTTCCAGTGCCATGAGATTGCCTCTTGAATTTTTATTCCCCTATTTGTTTATAGTTCTTAAACAAACTTTGGCTGTGGTTGATATGAGATATTTTGGTCTAGATGCATAGCACACATTTTTATAAGAGAGAAAAGTGAGTCAATGATGACTATAACCATCATGAAATGAAAAATATTTTTGGTAATGTATATGTCCCCTGATTATGGTTTTGCATCTTCTTTAGGCATCAAAAGAAGTGGCAAAGGAAAGGAAATGGACATTCAAGCAAAGTTCTGGGTGGAAGAGTACAAGCAACAGAGACGAAGATGACATCGTCAAGTCTTTGTTTTTGTTCATATCTTTAGTTTCTTATGTATGATCAAGGCACTTTTTCAAGTTTCAAAACTTATTTACCAAAGCTGTCAGCTTGCTTTTTCATGTTTTCTTTGCTAAGAAAGTTGTTAAGCCCTTCCTCTCTTTTACCTATTTTTGGTTGTCTAGTCTCATGTACTAGTAATTGATTTCTCAGCAATGGAGATAAGGCAAAACCGTGTGCTGTTGCTTTCTAGTTCATGTAGAACCTTTCTGATCCTCACTGTCGTATTCATTCCTTAATTGTCTATTATCTATGAGTTTTATCTTGTGCTTAAGATATACTTGGAATTATCAGCTGTAAGTGTTTGCAACTGTCATGGAAGGCAAAGATCTGTTTGTCAAGATCTCTTTTGGTTGACTGCAGAATGGTCCTGTCAGTTGTGATCTCAATTTACCCTGTAGCCACAGACACACAGATGTAGAGTTGTCAGTCACCACATAAACTAATGCGTACTACTCGCAACGAATCTCTGTGTTATAATACTCAGACAGAGAGTACACTATCTGAGTATGCTACTAAAATGTGAAAATGTCATACCAGGATATGTCACCATTAGCTCATTTTAGTACACGTTTTCTCGAAGTTATGTTCTTTATTCTAACTATATACCACAAAAAATAAATTTATAGACTAACTTTAGCAAAAATTTGGCAAATATGATTTGAGTTGTAGATTTTAAAAGGAAAAAAGGTATACAATTAAATTTTTTTAAAAAAAAGCGGGGCGGGGCGGGGCGGGTTAACGCGGGGCGGGTTGGTGCGGGTTAAAGCGGGGCGGGGCGGGGCGGGTTTTAAACAGATAAAGTGCTCTGCGGGGCGGGGCGGGGCGGGTTAACCAACACGCGGGTTTAGGTCCAACCTGCCCCGCACCCGCCCCGCCCCGCCCCGCTGCCATTCCTAGTTTTGCTGATGCAGATTATGCAGGTCATTTGGTGGACAGGAAAAGCACTTCAGGAATGGCACACTTTCTAGGTCCTTGTTTGGTTTCGGGGGCTACAAAGAAGCAAAGCTCAGTTGCCTTATCATTTGCTGAAGCTGAGTATGTGGCAGCTGCTTCATGCTTTTCACAATTGTTGTGGATCAAACAACAACTGGAGGACTTTGGTATAAAGTGTGGGGCAGTGCAAATTTTCTGCGATAATACGAGTGCAATAAATATTGCCAAGAACCCAGTCCAACATTAAAGAACCAAGCATATTGATATTAGACACCATTTCGTGAGAGATAATGTGGAAAAGGGTCTGATCACCATGAATTTATGCAGGACTGAAGATCAAATTGCTGACATATCTACCAAAGCATTGAACAAGGTACAGTTTGAGAGGAACAGGTTTGAATTAGGGATGACCAAAATACACGGATGACCCAGCAGGTAATCCCCTTATGATTGGCTAGTTAAGTATTCAATATTCATGTTTAAACCTTGTCATTACTGTCTAGTCTAACCCCGTACTTAAGTAAGTACACTCATTCAATTTTTGAGCACCAGGTATGAATAATGCGATCCCATGAAGAACCTATTATGTACTAAGAAGGAACAAACGTAAAGCATGAGGAATCATGTCCGGGTAGAATTCTATTTGATTTGTTTGGACCCCACTACTTAAAAAGGGCATATTGAATGAGTCCATAACCGTCAAATCTTTAACTCTTCCCGGTTCTCAAAAAGTTCAAAAAGCTGCTTTTCTACTCTACATCATTACTTCTTTGCCTTCCCTAGATATTGTCAAATCACCAAAACCCCTTCTCTTTTTGACGATACACTCTCAATCCCTCACAATCCACCCAGTCTTTCTTTTCAACACCAAAATTCTCTCTCAAGCCCTAAAACAGAAAAACTCTCTAGAAATCTCAGTAGCTACTTACAAAAACCGCTTCAAAATGTTTGAAAGGCCACCACCATCCACTCTCGCATAGAGAATCGCGAGGGCTCGCACAAAATTTCTTCAAAAATGGGACAAGAAGTTGATAAAGAAAATGAGGTCAAGAGCTGTACCTACCACACCTATTGCACAAAGTTCATCACAATCACCTTCTGAGGTAATCCATGTTCCTATTTCATCTACTCCTGTCGTTTCAGTAGATATAAAAAGCCCTGGAACTACAAAACTGAAACCCTAGTCACAGGACTAGACAAAATAATAGGAGTTGAGCATGGTGACAGAATAGATAGGGGGAACTTATGTGAAGCAGGGCAAGATAGTATACAAACTGAACTTAGAAAAGATTTGCTGGTGTCTGGTGTAGAGGGAAATATTGCTGAAGAAGGGAAAGAACAACTTAGGGAACAAGATAGTGTTGAAACCTTGAGGGAAAGTGAAGTGGAACCTTGTAAAGAAGTTTGTGGAACTGATGAGAATGTGAAAGAATCTGTGCCAGAAAGTCCAGCAATTGGTGGACTTGATCTTGATGAAGCCACAGAGAATTTGGTTCAAGAGCCTGTTGCTTGTCCAAATTCCTCTAAGGCTTATGATGCAGATTTGGACTGGACAGATTCTGAGGAAGCTGGGAATGAGGGTAGTGTTTTAGAAAAGACTGAACAGGACTAGAGTGCTAAGAAAGCAGAGGAACCAAAAAGAAAAAGAAATTTTGGTGAAGAAGATGAGAGACTGGTTGGTGAGGAGAAAGAAGAGGAAGTTGTGTTTGTCAGAGAAAACAAAGTGGAGCCTGAGAAAAGGAGGAGGCTGGTGAAAGGGGGAAAATCAGTATTAAAAACAAGACTGGTTGATGAAGCTAGTGGAGAAAGTGATGACAAGACTATGGATGAGCCTGTTGCCAGGAGGGTTGGCACCAGGTCTGCACTGAAGCAAAAACTTGAGAAAATTGGTAAACTGGAAAGAACAGTGACAAATGTAAGAGATAGAGAGGAAAAGAAGAAAGAAGAAGTAGCAAAGGAAGCTGGGGAAGCACAGGAGGAGAGTGAGGCTGGCAGTTATGTAGAACCAAGTGATTCTGATACAGATAGAAGTGGAGAACAGGAAAAGAATAAGAGGCAATGAAGAAGAGGTTGACAGGGAAGCCTTTTTCTCAAAGCATCAGGTGTTGCCTAGCAGCATCTTGCATGATGAAAAGGAATTCCACATGAAGTCATTACTAAGGATGATTGGTGACCAGGGTTGGCTTGGGTTGTTTGCCAACAAAGATAGAAAATTGTTTGTCAATGAGATCAGAGAGTTCTACACCAACTGCACAGTAACAGCTCGGAGAGTGTTCACCACAGTGAGGGGAGTAGAGGTAGAGTTTGGGAGACCTGGGCTTGGAGTGATTCTTGACATACCTGCTGAAGGTTATTGCAGGTATGTGAAATTAAAGTGGCCAAAGAGAACAGATGGAGTCACTCCTCTGGATGTTGTCAGGAAGTTCTCAGGAAACCCCAAGCTGAGGAAGGAGAGGAAGGTAGACAAGAAGGAGATGGAACCTGCACACCAGTTGCTGTTTGAGTTTGTGCACAAGTTCTTTCTGCCTAGAGGAGAAAGGAACTGTGAAGCTAGTGCTTTGGACCTGGTATACATGGACTTGCTGGACAGGGAGGTAAAGATCAATTTGCCTGGGCTGATAATCAGACATATAAAAATGATTGCTGACACAGATCAGAAGCCACATTCCCTTGTGCATTCCTACATTCTCCAGCAGGTACTTGAACACTTTGGGGTCCCCCTGGAAGCTGGGAAGAAGCCAACCATTCATCAAATGTTTGGGCACAACGTGTTTAAAAATTATGACTTCTTCAAGGAGAGCAGAGCTTCTAAGAGACCAATGCAGGTGAAGCAAGAGCAAGCAGAGGAAAGTGAGGAATATGGACCTGAAGAGGCCATTGATGCTGTGAAGGAGCTGGAGACTCATGTCCTTAAGGTTAATACAGAAAATGTAGAGCTCCACAGACAGCTGAAGTTGAAGGATCAAGAAATTGATCGTTTGAACATAGACTGCCACAAGTATGAGGCCGAGTTAGTGATGGAAAGGGCCAAAAATACGAAGCAACTTGAGGCCCTGGTCAAACACTTCAATGTTCAGATTTGAATCCTCTTGTCCTGTCCTCCTCCTTCTACCTATTGTCTATCCCTTTCCAATCTCTCCTGATTGCATGTTATGGTTGTTTAAGACAATTTGATTACTCAGTTGTGTACTTATTAGCAGGGTTGTGCTGATATCACAACCTGGATGATGATTTTAATTTTTCTTATGCTTATGACTGGTTTCAGCTTAAGTAATTGGTTCTTGATTGGGCCCTTATTTTTGCATGTGTGTGCTCTTATTACTGATGTGTTGCCTTGTGCTTTATACTGGATAGAATTGACAGGTTCTTGCAGGTATTTGAATCTTTTCGATGATGCCAAAAGGGGGAAGAAGAAGGAAATGTCGGGGTGTTTGTGGCCTAATTCATCTGTATAGTTTTCTTGAACTTGTTACCGTTTGTTTTTGTGTTTTTGGTTTATGTCTACTCAGGTTCTTGGGCAACATTTGTTTGTCATCATCAAAAAGGGGGAATTTGTTGAGAGCTGGTTTTGAAGTATGACAAATGGAAAGGACTCAGAGGTTCCCACAAAGAACCTAGTCCTTGAAATAAAGGGCACGCTTGATCGAAAAGAATTACGGGTTGCAAATCCCTGCGGTACTAGGAGTAGTGGCGCGTGAATGTATATGCATCCTAGTCAGACTAAAAGAGGCTGTGCCCAGGTCTGTGTCTTCGCAGTGTGAAAAGGAGTTGGACTTCAATAAGGAAAAGAGTTACTACGAATCCTGACTTACCTTAATTAAGAGGATTCCTAGTAGAACTCAACTAGGGTTTCAAGATCCGTATAAATACAAGTAGTGGAGACAGCCGTAACGCAGTTATTCACAAGCAGAGAGTTGAGAGCATACAAAGGCGATCTGCAATCTTTCTACATGAGTAAACTGGAGAAGAAAACTTGAGTGCATGCAGTGTTTTGAGTCTAGATATTCTGTCTAGGTTCATTGAGTTGTAAGTTGTCATCTTTTGAGCTTTCATAGTTTTACCTACTCGCTTATTACAGAAGCACATATATTAGGTGAAATCTTGTGTAATTACTAGAAAAGCTAGAGTGTAACTTTGAATAGTGATTAGGGTCTAGAGTGTAGCCCCTTGGTTACAGAGTTTGTAATCAGAAACTTGCTCATTGTGTTAGTGGATTCAGTTCTAAAATCCCAGAGTGTGGGTTGTGGTTTTTCTCCCTTGAGCAAGGAGTTTTCCACGTAAAAATTCTTATGTTTTCTGAGAGTGCAGTTGTGTCGTGTTGTAGTGTTTTGAACGAGCTTAATCACGAAGGCAAGAACTAGGTTCTACATTCAGAAGACCTAGGTTCTTGAAACGAAAAATCGGTATTCAACCCCCCCTTCTAGTGTCTTTAGGAGGTGCAGAGATTATAACAGTGAGAGTAAAAGAGAATATTCTTATTGATGTTGTAGACAGGAAGTAAAGTTCTCCTACAATTGTTTAGGACTAGTGCTATTTATAGGTCTGATAGGCGTGCGTTGAGTTTTGTAACTGCTGGGCACGTATCCGTTTGATACGTAACCACCGGATTGTGTATTTATTGCCTTTATGACCATTCATTGAGTAATCACGCATGATCAGGTTTAATAACTGCTCATTCAGATCACGCTGACCTGGGAAGCGTTATATTATTGCTCTGGGTCTGTCCGAGGTATCCGCCTGGCTGGTTGTCTACCCGCTAGGTGTCTGTCAGGTGAAATCTCTGCCCGTACCACATGGTGGACACGTGTCGCCTTTTATAGACGTAGTCAGTTTTTATCCAATACAGATAGTCCCCGCACGTCTGGAGTAGAGTTTCTGCTCGAGGAGTGGATGTGAATTTTGGCGGGAATCTTCATTTTGCAAAGTCCAATCTTTGTATGACGAGGCGAAGTGACGTACGTATCTTATCAGTTACGTGACAAATCCCCATGACGTGCGCATTAAATGCGCCGTATAAAAAAGTAACTGCAGCTGGCACGCCTGTACGTCTGCAGTCCGTTCTGAAGTGACTACTGCGCGTCCTAAGGGTAAAAATAATGATTTTAACCGCCTCAATCACGTGCACACGTCGACTGCTGATCGCGAGATGACCGCTGCACTTCAGGGTAATGATGATACTGTAAAAGTTGGTGAAATCTACTTCTTCTTTTGACGGTTAGATCTGATCGTGGTCTCTCCGATGGTCTCCACGTGTCTTAAGGGAACATGATGGGCCGGATTTTTACTCCTATAAATAGGGGTTTGTTGAATAGAAACCCTTTTACTTGCTTTTATCTTTTATCTGCTGAATTTTAAGAATCCTTTGAATACCTTTCAACTTTCCTTCAATTCTTCCTGAATCATGTCTTCAAAAGCTAGGAGAAACCAAAGCACAGATGCTGCAGCTGGTAGTTCTTCTACAGCTACCCCCAGACCCAAGGCCACTCAGGCTACTGCTGCAGAGATTATACCCAAAAAGTGGGGTGAATTAGAAGTAGACTGTAACATCAAGGCCTTCAATAATTATGGAGATATAAGCGTATGGCCAGCGTATAGATTCAAGTCTGGGATTACGTCGGAGGTGATCCCACAAGTTAGAATGGAATGCAACTGGGATGCAAGTATCCCCCTCTTGCCGGTATCTGAAGCGGAGTACATTACTTCGCATAGGGCTGGGTGGACGGCCATGTGCACCTACCCCTTTACAGTTGGGTGTACATTACCCCTGCACCCTGTGCTTGAGATGCTCTGCAAGGAGTATTTAGTCTGTCCAGGGCAGCTGTGCCCCAGTGTATATAGAATAGTTTCCCTTATAGATTGGTTTTCGGAAGAAACCGATCAAATTTTTGAATACTAACATTTCATTTCCTTGTACAGTATACAAATTTTCAAGGACGGTTTCGTCAATGTTAGGATGCGTGGGAGCAAAGGCTTGGTGCGCAGCTCTGAGGACACAAGTGACCGGGGCTGGTTGCACCGGTATGTATTCGTGCGTACTCAGGCCTTGTCCCTCAATTCCAAGGCTTTACTTCCCGAGGTTTGGAACAAGAAGCGTAAGACCCCGAGTTTCTTTTAGAGTTTTCCATACGTCCTTTTTTCTTCTTGTCTGATTATTCCTTTGATTCTTCCTTGCAGCCGCCAAACGACCCTACAACGGGCTCATATCAGTCGATGAGCTGACGGCGTGGGTTGAGCCGATTTTGGAAAAGTTTTCTCCTGAGCAAAGGGAGTGGGCATATTTTGCTACGAAAAAGAGTCTGATCGCGAAAACTCACAGTGAGAGTTTTCCTTCTCAAAGTTGTCACTTTTCTTCGTACTTTTGCCATATCTGATTGCCCCACGTTTCTGTAGGTTTGGGTACTCAAGGGGATTTTTTGCCCGCCCCTCCTCAAGTAGTTCGCGCCGTAGATCGCGACGATGAGGCAGCATCTATACTAGCTTCAGCGGAGACACTGCGCGGAAGAGAAGGCGGTGAGGAGCTTCTGTTCAGTAGCCTAAGTTCTTTGAAGAGGAAAAAGTTTGCTCGTAAGGCTTCCGTTGCTGCCGGGCGATCCTCAGCTGCTAGAGATGGATCCCTGCCCAAAGCCAACGTGGCGGAGTCTGCAGGGGAAACTGCAAAGCCTACTGCCGAAGTCCCCGAGTCTGCATGAGGAAAGGGTTTAGACGAGGAGGTAATTGTTGTTTCAGACACTGAGGCTGAAAGCAATGAACCCCTTGTGCGAAAACCTTATCTTTGGAGTGATAAAAGGAAGGTTGAGGAAGAGGCTGCCCGTACTCTGGAGAGGAGTCCCCGAGTTAATGATGGGGTGAAGATGGCTCCTTCCCGTGTAGACAAAGGAAAAGGAAAGTAGGTGAAGAAGAGGAAAAAGAAGAAGAAGAAGAAGAAGAAGAAGAAGAAGAGATAAGGGAAGAGGTTCCCCAAGAGGGTGGCCGAGGTCCTCGTGTTTTTCGTTTCGAGGATCTGGAAAATGTGGCCACTGAGGGGGCGACGCCGGTTGGTCTTCACGAGTGCGACACGATGGATCCTGGAGTGAGGGGTGACTCCAATTTATCAACAACAAGGCTTGTCTGGCGGTCAATCATCAACGGTCAGACTGGATTAAAGGACATCAGGGGTGTGCGCTACAAGTTTGGTCAAAACTACCCCTCTGAACAGGCTTGGGAACCCAAGTACTGAGAGAGGAAGCATACCATGAAGTTAGCCTCTGACATCAAGTTTATATCCATGCCGGTAGTTTAGCCAAGGTTGTCTCTTCACTCATTGGTCCCCGAGAGGAATGGACAATGAGGGAGATGAGTGACGAGGAGTTGGCTTTAACAATCGCCGCCGACTCTGCCCGGGTAAGTGTTTGCCGCTTGTGTTTAGAAGTAATTTGATTTCGTACTTCTAACTTTGTTTCTTTTGTTTCTTTAGTCAAGCCTGATGTCTGCTGAGCTGATGACCCGCTCCAGGATCAACAATGTTGATCAAGTTGTCGAAGTGAAGAAAGAGTTGTTGAATGCTCTAGGGGGGAATAAGATCCTGGCAGAGCAGTGTGGTCTTCGTGGGGGTGAAGTTAACCGATTAACTGAGGTTGAAAATGAGTGGATTGAGCGGATTAACGAGCTCACCAAGGAGAAGGACCTTCTTTCTGAAGAGAGGGAAGGGTTCGCACGTTCTGCCCAGGGTTTGGAGATTCTGCTTGAAGAATGCAAAGCTTTATTGAACAGAGCACTTGGTGAGCGTGGATCTCTTGAGACGGATTTCCAAACGGCTAATGAAGAGTCCGTTAAAGCCAGAGCTGTACTTCAAGGTGCTAAGGACCAGGTTGCCCAGTTGCTAAATGTTCAAAGTTCATTATCTAAGGACTTGGCAAACCTGCGTGACCAATCTGAAATCACGACGAAGCTTGCTGTGCTCGAAGCTAAGCGTACTCTGCTTGAGCAAGTCCAGACTAAGCAGATCAATATTGAGGACGCTGCTGAAAACGAAGAGTGCTGTTCGCGAAGTAAGACAAGCGCTGAATCTTTCTCCTAAAGAGTCTGAGGCAGATGAAGATGAAGATGAGGATGATAGCGAAAATTCGGGTGGCGATGGCAGAATTGACAGAGCTGGTGTGTCGGGTTATGGTCGTAGCCCCAAAAACTGATGGCCCCAAAATTTGATTAAGTTGCAAGTTTGTACATCTGGCGAGAGCCAGATTAGTTGGCAGTGGACAGAGGTTTCGTAGGGACTCTCTGATCCTTGTATGGCCGGTTCCATTTGGCCTTTGATCACTCTGTAAAACTTCTGTCGGCTGTTTTCGGCATTTTATCATTTTACAGGATTATGTATACGTAACTTTAGATCTTTTCTAATTCAATGACTATATTTAGTTTGAATTTTTTATCTTTCATTTATATGTATTGTGGCCTTCGTGCCTTATGTTTAGGAGCTTTTGAAGTGTGAACTTTATTAAGTTCTGGTCTCCAAAAGTCTGTCTGAATGTTTTAACTTACCCTTTCCCAAGGAAGAGGTCATAAGTTGTGAATAATCTGCGCAGATATTTTATTCTGACCGAGTCGTGGTCGATGGATTTCTGGCCAAATCGTTGGCCTTTGCAAACAACTTTGCTTATCGCCTTGATAGTCGAAAGTCATCGTAGGAATTTGTAGATTAGCTCTGGCAGAGTCGCTGGCCTTGTGAGCGACTTCACTTATTTTCGTGGAAGCTTGTCACATAAAAGTTTTTGAAATTTGAAAACTCGCCTAATCACAAGTTCTTTTGCCTTTATGAAGGTCTTATCTGGCCTACCTACAAGGGCCTCTCACCACCCTCCTTGTTTTTATGTTGGAACACGATAAGTGATAACATAAAAAGAGTTAAGGCAAGTTGTATAAAAAAGAACACATATAACCAAACGAGGAGTGTGTTCGTTGTGGGATTCGAACCCACAGCCACGAAGTTGAAGAACTTCGAGCTCTACCAGTTGAGCTAAATGGATCTGACCTTATTCAAGCCGTTAGTACCATTTAGAAGAAGTATAAGAAAAGTAAGAACTGTCATAAAAGTAAAAGGCAAGAAGAAAATAACGGACCATTTCACCACTCAGAAGTGATACCTTTTGAGGTGAATCACATTCCAACTGTTCGGGACAATGGAACCATCTGGTCGTGCTAAGCGATAAGATCCCTTGCCGACTGAGGCGATTACCTTGTAGGGGCCTTCCCAATTAGGGCCTAGCTTCCCTGAATTTGCTTCCTGTGTGTTCTGGGATACTTTCCTTAGTAAAAAGTCCCCAACCTGGAAACTTCGTACGCGCAGTCCCCGATTGTAATATAGTTCAATCCGTTCTTTTTTGGCAACCACCCGTACAAGGGCTAGTTCCCTTCGCTCTTCGAGGAAGTCCAGCTCTTCAGAGAGATTGATTGAGTTTGACTCCTCAGTGGCATGTGCATACCGTAAGCTCGGTTCTCCGATTTCGACTGGGATTAGTGCATCCGGGCCGTATACTAATGAATAAGGTGTTTCACTTGTACTCATTTTTATTATTTTCCGGTAAGCCCATAGCACACCGGGCAGTTCTTCCACCTAACACCCTTTTGCCCGTTCAAGGCGCTTTTTGAGGGACTCAACAATGATTTTGTTTGTCGACTCTGCCTGTCCATTGGCAACCGGGTGATAGGAAGAAGATGTTATCCTTTTGATGTGTAAGTCATCGAGGAACCTAGTCACTTTCTGGCCGATAAATTGTAGGCCGTTGTCCATGACTATTTTCTTAGGTGCTCCAAAGCGACACGAAACGTCAAAGGAAGTCAATAACCTCCGTTCGCCGTATCTTTGCATATGCTGCTGCTTCGACCCATTTGGTGAAGTAATCGGTGATGATCAACAAGAAACTACCCCTCTTGGAACCGCGGGGAGAGGTCCAACTATGTCCATTCCCCATTGCATGAATGGCCACGGGGAGATTATTGAGTGGAGTGGTTCTGCCGGCTGATGAAGGAGATGTGCAAACCTCTGACACTTGTCGCATTTTTTGACAAACTCATTCGTATCCTTCTCTATCTTATCCCTGTAGTATCCTGCACGAATCAACTTGCAGGCTAATGCCTTGCCCCCGAAATGATTACCACAACAGCCTTCATGGACCTCCCGCATCACGTAGTTGGTTTGGTTTGGTCCGAGGCACTTTTCGAGGGCTCCAGCGAACGTCCTGCAGTAAAGCTCACCGTTGAGGATTGTATATCGAGCAGCTTTTATCTTGAGCTTGCGTGCGGCTTTGGTGTCAGCAGGCAGAGTTGCATGAACAATATAATTTATAATTTTATTCCGCCAGTCCCAAGTTGCGTTTATGGCATTGACTTCGAACTTCTCTCGATCTACGGTCGTGTAGAGGAGTTGAACGACATCTGAAGAGCTGGCTGCCCCCATTTCCGCTACTGATCCTAGATTCGCGAGAGCATCGGCTTCATGATTCTCTTCCCGTGGTATTTGGAGTGCTTCCCATTCGTCAAACTGTGTCAGGAGTTCTTTCACGCGGGCAAGGTATACTTGCATTCCGGATTCTTGTGCAATGAAGCCTCCGGTTATCTAGTTGACTACCAATTGAGAATCACTCTTGAGTTTGATGATGTTTGCTCCATAGCTCCGAGCTAACTCCAATCCTGCAATCACAGCCTCATATTCGGCTTCGTTGTTAGTAATAAACAGGCACTTGATGGCTTGCCTGATGGCCTCTCCGGATGGGGTGACGAGGACCAGACCAAGACCGGACCCTTTGACGCTCGAGGAGCCGTCGATGTACAGGGTCCATTCGCCAAGAGCCTGCCCAGTACATAAGATGGCATCATTTTCTGCCTTAGGATATATATTTGCGCTAAAGTCTGCTACGAAGTCTGCTAGGGCTTGTGATTTTATGGCTACTCTTGGCTGATAAGTAATATCGAATTCACTTAACTCCATAGTCCATTTTACCAACCTTACAAAAATTTGGGTTTGTGCAAAACATTTCGTAAAGGAAAGGTTGTTACCACAGCTATTGAATGACTTTGAAAATAAGGGCGTAACTTACGAGCAGCAGTTACTAGTGCTAAAGCCAATTTCTCCAAAGGTTGATAGCGTGTTTCTGCGTCAATTAGAGCTTTGCTAACGAAATAAATGGGAAGTTGTTTACCTTTTTCTTCTCAAACCAGAACTGCGCTTACCGAGGATTCTGATACCGCCAGATAAATCAGCAACTGCTCCCCGTGTTGAGGTGTAGAGAGCAGTGGTGGATTGGACAGATACTTTTTCAGATCCTTCAGTGCTTGTTGGCATTCAGGAGTCCAATCGAACTCTTTGTTTTGCTTCAAAACATCAAAGAAACTCTTGCATCGGTCTGATGATCGGGATATATATCTTCACAGGGCTGCCACCCTTTTGGTCAACTTCATGACGTCCTTCCGGTTGTGGAGCACGTCTGGAATTGACTCGATGGCTTTGATCTGAGCGAGATTGACTTCAATTCCTCGCTGAGAAACAATGAAGCCTAGAAATTTCCCCGATCCGACTCCGAATGCACATTTCTCTGGGTTCAGCTTCATGTTGTACTGATCGAGAATTCGGAAAGCTTCCTTCAGATGCGCTAGATGGTCCTCTGCTCGTTTGGATTTGACCAGCATGTCATCGATGTACACTTCCATAGTCTTACTGATATGGTCATGGAACATCCGATTGACTAGGCGCCGATACGCTGCACCTGCATTTTTTAACATAAATGGCATAACTTTATAACAGTACGTACCTCTGCAGGTTATGAACGCTGTTTTCTCCTGGTCACCGGGGTCCATCAATATCTGGTTGTACCCACTGTATGCATCGAGGAAGGTAAGCACTTTGTGCCCGGCTGTTGCGTCAATCAATTGGTCTATCCTGGGAAGGGGATATGAATCCTTCGG
Organism: Petunia x hybrida; assembly: GCA_037355625.1. NCBI lineage: Eukaryota > Viridiplantae > Streptophyta > Magnoliopsida > Solanales > Solanaceae > Petunia > Petunia x hybrida. Next base: position 11,225,502 of record JBBBVM010000009.1, read on the forward strand.
ACAGGCTTTGTTTAGATCTGTGAAGTCAATACAGACTCGCCATTTTCCTGTCTTCTTGGGCACAACGACCACGTTGGCTAGCCAGTCTGGGTATTTGACTTCACACATAGATCTGATCTTCAACAGCCGATCGACCTCATCGTTGATGACCTGATTCCGAAAAGCTCCTTGTTGTCACGTCTTCTGTTTTACTGGGCGGTGGTATGGGTCGACGTTCAACCTGTGAGAAATAACATATGGAGAAATACCTGTCATATCTGCATGAGACCAGGCGAATGTTGTATGCCTCTCCTTGAGGAACTGGAGGATATCTCCTAGTAAGCGTTCGCTCAACTCGGTCCCCAAGTAGACCTTCCGCTCCGGCTTGTCTGCGAACAATTCCTCAGGCTCCAAAGCTTCCACGGTCGGCATGTGACTTTCCCGCTCGTCTAGCTTTGTGATGAATTTCGGGACCTCGTACTTTGCTTCTGCGTTTGGCATGTCTGATCCCGGTTGATGTAGTTGCTATTTGCTTTCTTCGGGTAGTTTAAGGGCCACTGAATAGAAATCTTGAGCAGAGCGTTGCTCTCCTCGAACATCGTGCACTCCTCATTCAGATGGGAATTTCAACACCTGATGATAAGTGGAAGGAACGGCTTGCATATCATGGATCCAGGCTCTTCCCAGGATGATGTTGTAAGCTAGGTCCGCATCGACAACATGAAACGTCGTCTCCTTCGCTACCCCTTCAGCAAGAGTCGTAAGAGTAATCTCGCCAAGGGTCTTCTCACTTGAATTGTGGAAACCAGAGAGAACTCGAGATATTGGCACGATCTTATCTGACAGCTGCATCTCCCTCACGACTCGTGATTGAATAATGTTCGCAGAGCTGCCCGCATCGATGAGTACTCTCTTGACGTCGAATTCTTCCACGCGCAACGTTATGACTAACGCGTCGGCATGTGGGAACTGCAATCCATCTGTATTTGAATCTTCAAATGTTATGATCTCCTCTGGTCGTGGACGTTTGGTCTTTGTGATGGAGACCTTTACATACTTCTTCGCCGTGAAGGTGACGGAATCCACTTCGATCCCCCCTGAGATAACATTGACTGTCCTCTTCGGGGAGGATGCTCGTGGAAGGCCAGATTTGTTCTGCTGAGCCTTTGCGTGGGTTTGCTTTCCCTTCTCGGTCAGGAACTCCTTCAAGAACCCCTGTTTCAACAAATGTGCAATTTCATACCTCAGGGCTTTGAAGTTTTCGGTGGTGTGACCGTGGTCGCGATGAAAGCGGCTACGTCCTTTGGAGTTATTGCGTGACTGGTCAGGGTACGGCTCGTAACGCACGTCTGACCTCTCCGTCTCCGCTTTCCCACTAGAGCCGCCGCTGAGTCCTTCCTCGGGTACCTGTTCCAATCAATTTAGCTTCGTCAATACGTACCTTTGAGTTGTAGCGGTTGTAGACGTCCGGCCAGTTGGCTGCTGGGAATTCGCGAAGGGATTCGTATAGCCTACGCGTAGCCTCTGAGCTCCTGATATCCAAACTGTTGGTGAACACGATCGCTGCCCATCTGTCTGGTACCTTGGGTAACATTATACGTTCCTGTTGCAAGCGATCCACATATTTATGGAGAGACTCGTCGGGCCTCTGCTTGATCTCGAAGATATCTTCTACGCGAGTCTCTATCTTCTGAGCGCCGGTGTGTGCCTTCACGAACAGCTCAGCCATCTTTGCGAAAGACCCAATGGAGTTTGGTGGCAACACCGAGTACCATCGTAGAGCTCCGTCCGCTAGGGATTCTACGAACTTCTTCAATTGGACAGATTCGATCTCCTCATCCTTGAGATCGCTAGCTTTTATAAAGTTGCTGAACATCATGAGATGATCATTGGGGTCGAAGAAAGGTGTCGAAGGAAGTTACTAGCAAGGAGGAAAGTGGTTATGTTGCTGCTACAGAAGAAAGGGTTAAAATGATGCAAGAACTTATTCAAGAAACTGAAAAGGTAAACCCTAGTTCTTCCATAGTTGTTGCTGTTGTTGAAAGTAGTGCAAACTTTGATCCTGTAGTAGATTTAGGAAAAGAAGAAGTAATTGAAGATAATGTGGTAGAAATATTAGAAAAATAAAATATTCAACATGCAGAGAGTGTTATGGGTGAGAAAGTAGTAGAGGAACCTGTTCCTGTGATAGTTTCTGTGAATGAGGATACTGCAAAAAGAGGGAGATATGGAGAAGTCTGCTGAACTGCTAAGGAACCTGAGAAAGAACCTGGTTCGTTCTCTGGTTCTGTGGCTGGTGATGATGCAGATATGAGAGAAATAGATGAGTATAAGGAGGAAATTCAAGAAGGTGTTGGTTTTACTGAGCCCCTAAATGTTGTTTATCTTGAGGGTACAGAGGAAAATCCAACTCCTCAATTGAGGGTTCCTCTAGTGAGACAGACAGAGGTTGTGGTGGTAGAGGACCAAAAGAAGAAGTTGGAGAAAATGCCTATGGTGGAGGTTCAGTCAAAAGTAGCATAGAAACGAAGGTTAGTCAAAGGAGGTGAACATATGGAGAGTTCCAAAGTTGGGAGTTTTGGTGATTTTGATGAAGGTATGGGAGAAAGCAGTAGAAAGACTGCAAGCCATGCTAGTATACCTGTGACCCGAGGTTTTGTCAGAGAACAGCTGGAGAAGGCTGGTGAAGAACCTAAGGTGCGTGGAAAAGGCTCTAAGGTTAAGCTGGTAAGTGGTGATGACAAGTAAGAAAAGAAAAGAAGAGTGGAGTACTTTAGGAGGTTACCCTGGTGACAGGTAAAATTCTTACCTACATGGAGTTGGAGGGTATGAATCAGCTAGGTGAAAAGCTGAGTGCCCAGGGTTGGTTGAACCTGTTTCGTGATGGGACTAGAAAGCTGCGAGAACAGGAGGTTCGAGAATTTTACTTAAATTTTACTGTGAGTGAGGGGATAGTGACCACAATTGTCAAAGGCTTGGTGATTCAGTTCGACTGCAATGAGCTTGGTGTGATTTTAGGAGTTCCTTCTCAGGGCTATAGCAAGCTTTTGGCCGACAAGAGGAGATGGTGTGTCTGCTTTTGAGGTGACCCACAAATTTATAGGGATACCTAGACTGGCAAGGATTACACAAGTTAAGAAGAAGGCTATGCAACACTTCTATCAGCTGTTGTTCGAATTTGTACTTAAGAACCTACTTCAGAGGTCAGTAAGACGCAGTGACGCCAACTTTCTTGATCTGACCTATGTAGATCTGCTGGATAGAGAGGTTCGTATAAATCCGTCTGACTTAATGATAAAGCACATAAGTAGGGTGGCTGATATGGAGCTAGGAAAACATACATGTATATGGTTTCTTTTTGGGCAAGGTGTTTGAGTTCTTTGGGGTGCCCGTTGCAAAGTGGACTGAGCCTGACCACAATGACATGTTTGGGAGGAACATTTTAAAGTCCTGTGATTATGTGTTGGATGGTGAACCTGCTGATGAACCAGTACATGTGGAAGATGATGCTGATGAGATGCCTGCTACTAGAGTGGACATAAGAATAGAGGGTTTCCGGAGGCAACTTGGGAGGAAAAATGATGAGCTGCCTTGGTTGCATGCATAGAATACCAGGGTGGATGCTGAGCTAGAACGTGAACGTGAACGTGAAGGAAACTCGCGTCGTCTTGCCAAGTTGATTGCTCATTTTAATATCCCTGATATTCTCCAATTCTGAACCAGTCCATTCCTCAGTCCCTTTAAGTTGGTTCTTATTATTGGCCTGTTAATAGAATTATTACTTTTTGGTTTGTAATATTTGAATGTTTATTGGGATGTTTTAAGTCGGTTTGGCGCATATTTTGTTAAAATATTCTTTACTGTATTTTCTGATGTTTAATGTCTGAAACAGGTTCATGACTTGAGAGATTAGGTAGATGCCTATGGCACTAGAGTCAACTTGACTTAATTTAAGTTGAGCAGGTTCATACACTGTGTACTTTTTTATGATTCCAAAAGGTGAAAATTAGGATGTTGTTTTGATTATTTTATATTTGTAACCTAATTTTTGCCTAACCGTTTTACCCTGGTTCATTGTTTAGTGTAGTGATTATATATACAGGTTCTTGTGCTAATAACCTCGGTGAGACAACATTGTTTGTCATCATCAGAAAGGGAGAATTTGTTGAAGTATGGTTTCAATGAATGACAAAGGACATGGCGCTGAGTGGACAATGAAAAGGTTCACAGTAGAAGTTAACGACAAAGTTGTTTAAGTTGTTGTTCGAGTTCAAGACGAAGAAGGAAATAAGAGCAGCTGAAGTCGTTGCCTTAATCCTGGTTGAAGAAGAAAAAAGTTAGAAGCGGCGCTGAATAAGAAGAGTTTACTTATCAGAAAAGGATTGAAGACTTAGGCAAAACAACTTAGGTTTCATATAAGGAGAGTTGTCAAACCTTATTAGAAACGGATTCCTAATCATAACAAGAGGTCCAAGCTAAGGCGGAGAAGGATTTCGAGAACTCTATAAATACAAGTTGTTTTGGCCAGAATATTTTGTGCACTCAAGAATCCTCAACAGAGCAAATCAAGAGAAATTATTCGTGAGAGCTATTGTGTGCAAGAGCAGAAGCAAGGCAGCAGAACCTGAAGGAGTTGGAATTTCATAGGCTTAGTCTGTTGTGTCTAGTTTCTGTTATAGGCTATCGAGTTGTAATCATATTAGCTTATTTAGAAGTAGAAAGAAAAGATTACTTTTGGTGAGGTAGTTTCAACCTTACAAGCTATAATGAATCTTGGAAAGTTCTAGGTACTAAGAGTGTTAGTTCCTTGATTGCATTGCATTGTAATCTAAAACTTGCTCGGTATATATTCCTTTAGTGGAATGTATAAATCCCAAGAGTTTTTGATTCCTTGAGCAAGGATTCTTCCACGTAAAATTCTCTATGTTGCTTATATTCGGCATTAAGTTTAAGTTTTAGAGATAGGTGAAACTTGCAAGTAACTTGGTTCTTTGTGAGGTAGGCGATCAAGTTGAGAGTAAGTCTTAGAGTTCGAAAATTGGGTAAGGACACTATTTACCCCCTCCCTTTAGTGTCTTACAAGAGTACATCAGGTACAACAATTGATATGTCGATGGATTTTGTGATGGGGTTACCACGGTTGAGGGGTCGGCATGATAGCATCTTTGTTATGGGCGACCAATTTTCCAAAATGGCTCACTTTATCCCGCGTACGAAATGTGATGATGCACAATATGTTGCTACTTTGTGTATTTCGCATGTATTAAAACTGTGTGGTGTGCCTCGCATTATTGTGAGCAACCAGGACTTTAAGTTGTTGACATTTTTAAAGATCATGGCGAGTTTTTATTGAATCACATCTTCTTTATTTTGTTCATAATCAACTTCTTCGATAATCTTTAAATGCTACAGTTTTCGTCTTTTCTTATTGAACATTTCTTTTGAGACGGGTTTTCTCAGAAGCAATCAAGTTTCCTCAAAGTTCATCATAAGACAAGTTATTAAGATTGCCTTCTTCAATTTTAATTTCTTTTGGTTGCCTAGCCGTAGAAAGACTCCAAAGAATCTTTCTGACTTGTTCACCATTTGTGTACACTTTTCTAAGAGATTTTAATTTATCAAGGACTTTGTTGAACATGGCAAACATTTCTTCGATGGACTCTCCTTCATTAATTTGAGAAAGTTAATACTCATAAACCAACAGATTTATCTTGGTTTCTTTCTCTTTGCTCAATCCTCTATAAGTTACTTCAAGTTTATCCCATATCTCCCTAGCAGTTTCGCAACTTGAAATATTCTCATATTGTTTACCACTGATAGCATTGTATAACAAATTATTGGCTTTGTTATTCAACTGAATAACTTTCCTTTGTTCATTTGTGTAATCATCTATATAAAATTCAGTAGCAACAGATGAAGTTTCACCCTCAGCTATCTTCACAGGTTTGGTCAGAAGTAGAGCACATGGCCCTTTCTTAACAACTTACAAAAAACTTAGAGCCAAAGGATTGAACGAATATTTCCATTCAAACTTCTCCACGACTATAATGTTGACCATTGCATTAGGGATGCCTCATGGTAGAAGTTTCTTCTTGAAGTAGAGCTCCATTGACAATGTGCCAAGATATAGTGTTTTCTCACTTGGAGTTAAGCAAAAAAAAAAAAAAAGAATAATGTGAGATCTAGCTGTGATACCAATTAAATTACAAGAGAAGGTTGGGGAAGTGAATTTTTTCTTTAATAAACTTTAGTTGGCTTAGGGATTTAAACTTAAAGAGAAAGCAGTAAAGTTTGAAAGGTAAATCACAGAAATTGAAGGGTAGAAAAGTAAAGATGATACACGATATTTTTATATTGGAGAACCTATGTGGCTCCTAATCCAGTCCTCTTGAATCGAAAGATATGCCTCACCCCTTAGTTCCAAATACAAAACTTTGTGTATTGTCATGCACCACCAACGATTTGCTAGTTGTTTTTGTCTATCAGGCTCACCGGTAACAATGTTTCTAGTTTTCTAGCTCAACAGAAGAACTACCTTGACAAAACTATTATCTCTACTACATTCTTCTCTTTTGTTTCTTTCGAACACTTGTAAATCCTCAAGATTAGAGCGATATTATATAAGTAAAAGACAGAGATGTAGTAGAAAATAAGTGCAAGCGTAAGAGTTGTTCAGTCCATGTCAATATATAAGATGTTCATATTTTCTTGTCCAAGAGTTACCATTGAGCTTGAGATCTTGATTGATTTCTTGTAAGACAGACTTCCTTGAAATCAGCACCTTGACTGATTCTGAAGATAGATGTTTGTGCCTTAAGAAAATAGATAATTCGACCCAAGTGATTTGATCATCTTTGAAGGTTATTTGATTCCTTTAGAGTGAATAACGTAAGAGCTTTCAAAAAATTACTTTTGATCCACGATCATAGTTAACCTTCTTTTGTCCTTAATCATTGAATGTGATTCTAGATCCTTTTACTTCTAGAGATAGCTTTTCTTTCTTGATTGCTTCCGTGTCTCCATATACCAGAATTTAAATAGTAATCTGTGACTTTCTATCTTTTATGCCTCAATCATCTTAATAATCATCCTGGTTGTGATCTCTACTATTTTCTTCCTTTGGAGGAACTCGTACTACGTTAGCGTTTGGACATAGATTTGGTTGAAGCTTGAAAATCTAAGTTGAAAAATAATTTTTGAAACTTGAAGTTGTGTTTGGACATATATTTCACTTGAAAAAGAGTAAAATTTTTGTGAATGATTTTCTCAAATCTCCTAAAAACTTGTTGTGAAGTAAAGTTCTCAAGTTTTATAAACGAACGAGTCATGTATATTCCTTTATTACCTTACTAAGAGTCACAAGTTAAGTATTGTCATTGTCAAAATACAATCTAACAATAATTTCAAATATTTAAAATCAAAGGGTACGACTTAACGATTAATAAAGAGCTAAAAATATCAGAACATACTGCTTGGAATCTCATCAAAGTCAAAAAAGCTTTCATATGACATATGTAGCTCCATTCAATTCTTGAGAAAACTTGAGAACATAATAACTTATGAAACTCAATCCGCAACTGTATGTTCTATATCACCTGAGAACACTAGTATTAATAAGCCTTAGTTAATTAATGCTAACATATAGTTCCTAATGTACATAAGTATTGTAGTATATTCAGGTGTCAAAACTCGCCACACTGCTTCTAATTCTTCTTCATTTTTATCATTGGCTTCACTGTTTGAAATATCCATTTCTTCAAAGATCCTGATTGTTTCCCTCTCGCTTTCTATGGTCAGCAAAATTTCTGAGTATCAAGTGAATATATGTAAATTTACACTAATGGAAAACCATAGTTAAAAGAAATTTCTATAAAACATGCCGTGCATATATTACATATTTCATCTGCCTATCTATATGTTCATCCAACTGTAAATTGATCTAGAGAACTAAAATAGATTTCTAAGCTAAACTATTAGTATATGAAAATATATATCCAAAATTACATTTAACATTATAAGTACCAAATATGTTAACCAGGCTGTTAATTAGGATTAACTGTAATAGGGGTAAATTAGTAAATTTCCCATGTTCGATTATTAGTTAAACAAGGCGGTTAGATTTTTAAAAGTTTGTTACAACTTATCCTAACTACCACTATTGTGTATATAAGCCTCTAAGGCTCCTACTCGATTAATACACTGAAATATGATTTCTCTTCTCTTCCTCCTTGATTCCTCTTTACTTTAGTTCATCATCTGCATCATCTAATCACGTTTAATGACATGGTATCAGAGCATTTCAGACAGATAAAGAAATCTGGAACTGAGCCTTGATTCTGGTAACATGTTTCTTATACATTTTCGTTCTTTTTTCTTTTGCTCTTAATTGTTAAGAAATTGTTCCAGAATAAGTCTTTCGTGCGTATTCAATGGCTTTGAATAATAATGATCAGGGTAATGGGCTTCTAGCTTTACATCATAATCATCCCTTTTACCTAAAATCAAATGATATTAGTGAAATTTCTTTAATCTCTGTGTATCTGACTGGAAGTGAGAATTACTCATCGTGGAGTAGATCCATGAGGATTGCTTTACTAGGCAGAAACAAACTAGGATTAGTAGAAGGTTCTTCTAAGAAAGAAACTTATGAAGAAAGTCTATGGACTCAGTGGGGGAGGTGTAAGGCCATTGTTTTGTCACGGCTTATGAATTCTGTATCAAACACTCTTCTTGGTGGTATCATCTATGCCTTAAATGCTTATACAGTTTGGGAAGATCTTAGAGAGAGATTTGACAAAGTAAACGACTCAAGAACCTTTAATCTGCATAAAGAGATAGCTTCTTTAACTCAGGGAACAAGTTTTGTGGTTGTGTTCTTTTCTAAACTGAAGGATATGTGGGATAAATTTGATGCTCTAGTTCCAACTCCATGGTGTGATTGTGATAAATCAAAAGATTTTAAGGCATATGTGCAGAGACAATCAGTTTCTTATGGGCTTAAATGACTCATATCTTTAAGAAAGAAGCCTGATCTTGCTTATGAGTCCACTTCCTACTGTGAATCAGGCATATTCCATGATTTTCAGTTATGAGAACCAAAAAGGGTGTACATCAAATGCAGGAATTCTTGGAAATGCATCTGTTATTGCTAGTCTGGATCAAGTTGTTATGTACATCAAAGCTAAGGGAAATCACGGAGCAAAGAAGTATAAGAAGCAGACCAAGAACTTGTATTGTGACTTCTGCAAGTTGACAAATCACACAAGAGATGGCTATTGGAAGCTGAATGGATACCCTCCAAATTTTAAGAAAAGGAAAATTATCAGTTGATCTGTCTATAATGTTCAATTAGAGGATCACGACATTGTAGGATATCAGCCATCAGGAGCAATGACACATTTAGGAGGCTATATCTTTACACCAAAATAGTATGCACAAATTCTGCATATGCTAGGGTCTAGCAACACTAATTCTGTATCAGCTGCCAACATTGCAGGTACTAGTCATGCTCTTCTTGTATTTGTTGGATCACAAGAGTAGATCATTCACACTGGGGCCACTAATTATATGGTCCCAGATATTTGTCACTGTTATATAAGGCCTCTATGCAGCTAGTTAATCCTAAGAAGGTGTTTCTACCTAATGGGGACACTGTGTGTGTAACTCACACTGGTTCTAACAACATAGCAGGGGACAATATATTGAGCAATGTATTTCATCTACCACAATTTTAATACAATTTACTTTCAGTATCACAAGTAACAAAAGATCTTAGATGTTCGGTCACTTTCTACCTAAACTTTTGTGTATTCCAAGAGCTTTACAATGGGAAGGTGAAGTTAATTGGTAGAGAGAAGAATGGACTATATCTGATGCTGCAGCAAGGAAATAATAAATCAGAAGCACAGAGTGTTACTGCTTAATTGAGTAATCAAGACATCACACTGGGACAGAAGGCTTGGACATGTGTCTACGGTGTTCTTAAAAGAGTATTTCTAGTTGACAATACTATAGTTTGTAAAGTAGTTGATAATTGTGCAGTATGTCCTGGTGCCAAACAAACTATACCTCTTTTTCCTAGTAGCACTATCATAAGTAAAAATGCATTTGATTTGATACAGGTTGATGTCTGGGACCTTACAAAGTTCCTAAATATGATGTATTAAGTACTTCTTAACAATAGTTGATGTATGTGTTGTGCTTCAGACCTTCTTTACTCAGGTCAGAACTTTATTTAACTGTCCATTCAATATAATAAGGACTGAGTATGGAGTCTCAACTCAATAAAGTGATATGTTCAAACACCTTGGGATGATTCATCAAAAGACATGTATGTATACACCACAGCAGGATGGTGTTGCAGAAAGAAAATACATACATGTCTTGAAGTAACTAGGGAAATCAGATTTCGAGCCAATATCCCTTTAAAATTTTGGGGTCACTATGTATTGGCTGTTGTATATCTTATATACAGAATTCCATCCTCAACTATAGGATATGCTACACCATTTGAAAAAATATATCACATAAAACCTTCACTACAGCATCTGAGAGTCATAGGATGTCAGTGCTTTTCAAAAGTTGTTCAACCACAGGACAAGCTGCAGTCTAGAAAAGTCATAGCTATATATATAGGCTATTCAGAAGACCATAAGGGATATATTCTCTTTGATCCCTCAAACAAAAACTTCTTTGTAAGTAGATATGTCATCTTCAAGGAAAACATATTCCCATTCAAACAAACCTCTCCTACATCTCCTCTATATCTTGAAAATTCTATTAGTGATGAAACATACAGTTCATATCAACCTCCACCAATACCAGTCAATAACCCAAGGAAAGATGAGGTGCTACTACAAAACAAAGAACCTGCACCTAGCATACAGCCTCAAGAACTACCAGAAGAACTTGCTATAGCACCAGACACACCACAACATATTCAGGCACTAAAACAACCTATTCAGGCACCAGCTCCTCCCTTGAGACCACCAAGAACTAAGAATCCTCCAATATGGATGAAAGATTTTGTTTGATTAGGCATACACAACATTGTGCTCTATTCTATGAAAACCTACCTTGGTTATGATCAGTTGTCTTCAAAATATCAAATTTCTATTTTTTCAATTAAAGTTGAACCTACCAGCATTAATCAAGCTACTGAAGATCCTAGATGGGTTGAAGCTATGAAAACTGATAAAAGCCCTTAAGAATAGCAAAACCTAGACTATGGTGACACTACCTAAGGGGAAAAGACCAATAGGTTGCAAATGGATCTACAAGATTAAATACAAATCGATAGGAGAAATAGAAAGGTTCAAGGATAGATTGGTTGCAAAAGGCTTTAGCCAGATAGAGGGGGTTGATTACAAAGAAACTTTCTAACCAGTTGTTAAGATGGTTACAGTCTGGACCATTCTGTCCATTGCAACAGCTAAGTATTGGCACATACATCAAATGGATGTATACAATGCCTTTCTACAAGGTGACTTGTATGATGAGATATATACGGACCTGCCTCAAGGATTTTTGGGTCAAGGGGAGAACAAAGTATGCAGACTCACAAAATTTTTGTATAGGCTCAAACAGGCTCCAAGACAGTGGAATGAAAAATTCTCTTAAGCATTGAGAAGGATGCAGTTCCGTTAAAGTTAATTGGATCATTCCTTGTTCACCAAAAGGACCAACAATGGAATTCTAGTTGTACCGGTCTATATAGATGACATGCTAATCACAGGACATAGTCTGGAATTGATCAGGGAAACCAAAGATAAGCTGCAGAAGGCATTCAAAATGAAGGATCTATGGGAGCTTAAGTATTTCCTAAGTATTGAATTTTCTAGATCTAAGAAAGGCATTCTAATGCACCAAAGGAAATACTTATTGAAACTCATATCTGAAACTGGTCTCAGTATTGCTAAACCAGCAACCACACCCATTGACCCCAACATAAAACATACCTCCAGAGAGTATGATAAAAATCTGAAGTGTATTACTCTAATGATTGACAAACCTCTGCCTGATCCTACTGTTTATCAAAGGTTGATAGGAAAACACATATATCTAACTGTTACTAGACCTGATATTGCATATAGAGTACAAACACTAAGCCAGTTCCTTCAGCAACCAAAAGAATCTCATCTAGATGCAGCAATAAGGGTAGTCAGGTATAAAAATCAGCCTGAGCAAGGAGTGTTACTGTCCAGTCATCCTATCAAGAATATTAGAGCCTACTGTGATGATGACTAGGCAGCCAACATTTTCTCTAGGAAATGTGAGACTGGCTTTATGGTGAATCTGGGAGACTCACTAGTGTCTTGGAAATAAAAGAAACAAACCACTGTGTCTAGAAGCTCAACTGAAGCAGAGTATAGAAGCATGACTTTTATATCTACTAAGCTTATTTGGCTAGTGTATCTTCTCACTGAGACTGGTATCAAATGTGAACAGTCGGTAAAGGTGTTCTTGTTTATGCCTAAAATCAGTCGCCTATGTTAAACAATTAATTAAGAATGAGGTCACAAGCAATACAGTAAATATGACAGAAAAGTAAATAAGTAGTCTTATTCCATGCGAATAGCCGGATTCTGTAGTGAATCATGATGATGTACAGTACAATGTAAGGAGGGGTATTTATAGTAGTGGATACCCTATCCTAATTAAGGTAAAATACTACGACTAATAAGGCTATGCTCCTATAACTCAAGATGGTGGTATATTCGAAACCTTAACTAAGAGACTGTAACCCTAAGGCGGCAGGATGTATGCCTTTTGCCCTATGCCCGTACTACATAAACAATTGTAACTATCCCTTGTGCCCGGTGACTTATAATATAAGTATAGTCTCGCTAGCTGGACTAGTATCCCCGTAATAATATGTGGCATATTTTTCCCACACAGTCAGCCCCCCAACTTGTTGAGTACTGACGCAAGCAGTCAGGAAGTGAAATAGGCGTGGAAGATGGATGTGAAAAGATATCTCACTGACTCCTTGAGACTCGCAGTCTCTTTGACCAAGAATGATACAGATTTCTTTTAGAACTCCACGTGCTTTCATCAGATTGGTTGATACCGATTACATGCACCTTTCCAGGAATTGCTATTAACTGCTCCGAATCTTTTCATATCTCTAGCAATAATGATGCTTAACCGTTTCATATGTCATCCTTATCTCTTTTCTGCCTATAAATAGAGACTTTGTGACAGTGGAAAAATCACAAACTCCTCTTCAAAAAATATTTCACTTCTTCAGCAATTTCTTATGATAGTGAGAAACTTTTCTTTCTTAAAAAATGTTTACCTTTAACCTGTTTTAATATTCCCATAAAACCTTCTTCGTTTCGAATGGATGATGTATGAAGAAGCTATAGGAGAAAATGCGTCTGCAGTTACCTCCTTTCTTTTCTTCGTCCTCTAGGAAACAAATGAAGTCCCCCGATTCATGAAGTTTGATCAGGATTCTAACGACATCCTTTGGGATGTCTTCATTGTGTCATGTAATTTAATTACGGTGCGCTCATCTTCTAACACAGCGGTTGCTGTGATATTCTTCTTGTCATACGGGGTCATGACACTTAGCCCTTTCAGCTTCCACGCGACTTCTCTGCCTGGATTTCTCTGGTGCTTAGATTGCCTCTTTGACAGAGTAGGGTGGAAGCCTACTTTTCTGACTCTGTTTCATGGAAGGCAAGAGAAGAGAGCTCTGGGTCACGAGCGGACTAGCGAGTCGCCAAGCTCTAACTCCGCTTACGGCTCTGGGCTATCTCTTGGTTCTACTGGTTCGATCGTGTCGCCGTTGTAATGCTCCATCGGTCGTTGGATGTGGGATGCCTAAGGGAAGAAGCTCCCTTGTGGTAGGTTTCCAGCTCAAACCTCTCTGTTCCTGGTGAGCTTGTGTTTGTGCTTAATGATCTGCAGGGCTGTACACTCTGGTTTGACCAGTTGATGTTGACTCGGATGGTCAAGTTTTCTTTCTAGGCTCAGCGACGAGTCTTCAATTTTCTCTTTAAATTCAGCGGCAAGATGGAGGAGGTTAGGCTTGTAATCAAACGCTTTCGAGGTCCCTTTCTTTGATCAAGTAGACGGGCTCTGGTTGCACCAACGACTACATGCCTTGAAGAAATGCTCGGGACCGATATATCTCGAGCTTCCAGAATAAAAGAAGAACTCCGGACTGTTTACGGCTTGTAGCTAGAATCTAGATGAAGGATTTTCAGCCATGTTAATCCTGAGAAGCTCTTTGTTTTTAGTCGTCCCTTCCCTTTTTTTTCTACAATTATAATGAACAAATATTGTATTCAGGAAGAACTAATTGTATATTATGAGCCTACAGACTGTTTGTTACTAATAAAATGATCGTTCATCAATAATTTTATACGTACCTGTGTAATTACATGTTGCGTAATGTGTAGTCAAGCAGTAAATAGGAGACTATAACCCTAAGGCGGCAGGATGTATGCCCTTTGCCCTACGCCCGTACCGCTTGAACGGTCGTAACTTGTAGAACCAGCATGTATCCCTTGCACCCAGTGACTTATGAGATAAGTCTAGTCTCGCCAGCTGGACACGTATCCCCATATTAATAGGTGGCGTATTTTTGCCAACATAGTTCTAAGATAGCAAAGCTGCTATGCAAATTGCAGCAAACCCTGTATTCCATGAGAGGACAAAGTACATTGAAATCGACTACCACTTTATGAGGGAAAAGATCTTGGAAGGACTGATTACAACTCAATACATTTCAACTAAAGATCAACCACCAGATGTTCTCACTAAAGGGCTGAATCGAGTACAACATGCTTACTTATGTTCCAAGCTAGGATTACTCAATGTGTTTACCATATAGCTTGAGAGGGAGTGTTAAACATGATGTTAATTACGATTAACTGTAATACGGGTAAATCAGTAAATTTCCCATATCCAATTATTAGTTAAGCTAGGCGGTTAGGTTTTTAATAGTTTGCTACAGTTTTTCCTTACAACCACTACTCTGTATATAAGCCTCTAAGGCTCCTACTCGATCAATACACTGAAATATGATTTCTCTTCTCTTCCTCCTTGATTCCTCTCTTCTTTAGTTAATCATCTGCATTATCTAATCACATTTAATGACAAAAAGCACTTACATTTTTGCAATCTTTGAGGTTGAAGAAGTCGTAGCATTTGTTACCCTTGTCTTTTTGGTTCTCTTTCCTTTTCCTCTTACAACCAACATTCTTTTTGTGGTTTTCGATACTTGAATCTTCTATGGTCGAGAAATTTGTAGCTGGATCTTTACCGATTGAGTGGAATTCCAATTATATTCATCTTCAACTGAAGAGAGCCTTTTAGTACTGTGTGGGCGAAAATACGCCACCTACTATTATGGGGATTCGAGTAAAGCTGGTGAGATTAGACTTATCCCATCACTCACCTGGCGCAAAGGACACACGCATGTTCTACGAGTTACGATCGTTCTGGCGTTGTGGGCATAGGACAAAGGGCATACATTCTGCCGCCTTACGGTTACAGTCTCCTAGTTAGGGTTTTGTATATACCACCGCCTTGAGTTATAGGCCTATATCCTTATTAGTCATTGTATTTTATCTTAATTAGGACAGGGTATCAACTACTATAAATACTCCTCCTTATATCATATTTTACATCAACGCGATTCACCTCAGAATTCGGCTATTCTCAATGAATAAGACTACTTTACTTTTCTTGCTCATTATTTCTCTCTTTTACTTATTCAATTTTCCATCATATTTACTGTATTTCTTGTAACCTCATTCTTAATTAATTATTTAACCTAGGCGACCGATTTTAGGCATAAATAGTTTGGTACCCACCGTGGGGCCCAGGCAATTGTAGGTATTCTACGAAGGAAAAGGCACAATTATGTCTGATGATAATAGCAACGTTCTAAAGAACACAACAGACGCAGAAGAAGAATCTATGAAGGATCCTAGTGGTCCAAGCATTCAGTCAAAGGATCCCGTTGAGCAATCAAAAGACCCTTCCCGAGAGCCGATCTATGTCGACAGCGATGGCGAAGGCAACCAACTGCAGAAAGGTAATACTGGATTCCGAGGTTTTCTGGTTAATCTCCTCAACACTATGTCAGAGCAATAGTAGCGAAACTCGAACAATGTGGTCGAGGGGATATCCCAGAAGCTAGGAGCGATGTGTGCTGGATCGTCTCAGAGGCCAGCATCCACGCGAGGACCAGTTCCCAGGAACCATTCACCAGCATTTGCCCCTAACCACAGGAATAACATGGAGGCCCCCCTGAAGGATCACTAACAATCAACAATCAAGACCTTAAGGGAGCGCCTGTCATCCAGGATCTCATAAAGGAGATGAAGTCCATCCATGACCGGATTGGTAATGTGCTGGGTGCTCCACCCCAGGTTACCACGATAGATGAGTAGAAGTTTTATAAGCATGACTACAAAGCAAGTGATGCACCGGTCTGCATACTAAAGCACTTCCGTCTGCCGGATAACTTGAACTATAATGGAACAACTGATCCAGATGAGCATATTGATGCGCACTACATGACTATAAAGAGTAACGAGATCACCGAGGAGGAGATTCAGTCTGCTCTAGTGAAAAGGTTCAGCTCAACTCTGACCAAAAGTGCCCTTGCTTGGTACACTCAGCTACCAATGGGCTCCATTGAGTCATTCACTCAGATCAGGGACCTATTCGAGAAAGCATATTCTGGTGCTCGCAAGTGGGAGAAGCGCATGGAGGACATCTTTGAGATCCTTCAGTATGACGACGAACTGCTGAAGGACTGCCTTGACAGATTCTAGCGGGAATGCATGGAGCTTCCTCCTGTCCCCAATAATATTGCCGTTGTAGTTTTCGGCAAAAGTCTGAACTCGAAAGGGTCGTTAGCTACCAGGGAATTACAGTGGAGTTTGACTCAACATTCTGTGACAACACGGAGTGCATTTTATCAGAGGTACACTGAAAAGCTTCACTTGGAGCTAGACCATTCCTAAAACCCCGATGGTGAAAGAAAAAATAGAGTAGGGAGTCCCTTTCGAGAAAGTGAGGGGTATGGTAGAAGAATAAAAGCAAAGGTCAAGAATCAGGCAGGAAGTGGGAGGTAGAGCAGTTCCCAGGGATCTGGATCCCAAGAAAAGCGGGCAGAGTTTCGTAGCTTCAAAGATTTTTGTGTACGAGTCAACGCCGTAGACTTATTTTCCAATTACTTTAGAAAACTAGGTCCTAGGGTCCGATGGCTACCTATCATAAAAGAAACAACAGGAAGACATAACAAATCCGCAAATAGAGTGTCTGGACAGCACCACTGTTCTGAATTTCAACCTAATTTTCAGAGTGTAGTTCAAAGTTATAGACTTTGTGGTCTCATAAAAATTTTAGATATATGTCTTAGGGTTCTAGAAAATTTTGAATCATCTCAATATCAAATTTGTACAAGAAGTTATGCTCAAACTACTAACAGCTGTCTGAAGATAAAAATAATTTTCCAGTTTTTGAAACATTTTGTGCTACTATTTTGGACATCGTTTACCGTGTTCTTAGCACCAAATTAAGCACATATACGGTCAGCTTTATTCCATACAAGTTACCCACAAGAATCATCAATTTTGGAACTAAAAAAAGCATCAAAAGCTACAAGACACATGCCTTGCTAAAAGAAAGGTTTAGCCTTACATACCTTTGATGTTTCTTGCTTCTAAACCTTGTTTCCCTTGAATTCCACACTTTCTAAATCCTAAACAAGCTATAACATAGCATTTAGTGTACTTTACTTGGCCATGAAGTAACTCTAAAATTCAAACTATAGACTAAATTGAAGGTAGCATAACGTTAGCTTAATCGCGTAGAGCGTTTTGACGCAATCCGTCTTCAATTTTGAGTTACGATTGGCGTCCTTCCTTCAAAATCATAAAAGTGGATTAAACCTTCATGGGAGCACTATTTATATCGTGATGTTTCTGGAAAATTTCGAGAAAGAGAAGTATCTCTCTTTTATAATAAAAACATTTCATTTCTAGCCCTCTTTTGCACTTATGCCCCTTTTTCTGGTCTGACTTCTGATACTCATATCTTTTCATCAAGACATTCTGTGAACAAACCGTTAAAAGTGTTGGAAACTACACTCCAATATCTTCAATTTGGTATATGATATGTCCCCAAAAGACTTTATATAACACATGAAATTAATTGCTGAAAAAGCTTCGTTACAAGACAATTCCTTAGTCGGTTTTTCCACAACTTAAATATGATTTTTCCCAAACTTTATGTTCAGCATATAAACATCATGTATGGTCATATTATGACTTTAAACTCACTTAAATCATTCCTAACATGTCATTAGAATGATATACATCACTTTAGACATACGAGGTGTAACAATCTTCTCCCGTTAGGAACATTCGTCCTCGAATGTTAAATGAAGTATGTAGAAGCATTAAGCAACGATCTGTTGCATACTTGAAGTGGTGAAGAGGTGGATATTTGGCTGTCATATCATTTTCAGCTTGCCAAGTCATTTCCTCTATGTTATTGCTTCGCCATAGCACCTTAACTGAACGAATGTCTTTCTTCCTTAGTCTACGAATCTGCCTATCTAAAATTGCAACTGGCACCTCTTCATAAGTTAATTGCTCTGTGATCTGTACATCATCTACTGGTACCACTCTAGAAGGATCTCTGACACATTTTCTGAGCATAGAAACATGGAATACTGGACGTACCTCCTAAAGATCTGCTGGAAGGTTTAACTCTTAGGCTACACGCCCAACTTCCCTGATAACCTGATATGGACCAATAAATCTAGGGCTAAGCTTCCCCTTCTTTCCAAATCTCATAACGCCTTTCATAGGTGATACTTTCAGGAATACCCAATCGCCAATCTGAAATTCTGAATCTCGACGCCGTTATCTGCCTCGGACTTCTGTCTGCTCTGCGCTGCTAATAATATTTACCTGATCAACTTAACTTTATCAACTACTTGTTGGATTAAATCTGGACCGATCAATTGAGACTCGCCAACCTCGCACCATCCTATAGGAGACCTGCATTTTGTAAGATGTTGTTAGTTCATTATATGTTTGTGACCTATCTTTGCCTAACTGTTATTACCCTGGTTCGTGGTTAGTGGTTGATTTTTACAGGTTCTTGAGCGTATAAACCCTCGGTGAGACAATATTTTTTGTCATCATAAAAAAGGGGGAATTTGTTGAAGGAGAAGTTTTGAAGATGACAGAGGACCTGGTGCTAAGCGGACCACGAAAAGGTTCACAATTGAAGTAAGAAGACCAGCTGTTCAACGAGATAATCAGGTCAGAGTTGAAGAAGGAAAGAAGAGAACAGCTGGAGTCAAAGTTCCAATCCTACCGGAAGTAGAAGTAGCAAGAAGCGATGCTGAGAACGACGCGGTTCCTAAACGAAAATGGATTAGAAACTAAGGAAAATTAACTTAGGGTTTAAATAAGGAAATATGGGTAACCTTGTTTAAAACTGATTTCAAAGAGGAAAAGGATTCCTAAACTTAGTTAGATCCGGCTAAGTCTAGTGCCTATATATACAAGTTAATTTGGCCAAATTCAGTACGCACAAAAGATATCTCAATATAGCATATCAAGTACAATCAGATCGTGAGAAGCTTTGTGTGCAAGAACAAACGCTGAGCAGCAGAACCTTACGAAGTAGCAGTTTCATAGTTAAGTCTGTTGTTATAGTTTCTTTGTTATAGGCTATTGAGTTATAATCTATCAGCTTGCTTAGAAGCATTAAGTAGAGATTACTTTTTGAGGTTAAGTAGAGGTAACCTTACCAGCTAACGTGTAGCTGTGAAGGTTCTAGGTACTAGGGGATTCTAGTTCCTTGATTACATTACGTTGTAGTCTAAAACTTGCTCGGGTTTTCCTTTAGTGGAAGAGTTAAATCCCAAGAGTTTGGGTCGTGGTTTTTTATCCCTTGAGCAAGGATGTTTCAACGTAAAAATCTTTGTGTTCTTTACCTTTTCGCAATTTGTTTAGCTTCAGAGATATGTAAAACTTGCAAGGAACCTGGTTCTTTGTAAGTTAGGCACTAAAGTTTAAAGGCAAGTTTTAGGATTCAAAAATTAGGTAAGGACACTATTCATCCCCCTCTGGTGTCTTACGAAGGTGCACCAAGTGCAACAAGTGGTATCAGAGCAGGTTCTCTCGGAAAAAGATTAATATCTTGAGAAGGATCTGAACAATGAGTGCACCACCATTCATGCCCGAAGGACACTCTATCAGCAAGCCTCCATAGTTCAACGGTCAACACTGCAAATTATGGAAGTTTAGGATGGAAATCTTTCTATAAGCAGAAAATTATCAGCTATGGAGGATTACACAGAATGGTCCCTTGATTCCCACAAAGATTGATACATCAGGGAACAAAGTTCAAAAGTTTGTAGAAGAACTTAATGAAAAAGACTTCAAACTACTTCAGATGAATGCTGAAGCCATGAATATTCTTCAGTGTGGACTAGGACTTAATGTATGTTCACGTTTTCCCAAGTGCTCAACTGCAGAGGAAATCTGGGATACGCTAGACAGTATATACAATGAAGAAACTGCAAAGTCAGAAGAGAGTTCAGTCAAGGTCACTCCTGTTAAGAATAGCACTACAAAGAATTTGAATCACTCAGGATGCTTCAGGTGTGGTGAAAGAGACCATGTTATTAAACATTGTCCAACATGGGGACCTTGTGAAAGTGATGAAAAAGAAGAAGAATCAGAAGATGATTCTCCATTAGCACTTATGGCTCTTAATGATGAACCTTCCAATGATGATTCACCTGAGGTAAGTCTCGATGAACTAAAACCTAGACTTCATAATTGCTCTCCTATGGAATTAAATTTGCTTGCCTTGACTTTAATTGAAGAGATTGAAAACTTGAGGTCTGAGAAGGAACAAGCACTTTTTGAGAAGGACCAACTAATGTTAGTTGTATCTGATTTGTCAATGAAAAATAAAAACTTGGAGAAAGCTAAAATTGATCTTAAAAGGAATTAATGGCTAGTGAAACTCAAGTTTTTGAACTAAATCAGAAAGTCTCAGCCCTCAAATTAGAAAGTCTTCAATTAAAGGAACATGTGCTTTGTGAGAAGAAGCTAGTCTCTACACTCGAACTTGATAATCAAAAATTGAAAGAAGGGTCTGGTAAGCAAGGAGTTAGTGAGGCTCAAATCAACCTTGAAGCTGAGCTTAAAAAGAAAAACCAGGTTCTACTTCAGGAAACTGAGAAGAACCGGGTTCTTCGGGAAAAGGTTGAAGAAGCTAACTCTGAGCTCACCAAACTCACTAAATGGAACAATTCTTCTGAAGCTTTGAATTGGTTGCATGAAAATCATAATAGAGGTAAAACTGGATTAGGACATAGGAAACCTTTGCCTGCTTGGAACCCTAATAGTAAATATGTAGGACTTCCTTGCAACAAACTCTGCTTCTTGTGTGGTAAGACTGGACATATCAAGAATGAATGCAGTGTTGCAAAAGAAGCATTGAAAAAGAATAAAAAATCAGTTTTACCTTATTGGGCTAGAAAAGATTTAATTCATCCATTCGATAACAAAAAGGGACCCAAGCTTGTCTGGGTTCCTGTTACTAACCCTTGATTTTCCTTTGTAGGCTGGAGTGAGATGGAACAACCCAAGTTGGATTTTTGATAGTGGGTGTTCCAGGAACATGACAGGAGATAGAAGAAACTTTCTCTCACTCGCAGCGTTTCAAGAGGGTAGTGTGGCTTTTGGGGGAGGCAAGAGCGGTGAAATTGTTGGTATTGGAAAAGTTGGGAGATCCCTCAATCATGCTATTGACAATGTACTCTGTGTGGATGGATTGAGGCACAATCTTTTAAGCATCTCTCAACTATGTGATAGAGGAAATTCAGTGAGTTTCACATCTGTAGGTTGCACTCTAAAGAACCTGCAGACTGGTGAAGTAATAATGGAAGGGAAATGAGTTAACAATGTGTACAATGCTACATTAGGTTCTCTTCCTGAGAATAATTTGACTTGTCTGAATGTGCTGGAGAATGATAGTCAGTTGTGGC
Organism: Petunia x hybrida; assembly: GCA_037355625.1. NCBI lineage: Eukaryota > Viridiplantae > Streptophyta > Magnoliopsida > Solanales > Solanaceae > Petunia > Petunia x hybrida. Next base: position 11,247,529 of record JBBBVM010000009.1, read on the forward strand.
ACAAGAGATTAGGACATGGAAGCTTGACTCAATTGAATAAGTTGGTGTCAAAGGACCTGGTTCGTGGAATGCCAAGCAAGAGGTTCAATGATATCAAGATTTTTTATGCTTGTGTGAGGGGGGAACATGTAAGATCTTCATTCAAGTCAAAGAAAGTGGTTTGTACTTCCAAACCACTTGAGCTGGTTCACATGGACTTGTGTGGACTAATGAGAGTAAGGAGCAGAGGAGGTAAGAGGTTCGTAATGGTAATAGTTGATGATTACTCCAGATACACATGGACCTTGTTCTTGAGATCTAAAGATGAAACATCTGATATGTTCGAGGACTGGGTCAGAATCAATCAGAAGAAACTGGGGCTTCAACTAGTCAGTATAAGGTCCGACCATGGTACAGAATTCGAAAATGGTAAGTTTGCTGAATATTGTAACAAGCATGGTGTGGATCACAACCTCTCTGCACCAAGGACGCCTCAGTAGAATGGTGTAGTTGAAAGGAAGAACAGGTCCTTAGAGGACATGGCTAGAACAATGTTGCTGTCAAGTTGTCTATCAAAGAATTTTTGGGCTGAAGCTGTCAAGACCGCTTGCTAGTTGCTGAATCGCTGTTCTATCCATCCTTTGTTAGAGAAAACTCCCTATGAGCTGATTAGAGGTAGGAAGCCTAATATTGCACATCTCAGAGCTTTTGGGTGCAAGTGTTTCGTACATAACAACAGGAAAGAACCTCTAGGGAAGTTTGACGCTAGAAGTGATGAAGCCATCTTCTTAGGATATTCTTCACAATGTAAAGCATATAAAGAGTTCAACAAGAGGACCTTGACTGTAGAAGAAAGTGTGCATGTGGTATTTGATGAATCTGAAAGTGTTACTCACAGACAAGAAGATGATGATCAGGAGATTAGTCTTGCAAGAGATGAACCTACTGAAGACCTTGAGAACTTGAATGGAGTTAAACACAATCAGGAAAATAAGGATCAAACTCAGGGGGAACTAGAAGGGAATCAGACAAGGGGAACTGAAGAGCAAGATGAAGAGTACCTAGATGGGTCAGATCCTCCTGGAAACGATACTCAGCAGATTCAACCTAAACCTTGGAGATATCAAAGTTCACATCCACTGGAGAACCTCATGTCTGATCTAAACACAGGAGTTGTTACTAGAAGAGCTTTGAAGAACTTCTGTGCATTGTTTGCATTTCTGTCCTCAATATAACCAAAGAACGTACGAGAAGCACTTGAGGATCCAGACTGGGTGATTTCTGTGCAAGAGGAACTTCATCAGTTTGAACGAAGTAAGGTATGGCACCTGGTCCCTCGACCAGCGGACAGGTCCATCATTGGTACTAAAAGGATCTTAAGAAACAAACTGGATGAACATGGCATAGTAACAAGGAACAAAGCAAGATTGGTGGTTCAAGGTTATAGTCAAGAAGAAGGAATCGATTATGATGAAACCTTTGCACCTGTTGCTAGAATGGAGGCCATTAGGATACTTATTGCTTCTGCAGCTTACATGGAGTTTAAGCTTTATCAGATGGATGTGAGGAGTGCATTTCTTAATGGTTATTTGAATGAAGAGGTGTATGTGGTTTAACCACCTGGCTTTGAAAGTACAGAGTTTCCTGATAATATTTACAAACTTGACAAGGCACCGTATGGGTTGAAACAGGCTCCTAGGGCTTGGTATGAAAGATTGTCTAGGTTCTTATTGAAGAATGGGTTTACGAGAGGTAAAATAGATAATACATTATTTTTAAGGAAGAAAGCCAAGGACGTGCTAATTGTTCAAGTGTATGTAGACGACATCATCTTTGGTGGTACGAATGAGAACCTTTGCAAGGAGTTTGCCGACCTGATGGGAAGTGAATTTGAGATGAGTATGATGGGTGAGCTAAATTTCTTCTTAGGCTTACAAATCAAGCAATCTCAGGAAGGCACAATGATCTACCAGCAGAAGTACATCAAAGAGATATTAAGTATGATATGAAGTCTGCTAAGGATATAAACACACCCATTGCTCCTGGAACGAAGATAGATCTGGATGAACCTAGTGCTTCAATTGATGAAACCAAGTACAGAGGAATGATTGGTTCTTTGCTGTATTTAACTACAAGTCGTCCAGATATTGTTTATAGCGTGGGGATGTCTGCAAAGTTCCAGTCAAAACCAAAGGATTCACACTTAACTGCAGTTAAGAGAATCTTGAGATATTTGAAAGGAACTCAAGATCTTGGTTTATGGTACACAAAAGGTGGAAGTTTTGATCTAATTGGGTATGCTGATGCTGACTATGCTGGTCACTTAGTTGATAGGAAAAGTACATCTGGGATGGCACGCTTCCTAGGTCCTTGTTTAGTTTCATGGGCTACAAAGAAGCAAAATTCAGTGGCATTATCCATAGCTGAAGCTGAATATATTGCAGCTGCTTTATGTTGTTCACAGTTATTATGGATCAAGTAGCAGCTGGAGGACTTTGGAATCAAGTGTGGACCAGTTCCAATCTTTTGTGATAATACTAGTGCAGTGAATATTGCTAAGAACCCGGTGCAGCACAAGAGAACAAAGAACATTGATATTAGGCATCACTTTTTAAGGGACAATGTTGAGAAAGGCCTAATAACTATGAATTTTTGCAGGACTGAGGATCAAATTGCTGATATCTTCACTAAGGCATTGAACAGGGTACAATTTGAAAAGAACAGGCTTGAGCTACGGATGACCAAGATATAGTGAACGAAACGGCATCTGGTTCTCCCAATGATTGGCTAGTGAAGTTTCCTTGTTTTACTTAGCTTAACCTTGCCTAGTTGATTCTAAATATGAAAACTTATATGTTTTGCTTGCTAACCTGTTTGGAACATGTTTTCATGACTTAGATACTGGCAGGTTCTTTAATTAAAGAATATGATTGAAGAAACTGGTGCATGGACATTCAGGTACACATTCTATGTTACTTACTGAATATAATGTTTGTCTTACATGGCCTAATTGTTACCAATCACCCTCACTTGGCACCGGATTAGTGTAAGCTTTTAAAATAAGAGATAAAAACGAGACGAGACTCACACGAAAGTTCAAGTAGCAACGAAGAACTTGTTCCGTTACACCCCAAACGATTGGCAAGAATCACCTAACGCTATGCAACTATCCTCAAGAGTCACGTGGCTCGAGCAAATAGAATGATCAGAGACGGATTGAAGAGCAACTTGGATTCATCCAATTGATTCAAGCCAAAATGGTTACAAGGTTCAAGAGCAATGCTCATTAATGTTTTTGTGTTCAAAGTAAGCTAAAAAGCAATAAATGAGAGAGAGGGTGTATTTATAGCATCGCTTTACAATATTTAATCAGCTACTGGTCCGCTGTCCACTAAGTCCTCTGCGCGATCGCGCCAAAACTAATGCGATCGCGACGAACACTTTGGGCTGAAGCGCGCGATCGCACGAGATGCAACGCGAAGGTGAAGAACAAACAAAAGCCCTTCGCGATCGCGAAGATGTGCACGCGATCGCGAAGAGGAAATTCCCTCCGTCAGGCAGTAAGCTCAGCAGGTGTTCCCCAGTTTTGCCCTGTTTTGCTCCCCTGCTTCCTGCACTGTTTCCTGCCCTGTTTCCACATGGATTGAGCTCCAACGCATTGTCTTTAAGTCCTCCCCCGAGCTCATATCATCCACGCCTCTCCAAACCAAGTGTAGGTGAGTATCTTGTATATCTTTGGCTTGACTTCGAGTGAATGGTCTCGATGCAATTTGGGTTGCATCATCTACTAACGAGATTTAACGGACATAAAGAAAGAAAGAGAACCTAGAAGAATCTACCACTCATTTCCCCTTTTGGATACCTCGGACACTCCACTCCTGTACAGAAATGGAAGTGGTCCCTCCTTATCCACTTGTACGGAGCTAGGGTTCTTCCTTATCCACTTTCTTCTTTCAAATTTTCACCTGGGTTTAGCAACGGCGCTTAAACCCTTTCTTCTCCAATGGAATAATGAACTTTTCCTTTCGGTTGTACGGACAATCTTAAGCTTGTTAACAGTCCAGTAATAAGGTGATATTCAGGCCGTTCTTCCGTTGGATTTTAGTTCAAACGAAGTAACTTGAGCTCAAAGCAAAGCTATGAACACAACTTCATGCATCCGTACACTGTTAAGATTTAACAATTTTCCGGCGTAGGGATGGTGGATATCGATGGACCTTCAAAGTTTTAGTGGAAAATTCCAACTTCAAATCAACCAAAAACAACCCCAAACAACCAAACTTCAAGCTAGGGTTTCAAGCTCAAAACCAATGTCTGACAGGTTCAAAACCTCTACTACCAACGATAACAACAGATTTAAGCTTGTTTAATCCAAACAACCAACAATCAACCAAAATTTTTGAATTTTTCTTTTCTACTTTTTTTTCCGTTAGAACCAAAAACCAACACAAACAAGAACATGAAACAGAAACATAAAAAACAAAGGCACGAAGATAACGTAGAACAAGATTAGATTTGTAAGAACAAAATCCTAACCGTGCTCTAATAACAATATGGTGCAATACAACTTGTGTTTAAGACCGAGGTGATGCAAAACACACACGCGGAAGTAAAACTGAAAGATAAAGATAAAAGCAAGACACAAAATCAACTTCAGTCGAACAATACCAATGAACTAGTCTTGGAACCTTTCGATTAGATCATGAATAGGAACCTATACTATGCAATGATCCTCAAGAATACACATATTATTGCAAATCGAATGATCAAAGAGGAAAAATTTCAATTGGAATCCACCAAAAGACATAAGTTCCATTAACAAGGTTCCTACTCGGGGTTTCTCACAACAAAGACTATAGTATACAAGTAATATTCAATATTCAAGACTTGGTGTCTAACAAATAAAATGTAAAGGGGTTTATATAGGAAGCCCTAAGGCTAAAATAGTAAATACATCCACAGTCGGCCTATCAAACAAGGCCACACAGGGCCGAACTGAGTATAGTGGCTCGGGCGCTCTTCTGCTTCGGGCACAAGTGTAGCCCCTGGTCGCTTCACTGCTCGGAGCCATCTTTTAAGGCTCAGACACTATCTGCCTTGGCCTCGAACTTGAGTGTATAGATTTCGAATCTTGCTCCCAGCCACTCACTCTCCGACTCGGTGCTTCATCTCGGCCATGCTAGATGAACATGCACATCGTGCATTGGCTTGGCTTCTTGTGAACGGTCTCGTTGGCACGGACATAACTTGATCAACACAGACATGGGCTACATCAACCTCAGTAACTACTTTCTTTCCATTCACTTCTTTTAGTTTACGACTTTCAAGTTGCTCTTCAAGCACATGTTCCTTTAATTGTAGATTTTCAAGTTCAAAGGCTGAGACTTTCTGTTTTAGTTGAAAAACTTGTGCATTACTAGATGTTATTTCTACTTCTAGTTCAATTTTAGCTTCTTCCAGGTTCTTGTTTTAAATTTTAAATTTAGACACAACTAAGAGAAGATGATCCTTCTTAAAAAGATATTGGTTCTTCTCAGCCCTTAAGTTTTCAATACCCTCTATTAGCAAAGTAAGTTCCCTTTGAAAGCAAGAATGAAGTTTTATTTTTAAGTCCTCGATACTTACGTAAGGTTGATCATCGGTTGGGTTCTCTTCACTAAGAGCCATCAAAGCCAGTGGGGAGTCATCCTTAGACTCTTTTTCATGGTCGCTATCGCTTTTCAAATGGTCCCCATGTAGCATAGAATGCTTCCTTCTTCTTTCTCCTCTTGGCTCTAAAGTTTGATGGACTTTTTATTTTCTTAGGTTCACTTTCCTTTGCAGCACCATTCTTCTTCCACGCAATTTCCCACATAGGACAGTCTTTCACAACATGATTTTTTTATGGCACTTGAAATAACCTAAGTAGTCTGGATTGTCAACTATGCTGTTCTTGGAAGGAGTGGCTTTGGTGGATCTTTTATTATCTTTCTTTTCTAGACTTAGTGACTTTCTCACAGCATTACCGAGGGCCATCTCATGCTAAAAACATCATACTTGGAACCTTTAGTAGCCTCTAAAGCCAGGTTCTTCTCCTTCTTGGGTTCTACCTTGATCCTTGATTGTTTTATCAGCTCATGAGTTTTCAGACTACAAACGAGTTCATCCAAGTGAATCTTGTGTAGTTCGTTTGCCTCGATGATAGTTGTAACTTTAGATTCCCAAGAATCATGGAGAATCCTGATGATTTTTCTACTGTCTTCATTAGTGAGAATCATGGCGAATGATTTTATCTCATTGGGTATGATTGTGGACCCGTTCATCATGTCTTGGATGGATTCAATCTCTCCCATAGCAAACAACTCGAACTTACTCTTCAACAACTTGATCCTAGAATTCTTAACCTGAGTAGTTCATTTATGGGAACTTGTGGTGCTTCAAAAATTTCTTTGACAGTCGGGTATGAAGAAACTCTGTTATATCTATCAAGACCAAGTCCATATATAATGAGCCTCTTAGCTTCAACATTCTTTTCGACCATCTTAAAATCAGCATCAATATATATTCAGATCTTTCCTTTGGGACAATTTTCTAATTAGGTGGTTGTTCAAAAGTCTTGGTAGGAATAAGGGGTCCTTCTATTATGATTATCTAGAGCTGATAGTCTTCTGCTTGAATGTAGTCTTCCATTCTACCTTTCCACTATCTATAGCACTGGCCATTTGGTTCAAGCTAACTTAGAAGCTTAGCAATAGGACACAAACGACAGCGGAAAAAGTACGATGAAAAAGTAAAGGTAGAAGCTAGAAAGTTCTAAGCTTCAATCCAAACGAACTCAAGGAACAAGTTTTGGGCCACTCGATTCGAATAACAAATAATCACCTAAAGCTAAGCAACAAACCTCAACAAGACTTAACAAGCTTCTTGTAAATTGAATGATCAAAGATGAAACTGTACAAATGAAATCCACCGATTGACACAAGTTCCATAACAATCCCACTACGGGGTTCGGCTCACAGCGGAGACACAATAACAAACTGCTAATCATTCAATATCAAAAACTAGGTATCCAAAATGAACTACGCTAAGGGGTTTATATAGATAGCCCCAAGGGTAAACTAGTAAAATAGTCACAGTCGACCAATAAAACAAGGCCACGTAGAGTCAAAGAAGTAATGTGCTCGGGAGCTCTTGACTTGTGTTCGGCCGCTCAGCCTAGGCACCATGAAAACAGACCCTCTCTTGCCTCGGGCGCATTTTTAGCCCTTTGGTCACTTCATCGATCGGCATCAATGATCATCATTCGGTCACTTCCTATTGCTTTGGACTCGAGCTTGCAGATGTTGCTTTTGTATCTTGAGCTCAGCTACTCAGCTTCCGAATGGTTTCATTCTACCGGCCATGCCAGCTGAATGTGCATATCATGCAGAATCTTGGCTTGACTTCGTGTAACTGGCCTCAATGGACGGAGCACTTGATCAGCACGGACACAAGCTGCATCATCCTCCCTTTCTTGAGAAGATTTCATCCTAGAAATCGAGCTTTCGTCAGTCTCCGATGATTGGCCTACAACATAAGGAGTTAAATCAGAAACATTAAAGGTGTTGGACTCATTATACTCACCTGGGAGGTCGATCACATGTGCATAGTTGTTGATCTTGTTCAGCACTTGAAACAAACCATCCCCTCTCTGAGCCAACTTCCCTTTCATTTGGTTCGGGAATCTGTCCTTCCTAAAGTGAACCAAACTCAATCTCCCTTCTTTAATTCCAATCTTTTATGCCCCTTGTTTTTCTTCGATGCCACATTAGCATAATCTTCCTCATGATTTTTCTTCACTTTGGCATGGAGCTCGAGCAAAGCAGTAACTCAGCGTGTACCTTCAAAATCATCAACAACATCTCGAGGCAACGAGGTTAAATCAAGTAGAATCAAAGGGTTAAAACCATACACACACTCAAACTGAGTCATTCCAATCATTCTATGCACAGTATTGTTGTATGCAAATTCCATCACGGGCAAACGATCGGCCCAGTTTCTGGCCTTACCTTTGGTCATGGCTCGAAGCAGAGCTCCCAAGGTTCGGTTAACTACCTCGGTCTATCCATCAGTCTGAGAATGGTGAGACATTGAGGATAGTAATTTGCTGTCAAGGGCAAACCATAGACATTTCCAAAAATGACTCAAGAATTTTGAGTCTCGATTACTCACAATAGAACGAGGCACACCATGCAATTTCAATACATTAGAAATAAACAAAGTAGCTATATGTTGTGCATCATCATATTTCTTACATGGGATAAAGTGAGCCATTTTGGAAAAATGGTCGACAACGATTGTCACGACCCAGTTTGGGGCCGTGACCGGCGCTTAGGAACTAAGTCCCTAAACACGCCTTATCAATATTCTACAGAAAATCGGACAGAGTTTCCCCTGTTTTAGGCCTATCCAAAAATTTTCCTGTTTACAACAGATACCAGATCCAGCCAAAATATAATCAAGACTAGGCAGACTAATATCACTTGCGCATTTGCAACTTAAGATTCTCACGTCTATCTCCACGTTACCATGAAAGGATATAATACGAACCCAAAATGTCCATAGCCAAAACCTCATAAGGCCAACTTATTAAATGAATAATCAAACTAGGTAACTAACTGAAAATAAGACGAATGACTAAATGGAGCGACTCTAAGAGTTTCAAGGAATGACAATAATAAATAAATGAAGCTTCTTGCCCACGCGAACTAATGCGAGGCTCACCAGGATTGCCAACTCATATGCTTTAAGACTAGAGGTCCTCAGGTACCGCACCTGCTGTCTCTGGAAAAATAATAGCGAGGAGTGAGTCGCAACTCAGTGAGTAATAACGCTTATCCACAACCGTTTTAAGTGGGGACAAGTCAAAACATGCCAGTATATCTTATGCAGAAATATACATATAATTTAATTGTCACTTTCAGAATAACAAACAGAAATCAGTCTTTCCAAGTACTTCTTGTAAACAGTAATCAATATAAAAATCAGTAGTACATTCAGTAATCACTATATTATATCAAGTATATAGGTTAGGGAGATTTCCAAGAACAAACCATGTAATCAGTATAAATTCCTCCCTGAGGAAATCAGTAACGGTAAGCTAGTTCTACCTTCCCACTAGCAAGGACTGTAACGGTAATCCGGAGTATACAAGGTGCACCAGGTCTAACGTACCCGTCGTTAGCTACGGGGTCTGTCAAGGCTCATCCCAAAAATATATTTATTCCCTATACCAAGTACAGAGCATTTCGAGTAATAATTCAATATTTCACATAGCGGTAAAACATGTCAAGTAGCGGTAAAAATCAAATCTTGTAACGGTAAAATAATTCAAATAATTATTTCGCTACATATCTTGTAAAAGGACTTGTCCCACATGCAGTTTAAACATTCAGTAACACATTTACTTCAAAATCAAGTAGAAACCAAGCAGGTTATGGAAATACAAATTGTGGTAAGGTCATCACTCACTGTACAATGCGTGTAGCTTAAGCGAATCTTCCACGAGCAATCCAACACCTCGTCCAGTCAATCTATAATCACATCGTAGTGATCTCGTGTTACTTTCTTTATTTAGGATAATTCATCGCTAATTAGTATACTCAATCCTTGAGGATACATGATTGAGGTTTTATTCTCTAATTTAGTCAACTATTGTTGTCATTCCTCGGATAATCATTCAATTTATTTCTTTGCTAGTCCATATTTATATAGAGGAATAACCTTTGACATGATAGAGTCAATTATAGAATGAACAAACACTCAAAATTCCTACGCTGTAGTGCTTGCTAAAAACTTACATAATTTGCATCCAATTAATAGTAAATTCGTGATTGTGCCTAATTTTATTTCTTCTTATTTTATCATCACTACTAGTCAATAAATTAATACTTATAGTAGGCTAAGTATTGAGTAAAAGGAAAAAAGTACTTATGGAAGGCAAAGTTTTACTTACCTTTGTTATCTTTTCTTATTCCCTGGCTCTTATCTTCTAATTGCCCCGATGGTTTTTTTTTTTTCTTTTGAAATCCTTGTTATGGCAGAAGCTTAAAAGCTTCGTTTATTGCCCTTATACTTTCGTTGTTCCAAAATCTGGTGGGCTTAAGCCCACTTCCCTTATTTCTCTTTCTTTTTTTTTGGCGCAAATGACTAGTATGCCCCTTTTAAAATATAGGATATTACAACGATAAAGATGCTATCATGTCCACCCCTCGACCTAGGTAACCCCATCACAAAGTCCGTGGATATATCAATCCAAGGGAAATTAGGAACAGGTAACAGAGTGTACAAACCATGAGGGTTGGACCTCGATTTAGCTTTCTTGCAATCTATACAAGCATTGCAAATCTTTTCCACATCTCTTTGCATTTTGGGCCAGTGAAACTGCTCGGTTAAGATACCACGAGTTTTATTGACACCGAAGTATCCCATTAAGCCCCCGGAGTGAGCTTTTCGAACAAAAAGCTCTTTACAAAATGACACGGGAACACAAACTCTCCCATTCTTAAAGAGATAGCAATCATGCCAATGATACTTCACTACCCTTCGGCCATACAGAATAACGTCATGGACGCTTTTCAGCCTGGGGTCGTGTTCATACATCAGCTTGATACTTTTGAACCCCATTAATCTCGAAGCAAGAGCAGTCGCTAAGGCGAACTTTCTCAACAGCTCATTGGCCACAACATTGTCTTTACCCTTTTTGTAATGAATTACATAGGAAAGCTCTCAATGAATTCTACCCATTTGGCATGCTGCCGGTTCAATTTTCTTGGCCTCAAGATGTTTCAAAGGTTCGTGATCACTTTTAATCACAAACTCTCGGGGCCATAGATAATGTTGCGAATGAGCGAGTGCTCGAATAAGTGCATATAATTCCTTGTCAACATTGAGTAATTCAAGGTTGCACCCTTAAGTTTTTTGCTGAAGTAAGCGATCGGCTTAGATTCTTGCATAAGCACTTCTCCGATCCTAATTCTGGACGCATCACATTCAACCTCGAATGCTTTGACGAAGTTAGGGAATTGCAATAATGGGGCAGAACTTAGCCTCCATTTCAACTCATGGAAAGACCTCTCTCGGGACTCTCTCCACACAAACGGATGGTCTTTCTTGACCAGCTCGGTTAAGGGAGCTGCCATGGTGCTAAAGTCATAGACAAACCTCCTATAAAAACTAGCTAACCAATGGAAACTACGGACATGAGATACCGAAGTAGGGGTTGGCAAATATCTGATTGCTTCGACTTTGGACTCATCGACTTCAACACCATTAGCACTCACAACAAATCCTTGAAAGACTACACGCTCGACACAAAAGGCACATTTCTTGAAGTTAGCATACAATTTCTCGCATCTAAGTGTATCAAGGACAAGCCTTAAGTGTTCAACATGCTTATCCACATATTTACTATAAACAAGTATGTCATCGAAATACACAACAACAAACTTATTTATAAACAGTTTAAGCACAAGGTTCATTAATCTCATGAAAGTACTCAGGGCATTAAAGAGGCCAAACAGCATCTTAAATTCAGTTTTCTACTCATCAGCCGGTTTCATTCAGATTTGGTGGTAACCGGACCAAAGGTCTATCTTTAAAAAATAAGAAGAACCAATCAATTTATCAAGCATGTCATCTAATCGAGAAATAGGATGATGATACTTTACTGTAACTTTGTTGACTGCTCGGCAATCAAGACACAGTCGCCATGTTTCATCTTTCTTTGGGATAAGGATAATAGGAACGACGCACAAACTCAAGCTCTCTCAAACCAGTTCTCAGTAATTCATCCACCTATCGTTGGAGCTCTTTGGTGTCTTCGAAATTACACTGGTAGGCTGGTTTGTTTGGGATTTGAGAACCAACGATAAATTCAATTTGGTGCTCGATTTACCTCAACGGAGGCAATCCACCTGGCATTTCTTCAAGAAACATATCCTCGAAGTCCTGTAAAACACTTTGTACAGCACTAGGCAAAGGGTTATTGTTAGTGAAATCATCATTAGAGTTCAAGCGGATACCCTTATGCACAAGGGAAATCATCAACTTGCTTCGGTCATTGCCTCGGTGGCACTCACCCGGTTGCATAGCTGCGCAAATATTACCTGCCACAGACTGTGTCTCTGTGTACTCGGCCACAATTTATGTCTCCACGAAAGACTTAGCTTGGACCGCTTCTTTCAGCTCCTTCATTCATTTATAGTCATCACCGACTTGTTTTGGAGACAAAGGTTTGAGAATGAAGTTCTCTCCACCGAGCTTAGCATTGTAAGTGTTGGATCGTACATAATGAATAACCGACCTATCATACTGCCACTATCACCCTAACAGTAAATGACAAGCTTGCATCAGAATCACATCGATCATCATCTTATCTTCATAAGTTCCCATATTGAACTTGATCAACATTTGCTTGACAATCTTCAGTTCTCCACATTCATTCAACCATTACAATCGATATGGATGAGGGTGTTTTAAGGTAGACACTCCCAATTGTAATACCAAAGCTTGGCTCACCATATTTACACAACTACTCGAATCAATAATCATTGAACATACTCTCCCTCTCACCCGACACCTCGAATGGAAGAGATTTTCCCTTTGGTTGTCCTCTTCTTCTAAGTTCATAGTGCTCAAGTTTCTACGAACCATAAGAAACATTTCCAGATAGTAAGCTTCGGTAGCCTCTCGACCATCATAATTTTCAGCTCGGGTCAGTCTCCTCTCTATTTTCCTCCTCGGAGCCTCTCGCTTGCTCATGGACTGTTCCATCTTCGAGCAAAAGCATAACCTTGCGAGTTGGACACTCTTTTTCTATATGACCATAACCCCTACATTTATGACACTGAATCTTGGAAGCACTATGAGTATTGAGTTGAACTTTACCTCCCCTCTCCTTGGAGTTATTAATGATTACTCCACTTTTGTAGGCTTTCTTCAGATCTCGGCCAGTGTTAGCACTTATAGGATTCGGACTCTTCCAATCTTTGCCCCGGTTCAAAGAAGTTAAGGCAGTAACCCCTCGATACTGATTTTCTTTATCATCCTTCACCTATTTCTCAGCTTCAACAGCTGCATGGAAAACATCATCCATCATTTGGTACACATGTAGTCGCATTTGAGATGACACATCTCTAGTCAGTCCATTTTTTAACCGAATGATGGCTTGCTCATCATCTTCTTCCATATCAAGAGCCAATTGAATCTTTTCTTATCATAGTATTCTTCAACCGATTTGGACCCTTGTTTTAGATCATAGAGTTTTCGAAGTCGCTCCTGCCGATGTTAGGCGGTCACATACTTAGCATCCATCACTCTCTTCAACTTCACCCAAGTAAAAATCTTAAGGTAAACATGTCTTCTCCTCATTCTCTTATCAGATTCCCACCATTTAGAAGTACATGCATCGAAAGAAGCAATAGCATGTGCAGCTTTTCTTTCCTCGGTCATCTCATTTGTTTCAAAGATTCGTTCCAAATGAACTTTCCAATCAAGATATTGGACTGGATCACTAGTTCCTTTAAAGGGTGAAATAGTGATTATGACATTGTTCAAGTTTGACTCTCAAGCACCTCGAATAGGTTCCGGGTACTCATCATAATAGTCATCAGACTCGCGCTCATATTTTGTATCAACATATGCGCCTTGGCCTCGTTGAATGAACGGTGGCTCATACTCAGCTTCAGTCTCGGGAAACTCTCCATCATAAATCTCTTCATCAACGACCACGACTTGCCTTTGGGGCCTTGGAAGTGGTATTCTATCACCTCGGGGATTGCCCAAGTTTTGTGGTTCCGCCTGCGGAATGCCCAAGTGTTGTTCAACTTAGGGAATGCCCAAGTTTTGATGCTCAGCCTGGGGAATACCCAAAGCAGTGTTTTAAATGGCCTCATTCCTCAATCGTTGTTGACGAGCCAGTTCAGCAAATTGCTCCCGTTTCATAGGAGTTGAATTGCTAGTGCCAGCACCGGATCCAAGCAAGGCCATCGGACGTTTTCTCTTGCTCGAGATTAACTATTCGAGCACCTACTCCTTTCACCTCAACACGGATGCCTTGTATCGCAGCCAAGAGGTCGGCTTACGATACCTCGGGCACTTCAACGCCTTTTTCTCTGTTACTAGCCATTGAACCTGCACAAATCGAAGACAAGAATTGTTAAGGTTAGAAATCACCTCACATACTCCCTCACTTTTGTTAGGTAGCGCTCGGGTCCACTCAATTTGTAGGTTCAGTCACTTAAGAACTTGTAACTAATGGCTTCCTCGATTTCATCAATTTCTCGATGACCCTCCGAATTTGACAAGTCACAATGTCTTCTTTAGGAAGATTGAATTGATTCAACTCAATGGATCGGATATTATTTAACTGTGCATTAGAGATCAAGAATTAACTATGAAATTTGGAGTACGGTCACCCCACACACGAGTTCCTATAAGCTCAAACAAATTAGTAGTACCTCAAGTAGAAGTATTTACTCCAGAGATCTACTAACGAGATTCAACGGGACAAAAAAAAAAGAGATCCTAAGAGAATCTACCCTCTGTTTCCTCTTTTGGAAACCTCGGATACAACAATTTTTGTACGGATTAAAAGTGGTCCCTCCTCTGGTACGGATTAAGGTTTATCCTTATCCACTTTCCTCTTTTCTACCAACAAATTTCACCTGGGGTTTTAGGCAACGACGCCTTCCACTTTCTTCTTTAATTGAACGGTGAACTCTCAACTCTGGTGTACCGACACCTTTAAAACATTGTTCAAAGTCCAGAAATCAAACAAGATTGAAGGTCATTTCTCCGTTAAAATTGTAACGATGAATGGAGGTACTTCAGCTCAAAGCAACAAGAACAGCTTCGACATCATCCGTACACTGTTACAACCTAACAATTTTCTGACGTACGGACGGTGTTTAACGACTGAGCTTTAAATTTTTCAAGCAAACACACGACCAAAAATTTACCAACAACCACTGGTTTCAACAATAAACAACCCAACTCAACTGGGGTTCTTCCAATAGAAACGCCTCGTCGGACCGTACAAATTCTTCAAGAAACCCTAGTCGTCAAACGATGTATGACGGGTACTTTACAAAATCACAAGTGGACGATGAACAAGAATATGTGGTTGTTTACTCCAAACAACCAATAATCAAACAAATTTTTTGAATTTTTTTCTTTTTACTTTTTTTTTTGTAATAAGAACACCAACAACAACGTAGTAACAAGAACAAATCATGAAACAGAAACACAAACACAAACGCACGGAAGTAAAGATAACGTAGAATAGGATTAGGGTTTGTAAGAATAAGCCAAAATCGTGCTTTAATACCAAGATGGTTCAAGCTAACTTGGAAGCTTAGAAACCGGACACAAATGACAACAGAAATAGTACGACAGAAAAGTGAAGATAGATAGCCCCAAGGGTAAACTAGTAAAATGGTCACAGTCAAACAATAAAACAATGCCACGTAGGGCCAAAGAAGTAATATGCTTGGGGGCTCTTGACTTGTGTTCGGTCGCTCAGCCTCGGCACCGTGAAAACGGATGCTCTCTTGCCTCGATCGCATTTGTGGCCCTTCAGTCGCTTCATCGATTTCGGTCACTTCCTCCAGCCTTGAACTCGAGCTTGCAGTGTAGATTTCGTATCTCGAGCTTGGCCACTCAACTTCTGAATGGTTGCTTTCTCCTGGCCACGCCAGCTGAATGTGCATATCATGCAATAGCTTGGCTTGACTTCATGTAACTGGCCTCGATGGATGGAACACTTGATCTGCACGGACACGGGTTGCATCACCGTTTAATTAATGAGGTCTATTAATGGATTGTCCTTTGGTTATGATTGGAGGTACACTCATGATTCGGATCCTTCTGAAGATGTTAATCTTTGTGTGAGAGAACCTGCTCCAATATCACTTGTTGCACTTGGTGCACCTCGTAAGACACTAGGGGGTGAATAGTCTTCTTACCCAATTTTCGATTCCCATAACTTGCTTCCTGCTTAGATAAATTACTCACGCAGAACCAGGTTCTCAATGAGTTCCACTTACCTCTGTACCTTAAAATAATTGCGGAATGTAAAGAGCACATAGATATTTACGTGGAAAAAATCCTTGCTCAAAGGACCCTAAACCACAACCCAAAGTCTTGGGATTTAAACAATTTCCACTCTAGAAAAATGAGCAAGTTTTAGGTTACAATGACTTTATAACCAAGGAACTAAACCTCTTAGTACCTAGAACCTTATAAGCATCACTACAGCTTCTAAGGTCGAGCCTTCTACCTCAAAAGTATTCTTCTTTCAATGCTTCTAAACAAGCCGATAGAATTAAAATCCAATTACTTTAATTAAAAACTAGACAAACAGAATTAACCATGAAACTAAAACTCCATCAGGTTCTGCTGCCTTGCTTCTGCTCTTGACACAAGTATTTGCTCTGGATTTGCTCAGTTGAGATTTCTTGAGAGCGTAATAATTCAGGCCACAATTTGTATTTATAGAGTTCTCATAAGCCTAATTCAGTTTAGCTTAGAACTCCTTTTACAATTTGGAATCCATCTCACATAAGATTTACCAAACTTTTCTTAATTGAAACCTAAGTTGTTTTGCCTAAGTCTTCAATCCTTTGCCGCCTAGGAAACTCTTTCCAGCGTCGCCTCTAAGCTTTTCTTTCTTCAACTTGGATTGAGACTTTGACTTCAGTTGTCCTCTTTTTCTTCTTCGACTCAATCTCGAACTTCAACTCGAACATCTTTAACTCTATCTTCAATTGTGAACCTTTTCCTCATTCACTCAGCACCAGGTTCTTTGTCAATCATCATAACATTACTTCAACATTTCTAATTATATCGACTGAATCTAAAAACTGGTTCTTTATAAGAAGAAGATTTTTTTTTGATATTTTCATCAAGTAAACACAAGTCATTCTGGAATGGTCATCCAGAATTGTAAGAAAATATCTATGACTATTTTAAGTACATTATCTATATGAACCCCAAAAATACATGTGTACAGGCTCAAAAGGGATACAATTTTCTTTTTACTAGTGGGAAAAAGGAATTTAATTTGACTTGCTAATGTACAAATATTATAAGCCATAGAGTCTCTATTCTTCAAATGAATCTTCAAGGATGGAATTTTCTACAATGTTTTAACAGGAGCATGACCAAGTTTGTGATGCCAGATGGATCAATGATCTAGTTGAGTAGTTGAAAGACATTATGGAAAAAGAGTTGTAGAAAATGATTTGAGTCATAGATCTGCAAGGTAGAGGCCTCTAGGTATATTGAAGTATGTAAGACCATCCTTCTCCTTACCAATTCCTACCACCTTGCCATTAGAGAGGTTCTGAAACACACAAATATCAGGATAATTGGCTATAAAATATTATACTTCTTTACTCAATCTAGACACAAATAACATATTATACTAGAATTGAAAATGTATTCAAAAGAGTTAATGATCCATTGTGTCCATTAGGGATGTGTACCTAAGTGGGATTATGTGTAGGTTCTCATTGATCAGTTAACAAGTTCAGGCTAGACACCATTTGATTTAAAGCTTGAGTGTCAATCACCCATATATTAGATCCTATACTTGCAAATAAACAAAGATTTGGTTGGGTAGGTATACCTGCCATATTGGATGTACATGCAAGCTTTGAATGGTCATTGTAAACTTCAAGTTCTGCTGGTATTGAGTCGGGGTGTCCATTAGCACTTGTGTAGCTAGGCTGAACTCATCATTTGGAATCATGGCTTTTAGCACTGTTGTATACGAATTTATTTCATTAGAACTGATTGCATTTGGACTCCTGTTGTATCCATGGTTTCTCTTGGTGTGGGATATGAAATTTTTGTTATGATTTGCCCCTCTTTTGCTTTCTTTTTGAAGCATTTTTTGTTTTGTATCTCTTAATGTTAAAGAAATCACAAATCTAGTTGCCTACATAGCTTTTTGCAATCCTATTTTTTGTGTCCCATAATAATACAAAAATCACAAAAGTTTATATTTTTTTCTGAACCTAGATCAGTTTAATCATTTAAATCCAACTATTACAAAGGCAGGACATTATGTGCAATTATGTTGCCCTGTACCCGCTAAATTTTATCTCTTACTAAAATATTGTAAGCCTCATTAAGTGTGGGAGATGGCACTGTCATCGAGAGCTAGCTACGAGATTATGCATACACCTCATTCAGCCACATCAAGCACTGCACCTGTGTTTGTTGCTCCATATGTTCAACATACACTTCATGTTGATCACAACCACATGAAGGTAAGGTCACTAAGGGAAGATAATTATCCTAGAAATTTCTTAACTTTAAGAAGTATTCTAGAATTGATGAATTTCCTTGAGTTATTGTACAATTTCGTGAAGTAGCTGATATATTCTTGTGAGATCTTTTTTATCAAATTCATTCCATTAAATTTTCCAATACGTCACAAGCATTAGTTGTGTTAAATGCCACCATGCGCCAATTCCCTTGACACTGAATCTGTTACTCATGAAAGTACGAAAGTGTTACATCTCTCTCACTTATATTTTAAATCATCTTTATATTGTTCCTTTCGACATTCTCTATTAACAAAGTCACATTTTATTTTTGGCTAAGAGTGCATCTCTCATCGATTTACTCAAGGCACTATAATTCTCAATTCCAGTTACAAATAGTGGAACGAGTACAATACCTGGTATACCCGATGGGTGTAGGTACCAAGGGCTCCTTGGATGTATCTCCCTGAGCTTTTCTACTGCTGCTCCGACATTGGTTTGCAATTCTTCAACCGCCATATCTGATTCTATTATTAAATCTTTAGTCGATGAATCAAAGAAAATATTGAATCGTACCTTAGTGCAGTGAATTCTTCAAAAAATAGAAAAAAGTTAGAGTTTCTAATGCCTTTCAATAGTGTGTAAAAAATTAAGGGTTTCTTCGTGTGTTTTTCAGTCAATTCTTTCTATCAAATTCTCTCCGGATTATATGAACTAATTGCTCATCCTTTTCTAGCTTGATTCGCCAAAAGCATGACGCTCTGATACCATATTAACAGGAGAAATTTAAGCTAAGATGAGCTAAGAAGAAATGACAATAATATTCTAAAGACAGATAGTCTCCAGATTAGAGAGAAAAATGATTTGGAGCAGCGAACTCCCTTGATATTTTTATTCAGCATTGCTAGTAGTTATACAAAGACTAACTAATCATATAATTAAATAATCTTCAATCTTACAAATAACCGACCTATTAACTAACTGTGAGCTACACTACAATGCATATACAATCGTATACACAAATATACTTAACAGGTAACAATTTAAATTTCAGGCCAGAGATTTGGATATTCTAAGATCACGTGGTTAATTTTAAATATGTTGAAAATATTGGCTAATATTAAAGTTATGGCCCTAGAAATGGCTATATGCGCACTTCGACTGAAAAAAAGTGTTGGCTTATTTTACTCAAAGTTAAAGCACATGAATCAGAAAACATCAGTGCCAATATGTAAGAAATTTATGGTTGATTTTAATAACTTTCTAGGTTAGTGTTAGATATCACTATCGCTACAATAAAAAAGAAAATCCTAGGTGACAATTTCATCTGTTCATACCATTGCATTATAGATTCATATTCGATATATATTAAATTTGGATAGTTGAAACTGAATAAACATACCAATGGAATAGCTTGCAACCGAAGGCATAAGTTCGTCAAAGATACTGATTAATTTTCTCCTTTATTTAGGTCAATCCTTCCTAACTCGTAAGTGTTTCAATATTTTTATTCAATTCATACTTAAGATTGCCTTTCTATTTTGTCTCTTAGTATTTATGTAGGTTAAATTAGTTATTTTACTCATATGATTCAAGTATGTCAGACATTTGTTAATTTATATATCTAAGCAGGTTGTAGAGAGGGGAGTTGGCGCCTCCACCTCCCAGAATGAAAGATTCGAAAAGTTCAGATCAAATTTGATTAACTTTTTGGGAGTTATTTATAAATTCAAACTAAATATTACTAATTTTAATTTTTTTTCAAAGAAAACTAAATACTACCTCTATAAAACATTTAAATGGCATAACTGAAAATTTGTAGTGAATCTGATTATTCAACTTTGAGAGAATATTAATATTTTGGGAGCTATTTAAATAATTTGGTCAAAGTCTAGGAAAACTAGACACTTAAATTTTATTGTAAATCTTACTTTTCAAACTGCAAATCACACAGAAAATCTGATTTACTTTGAGAATTATTTAAATTCACTTAGTCAAAGTCTAAAAACCGTAGACACTTGAATTCAGAGCAAATTTGATTAACTTTGAGGGCACATGGCTAAATCAAGAATACATTGGCCAATGTTAAATATCACTATTGCCACAACATATGAAAGAAAGTTCGAGGTGAAAATTTTCATTTCTTCATACCATTGCATTATAATTCTATATTCGATATGTAATAAACTTGGATTGATAAAATTGAATAAACATAGTCTCTTATATAATAGCTCGCAACCAAAAGGAGACATAATGCACCCGAGATGCTGATTAATTTTCTTCTTCATTTAGTTGAATTCTTTCTTATTCCTTTCTTATTCGTAAGTACTTCGGGCATTTTATACAATTCAAACTTATGATTACCTTTGTATTTTGTGTCATGATACTTCTGTGCTTTAAATTAATTATATTAATCAAGCGTGTCACATGTTTGTTAATTTCTATATCAAAGCATGTTGTAGGGAAGGGAGTTGGCATCCTACCTCCTCGAAATGAAAGAATCAAAGAGAATATCTTATTAACGTTTTGGGAGTTATTTATATTGAAACTAAATACTACTAATTTCAAATGCATTTTTTTAAACAAAATTAAGAAAACTACGTATTACCTCCTTACACAATTAAAATGGCATAACTAAAAATTATGGTGAATCCTATTGTTCAACTTTAAGAGCAAATAATAATTTTTGTGCGCTATTTAAATTCTTTTGGTCAAAGTCCAGAAATGATAGACACTTAAATTTTGTAGTGCATCTGATTGTTCAAATTATATAGAAAATCTTATTAGCTTTTTTAGAATAGTTTTAATTCAGTTGGTCAAAGTCTAGGAATCATAAATATTTAAATTTTGTAGTGCATCTATTGTCCAAATAAGATAGCAAATCTTATTAATTTCGGAACTATTTAACTTTTTTTGTCAAATCTAAGAACAATACAAATTAAGAACACTATATTAAATTATTTCTCTAAAGAGTATAAATCTATTAAGTTAAATACTTTATTTAAATAGTATATTAATCACCGAAACAAAATAAAAAGATTAGACTTTTACCGTGATTGTGAAGAGTATAGCTAGAAAGTATTGTCAAAGTAAAAATCTCCAAAAAAAATTGTCACCATAAAAGATCAAAAGGAAAAAAAATGTTGTCAAGTATTCTACTTAAACATGAATCCCTATAAAAATATAAAAGAACAAAAAATGGTTGATTTTAATAATTTTCTGAATTAGTGTAAAATATCACTATTGCCTCAGCACAAATTAAAAAAATTAATGGTAATAATTGGTTTAAAACACTCATTTGTTCATACGGTCGAATATACTATAGAAGGTATTCTCGACTTTATTCAGTAAACATTAAATTTAGACTGTCGAAACTAAATAAAACGTATTTTTAAGGGACAACTCAGCATCTAAGAAGTGACAGATAAGCTGGATAGAGGCCACACTAATTTGCTTCTTCATTTAGTTCAAGTTTTCAGTAAAAAACGCAGAGGCCAAGAGGATACATAAAAACCCGACAACGACGACACTGATTTGCTTCTTCAGTTAAATTTAATCCAGTTTTGCTCGTACTTTTCTTACAATGAAGGACATTGATTATGTTATGGTGAGGATTCTTTTTTTTTTCTTTTCCAAATCCCATTTTGTCATTTAAGTATAATTTTTTTCCTTTTCTTGCCCTTGTGTCACCACCTACATCTATATATAGTGGATCAATCTAGCAAGTGTTACTGCCCCATTGACATAGAGAGATGCTCCATTCCTTTTCTTTGTTTTTTGGTTTCATTTCTTCTTCGGTTTTTTTTTTTTTGTTGGTTGGCCATCTCTATTACTATATTTTAACACTAGCGACATGATTGAAAGAAACTTGTTTTTCCCCTTTGCACAGATAGCTTTGAAACTATTTTTCTTTTATTTTTTTAATTATCTGTCAACTGCTCATATATCACACAATCTCACAAAATGAAAAAGAAATTAAACATATGTCGTCCGGTTCATTTGTGTTTTATATCTAAAATTTGATCCCAGTTTTGGCCTTTTTTCCTCTATATATATATAAGTTTTTTTATGATCCCAGTTCAGGCCCACACTTATTAATGTTTCCTATTGGGTTGTTCCAAAGTTTTTAGATTTAGATTTTCAGAAAGATGTCTAAGTTTTTAGATTTTGATTTTCAGAAAGATGACTGCAAATAAAAATATTTTTTTACTGTGGTTTATAGAATTCCTTCACTCTTAATTAAATATTCCAGGATTGAGCTTTTGAAATGAAAAACTCTACTTCTTCCTCTAATGAGTCATACATGATCTGAGTCTAAAAATCTATCATTTGTGATCCATAATCAATCTAGGGGAAAAAAATAAACAAACCCAAGTATTCTATTTTATACATTTCTATAACAAGTCAAAAATAATTTCTTTCATGATATATGCTAAGTTTCAATTCGTATATTTTTGTTAATATGGAAAGCTTCATGATGTGGTTTGCTATTAATTGGATTCTTTGTTCATTAAAATACTTTATTCTTCGACTTTGAATGTATTATATTGGTATGAATTTTACTTTGCGCAAGCATAAATTGTTAATCTTAGTAATTTGTTGACCTTATTTTTTTTCTAAATTTACAGTAAATATTGTATCTCGAAGAGCTTGAGAAAAAGAAAAAGAAAAAGATACTTCCAAGAATAAGATTACTAATCAAAACCAAAGATCTGAAGTACAAAATGAAGGTAAAATGCTAAAGGACCAAGATGGATCTCTCGAGAAGAGTAAACAACAACAAAAACTCATTCATGATAATTAATTTATAATTTTCCATCCTACAATTGACTTAAGGGGCTCGCTCCTGGAAAAATGAATTATTGATATAAGTCAGCTGTAAGATGTAGAATTATTAATTAATTATCATGAATGGCTTTTTGTTGTTGTTTGTTCTTCTCGAGAGACCCCTCTTGGTCCTTTAGCATTTTGCCTTCATTTTGTACTTCAGATCTTTGATTCCGATCAGTAATCTTATTCTTTTAGAACTATCCTTCATCTTTTTCTCAAACTCTCCTCGAAATACAACATATACTTAGAATTAAAAAAAAAGGCCAACAAATTATTTAGATTAAAAAATTTCTCGCACAAAGTAAAATTTGTACCAATATAATGTGCTCAAAGTTGAAGAATAAACGTATTTTAATGAACAATGAAACCAATTAATTTGAGAGCAAACCACATTGTGAAGCTTTCTACATTTAACAAAAATATAGGAATTGAAACTTAGCATACATATTTCATGAAAGAAGTTGTTTTTGAGTTGTTATAGAAATGTGTAAAAAAGAATATTTGGGGTTTGTTTTTATGTTCATAATTTTTCAGGTGCGTCTGGGAACAACACAATCCTAGGTGAATTAAGCTAGATGAATAATTATAATCGTACTTTAACCGAAATTAACATTGATAATCAGTTGAACCATCCGATAGAAAATGAAAAAGATATTGCAGACTACCATGTGAAGGAAAGAGTACCAAAGAATAATATAATGGAGAATTTCAATATTATTGGCCTATGCAAGGTAAAAAATAAAGTTTCTACTTATTTACTTATGCCCGCACTACCACAACAAATTAAACTTTATATTTTTGAACTTCTCAAGTGATGATTATCTTTAGCCTATGATGGTTCGATCTAGCAAGTACTATTTGCTTTATGAATTTTCGAATTCAAATATTCTATCTATTGTGCGTGCTCTTTATACTATACAATGTATTTTCTTTCTCTAGTCACCCAATAAAAACAAAGAGCAAAACTGCCAAAAAATGATACTATTACATAATGAGAAGCCTGAAGAACCAAATGAAAGTAGAAAGTGCAACGAGCGAAAGGGCTTTTTTGAGGAGGAACAACACCAAGAAGACATCAATGGTATTTAAGAAACTTTTCATCTCATTGTTGACTTATGTTAGTTTACTTATATTTTAACTGATTTTGTGGCCGATTCAATATTTGAAATAACTAAACCAAGGTATTACTGCGTCAATTAACCATACTATAGTAGGTGTATGCTTAACATAAATAGATATTGTAATTGTATAAATTTGCATACATATGTGCGCGTATGTCTATCGTATGTACATTGATGTGTATATCATGTGCGTTTACTGATTTGGCTATGCATGATTTCAGGTGAAGTCGAGCTCAACATTGTCACAAGTGATGATAGTCACCCGAATAGTATTGATATCACATTGCATGACAATTTCGCTAATATTAGTGGCTCGCAACTTTTGATCAAAGACGAAAAAGATCAAAAATACCATCTCGTGCAAGGAATACCAGGGAGTATAAAATTCCGAACCATCACTAGCCTGTATAAGGTGATCATTCATTTATACCTTCTGTCTATATTTTTCTTATGATACCCTGAGATCAAAACATTTTTTTTTTTTTTTTGAAATCATTCTTCTCTATCCTTCTTTTACAAAGGCCTAATTTTGTGAGCGTTTTCTTTTTTTCATTTAAGGTTTCTTGAAAACTCATATATTCTTAAGGATGAAGGATAATGCTTAATGTTGGGTTATACTTAAATGGGAAGAAATGACCAGCCCCTTTGACTTTTTTGCTTTTACCCGTTTATCTCTTTATTTGATTTTAATTTAGGATTATATTAAAACTAAAATTAAAGTTCATTCTAATTTTTCAGATGAATTGAAATATATTTAAATATCACTTATAGTGCCACGTACCACATGGCACTTTTAAAGTATTTTTGGCTGAGTGTACCACACTAATAACCAACAATTTTTTCGCCGGAGGTGTATTTGGTAGGGAAAATTATACTAGTTCAATGTCGTAATATAATCAAAGCATAGTTTAGATAGTTTAAGGATTAGAAAATATTTACCTCTTTTGCCTTGAAAGTTTGATGTTAAACTTATTTTACTTAGCTCATCACATTTTTTTTTTATATTCTACAGTGTGCGAAAAGGCTCTCATTCTCTGAAGATGAATATAATTGGGGTTGTATTTTAAAGAAAAAGAGATCTAAAGTGAAAAACGAAGGCCAAACGGGGAAGGACCAAGATGGCTCTTTTGAGGAGACCGTACCTGAGGAACAAAAAGGAAAAGAAAATATTAATGGTAATTAATTAAGGAATTTTAAATCTTACATAACTTATCTATTTTTTAATCATTTTTAATCTCATTTGATTATGTATGATTTCCAGGTGAACATAGCCTGGCGAATAAATCTAGTCACACATTAAGTAAAATATATGCTAATAAGATGTCAAAAAATTCGAAGAAACACAAAAATGATCAAGACTACTATGTAAATCATGGAATATCCAAGAGTACAATGTTTGATCCCCTTACTAACCTCTGTCAGGTAATTTATGTATCTTCCAACTAAATGAGCTCTTTGTTTCATTGTAAGTAAAACTTTAATTTCCAAGTTTGAACCAATTAGTACTGAGTATTGAGCATTGAGCATTGAGCGAAGACTTTACTTTTGTTTTCCACGTTGAACCTAATACTAATATTAAGGGGAGATTTCACTTTTCCGCCAACATGAATTTTTTCGTTGAGCTTTCTCTTTCTGTTCTATATTATATTTTCTATCTCCAATGATTTATTAGAAAACAAAGAGGATTTATAGGTGATCGAGAACGAGATACCTGAAGAACACAACGAAAACGAGACAGAAAAACACCAAGAGGACACTTTTGAGGAGGAGCTACTTGACCAGCAACAACAGCAGAAAGATATTAACGGTATTTAAGAAATTTTAAGTCTCATAACTGACTTATATTACTATTAAACTAGTGGGTGCAGCATATTTCCGCTTCCATTATATGTCTCATAATAGGTGCAGCCCAGGGTCCAAAATTTTCGTGAACAGACAACCACACACCCAACATACACAAACACATATTATATGCACACGCATGCACGGTTCGAGATGTGAATTTTTGAAGGGAGGAGGTAATATTTAAGCTATAAGTCAAACACTTACTAGGTTCAAGGACATTCAGAATTCATATATTTTATTCAGAATTTATTAAAGTGTATTCATGCCTTTCGGTGAAATTAAAGTGTTGATAGCATCTCCTATCCCACCATTTGAACTTACTGTTTATTCCATTTTATTTTGCTATGCATGTTTTTTAGATCAAGAACTCAGCACAGCCACAGGTGAAGCTAGCCTCCCAGTCATAGGCTCCCAGCTATTGGTAAAGGACGAAAGAGATCAAAAGTACCGTCTCACTCATGGAATACCTAGGAGCATAACATTTCGTTCCGCCATTAACCTCTACAAGGTGATCCATACCTTGTCTGTACTTCCTTAAGTTAATATATGGAATATTTATGTTGTTTTCTCCTTTGAAATTTGAAAATATAAAAAATTATTTAAACTTTTTGTCTAACTCATGCTCAAGTTTCCTTGCATATTTCACAGTGTACTAAAAGACTCTCATCAGTTGAAGATGAATATAATTGAAATTTTCACTCAACCGGTAAAGATTCAACTAAAAATTTCTCGACCAAAGAAGACTCAAGTATCAAAACCAACAAAAAGAATGTTGGTTGTACGAGAAATAGGAGGGAGAACCAAAAAGACAAGGGCCAAACAAATCATAAGACTTCTTCCACCTCAAAGATTGCAAAAATGTAAGTGCATTTTGTACTTATAATGTAAAATATAATTTTGGATATATATTTTCATATAATAATAGTTTAGCTTAGAAACCTATTTTAGTTCTCTACATCAATTCAAGTTCGGATGAACACATAGATAGGTAGATGAAATATGTAATATATGCACTACATGTTTTCTAGCAATTTCTTTTAACTATGGTTTTCCATTAGTGTAAATTTACATATATTCACTTGATACTCAGAAATTTTGCCGACTATAGCAAGCGAGAGGGCAACAATCGTGTTCTTTGAAGAAATGGATATTTCAGACAGTGAAGCCAATGAGAAAAATGAAGAAGAATTAGAAGCAGTGTGGCGAGTTTTGACACCTGAATATACTACAATACTCATGTACATTAGGAACTTATATGTTAGCATTGATTAACTAAAGCTTAATACTAGTGTTCTCAGGTGATGTGGAACATACAGTTGCGGATTGAATTTCATAAATTATTATTTTCTCAAATTTTCTCAAGAGTTGAATGGAGCCATATACATTATATGAAAGCTTTTTTGACTTTGATGATATTCCATGTCGTATGTTATGATATCTTTAGCTCTTTATTAATCGTGAAGTCGTACCCTTTGATTTCAAATATTTGAGATTATTGTTAGAGAAAGTTTGACAATGACAATACTTAAGTTGTAACTCTCAGTAAGGTAATAAAGGAAGATACATGACTCGTTTGTTTATAAAACTTGAGAACTTTATTTCACAACAAGTTTTTAGGAGATTCGAAAAAAACCACTCACAAAGTTTTATCTTTTTTTCAAGTGAAATGTATGTCCAAACACAACTCCAAGTTTAAAAAACTATTTTTCTACTCAATTTCTAAAACACAAGTTTTCAAACTTCAACCAAATCTATGTCCAAATGTAACGTAGTACGAGTTTTTCTAAAGGAAGAAAATAGTAGAGATCACAATCAAGATGATTATCAAACTGATTGAGGGTAGAGGAAGGAAAGTCGTAGATTACTATTTAAATTCTGACATGGAAAGAAAGGAAGAAATCAAGGAAGAAAAGCTATTCCTCGAAGAAAAAGGATCTGGAATCACATTCAATGATTAAGGACAAAAGAAGGTTAACTATGATCGTGGATCAAAAGTAATTTTTTCAAAGCTCTTACCTTATTCTCTGATGATTGGCATTTTATGCCAATATTTCCTTAATATTTCCGCATGTTTGAGCTTGTTATTTGCTCGTTTTATAGTTTGTGAATGTGGTTTTGCACTGATTTTATGTCGTGTGTATGTAGGTTGTTATGAAGTGCAATTGGAGCTTTTAAGAGCGTGATTGAGCAAGAAAAGATGGGATTTTGATTGAGGATTGGATCGAGCACACGAAGGCACGACACGAGCGAGCAAAGGAGCGAATGGAACAGAAAAATGGCTGGGCGTTGTAGCCTCCGCGGCGCGCCGCCTAACTCGCCAGTCTGGCAGGCGCGGTTGGGGGTGCGGCGCATGGCCAAGGCGGGCTGATTTCGATGGGTTCTGTCTTGGGCAGCGCGTTCCGAGGCGCGGGGCGCCCGTTATAGCGCCCCTTGTGCACGTTTTTACCTCCTATTTCGTCTAGGCTTGGGTCTAACTTATTACTAGGTGTTTGTAAACTCTATAAATACTCTTTTACTTCGTTTTTCATGGGAAGTTCAGACTTTGGAGCAATTGGAGAGCTCATAACATCAAGAACAAGGGTTTTTCTTCCTTCCATTAATCTATTACATCATTATTTCATTATTACATCAAATCCTTGTGTTGTTATTATGAGTATGCGTGGCTAAATCTCTAGTTCTAGGGTTAGAGTATTTCATGAAGGTTGATGTTTGAAGATTGATTTCCATTAATTGAATCCCATAACGGGTTACTTATTCTTTCTTGATTTCACTTGTGTAATTGTCAGGGCCCGATTATTACGCATTATCTATGGTTTTTGGATTGAACTCGAAAGAGGGAATTTAATTACGTAATAAGAAAGAGTAGGACTAGTTTGTGAACCCGGGCATCGGGGAACCAATTTGTGAGTAGGATAGACATATACTTGCTCGCCTAGTTTAACTAATTACAGAATTCGTTAATGCATGCACGTGATTCAACACATAGACATATAGGGATTGGAGTAGCCTGCATAGACCGTGAAGAATCGAAAGGTTTTCACGGGTACATTTACTCTGTTAGTTAGTAACCCGGAATTTAAGAAGTGGAATCAATTGGAAAACTCAACTGGATTGTTCGTAACTCTGACCCTGGACCGTCTCCTTATTATTGATAAAAACCAAGTTTTGCTCCATTGTTTGAATTCACTTTTACCCTCTTAATTACTGTTCTTTAGTTAACTAAATCATCATTATTGGAAAAAGATCCCTGGATAGTTAGTTAGAAATTGTTTGTTAGGAATCCAGTCTGAATAGTCCTCGTGGGAACGATACTTGACTTATCACTTTATTACTTGTCGACCACGTATACTTGCGTGTTCGTTGGGAGCAACTAGTTTTTGGCGCCGTTGCCGGGGACTAAATTGATTGTTTTCTTTTTGAACAATTTATTATTGTCTATTCAGGTTTAATTTTTTTTTTTAATTTTTAGTTTATTATTGTATTACTAGTTTACATGGCATCTTTTAATGAAAGTGGGTCGGATGATAGTTGCTCAAGTTTTATTGATTCTTGTCTACTTTGCGGAGGAACCCACTTGTGGGAAAATAGTCCAACTCTTTCAACCCTGCGAGACTGGTTATGTGAAATTTCTACCACCTTTGATTGGAATTTTTGTAAATTGTGTGGTGGTCGGTGGAATGATTATCCTAAGTATCATGCTCTTTCCCCCAATAATTTTTGTGATGATTCTAATGAAGTTTGTGAGTTTGACAGGAGCGATAAAGTGCAGGTTGTTAGCGAAACTTGGCTAATGGAGCAAGCCAAACTCTTAGAAGCTTATGGGGATTTTAGGAGTGAACTTACAAATATGACGAGGCAATTTATGGAAGAAAGGGTTGTGCTCGGGCAAGAGGTCGACGAATTTGGCTTGACTATTCATGACTTGGAGGAGAATTTGAGTGATATGGTTGAGGTGTCTGAAGCTCAATTATCAGTTGTCGCGATTAGTAGATTTGAGATAGAAGAGCTTAGAAGCCAATTTGAGGAGCAAAAAGTGGAATTCCTACCATTCGACCCAATAGCAGTTGATGATGCCAAGGTTGAGGAAATCACATTCGAGTCAAGTGAGGAAATAGAAAACATCATATTTGAGGACTCTAGTGTTTGTGCAAGTGAGGGTGTCAAAAGTAATGCAACCTTAGAATTGAAGCGCATTGGACCTCATTCCAATCATTTTTCAACATTGTGTTTGGATGGTGACATGAAGATTGAGCCACCCGAGCCTATGAAGAAACCAAGGGAGGAGGAACAAGGTGCCTATATTTTAAAGTTTGTGATGCCGAGGAGACAAAACGACATCCCTCATGTAAAGGCCAAGAAGTGCAAAATGCGACAATGGTTACTTGGTCCTTTTGTATTTTTGCCACCACCCCAATACCATAGTTGTAAACTTGAGGCAAAGTTGGGTATTCAATTCATTAGTTCAAGGTGGAGGAAAAAGTGATGAAGTTGTCTTCGTCGTGCCGCGACGTTAAATCAAGCGCTTCTTGGGAGGCAATCCAATTTGCTTGCTTTACTTTTATTTATTATTATTATTATTTTTATAGTTGTATATTACTTTGGGTGATTCTTTGGATTGCAGGTTCATGTAATGTCAAGTTTAAGTTTGGGGTGTCCTCACCCTTGCCTAAAATTGATGACCTGATGAGGAAAGTCTGAGTACCTCATACTATATGGAAGTTTGGAGGATGCTAGCACCAAGGACTAGAATCTTCAGGGAAGTTTTCTTTACCCTTGCATTTTTTTATTTTTAGCACTGGGGACATTGCTTAGTTTAAGTGTGGGGTGGGGGAACTCCCCTTTATTTTTGAGGTTTGGGATC
Source organism: Petunia x hybrida (assembly GCA_037355625.1). Lineage (NCBI taxonomy): Eukaryota > Viridiplantae > Streptophyta > Magnoliopsida > Solanales > Solanaceae > Petunia > Petunia x hybrida. The sequence goes on from JBBBVM010000009.1 coordinate 11,278,455, forward strand.
CATGTACCGTAGGATTTTCTTTTGTCACTTGACTTTATTTTGATTTGTTTCATGCTTTAATATATGAAAAAATTGAAGAAAAAATTAGAAAACCAATGAAAAATTTCAAAAAGATTTTCCTTTTAGTATTTATTAGTGGTACATGTCATCCACCCCGTGGTTTTTCTTATGGCCACGGTTCTTTTCCACGGGAGGCCTTTGAACCGGGTAGTTTTTTATTTTTTTTAGGATTAGAATAGTTAGTATAGGTGGCCCTAGACGGAAGAAATAGGTGAAATGCTAGGTGCCTTTGATTTGTTTGATACCGGTGGACTTGGACTTGTTGCATGTGCTATTTGTGGTGTCCTTGGGTTTTAAATTGAGATGCATGCCTAGAGGAAAAAATGGAACGACCCCCTTGAGATGCTTGAGTCCACTTGCTTGACTTGATTGTGAACCTTTGTGCATTAGTGCTTAATTTTTCACAAGTTGCATTCTAGATGCTTGATTGAGAGTTGTTGATGGAACCTTTTTGTGTGGACCATGTGCAATGTGTGTGTGAGGCATAGTCTTGTTTGCTCCATTGTTGCATATTAATGTCTAGAACTTGCCCCGTGTGTGTGCAAAGCGAAATCCTAGGTTTGCTCTAGTCGGGAAATGATACAAGGCCTTCTTTTACTTGCCTACCCTAACATATATACCTTGATTTTTGTTGTTGTGATTTCTTTGACCCTTTTTGTTGGCACCCACACCCCGAGCCTACCCATTTGTTCTAAGTTGACTCTTTTGGCCCTTTACTCCTTAAGCACTTTATTGATATTGTGTGGTTATGTTGGAGTTGTGGTTGGATGTTGGGAGGTTTTTGAGTGGAGCTAATGAAGGGGAATAATTGAAAACTTTGTGAAGTAGTGAAAAGCATTGGCAAGGTTGGAAGATAATGAAATTGAAAAAGAAAAAAAAAAAAGCAAAGTTGAAAAGAAAAAGAAAAAATTTGTGGAAAGAGAAAAAAAAGAGAGAAGAATACCCATCCTTGCTAGTGTGTGCTTAAAAGAAACAATTTGCTACGTGTTGAAAAAGGTGTGTGTGAAAGTTGTTGATTGGGTGGCTTTGATGAGACTTGTGCTTAATGTGTATGGTGATGTATTAAAGTGCTTAGGGAGGTAGTCACTATTCCCATATGTATCCTACCAGCCCCTTAGCCTACATTACGACCTTTCTAAAGTCCTAGTTAATCCCGATTGGAGTGAGCTTACATTAGTGGAGTCCTACACTACGGGCAAGCCTATGGTACGTTGTGTGTGACATGTGAGACTTTCATGAGAGTGAGTGAATTCATTTGTTATTGCCCCCATTCTATTCATGATATCTATTGTGTGTGATTTTTTTTGGGGGGGGGGGGGGGGGGGCACTCTTTTGCTTCATCTTGGTGAGGGCACGTGGTTTGCATGAAATAGGTAAAGTTGATGGTTCTTGATTGAGTAGATAGGTGTGATTTTGTGGGAGCATGGTTGCATTAAGTTGAGTTTGTTCATTTAAGCTATTTTGGGGTGGTTGTTCTCATATTTTTTTTTGGTTTTGATAATTGTTGGTATGTTGTGGATCCATAGTAGTCATGTGTGTATTGGTTCAATGGTCGGTATCAACAATAGTCATAGGCAGACCTGTTTTACCTAGGTTGGGAAGTGAGATGTGACTTGCTCGAGGGCGAGCAAAGGCTAAGTGTGGGGTGGTGATGATTGACATTTTATGCCAATATTTCCTTAATATTTCCGCATGTTTGAGCTTGTTATTCGCTAGTTTTATAGTTTGTGAATATGGTTTTGCACTGATTTTATGTCGCGTGTATGTAGGTTGTTATGAAGTGCAATTGGAGCTTTTAAGAGCGTGATTGAGCAAGAAAAGATGGGATTTTGATTGAGAATTGGATCGAGCACACGAAGGCATGACACGAACGAGCAAAGGAGCGAACGGAACAGAAAAATGGCTGGGCGTTGTAGCCTCCGCGGCGCGGCGCCTAACGCGCCAGTCTAGCAGGCGCGGTTAGGGGTGCGGCGCATGGCCAAGGCGGGCTGATTTCGACAGGTTCTGTCTTGGGCATGGCCTTATGGGCGTTTTTACCTCCTATTTCGTCTAGGCTTGGGTCTAACTTATTACTAGGTGTTTGTAAACTCTATAAATACTCTTTTACTTCGTTTTTCATGGGAAGTTCAGACTTTGGAGCAATTGGAGAGCTCATAACATCAAGAACAAGGGTTTTTCTTCCTTCCATTAATCTATTACATCATTATTTCATTATTACATCAAATCCTTGTGTTGTTATTATGAGTATGCGTGGCTAAATCTCTAGTTCTAGGGTTAGAGTATTTCATGAAGGTTGATGTTTGAAGATTGATTTCCATTAATTGAATCCCATAACGGGTTACTTATTCTTTCTTGATTTCACTTGTGTAATTGTCAGGGCCCGATTATTACGCATTATCTATGGTTTTTGGATTGAACTCGAAAGAGGGAATTTAATTACGTAATAAGAAAGAGTAGGACTAGTTTGTGAACCCGGGCATCGGGGAACCAATTTGTGAGTAGGATAGACATATACTTGCTCGCCTAGTTTAACTAATTACAGAATTCGTTAATGCATGCACGTGATTCAACACATAGACATATAGGGATTGGAGTAGCCTGCATAGACCGTGAAGAATCGAAAGGTTTTCACGGGTACATTTACTCTGTTAGTTAGTAACCCGGAATTTAAGAAGTGGAATCAATTGGAAAACTCAACTGGATTGTTCGTAACTCTGACCCTGGACCGTCTCCTTATTATTGATAAAAACCAAGTTTTGCTCCATTGTTTGAATTCACTTTTACCCTCTTAATTACTGTTCTTTAGTTAACTAAATCATCATTATTGGAAAAAGATCCCTGGATAGTTAGTTAGAAATTGTTTGTTAGGAATCCAGTCTGAATAGTCCTCGTGGGAACGATACTTGACTTATCACTTTATTACTTGTCGACCACGTATACTTGCTTGTGCGTTGGGAGCAACATTCTCTCTGAAGGAATCAATTAACCTTCAAGAAAGATCAAATCTCTTGGGTCGATTTATCTATTTCCATAAGGCACGAACATCTATCTTCAGAATCAATCAAGCTGCTAATTTTAATGAAGTTTGTCTTATAAGAAATCAATCAAGATCTCAAGCTCAATGGTAACTCTTGGACAAGAAAATCTGAACATCTATATATTGACAAGGACCAAACAACTCTTACGCTTCTACTTACTATCTGCTACATCTCTATTTTTTACTTATACAATATCGTTGTAATCTTGAGGAAAGAAAAGAAAGAGAAGAAAGTAATAGAACTAATAGTTTTTCAAGGTAGTTCTTCTGGTGAGCTAAAAAACTACAAAAGTTGTTACTGGTGAGCAAGATAGACAAAATCAACTACCAGATAATGGTTTCCTATAACCTAAGCCATTTTTACTTTTGTTATGGTTTTCATGTAGTCAGTTCAAGGCTTCGGAAGACTTGTTCAATTTAGTGACCCAGGTAAATTCATAGTTAGCCACATCAACCTTTTCATGAAGAACTCGGTTCTTCTTCATTTTCTGATATAGAACTTCGTTTTTTCTTTTATGCTCAGTTTCAAGGTTGATTTGAGCATCACTAACTACTTTCTTACCAATCACTTCTTTTAGTTTACGACTTTCAAGTTCAAGTTGAGAAACTTTCTTTTGCTCTTCAAGCACATGTTTCTTGAACTGCAGATTTTCAAGTTTAAAGGATAGACTTTCTGTTTTAGCTGAAAACCTTGTGCATTATTAGATGCTATTTCTACTTCAAGTTCAATTTTAACTTCTTCCAGGTTCTTGTTCTCAATGCTAACTCATAAGTGTTGCAACATTTTTATTGAATTCAAACATAAGATTGCCCTTCTATTTTGTCTCTTAGTATTTATGTGGGTTAAATTAATTATATTACTTATATGATACAAGCATGTAAGACATTTTTTATTTTCTATATCTAAGCAGGTTGTATAGAGAGGAGTTGGCGCCTCCACCTCCCAGAATAAAAGAATAAAAAAATTTAGAGTAAATATGATTATCTTTTTGGGAGTTATTTAAAAATTCAAACTAAATACTACTAATTTTAATTTTTTTTCAAAGTAAACTAAATGCTACCTCTACACAAACTTTAAGTAGCATAACTAAAAATTTGTAGTGAATCTGATTGTTCAACTTTGAGAAAATATTTATTTTTTGGGAGCTATTTAAATTATTTGGTCAAAGTCTAGGAAAAATAAACACGTAAATTTTATAGTGTATCTGACTGTTCAAACTGCAAATGACATAGAAAATCTTATTTACTTTGAGAACTATTTAAATTCAGTTGGTCAAAGTCTCTATCATGCACACTTGAATTCAGAGCAAATCTAATTAACTTTGAGGGCACATGGCTAAATCAAGAATATACTGGCTAATGTTAAAATAACGGCCTTTAAAACAACTATCGGTGCACTTCAACGATGAAGAAATAGTTCTCGCGTATTTTAATCAAAGTTTGAATTAAAAAAAAACATAAGTGCGAAATGCATAACAGGATATAAAATAATTGATTGGAACAACTTTCTAAGTTAGTATTAGATATCACTATTGCCACCATATATGAAAAGAAGTTCAAGGTGACAATTTTCATCTCTCAATACCATTGCATTATAATTCTATACTAGATATGTAATAAACTTGGATTGATAAAATTGAATAAACATAGTCTCTAAGGTAATAGCTTGCAACCAAAAGGTGACATAAATGCACCCGGGATGCTGATTAATTTTCTTCTTCATTTAGTTCGATCCTTTCTTATTCCTTTCTAATTTTTAAGTACTTCGGGCATAAATTTATGCAATTCCAAATTAAAATTACCTTTGTATTTTGTGTCTTGATACTTGTATGCTTTAAATTAATTATATTACTTATATGTTATCAGGAATGTCACATATTTGTTAATCTCTATATCTAAACATGTTGTAGAGAAGGGAGTTGGCATCCTCCACCTCCCCGAAATTGACCTCATGTGGCATAGAATGCTTCCTTCTTCGTTCTCCTCATGGATATGAAGTTTGGTAGACGTTTCGTTTTCTTATGTTCACTTTCCTTTGCAGAACCATTCTTCTTCCACTCAATTTTCCATATAGGACAGTCTTTCACAGCATGATCCTTTTTATGACACGTGAAACAACCTGAGTAGTCTGGATTGTCAACTATGCTTTTCTTGGCAGGAGTAGCTTTAGTGGATTTTTTATTATATTACTTTTCTAGACTTAGTGACTTTCACACAGCATTCACCAGGGCCATCTCATGCTCAGAAAGCCGCTAAAGCTAGGTTCTTATCCTTCTTGGGTTGTACCTTGATCCTTGACTGTTTCATCAGCTCATGACTATTCAGACTACCAGTGAGTTCATCCAACCAAATCTTGTCTAGTTTCTTTGCCTCGATGAAAGTTATAACTTTGGATTCCTAAGAATAGGAGAGAATCCTGATGACTTTTCAACCAAGTCTTCATTAGTGAGAATCCTTTCAAATGATTTCATCTCATTGGTTATGATTGTGAACCTGTTCATCATGTCTTGGATGGATTCAATCTCTCCAACAACAAACAACTCGAACTTCGTCTTGGTTATAATCGGTGTTACACTCATGATTAAGATCCTTCTCTAGATGTTAATCTTTGTGTGAGAGAATCTACTCTGATATCACTTGTTGCACTTGGTGCACCTTGTGAGTCAGAGGTCTTTGGTGCGTGAATGCCTGACTTAGAGCTTGAACTAGGGGCAATCCAGCAACCATTTCGAGTTGGATGAAAAGAGTTAAGTTACAATATCATATATGTTGTTCAAAACTATCTTACTTTGAAAGGGGAAGTCGGTCGCTTTTCGCCCTGTCACACCATTATCTGGTATGGTTGGCAGCGAAGAAGGGGGTGAACAATATCCTTACCTGATTTTCAATTTTCAAATGTATTCTCCTTTCAATACTTCCAAACAATCCGATAGAATTACAACTCCATTCAACCAAAAAAATAGACAAACAAAATTAACTATGAAACTACAACTCCATCAAGTTCTGCTGCTTTGCTTATGCTCTTGCACACAATAGGTCTCACAAGTATTTGCTCTCAATTTGTTCTATTGTGATTTCTTGAGTGCGTAATAATTCAAGCGAAAACAACTTGTATTTATAGAGTTCTCATAAGCCTAATTCAGGTTAGCTTAGAACTCCTTTTACAATTTGGAATTCTTTTCGCATAAGGTTAACCAAACATTCCTTAATTGAAACCTAAGTTGTTTTGCCTAAGTCTTCAATAATTTGCCGCCTAGGTAACTCTTTCCAGAGCCACCTCTAAGGTTTTCCTTCTTCAACATGGATTGAGACTTTGACTTTAGCTGTCCTCTTTTCCTTCTTTAGCTCAACCTCGAACTTCAACTCAAACAGTTCTAATTATATTGACTGAATTAGAAAACTGGTTCTTTATAAGAAGAAGTTTTTTTTTTGGATATTTTCATCAAGTAAACCCAAGTCATTCTGGAATGGTCATCCACAATTGTAAGAAAATATCTATGACCATTATAAGTACATTGTGTATATGAACCCCGAAAATCCATGTGTACAAGCTCAAAAGGGGATGCAATTTTCTTTTTACTAGTGGAAAAAAGGAATTTAATTTGACTTGCTAATGTACAAATACTATAAGACATAGTGTTATAATCTAAGCACCTCCTAAGGACACTAGAAGGGGTGGTTGAATAGTGTCCACCGATTTTTCTTTGCAAGAACCAGATTCTCCTGAGTCAAGAACCTTATTCTTGACTTAACAGTTTGCACTTACGTAGATAGGTAAAGACAATTATAGAATAAAACAAAGACAACTTACAAACCAAGAACCTAGACAAAATATCTAGACTCTACCTTCTTAACTCCACCAGTTGTCTTCTTCAATTATCTCACGTTGAAAGTTGCTGAATTTCCTGTGTATGCTCTCAACTCTCTTATTGTGAATAACTGAGTTACGGCTGCATCAACTACTTGTATTTATATGGGAATCAAAACTCTAGTCGAGTTCCACAAGGAAACCTTGTAATTATGGTAAGACAAGATTTTCTGTGACTCTTTCCTTGTTCAAGTCCAACTCGTATTCGTACTTCAAATACACAGCCACGACACAACCTCTTTTAGTCTGACTAGGATGCATACTCGTACACGCGCCACTACTCCTAGTCCTGCGGGGATTTACAACCCTCAATCTTTTTGACCAGTCGTGCCCTTCTGGAAAAAGGACCAGGTTCTTCTCCGGAACCACTGGGTCCTTCTCGTTTGTCATTCTTCAAAACATTTCCTCAACAAATTCCCTCTTTTTGATGATGACAAACAAATGTTGCCAAAGAACGTGAATAGACAAAATTTCTGAAAACACAAAAATAAAAATACAGTTTGAAAAATTTAAAACAGATGAGTTAGGTCACAAACACCCCCAACATTTCCTTCTTCCCCCTTTTGGCATCATCGAAAAGATTCAAAATCCTACAAGAACAAGTTAGTATTATCTAGTCTAGAGGACAAGGCAATCAAGTCAACTGAAAATAAACACACAGGAATAAGGCTAAGGGCCCAAGCAGAACCAGATATATTATAGAACAGACCTAATTCAAGCAAAAGAAATTTAAAACCAGTTATCCAGGGCGTGACAACCACACAGCCCTATTAAGTACACAACAGATAAAAGATTGTCTTAAAGTCACAAATCAAGGAAGGACTGGGAGAGATAAGAAAGGGTTTTATCAAGGACAGGAAGGAAGAAAGGTAGGACTCAGGTCTGCAAGTTGAAGTGCTTGATAAGTCTTTCAAGGTTCTTTGTATTCTTGGCCCTTTCCATCACCAGCTCGGCCTCATACTTGTGGCACTCAATTTTCAAACGATCAATTTCTTGATCCTTCAACTCCAGCTACTTCTGCAACTCAGCATTTTCTGCATTCACTTCAAGAACATGCTGCTCCAGCTCTTTTACTGCTGCAATTGCTTCCTCTGGTCCATAGTCCTCACTTTCTTCGGACTGCTCCTGCTTGACCTGCACTGGTCTCTTAGAAGCTCTCTTCTCTTTGAAGAAGTCATAATTTTTCAGCACATTCAGCCCAAAAATTTGATGAATGGTTGGCTTTTTCCCAGCATCCAAAGGTACCCCAAAGGGCTCAAGAACCTGATGTAGGATGTAGGAATGCACCAAGGAATGTGGCTTCTGATCAGTCTCTGCAGTCCTTTTTATGTGTCTGATTATCAGACCAGGTAGATTGATCCTCACTTCTCTGTCCAGCAGGTCCATGTAGGTCAAGTCAAGGGCACTAGCCTCACTGTTCCTTTCTCTCCTTGGCAGTAGAAACCTATGAACAAACTCAAAAAGTAACTGATGAGCCGGCTCCATTTCCTTCTTGTCAACTTTCCTTTCTTTCCTGAGTGGTTTTCCCTGAGAAATTTTTCACCACACTCAGAGCATTCACTCCATCAGTTCTTTTTGGCCACTTTAACTTGATATACCTGCAATAACCCTCAGCATGAACATCAAGTATCACTCCCAGCTCTGTCCTTCCAAACTCAATCTCTACTCCCTTCACAATAGAACACACCCTTCTAGCAGCAACTCTGCAATTTGTATAAAACTCCCTAATTTAATCAGAATACAGAAACCTGTCTTTATTGGCAAAGAGGTAAAACCTGCCTTGATCCTCCACCTTCCTAAGTAGAGGTTTCATATTGTGCTCCTGAAGGTCACCCAAGATACTCCCAGCCAATACTTGGTGCCTTGCAAAGAAGGTTGTTCTGTCAACCTCCTCATCAGAGTCTTTTCTCTTCTTCTTGCTTTCCAACTCACTGTCTCTATCTGAGTCACTGGGTTCCACAAAGCTCCCTGCATCATCACTTTCCTCCTTGGCCTCAACAACTTTTTTCTCATTCTTCTTCTCCTCCCGTCTTCCAGCACTCACTTTCTTGACTTTCTTTTCAAGCTTCTCCACATTCTCTATCTGCTGCTTCAGGGCAGACCTGGTAGCCACCCTTCTAGGTGCTGGCTGAGCAGTAGTTCTATCCTCACTTACAGTCTTCTCATCCTGAGAGTCCTCACTACTCTCATCCACTTACCTGCTTTTGGGTACATCCTTTTCCCCTTTCAATAGTCTCCTTCTCTTATCAGTTTCAATCTTTGTCTCACTTACAAACAGAACTTCCTTTTCTTCACCCTCTTCCAACAACTTCTCATCTTCCACCACAAACTTTCTTTTTACACTCTTCTTCTTCTTCTTTTCTTCATGTTTCTCTACAACTTTCTCACTTTCACCATTTCCCTCCAGAATTTCCTCATTCTTTTCCTCATCAGAATCAGTCCAATTTAGTTTTACATCATCAGCCACAATAGGATCTGAGCGAGAACCAGGTTCTTCACTCAATTTCTTTGTAGCCTCAACAGAACTGGATCCTCCAACTACATGACCCTCTAACACAGACATCTCATGAACTTTCTCAATAGGAACGACCTCTAAACTAGGTTCGTTGACATGTTCCTTTTGGGATTCAGCGGAATCCTCTTCTCTCAATCTTTCCGACACGTTTTCAACTACATTAACCTCCACCATTTCCTCAGTCACTAAGGGCACATGAAAACTAGACTTAGGCATAGGTTCCTCCTGAACAACCTTCAAGTTCTCCTCAACTACATTCCCCCTATCAGACATTCCACAAGGCTCTACTTTTGTACGATTTCATCAAGTCCTTTAACCAATGTTTCAGTACTAAATTTTTCAGGAATTTTTACAGAGTCTAATGCAGTAGAATCAAATAGAGTAGAGTCATGTTTTACCTCAACCAACTTTTCGTTGGAGACTGGCTCTGCCTGCGTAGAAGTGAGGGTCTGACAACCGTCTTCTTGACACCTTTCTCTCCTGCTCTTTTGAGGAATTTTACCGTAGCATTGACGATTCTCTCCGCAAGAGTAGAGGGAGGGGGTTTGGGAGTTGATTTTTTGGACGTTTAGGTCTCTGAGGTCTTAGTGGGAGAAGCAGATGAGGATTGTGCTTGAGACATGGCGTAATTTAGGTTAGGGTTTCTGAAGGAGAATGAAGGGAATATTTTGCTTCAATTTTTATAGAGAGAGAGAGAGAGGACAGAGTAAGGAAAGATTTTGCAAATTTTCTTCCTATCAATTTTGAGATGAGAATAAGTAGTAGGGGTAGGGGGTTTCTCTAGGAAAAGGTGCTAATTATGGTTAAAAACAAAGCCGCAGCTTTTTGAAGTTTTGAAAATCGGGAAAAGGTAATGATTTGACAGCTACAGAAACTTACCCAAATAAGGCCTTTTTAAATGAGTTGGGTCCGGTAAAATCTAATAGAAGTCTAACCACAAAAGGAATTATTCCTATAATCAAGGACGGTTACACGAACATGAGGAGTGAACCTATAATTCCTCTATACTTTGTCTCATTTATAGAAGGACCTAGTTCATCCATATCCAGATTGGTTCCAGGAGCAATAGGAGTAGTTATTTCTTTTGCTCCTTCCATGTCAAATTTCTTCAGAAGTTCCTTGACATATTTTGTTGATGAATCATGGTTCCTTCAGGAGTTTGTTTGATCTGCAATCCTTGGAAGAAATTGAGTTCTCCCATCATGCTCATTTCAAATTCACTGCCCATCAATTCAGCAAATCCCTTGCATAGCTCCTCATCAGTGGCTCCAAAAATGATATCATCAACATATACCTGAACCACCAATAGATCCTTTCCTTTCTTATTTCAGAATAGTGAGTTATCAATCTTCCCTCTTATAAAACCATTCTTCATTAAGAACCCTGATAGTCTTTCATACCAGGCTAGCTTGCTTCAATCCATAGAGTGGCTTATCAAGTTTGTAAACGTGATCAGGAAATTAACTGTTCACGAACCCTGGTGGCTGTATTACATAGACTTCTTCATTAAGGAAACCATTCAAGAAGGCACTCTTCACATCCATCTGATACAGTGTAAATTCCATGTATGTAGCAAAAGCAATCAACATTCTAATGACTTCCATCCTGGCTACTGGTGCAAAAGTTTCATCATAGCCAATTCCGTCCTCCTGACTGTATCCTTGGACTACTAATCTAGCCTTGTTTCTTGTTACTATACCAGGCTCATCCAGTTTGTTTCTGAACACCCACTTTGTTCCAATTATTGATCTGTCCTTTGGCTTAGAAACCAGGTGCCTCACTTTGCTTCTTTCAAACTGATGTAATTCATCCTGCATGGCTAGAACCCAATCTAGATCTTTCAGGGCTTCTTTTACATTCATTGGTTCCAGAGATGATAGAAAAGCAAAGAATGCACAGAAGTTCTTTAAGGCCGACCTGGTCATAATTCCAGTATCCAATTCAGATAATGCATTCTCCAAAGGATGAGAATTTTGGTGCTTCCATGGCCTAGGTTGGATATGACGAGAAGAACCTTCAGCACCACTTTGGGTAGGTTCTTCCTGATTTGATGAATCATCAACTTCATCTGATGTTCCCCCTGTCATATTGACTCCTTGTTCTCGTGAAGTTGAATCCTCACATGATCCCTCCTTCTCTTCTGGATCTTCAGAGTTAGCTGCACCATCTTCTCGAGTAAGGGCAATAGCTTGATCATCTACTTCATTTTCATCAATTTCCTTATCAGATTCATCAAATACCACATGCATGCTTTCCTCTACTGTTTGTGTTGTTTTATTAAATACTTTGTATGCTTTGCTTTGAGTAGAATAACCAAGGAATATTGCATCATCACTTCTTGCATCAAATTTCCCCGATAGTTCCTTGTCGTTGTTGTGGACAAAACATTTACAACCAAAGTGTCTCAGATGTGCAATATTCGGTTTCCTCCCTCTGAGAAGCTCATATGGGGTCTTGTCAAGATTAGCTCTTATGGAGCATCTGTTCAGCAAATAGCATGGAGTGTTTATTGCTTCAGCCGAGAAGTTTCTTGCAAGACCAGTTGACAGCAGCATAGTCCTTGCCATATCCTCCAGAGACCTGTTCTTCCTTTCAACTACTCCATTCTGCTGTGGAGTTCTTGGTGCAGAGAAATTATGATCAATGTTGTATTTTGCACAATACTCAGAAAATTTTGAGTTTTCAAACTCTGTTCCATGGTCAGATCTAATGCTAACAAGTTCCAGGCTCAACCTTTTCTGCACAACACCGGCCCAGTCTTTGAAACTATCAAATGCTTCGTCTTTGGATGCCAAGAACAGGGTCTATGTATACCGTGAGTAGTCATCAACAATTACGAACACGAACATCTTTCCTCCTCTGCTCCCGACTCTCATCGGTCCACACAGATCCATATGTATCAATTCCAGTGGTTTTGATGTGCTCACCACCTTCTTTGATTTAAAGGATGATCTCACATGTTTTCCTTTATCACAAGCATCACACATTTTTATGTTATCAAATTTCTTACAAGGCAGTCAACGAACCAGCTCCTTTGATACTAGCTTGTTGAGCTGTGACAGACTAGCATGTCCCATTTTTTTGTGCCACAGTTGAGAATCACTTTCTTGAACATTCAGGCATGTTAATTTATTTTTAGGCAGTGATTTCAGTGGTGCTTTGTAAACATTGTTCACCCTTTTTCCTTTTATAACAATTTCTCTACTCTGTAGGTTCTTCACAATACACCCTACAGAGGAGAAACTCACTTCATTTCCTCTATCACACAGTTGAGAGATACTCAGCAAGTTGTGTCTGAGGCCATCAACACAGTATATATTTTCAATGGCATGATCCAGAGTTCTTCCAACTTTTCCAATTCCTACAATCTGACCACTTTTTCCACCTCCGAAGGCTACACTGTCTCCTTGAAATGTTGCGAGTGAGAGAAAATTTTTTCTATCTCCTGTCATGTGCCTTGAACAGCCACTGTCAAGAGTCCAGCTTGGGTTGTTCTCTCTCACTCCAGCCTGCAAAACAAGTTAAGGGTTAGCTTTAGGAACCCAGACAAGCTTGGGTCCCTTCTTATGAGAAAATGGATAAATCAAATCTTTCTTAGCCCATTTAGGTAGAAAACTTCTTTTATTTTTGGTCTTTGCCTTGCTTGCGTTCATACACCTTTGTCTGTAATGCCTAGTTTCACCACAGAAGGTACACAACATGTTGCAAGGCAAACCAATATATTTGCTTTTAGGATTATACGGTGGCAGTGGTTTTTTTAATCCTAGCCCTTGTTTTCCTTTTTTCTGATTTTCAAAGACCCAGTTCATTGCCTCAGAAGACTTATTCCATTTTGTTAATCTGGTAAGCTCATAGTCAAATTTTTCAACCTTTTGATTTAGAATCCTATTTTTTTTCTCAGTTTCTTGGTGCAGGATCTCATTTGTTCATTTCAGTTCATTTTCAAGAAAGGTTTGAACTTCACTTATTACTTGCTTACCATTAACACGCTCCTTCAACTGATTTAATTCCAATTCCAGCTCTGTGATTTTAGAGTTTGACATAAGGGTCTGCCCTTTCAAGATGGCATTGATTTCTTCTAGCTCAATATTCTATTCTTGAAGACTCTTGTGTTTAGTTCTAAAATCACTTATTTCTTCAATTAATTTATCTTTCTCAATTTTTTCCTTTTCATACACTTCAATTAAGGTGGCAGTGATTAGGATCAAATTTTCAGCGGAGTATGTATGTAAATTTTCTTTAAGCTCAGAAAGACATACCTCTACTGAATTTGCAGCTTCTTCTCTATCAGTTGCCATAAGGGCTGAGTCCTTCCTCTGGTTATCTTCAGAATACAACTCTTTCAGCTTCACCCAAATCTCTTTGGCAGACTTGTACTCGAGTATCTTTGCTAGTACATCGGGTGTCATCCCTCTTCTCAAGTATCACACAGCTTTGGCGTTTGCCTGCAACCATTCTATGTCTTGAGGATCGAGTTCTTCTACTGACTTTGGAATTAGAACTCTGTTTGCTGCTCTCTTGACTGGAACATAAGGTCCTCTTTTTACAATCAACCAGAGGCTGTAATCTATCGCTTGAAGAAAGGTTTTCATTTGTTTCTTCCATCACTTGTAGCTTATCCCATTAAACACAGGTGGCTTTGACGGATCTTGTCCTCCTCTAAACTCCCTTGGATCCTCTTCGTATGAACTTTCTCTTGACAATCCCATCAATTCTAGTGGAGATTCGTCGTCAGATTCCTTTTCTTTGTCAGATTCACTGTCAGTAGGTCCCCATGTAGCATAGAAAGCTTCCTTTCTCTTTCTTCTTTCTGCTCTGATGTTTGGAGGTCGTCTCACCTTCTTCTTGTCTTTGTCATTCTCTTTTGATGCTTCCCTTTCCTTCTCCTTTGTTGCTCTATTTTTCATCCATTCAACTTCTCACATTGGACAATCCACGACAGCATGGTCCTTCTTGAAATACTTGAAGCATCCTGAGTAATCTGGACTGTCAACTATATTCTTTCTTCCAGAGCTTTCCTTGTTATTTCTTTTGAATCCTTTGAACTTTTCCAAGTTGAATTTCTGTCTCAGAGCACTAACCATTGCAGCTTCAACTGATTGCAAATCAACATAATCCTCAGTTTCATCAGTTGCTTTGAGTGCAAAGGTCTTGTCCTTCTTGAATGCTGGTTTAGTTTTTAAATCCTTCATCATCTCATGTGTTTTCAAACTTCCAACCAGTTCCTCAAGTTTGATAGATCAGAGAGGTTTGGACTCAATGATAGCAGTCATCTTGGGTTCCCAAGCCTCAGGTAGTACATTCAGAACCTTGTCCACCATCTCTACTTCAGGCAACTCCATATCCAGGGATCTCATCTCATTAGTGATAATGGTCAATATGGTCATCATATTCTGGATTGATTCCTTCTCTCCCATAGTGAACAACTCAAATTGTTTTTTCAGCATTCTCCTCTTGGAGTCCTTTACTTCAGTTGTTCCTTCATGTGCGACTTGTAGGGCATCCCAGATTTCCTTAGCAGTCTTATAGGATGATACCCTATTTAACTCCTCAGGGCCAAGACCAAAAATTACCAGACGTTTGGCTTTGTGGTTCTTTTCAATCATCTTATAATCCGCCTCATTGAACTGCTCTTTTGACTTAGGTTCTTCTTTGGTAGTAGCTCATTCACCAACTATTTTAGTAGGGAACAAATTCCCTCCAGATATTATAAGCCAGAGTTGGTAATCTTCAGCACATATGTAATTTTCCATCATGTTCTTCTACCAAGCATAGTACTTCCCATTGAACTGTGGGGGCCTCAGAACTAACTGTCCTTCAGTGATAGTAGGTGGTGCACTGATGATCTTGATCCTTCTCAAGGTGTTAACCTAGCACGAGAAGACTGGCTCTGATATCACTTGTTATAATCTAAGCACCTCCTAAGGACACTAGAAGGAGGATTGAATAGTGTCAACCGATTTTTCTTTGCAAGACCAGATTCTCCTGAGTCAAGAACAATAACAGTTTTCACTTCGACACCACAACACACACAATTAACCGGCATAAGGAACACGATGTTTTTATGTGGAAAACTCCTTTCTCAAGGGAGAAATACAACGACCCTCACTTTGGGATTTTCGAGCCAATCCACTAACACAAAGAGCAAGTTTCTGATTACAAGACTCTGTAACCAAGGGGCTATACTCTAGACCCTAATCACTCAACAAAGCTAACCTCTAGCTTTAAAAAGTAATCTCTCAAAAGTTCACCTAACACAACTGCTTCTACGACATGCAGATAGGTAAAGACAATGATAGAATAAGACCAAGACAACTTACAAACCAAGAACCTAGACAAAATATCTAGACTCTACCTACTTAACTCCACCAGTTGTCTTCTTCAGTTATCTCACGTTGAAAGTTTCTGAATCGCCTGTGTATGCTCTCAACTCTCTTTTTGTGAATAACTGAGTTACGGCTGCATCAACTACTTGTATTTATATGGGAATCAGAACCCTAGTCGAGTTCCACAAGGAAACCTTGCAATTATGGTAAGACAAGATTTCCTATGACTCTTTCCTTGTTCAAGTCCAACTCGTATTCGTACTTCGAAGACACAGTCACGGCACAACCTCTTTTAGTCTGACTAGGATGCATACTCGTACACTCGCCACTACTCCTAGTCCTGCAGGGATTTACAACCCTCAATCTTTTCGACCAGTCGTGCCCTTCTGAAAAAGAACCACTAGGTCCTTCTCATTTGTCATTCTTCAAAATATTTCCTCAACGCATAGAGTCTTTATTCTTCAAATGAATCTTCAGGGATAGAATTTTCTATAAGGTTTTAACAGGAGCATGACCAAGTCTGTGATGCCAGACGAATCAATGATCTGGTTGAGTAGTTGAAAGATAGTGTGGAGAAAGAGTTGTAGAAAATGATTGAGTCATGGATCTACAAGGCATAGGCCTCTTGGTAGATTGAAGTATGTATAGATCATCCTTATCCTTACCTGTCCCCAAAATCTTGCCTTTAGAAAGGGTCTGTAACACACAAATATCAGGATTAATGGCTACAAAATATTATACTTCCTTACTCAATCTAGACACAAATAACAAATTATACTAGAATTAGGAATGTATAGCACATTTGTCAGCCTAAGGTGATTTGAAAGAGTTAATGATACATTGTGTCCATTAGAAATGTGTACCTAAGTGGGATTTTGCGTAGGTGCTAATTGATCAGTCAACAACTTCAGGTTAGAAACCATTTGATTTAAAGCATCGGTGTCAATCACCCATAGATTAGATCTTGTACTTGAAAATAAACAAAGGTTTCGTTATGTAGGTATACCTTCCATATCGGATGTACATGCAAGCTTTGAATGGTCATTGTAAACTTCAGGTTCTGCCGGTATTGAGCCGGGGTGACCATTGGCACTTGTGCAGCTGGGCTGAACTCGTTATTTGGAATCATGGCACTGTTATATATGAATTTATTTCACAGAAACTGCTTGCATTTGGATTCTCAAAATTTGCATGATTGGCTGATGGTCTCCTGTTGTATCCATTGTTTCTCTTGGTGTGGGATATGAAATTGTTGTTACTATTTTGCCCCCTCTTTTTGCTTCTTTTGAAGCGTTTTCTGTTTTGTATCTCCTAATGTTACAGAAATCACAAATCTAGTTGCCTACCTAGTTTGTTGCCATCCTCTCTTTTCTGTCCCCTAATAATACAAAAATCACAGAGGTCTAAATTATTTTTCTTAACCTGTCATTTTGCATTGAAGCTGGATTAGTTTAATCATTTAAATCCAACTGTTGCAAAGGAAAGATATTCTATGCAATCATGTTGCACTGTACCCGCTAACTTTTATGTCTTACCAACATATTGTAAGCCTCATTAAGTGTGGGATCTCATACTGTCATCAAGATCTCGCTATGAGATTATGCATACACCACGTTCAGTCCTATCAAGAATTGCACTAGTGTTTGTTGCTCCATATATTCAACATACACTTTATGTTTATCACAAGCACATGAAGGTAAGGTAACTAAGGGACGATAATTATCCTAGAAATTTCTTAACTTTAAGAAATATTCTAGAATTGATGAATTTTCTTGAGTTATTGTACAATTTCGCGAAGTAGCTGATATACTCTTGTGAGATCCTTTTTATCTAATCATTCCTTTAAATTTTTCAATACATCACAAGCATTAGTTGTGTAAAATGAGACCATTCGCTGATTCCCTTTGACTCTGAATTTGTTACTCGTGAAAGTACGAAAGCATTACATCTCTCTCACTTATATTCGCAATCTTTTTTATATTGTTCATTTCGACATTCTCTATTAATGAAACCAATTTTATTTTTGGCAATGAGTGCATCTCTCATTGATTTACTTAAGACACTATAATTCTCAATTCCAGTTAGCGATTGTGGAACGAGAATGATACCTGATGGGTTCATGTACAGAAGGCTCCTTGGATGTATGTCGTTGAGCTT
Organism: Petunia x hybrida; assembly: GCA_037355625.1. NCBI lineage: Eukaryota > Viridiplantae > Streptophyta > Magnoliopsida > Solanales > Solanaceae > Petunia > Petunia x hybrida. Next base: position 11,296,418 of record JBBBVM010000009.1, read on the forward strand.
TTCAACCGCTGCTCCGGCATTGGTTTTCTATTCTTCAGCCGCCATATCTGATTCTATTATTCAATCTTCAAAGAAAATGTTGAATCGTACCTTAGTACAGTGAATTCTTCAAAAAATAGAGAAACGTTATAGTTTCTAATGCCTTTCAATAGTGTGTGAAATATTAAGATTTTTTTGTGTGTTTCTCAGTCAGTTCTTTCTATCAAATTCTCTCCAGATTATATGAACTAATTGCTCATCCTTCTCTAGCTTGATTTGCTAAGAACCTGACGCTTTGATACCATATTGATAGTATAAATTTAAGTTAAGATGAGCTAAGTAGAAATGACAAAAATATTCTAGAGGCAGAAAGTGTCCAGGTTAGAGAGGGAAACGATTTGGGCAATAAACTCCCTTTGATATTTTCATTCAACAATGCTAGTAGTTATACAAAAACTAACTAATCATATAATTAACTAATTTCCTATCTTACAAATAAAATCAATTGTAAGCTAATCTTAACTAACATCATAACCGACCGATTAACAAACTGTAAGCTACACTACAATGTATTTGCAATTGTCTACACAAATATTCTTAATAGGTAACATTTTAAATTTCAGGCCAGAGGTTTGGACATTGTAAAATCACGTGGCTAATTTTAAATATGTTGAAAATATTGGCTAATGTTAAAATTATGGCCCTAGAAATGGCTATATGTGCATCTCGACTTGAAAAAAAAAAGTAATGGAGTATTTTACTCAAAGTAAAGCACATGAATCAGGAGAAATAAGTGCCAATGTGTAAGAAATTAATGGTTGATTTTAATAACTTGCTAGGTTAGTGTTAAATATCAATATCGCTACAACAATAACAAGAAATCATAGGTGACAATTTCATCTCTTCATACCGTTGTATTATAGATTCCATATTCAAAATATATTAAATTTGGATAGTTGAAACTGAATAAATATACAAATAGAGTAATTCGCAACCAAAGGCATAAGTTCGTCCAAGATACTGATTAATTTTCTTCTTTATTTAGTTCAATTTCTAACTAGTAAGTGTTTCGATATTTTTACTCAATTAAAACATAAGATTGTCTTTCTATTTAGTCTCTTTATATTTTTGTGGATTAAATTAATTATTTTACTTATATGATTCAAGCATGTCAGACATTTGTTATTTTCTATATCTAAGCAGGCCGTATAGAGGGGAGTTGGCGCCTCCACCTCCCAGAATGAAAGAATCGAAAAAATTCAGAGCAAATCTGATTGACTTTTTGGGAGTTATTTAAAAATTCAAACTAAATACTACTAATTTTAAATTTTTTTCAAAGTAAGCTAAATATTACCTCTATAAAAAATTTTGGTGTCATAACTGAAAAATTGTAGTTGAAACGACCTTAGACAGTCTTTTATGCAGTTAATACTTCGATTAACGTGCCAATAGTTTTAAAAGCTCCGTAAAGTTCATTAGAACTTATAGTTGCAACAACAAATTTTCAAAAGAGAAAGATTGAAAGAAAGAAAAGAAGGATTAAAGAAAACAAAACAAAAAAAGAAAAAAGAAAAGATAGTCGGTGGTTAAGGATAAAATCCCTTAGCAGAAAGTTTAAACAATAACAAACGAACATAAATGAGAAAGAAAACAGAGAATGTAGAGAGAAAAATAAAAACAGAAAAGAGTGAAAGAAAAGGAAAACGAGAAGGGAAAAAATAGAATTTTCACTCCAAAACATTTAGGTAATGATCTTAATTTATTATTTCAGTTTATTACGTGTGTTTGAATATATTTTAACGATAGAAATTAGGATATTAGACATCGTTCTTATAAGTTAAATTGATAGTTTAAAGAGTTAACTGGACCCCGATAATGGAATGCATTATATATTCAAACTCAATAAGTTATGGACAACCCATAAATGTAATTTATTTAGGGTTTGGTTATGTGATTTTGAACCATGTACGTACACCAGTACTGCGTATTGCGTATGCGAATCGAGTGTCGGGTTCCTTAACGAATTGTTCTAAGATATGAGGAATAAAGCCTTTAGCCTTATTTGATTATTTTTCTGCTTATTGAATATAGCATGGATCGTTTGGCAGTGAATTCAAAGGACAAAGTAGTTGTTGAGCAGTAGTGCTAACTTTTGAACGAGGTAAGTGATATTATTCATTTCTTTGATGGCCTTTGGTCTTGTGGATATTTTACCAAGTGTTACTTACATGTGTAGCTGCTTATAGGCGTACTTATTATGCCTTAGCTTTAGATTTACATTGTATACTATATATTATGCCTTGTTGTTGATATTGCATTGAGCATAAAAGCATTGTACTCTGGTTGTGAGCTTGACATATACTTCTCGGTAGTCGATGAGAGTCCCGAACCAAAAAAGGGTTATTATTGCATATACTTCTTGGTAGTCGATGAGAGTCCCCCACCAGTGAAGGGTTATTATTGCATATGCTTTCCGGTAGTCGATGAGGTTCCCACGCCGGTGAAAGGTTATTATTGCATATATCTCCTGGTAGACAATTAGAGTCCCGCGCCGGAAATAGGTTTCGAGCACATGTGACCCCATTGCATCATACTGCATTCATTCCATTTCATTGCACCGGTTTCTGTTTATTGTGTAATTATAGTGCGATATTTTGTGTATGTGTCATGTATTTCTGATTGTTGATATGTTCGAGATACCTATATGTTATGTCAATCTTATGTTCTTGGTTGTTTATGAGTTTATGGTTCTTTATATATTTCCAGTTATACCTAGCTATGCGTTTTTTTTATAGTTGAAATAAAGTGAATTTGGTTTACCTGCTTAACTTCTTCCGGGCTAGCATATCTGCTTCTTCGAGGTGGCTAGCCAGCCACCACTTGTTGAGTCCTTTTGACTCACCTTCTGTTTGTTTCTTGTCTATTTATATCATTTCGGCAGGTTCGCTCCAATATTGAGCTTGCCAACGTGATTGAGGAGTGAAGACGACCTCAGATGTAAGGGTGAGCCGACTTTTGTAAAGGATGGCCACCAGTTTAGGTTCTATTATATCAGTAGTATTTTCTTTTCCTCCCTTTGGGAAATGTATATTTTTCCTTGTATTCTTAGATGTCTGGTCTGGATAGTCCTAAACCTAGTATAAGAGGTAGACAGTTGTATCTCTTTCTGAACAGCTTTTCTGTATCTGTATACATTAGTACGTCCTTTGGGTTCTATATTTGTTTCTAGCTAGTTGGTGCCCATTTCATTCCCTCAGTGATAAGAGTTTATCCGACGGGTCTAGGGGAGCATGTCGAGTGCCCGCACGGCCTAGCTGGAAATTTCGGTCATGTCAGTTGGTATCAGAGCCCTGTTTAGAGTCTATCTAGACTAAGACAGTGTCTAGTAGAGTCTCGTTGATGGGTACGTAGACGTCCGTACTTATTTACGAGAGGCTATAATGGTATTTAGGAAGTTTCTCTTCCTTCTTTTCTAATCGTGCATCGGTCTTCCCGTGGGATGCAAAAAAAATTCTTTAATTCCTTCGTAGTAATGATGAACCCTCATGCAAAAAATCAGCATAGGGTAGGAGTTCATGACGAAGCGGTGTAGCCTGAGGCTAGCAGTGACCAAGTCCCAAGAGTTTTGGATCGTGCTGACGATTCACTTATGGAGCCCCTAGCTGTGCCAGCTCGAGGCGGGCAATGGGAGCAGGGCCTTGTTGTTCCCTCGGCTCTCTACGATGCTTTTACGAGAATCTTTATAGTGCAGATACCGCAAGAACCTCCTATTACCTAGGCAGCTCATTAGGTCACCGCAGATGCAGATATCCGGACTCAGGGAGCTCCTGTTCCAGTGTCTGATGTCGCCCCATTAAATTATATTCCAGAGGCAGCATGTGTTGTTCTTCCAATTATTCTGGCTGGTTAACTAGCCCAGTTTCTGGGTCCAGCCTTGGATTGGTTGACCGCTCTTTTATCAGCTAGGCAAGGCTTGCCTAAGCTAACTTGGTGCGAGTTTTCTCGTAGATTCGTGGAAATGTTCCTTTCGCGCAGCGAGCGAGGTGAAAAGAGTCGCCAATTTGAGTGGATTGGACAGTGTAGCCTGTCGATTTCAGAATATGAGATTGAATTCTCTAGGATGGCTGGATATGCACTAGAACTAGTCCACAAGCCATCCGAGAAGGTTCAAAGATTTATTGACCTTTCACCTCCCTTGAGGTCCCAAACGGCTCGAGAGATTGAGGTCGGGACTTTATTTGATGTTGTTGTTGATGTTGCCCAGAGGTATGAGGCATACCATAAGTTAATGCGGGAAGAGTTAGAGAGGGAGAGCAAGAGATCCCACGGCCCTGGTGGGCACCATGGTACCTCATTTGGAGGTAAGAGTTCTAATAATAGTGGGAGGTCACCTGCCAGGTTATCTCAGCTTGTAGCTCGTGATTCTCAGAGTGCGCCAGTAGTTCAGCAAGATTAGACTCAATTTTCTCTTTACAGCTATCAACAATCTGTCCAGCTTCTATTTTCACCAAAAAGGCGTTATCATTGTCGTAAGCCTGTCATCTTTGTAGGAGTTTCCCCTTACTCCGGCAAGTAGGTAGTCGTTCTTTCTCTCACCATCAGACACCTGCTCAGTCGTAGGGGATTTTCTTTAGGACTCAGTCATCCAGAGATATGCCACCATCTGGCAGGGGCCCAGAGCATGGTGGTTATGGTTCTTCTAGAAGTAATTATCAGGGTAGCAGCTCAGCTCACCGGCAAAGGTAGTTCTATGAACTGCCAGTCTAGCAAGGTGTTGAGGCATCCGATTTAGTAGACTCAGGTATTTCGCCTTCCTTTTATATATGAGTAAGATGTGATTCTTTCGGTCGATCTAGAATTCATTTATCTTATCAAGTTTCCATGGTTTCTTGGGATGTCGTTTCTATTAAGAATCTGTTGTGGTAGAGTGGTAAGCATCTGGTATGATTGAATCCTGGCATTTGTGAAACCCTACTAGTTTATCTGGTTCAAATGAGAGAGATTTGGGAGTAAGTATCGGTATTGTCTACCTGGCATCTTTTTGTGCCACTTTCTATTATTATTTCAAATTAGTTTACCTCTCTCCTCGAAATTCAGTGTTGGTAGGATGATGGAATCCTAATTCGTCACCATAAAAAAGTGTTATCTTTTCTTTCGATGCAAAGTGATTAGTACATAATAATCGATCTATGTGTTTTCATTTGGTTGAATATGCTTGTAGAGTCATGTTATTCTATGAGCTTGTCTCGGTTATAAGAGGGTTTTCTGGTAAATTTTCGGAGTTTCCTTCTTATTGGAAGGTTAAATTGGCGTGGATGTTATTCCATAATGCTCATAATAGTCTTCAATTGCGATTATTTGTCTAGCCTGACTCAGAAGTAGTCTAGCACTGGTAGCCAAGCAAATAAGAAGATGAGCTTTCTGAAGCTCTAATTATTTCTATCCTCTTCCATTTTCATCTCTTCTTCGTCCGGCACTATTGAGCTTGGGTAGTTAGTAGCCGCTTATGATGTTCCCTGTGTTGAGCCAGAGCGCGTGTCAAGGTAGCCGGGTAAGCACATTGTTGTGTTTTAAGGCTACTAAGGGTAATGAGAGGCATCATTTGACCCCTGAGTTGATACATCAGGCGGTGGTGGTCATGGCAAATGTATGGAGTTGTGAACTCGAGAGTTGCAGTTGTTTGGCAACTCAAGAGGGTAATTTGGTTGCTCAGGTCTTAGCCGCGTTCTGTTTTTAGCTAAGTCTTCTTTAGTCCAGCAGACTGTGCGAGGATGACTATTTTTATTTAAATTAGCTGTATGAGTTTATGCTCTAAGTGGAGGAGTTAAATCTCATACAACTAATTTTAAATCTCTAAGGCGTTGCTGAAACGTAACTTAATTCTTTGTTTCATCGACATGTTCTATATCGAAAAGTATATCGACAAGGTAATTTGTCGTCGGAATCATGTTAATCCATTCAGAGTTTCATATATCTTCATTCCAAAAATGTAGAACTCTTCTCTCGTGATCGAGGAAGGGTCAGCTTAGTTAGAATAATCTGGGCAATGGTGTTATTATATTATCCAGATATGTTTTATTCGAAGAGTTCGATGTGCGTATTAGAATTCTGATTCTGTAATCATGAGACAATATCCTTTGAATAGTTTATGAAAGTTGTGCAAGTTCTCTTGTTATCTGTGTGAATTTTGCTATAGACTCAAGCTCGTTCGAGGACGAACGAGAGTCTAAATGGAGGAGAATGAAACGACCTTAGGTAGTCATTTCAGGAGCTAAGACTTAGATTGGTGTGCCAAGAGTTTTAAAAGCTCTGTAAGGTTCATTAGGACTTGTCTGTAAAATTTGAGTTAAATCGGACCTCGTTTGGTAGCTATCGGAAGAAGGTTTCTGTTTCCATTGTCGGTAAATCTTAAAAAGAGGTTTTCGAGCTCGATTTTGGCGAATGAGCTCCGATTCAAAATCTAAATGTGTCGTTAGGTTCGCATGGTCATTTGTGGCCGATGTGAACTTTCGAAAGTGAATTCTGAGGTCGTTCGGTTAGTTTCCGCTAATGTTTTGAAAATTAATAATTTGATTTCTTTCCGTTTAATTCATATCTCGAGTTTCGAAAATCGGATTCGAGATCCGTCTTAGCAAGTATGTCACATAAATTTTGTATAACCTGAGAAATTTTGGATCATTCCGAGTTTTGTAGGGTTCCGTTTTGATTGTAGTCACAGCAGCAAGTTTTCAAAAGAGAAAGATTAAAAGAAAGTAAAGACAGATTAAAGAAAACAAAACAAAAAAAGAAAAAGGAAAAGATAGTCAGTGGCTAGGGGATAAAATCCTTTAGCCGAAAGTTTCAAGGATAACAAACGAACATAAATGAGAAAGGAAATAGAGAACGTAGAGAGAAAAATAAAGACAGAAAAGAGAGAAAGAAATGGAAAAGGAGAAGGAAAAAAATAGAATTTTCACCCCAAATCATCTAGGTAATGATGTTAATTTATTATTTCAGTTTATTACGTGTATTTGAATATATTTTAACAGTAAAAATTGGAATATTAGACATCGTTCTAATAAGTTAAATTGATAGTTTAAAGGGTTAATTGGACACGGATAATGGAATGCATTATATATTCAAACTCAGGAAGTTATGGGCAACCCATAAATGTAATTTAATTAGGGTTTGGTTATGTGATTTTGAACCATGTGCGTACGCCTGGACTACATATCACGTATCCGAATCGGGTATGGGGTTCCTGACCAGATTGTTCTTAGACGTAAGGAATGAAACCTTTAGCCTTATTTGATATATTTTTCTGCATATTGAATATAGCGGGATCGTTTGGCAGTGAATGCAAAGGACAAAGCGGCTGTTGAGTAGCAATGCTAGCTTTTAAACGAGGTAAGTGATATTATCTATTTCTTTGATTGCCTTTGGCCTTGTGGATATTCTACCACGTGTTCCTTACATGTGTAGCTGCCGATAGGCGCACATATTTGAAATGATCTTAGGTAGTCGTTTTTGGAGTTAAGACTCCGATTGGCGTGCCGACAGTTTTAAAATATTTGTAAGGTCCATTAGAACCTGTCTATAAAATTTGAGCTAAATCGGACTTCGTTTGGTAGGTATCGAAAGAAGATTTCAGTTTTTGTTGTCGGTAAATATTAAAAAGAGATTTTTTAGCTCGATTTTGGCGAATGAACTCTGATTCAAAATCTGAAAGCGCCGTTAGGTTTGAATGATTATTTGTGACTTGTGTGAACTTTGGTGAGTGAATTTTGAGGTCGTTCGATTAGTTTCCGCTAAAGTTCCAAAAATTAAGAATTTAATCTTTTCCGTTTAATTCGCATCTTGAGTTTCGAAAATCCGATTTGAGATCCACTTTAAGGAGTACGTCACATAAAATTTGTATAACTTGTATGCAAAATTTGAAATTATTTTGAATTTCGTAGTGCTTCGTTTTAATTTTCGTCACGAAAATAAAAAGAAATTATTAAAGAAAAGAACAAAAAATAAAAAGCAAAGGCGGTGGCAAAAAAAGAGAGAGAATGCGAAGACAAAAAAAGAAAGAAAAGACAGAAAGGAAAGGAAACGGAGCAGAAAAAAATAGAATTTTCACCCCGAGACATCCAGGTAATGATGTTAATTTATTATTTTAGTTTATTACATGTGTTTGAATATATTTTAACGGTAGAAATTGGGATATCAGACATCATTTTTATAAGTTAAATTGATAGTTTAAAGAGTTAATTGGATCCCGATAATGGAATTGATTATATATTCGTACTCAGGAAGTTATGGGCAGCCCGTAAATGTAATTTATTTAGGGTTTGGTTATGTGATTTTGAACCCTGTACATAGGCCTGGACTGCGTATCCCGTATGCAAATAGGGTGTCGGCTTCATACCCGGATTGTTCTAAGATGTAAGGAATGAAACCTTTAGCCTAATGTGATACATTTTTCTTTTTATTGAACACAGTGGGATTATTTGGCAATGAACCCAAAAGATAAAGCGGTTGTTGAGTTGCGCTTTGGAATAAGGTAAGTAATTATATCTATTTCTTTGGAGGCCCTTGGCGGTGTGGATATTATACCATGTGTTCATTACATGTGTAGCTTCCGATAGGCGTACTCATTACGCCTTAACTTTGGATTTATATTGTATATTATATTTTATCCCCTGTTGTTGGTATTGTATTGAGCATAAGAGCAATGTACTTTAGTTTTGAGCTTGACATATACTTCCCGGTAATCGATGAGAGTCCCGAGTCGGTAAAGGGTCGTCATTGCATATGTTTCCCGGTAATCGATGAGAGTCCCGAGCCGGTGAAGGGTCATCATTGCATATACTTCCTAATAATCGATGAGAGTTCCGAGGCGGTGAAGGGTCATTATTGCATACATTTTCCGGTAATCGATGAGAGTCCTGAGCCGGTGAAGGGTCATCATTGCATATACTTCCGGTAGTCGATGAGAGTCCTGCGTCGGTGAAGGATTATTATTGCATATATCTCCTGGTAGACGATGAGAGTCCTATGTGGAAGATAGGTATCAGGCGTGATTGCATTCCATCATACCACATTCATCCCATTTCATTGCACTGCATGCTGACTATTGTGTGACTATTGTGTTGTGTTTTGTGTATGCAGTATGTATACCACGTTGTGGACATATTGCAGTTTGCCTATATGTTTCTTGCTATTTTGTGTCCCTAATAGGTTTATATGCTTTAGTTGATATGTTTCTAGTCTTTATTTGCTTAGCTCTTCTTCCTGGCTAGCTATCCTATTATTTGAGGTGGCTTGTCTGCCCCACTTATTGAGTCCTTTTGACTCACCCTTGTTTGTTGTTTGTTTCTCGTCTATTTACTTTGTTTCGACAGGTTCGCTCGAGGATTGAGTTTGCTACGTTGTTAAGGAGCGAACACGACTTCAGCTGTCAAGGTAAGCCAACTTTTATTCAGGATGGCCACCAGCTTTATGTTTATTATTTCAGTTGTATTTTGCTCCCTTCAGGAGGCGTATGTGTTCTTTTGTACTCTCTGATGTCTAGTCTGGATAGCCCTAAACCTAATATTTTGGGTAAGCAGCTGTAATTTCTTTTGTACAGCTTAGAGGTATCAGTATGGATGTGCTTTTTTCTAAGTCTTATTCTTATTTAGTAGTTGGATTTATATTCATTTTCCAAATTCAGTTGATAAAGGTTCACGGTACGGGCCTTGTGGAGGATGTCGGGTGCCCGCACGGCCTAGTTAGAAATTCAGGTCATATCAATTTGTATCAGAGCCCGGTTTACAGTCTATCCAGACTAACACAGTGTCTAGTAGAGTCTCGCTGATGAGTACATACACGTCCGTACTTATCTACGATAGGCTATGATGGTATTTAGAAAATTTCTCTTCCTTCTTTCCTAATCGTGCGTTGGTCTAGGATGCAAAAATATATATATATTTTCGTTAGTTCCTTTGTAGTAATTATGAACCCTCATGCGACAAATTAGCAAAAGGGTAGGAGTTTAGAACGAAGCAGTGTGGCCTGGGGTTAGCACTACTCAAGCCCCGAGAGTTGTGGATCGTGCTGATGATGCAGTTGCGGAGGCCCCAGCTGTACGAGCTCGCGATGGGCGAGGGAGCAGGGCCTTGTGGTTCCCCTGGCTCTCTATGGTGCTTTTATGAGAATCTAGGGGACGCAGATACCGCAAGAACCTCCTATCAGGTTGCCGCAGATTCAGACGTTCAGTCTCAGAGAGTTCATGTTCTCGTTCCTGATATTGCCCCAGTAAATTATGTTCCAGAGGGATCATGTGTTGTGCCTCCAGTTGTTCTGGCTGGTTATGTAGCTGAGGTAACAATTCAGTCCGAGTGCCCAAAGAGGTTGCATTATTTTATGTGGTTGAACCTTCCGATATTCTCAAGCAATGCATCAGATAAACCCCGTGAATTTTTTTAAAATAATAATAAAATAATGTCAGCGTTTCCTTCAGGCTGTTGATTATATTGAGCGGTATGGTGTTGATTATTCTGCTTTCCAGTTTTAGGCTTCAGCCTTGGATTGGTGGACCGCTCTCTTATTAGATAGGTAAGGCTTGCCTAAGCTGCAAAAGTTCCTTTCGCGCAGCGAGTGAGATGAAAAGAGTCGCCAATTTGAGTGGATTGGATAGGGTAGCCTGTCGATTTTAGAATATGAGATTAAATTCTTTATGATGGCTGGATATGCACTAGAACTAGTCTACGAGCCTTTTGGGAAGGTTCAAAGATTTATTGATAACCTTTCTCCTTCCTTGAGATCCCAGATGGCTCGAGAGATTGAGGTCGGGACTTCATTTGATGTTGTTGATATTGCTTGGTGGTATGAGGCATACCATAAGTTAGAGCATGAAGAGTCAGAGCGGGAGAGCAAGAAATCCCGTGGCGCTGGTGGGCAACTATGGTACCTCTTCTGGCGAGGTAAGGGTTCTGATTATTGTGGGAGGTCACATTCTAGGTTATCTCATCTTGTAGCACGTGATTCTCAGAGGGTGCCATTTGTTCATCAAGATTAGATTCTATTTTCTCTTTATGTCTATCAACAAGCTGTTCAGCATCCATTCTTAGCCAAAAGGTATTATCATGGTTGTGAGCCTCGTCATCTTATGAGAAACTGTCTTTTCTTGTGGTTGGCAGGCAGTCGTCCTTCTTCTCACCCTCAGACCCCTGCCCAGTTGCGAGGGATTTTATTTAGATCTCAATAAGCCAGAGATATGTCACCACCTGGTAGAGGTCGAGAGTGTGGTGACAATGGTTCTTCAGAAGGTAATTATCAGGGTAGTGGCTCAGCTCAGCTGCAGAGGCAGTTCTATGAACTACCAGTCTGGCAGGATGCTGAGGTATCCGATGTGGTAGACCCAGGTATTTCTTCTTCTATTATATGTGAGTAAGATTTGATTCTTCTGATCGATCTGAAATTCATTTATCTTATCATGTTTCCATGGTTTCCTTGGGTGTTGTCTATTAAGAATTTGTTGCGGTAGAGGGGTGAGCTTCTGATATGATTTATTCTTAGCATTTATGAAACCCTACTAGTTTATCTGGTTTAAATATGCGACATTTGGGAGTGAGTGTCGGTATTGTCTGCCTGGCATCTTGTTGTGTCACCTTCTATTATTATGTCAAGTCAGCCTACCTCTCTCTCTTTGGAATTCAATGTTGGTGTGATGATGGGATTCTTATTTGTCACCATCAGAAAGTGTCATTATTTCTTCTGGTGTAAAGTGATTAGTAAATTATATTCGACATACGTGTCTCATCTTGGTTTGAGACGCTAGTAGAGTAAATTGTCGGAGTTTCCTTTGACCCCAAAGTTGATCCATCAGGCTGTGGTGCTATGGCAAAGGTGTAGAGTTGTGAACTCGAGAATTGCAGCTGTTTGGCAACTGGAGAGGGTAATTTGGTAGCTCAGGTCTGAGCCGCGTTATATTTTAGCTAAGTCTTCCTTAATCTTGCAGGTTGTGCGAGGATGGCTATTCCTATTCAAACTACTTGTACAAATTTATGCTCTAAGTGGAGGAGTCTTCCTCCAATACTGAATGCTAATATTAATTCTCTAAGGCGTTGCTGAAGTGTAAGCTAATTCTTAGTATCATCGAACTGTTCTATATCGAAAAGTATATCGAAGAGGTGATTCGTCGGTAAAATCATGTTAATCCATCCATAGTTCTGTGTATCTTTGTTCCGAAAAATGTAGAACTATCCTCTTATAATCGAGGAAGGGTCAGTTTAGTCAGAATAAGCTGGGCAATGGTGTTATGATATTATCCTGATATGTTTTATTCCAAGAGTTCGATGTGCGTGTTATAATTTTGATTCTGTAATCATGAGACAGTGTCCGTGGAATAGTTTATGAAGGTCGTGCAACTTCTCCAGTTATCTGTGTAAATTTTGCTTTAGACTCAAGCTCGTTCGAGGACGAACGAGAGTTTAAGTGGAGGAGAATGAAATGACCCTAGGTAGTCTTTTTTGGAGCTAGGACTCCGATAGACATGCCGATAGTTTTAAAATATTTGTAAGGTCCATTAGAACATGTCTATAAAATTTGAACTAAATCGGACTTCGTTTGGTAGGTATTGGAAAAAGATTTCAGTTTCCGTTGTCGATAATATTAAAAAGAGATTTTTGAGCTTGATTTTGGCGAATGAACTCCGTTTCGAAATCCGAAAGCGACGTTAGGTTTGTATGATTAGTTGTGACTTGTTTGAACTTTGTGAATTTCGAGGTCGTTCGGTTAGTTTCCGCTAATGTTCAAAAAATTAAGAATTTAATCTTTTCCGTTTAATTCGCATCTTAAGTTTCGAGAACCCGATTTGAGATCCTCTTTAATGAGTACGTCACATAAATTTTGTATAACTTGTATGCAAATTTGAAATTATTTTAAATTTCGTAGGGTTCCGTTTTAATTTTTGTCACAAAAATAAAAAGAAAACATTAAAGAAAAGAAAAAGAAGAAAAAGGAAAAGAAAATTAAAAAAAGGGGGTGGCAGGGATTATAATCCCTTAAGCTTCGCAAATGGAACAGAAACAGAAACATTAAGGAACGAGAGAGAGAGAGAGAGAGAGAGAGAGAGAACACGGAGAGAAAAAAAAGAAAGGAAAGAGAGAAAGGAAAGGAAACGGAGCAGAAAAAATAGAATTTTCACCTCGAGACATCCAGATAATGATGTCAATTCATTATTTTAGTTTATTACATGTGTTTGAATATATTTTAACGGTAGAAATCAGAATATTAGACATCATTTTTATAAGTTAAATTGATATTTTAAAGGGTTAATTGGATCCCGATAATGGAATTGATTATATATTCGTACTCAGGGAGTTATGGCCACCCGTAAATGTAATTTATTTAGGGTTTGGTTAGGTGATTTTTAATCCTGTACATAAGCCTGGACTGCGTATCCCGTATGCGAAAAGGGTGTCGGCTTCCTACCCGGATTGTTCTAAGATGTAAGGAATGAAACCTTTAGCCTAATGTGATACATTTTTCTTTTTATTGAACACAGTGGGATTATTTGGCAATGAACCCAAAAGATAAAGTGGTTGTTGAGTTGCGCTTTGGAATAAGGTAAGTAATTATATCTATTTCTTCGGAGGCCTTTGGTGGTGTGGATATTATACCACGTGTTCATTACATGTGTAGCTTCCGATAGGCGTACTCATTACGCCTTAACTTTGGATTTATATTGTATATTATATGTTATCCCCTGTTGTTGGTATTGTATTGAGCATATGAGCAATGTACTTTAGTTTTGAGCTTGACATATACTTCCCGGTAATCGATGAGAGTCCCGAGTCAGTAAAGGGTCGTCATTGCATATGCTTCCCGATAATCGATGAGAGGCCCGAGCCGGTGAAGGGTCATCATTGCATATACTTCCTGATAATCGATGAGAGTTCCGAGGTGGTGAAGGGTCATCATTGCATGTATTTCCTGGTAATCGATGAGATTCCCGAGCCGGTGAAGGGTCATTATTGCATATACTTCCGGTAGTCGATGAGAGTCCTGCATCGGTGAAGGATTATTATAGCATATATCTCCTGGTAGACGATGACAGTCCTGTGTGAAAGATAGGTATCAGGAACATGTGATTGCATTGCATCATACCACATTCTTTATTTGCTTAGCTCTTCTTCCTAGCTAGCTATCCTATTGTTTGAGGCGGCTTGTCTGCCCCACTTATTGAGTTCTTTTGACTTACCCTTGTTTGTTGTTTTTTTTCTCGTCTATTTACTTTGTTTCGACAGGTTCGCTCGAGGATTGAGTTTGCTACGTTGTTAAGAAGCGAAGATGACTTCAGTTGTCAAGGTGAGCCAACTTTTATTCAGGATGGCCACCAGTTTTATGTTTATTATTTCAGTTGTATTTTGCTCCCTTCAGGAGGCGTATGTGTTCTTTTGTACTCTCTGATGTCTAGTCTGGATAGCCCTAAACCTAATATTTTGGGTAAGCAGCTGTAATTTCTTTTGTACAGCTTAGAGGTATCAGTATGGATGTGCTTTTCTCTAAGTCTTATTCTTAATTAGGAGTTGGATTTTATATTCATTTTTCAAATTCAGTTGATAAGGGTTCACAGGACGGGTCTTGTGGAGGATGTCGGGTGCCCGGACGGCCTAGTTAGAAATTCGGGTCGTGTCATTATTACGCCTTACCTTTTGATTTATATTGTACATTATATGTTATGCCCTGTTGTTGATATTGCATTGAGCATAGAAGCATTGTACTCTGATTGTGAGCTTGACATATACTTCCCAGTAGTCGATGAGAGTCCCATGTCGGTTAAGGGTTACCATTGCATATACTTCCCAGTACTCCATGAGAGTCACGCGCCGATGAAGGGTTAGTGTTGCATATACTTCCAGTTAGTCGATGAGATTCCTGCGCCGGTGAAGGGTTATTATTGCATATATCTATGTATAGACGACGAGAGTCCCGCGCCGGAGATAGATTTCGGGCACATCTGACCCCATTGCATCATACTGCATTCATTCTATATCATTGCACCGGTTGCTGCTAATTGTGTGATTATAATGCGATGTTTTGTGTATGTGTCATGTATTTCGGATTGTTGATGTGTTCGGGATACCTATATGTTTTGTCTATCTTATGTTCCTGGTTGTTTATGAGTTTATGGTTCTTTACGTGTTTCTATTTATACCTGGCTCTGCCTTATTTTTATAGTTGAAATAAAGTGAATTTGATTTACCTGCTTAACTTCTTCCGGGCTAGCATATCTGCTTCTTCGAGGTGGCTAGCCAGCAACTACTTGCTGAGTCCTTTTGACTCACCTTCTGTTTGTTTCTTGTCTATCTATTTCGTTTCGGCAGGTTCGCTCCAATATTGAGCTTGCCAACAAGATTGAGGAGTGAAGAAGACCTCAGCTGTCAGGGTGAGCCGATTTTTGTACACGATGGCCATCAGTTTAGTTTCTATTATATCAATGATTTTTTTTTCTCCCTTCGAGAGATGTACAGTTTTCCTTCTATTCTTAGATGTCTGGTCTGGATAGTCCTAAACCTAGTATAAGGGGTAGACAGCTGTATCTCTTTCTGAACAGCTTTTCTGTATATCTGTATACATTAGTACGTCCTTTGGATTATTCGATTTTTGTCTCAAGCTAGTTGGTGTCCATTTCATTCACTCAGTGATAAGGGTTTGTCTGACGGGTCTAGAAGAGAATGTCCGGTGCCCGCACGACCTGACTAAAAATTTGGGTCGTCTCAGTAGTGAATCTGATTGTTCAACTTTGAGCAAATATTTATCTTTAGGGAGCTATTTAAATTATTTAGTCAAAGTCTAGGAAAAATAAACACTTAAATTTTATAATGAATCTAACTGTTCAAATTGCAAATCACATAGAAAATTTGATTTACTTTGAGAAGTATTTAAATTCACTTGGTCAAAGTCTAGAAAGCATGCACACTTGATATCATAGCAAATCTGATTAACTTTAAGGGCACATGGCTAAATCAAGAATATATTGGCCAATATTAAAATAACGGACTTCGAAACAACTATCTGTGCACTTCGACGATCAAAAATAGTTCTCGTGTATTAAATTAAAGTTTGAATAAAAAAATACATAAGTGTGAAATGCATAATACGATATGAAATGATTGATTTTAATAACTTTCTAAGTTAGTGTTAAATATCACTATTTCCACAACATATGAAAAGAAGTTCGAGGTGATAATTTGCATCTCTTTCATACCATTGCATTATAATTCCATACTCGAAATTTAATAAATTTGGATTCATAAAATTGAATAAACATAGTCTCTAAGGTAATAGCTTGCAACAAAAAGGTGACATTAATGCACCCAAGACTCTGATTAATTTTCTTCTTCATTTAGTTCAATCCTTTTTTATTCCTTTCTAAGTTGTAAGTGCTTCGGGCATTTTAAACAATTCCAACTTAAAATTATCTTTGTATTTTATGTCTTGATACTTCTATGCATTAAATTAATTATATTACTTATATGTTATCAAGCGTGTCACACATTTGTTAATTTCTATATCTTATCATGTGTAGAGAAGGGAGTTGGCATCCTCCACCTCCCCGAAATGAAAGAATCAAAGAGAAAATCTGATTAACATTTTGGGAGCTATTTAAATTGAAACTAAATACTACTAATTTCAAATGCATTTTAAAATTAAAAAAAATTAAGAAAGCTAAGTAATACCTCCATATACAATTAATATGGCATACCTGAAAATTATGGTGAATCTGATTGTTAAACTATAAGACCAAATATTAACTTTTGGGAGCTATTTAAATTCCTTTGGTCAAAGTCCATAAATGATAGACACTTAAATTTTGTAGTACATCTGATTGTTCAAATCAAATAGAAAATCTAACTAACTATTTTAGAATAGTTTTAATTCAGTTGGTCAAAGTCTAGGAATCATAGATATTTAAATTTTGTGTGCATCTATTGTTCAAATAAGATAGAAAATCTTGTTAATTTTTAGAATTATTTAATTTTTTTTTGTCAAATCTAAGAACAATACAAATTAAGAACACTATTAAATTATTTCCCTAAAGAGTATAAATCTATTAAGTTAAATACTTTATTTAAATAGAATGTTAATCACCAAAATAAAATAAAAAGAGAAGACTTTGATTGTGATTGTGAAGAGTATAGCTAAAAAGTATTGTCAAAGGAAAAATCTCCAAAAAATTTTGTCATCATAAATGATCAAAAGGAAAAAAAAAAGTTGTCAAGTATTTTACGTAAACATGAATCACTATAAAAATATAAAATAACAAACAAATAGTTGATTCTAATAATTTTTTGAATTAGTGTTATATATCACTATTGCCTCAAGACAAATAAAACAAAATTTATGGTAATAGTTGGTTTAATACTCTCATTTGTTCATACGGTCACACACTATGAAAGATATTCTCCTCTTTATTTAGTAAACACTAAATTTAGACTGACGAAACTAAATGTAGTTTCAAGGGACAACTCAACGTCTAAGAACTGACAGATAAGCAGGATAGAGGCCACACTGATTTGCTTCTTCATTTAGTTCAAGTTTTCAGTAAAAAAACGCAGCAGCCAAGAGGAGATATACAAACCCAACGACGACGACACTGATTTGCTTCTTCAAATAAATTTAATCCAATTTTGCTCGTACTTTTCTTACAATAAAGGACATTGATTATGTGATAGTGAGGATTCTTTTTTTTTTTAATCCTTTTCCAAATCCCATTTTGTCATTTAAATATACCTTTTCTTTTTCCTTTTCTTGCCCTTGTGTTACCACCTACATCTATATATAGTGGATCAATCTAGCAAGTGTTACTGCCCCATTAACATAGAGAGATGGTCCATTCCTTTTCTTTGTTTTTTTTTTTTTTTTGGTTTCATTTCTCCTTTAGTTTTTCTTGGTTGGCCATCTCTGTTACTATATTTTAACGCTGTTCAACCGTAATTTCGTTTTATCAGGTTAATTTACAATTAAATTTGTAGAGCGGGGTCACGGTCAATAATCGAGATTAAAATGCTCCTAATGAAATAAATATAAATGCCAGTAATAAATGCGGAAGAGTAAAGAGGCAATTAATGCGATATAATGAATAAATAATCAAACGAAAAAGGAACCGTGCTCAGGCCGTTCAGACTTGAATAAATTCCTTTCCTCGTACTCTTTTCGAGATTCAGTTAATGAAACAGTAGAGAAGATCTTTCGATCAGCAATAGTAATAAATGTTCGCTGGAGATAAAGTATTGAATGCTAGTAAATATTTTGAATACAAGTGTAGATTTCAGAGAAGCATTAGATTGTAAGCTTGTGACTTAAATTACAATATATAGGCGGCTTATGTGCCCGTTCGCAAGCAGTTGTAACTCCTTAGACGAGCAGTTGCGTTGCTTGTGGATAAGGTTCCTGCTTTGAATTGTCTTGATTGATGGGCCGCGACTTTCCTGGCCGTAGTGACTGTTCATCTGTCCGTTGTAACTGTTTATCTTCGATCTTATCCACTGCCTTCATATCCATTCGCAGCCACGTGTCGTTTGTGTGCCGTCCTATGTGGATGCCAAGTCATCAACTTTGGTGACGATGGATTTCACCCAATACAGATAGTCCCCGCACTTCTCGGGCAGAGGATCTGGTCGAGGAGTGGAGAACCAGCTACGTGTGGGAATGAACTTTTTGATATCTCTTTCCATAGTAAGCGCGAGTTTCTGCTCGTTGGACTGGTCGTTATCCCTTTAGTACAAGTATTAAATATTTCCTCAAAAGTTTTGACTGATTGGCGTCCTTTCAGTGTACGCATTAAATGCTCTGTTAGAGACAAGATGTGCAAGCTGTCCATTCCGCTCCACTTTTCCCTGAAGAAGTGACTGTTGCGTGTTCCGAGACTGCAGGCGTGATGATTAAACTGCGCCTACTCACGTCTTGCACGTCCCAAGATGAAAAAAAACCGTCATTCCGACTTTTATCTCATTATTTTCCTCAACGGCTAGATCGACTCATCTTTTGCGCGGATGTTTGCCACGTGTAGGCTTTGCGAATCCTATAAATATAACTTTTCCCAGCCGAAAGTCTTTTACTTTGCTTCAAATTTCATACTATCCTTCAGAGCCTTAAATCATTTTCCAGCAAAAACTCAAAGCGTGACAAATTCACTTTAAAAATGTCTCCAAAAGCTAAGAGGGTTCTGAATATGGATGCTGCAGCTAGTTCTTCTTCGGCAGCGGCTGGACAACCTACGAGTTCTCCAACTTCAGTCGCCGACGTGATTCCAAAAATTTGGGGAAATCTTGAAAACGACTGTTCAGTCAGCTCGTTTAGTCATTACGGTAACATAAGGTCATGGCCTTCAAGCCGTTTCAGGAGTTCAATCACTCCTGACCTTCTGCCTCGGGTTAGGACAGATTGCGGGTGGGACGACGACCTTATGATTTCTTGCCCCCTCCCAACGGAAAATATTACTTCAGTGAGGCCTGGGTGGACGGCTATATCTACATACCCATTCACGATAGGCTATATGTTCCCGCTGCACCCTGTCATAGAAGATATTTGTAAATACTATTTGATCTGCCCGGGGCAGCTGTGTCCTAGCGTTTACAGGATCGTCACCCTGCTGCAATGGTTCGCCGACGAGACCGAGCAGGATTTTGAGTTTAAACATTTCATCGCTCTGTACAGTCTTCAGATTGCCAGGGACGGGTATATAAATGCCCGCATGAGGGGGAGAAAGGCTCTAGTGAGCAAGTCTGAGGACTCAGGGGATAGGGGTTGGATGCACCGGTACGTTTACGTGCAGTCCAGACTCCTCACACGCGGCGACAAAACTAACCTCCGCGAGGCCTGGAACAAGACTCGTAAGTCCCCGAGTATTTGTGTTGAATACTCTTTGAATTATGTATTCTGCAGTTTCTAATTTCTATTCTTTGTTGGTTAGCTGACAAGATTCCTTATGATGGCCTGATTACTGAGGAGGAATTGTCTGCCTGGGTTGAACCAATTTTGACGGAGTTCACCCACGAGCAGAGGCAATGGCCTCACTATGCTTCTTTGAAGCATTTGTCTAACCCCAGCACCCACGGTAGGATCCCTACTTGCATCCTTCTCTTGACTTATGCGGAACTTATTATGACATAAATACGCTTCTACTTTCAGGTCTGGGCACTGGCGGTAGTTACTTCCCTGCCCCTCCTCCCGAGGAGGTGGTTGTCGATCCCGTGGCCGAGGTCAACGAGGAGGCGGCTGTTATCCTTCAAACTGCTGCGGCTATTAAAGCTAGAGAGGGTGGCGAGGAGGTTCTTGCGAGCCTGAAGAGAAAACAAACAGACTCTGAAAAGAGTAAGCCTAAGAAGAAGAAAAGGACAGCTCGCAAGACCCCTCAGTCTTCTGAGAAGACAGTTGAGGCCACCGTAGGTGCTGCCGAAACTCCTAAGTCTGGGCAAGAAAGTATAAAGAGTTCGGCGGCTGCCCCTGAATCAGCTGAGCCCGTGGTGGTTGTTCTGTCAGATTCAGAGGTCCCTGATGAGGGCTTGAATCAGAGGAGGAGGGCATATCTTCGGAGTGACAAGAGGAGAGCTGCAGAAACTTCCTCTTATGCCTTCGAGCAAAGTCCCCGAGTTGGTGACGGGGAGGAGGAGAAAGCTGAAGAAATGGGGGAGGAAAGAATGCAAGGGAGTTTTGCATTTTTTCCTGAGGCTTCAGAGCCGAGCGAGCCTGAACGGGCTCGAAGCCAACAAAGTGAGCCCGAGCAGGTCAGCAATAGGCGTCCAGGCAAGGAGCCGATGGCGGAAGATGTCGAGGAGAAAGGTGAGAAGGAAGGTGAAGAGAAAGGCGAGACAGGTGAGGAGGTTGATGGTTGGAAGAAGGCTGGGGGGGGAGGCTGAACCCCAGGTCTTCTATTATAAAGATATGATAAATTTGGCTGCTGACGGGGTGGAGCCAGTTTATTTACAGGAGTGCGACACCCTAGGCCTCGGCGAGTCAGGCGACGTTGAAATCTCCCGGACTAGGCTCACCAGGCGAGTATCTTTGGGAGGTACGATTGGTGCGTACTCTGTTAAAGGTATTCGCCATAAATTTGGCCCTGACTACCCTTCGGAGCAGGCGAGAGAGCCTAGGCCGTGCATGAGGGAATGTGACTTCATCATCCCCCAGACACGGATTTTTTGACGAAGCCTGGCCACTTAGTCAAGGTAACGTCCAACCTGATCGGCCCTCGTGAAGAGTGGAACATGCGCAGCATGAACGATGAGCAGTTGGCTTATGCGATTGCTGAGGATACTGCTCGGGTAATGTCTTCTTCCTTCACTTTCCTTATATCTGTCAAAAACCCTTAGTCCTGACTATCTACGTGTTTCTACTTGTTGCCAGGCGAGTATGATGGCTACCGAGCTCATGCTTCGCTCCAGGTTGAACAACCAAGACCAAGTCCTTGGCTTGAAAAAAGATCTTTTGGAGGTTCTCCAGGCAAATCATGCCTTGGAAGAGGAGAAAAAGGTTCTGATCGGGGAGAAGTGGGTGCTGGAGGGGAGGTGCGACTTCTTCGAGGATAAGATAGAAAGGTTGGAGAAATCCAACGCTGAAGCCAGCGACAAGATAAGCGCGCTCCTCGAGGAAAAGGACCGTCTTTTAGATGAGAGACAGGTTTGTATTGTCCTTTGAAGATCTAAAAGCAAAGATGGATGAGCAAGGCCGTCAGATCTCCCAACTTGCCCATGAGCTCAATATGAAGGAGATTACTTTGGCAAGTATCCGCGACGCTTCTGACCTGATGCTGAGGAATATGAACAAAGCTGAGGCTGAATCCCAGGCTGCTCGAGGAGAACTGCAAGAGGCTAGACATCGGGTTGCGGAGTCTGCAAAGGTTCAAGAGCTACTGACGAAGGATTTGGCTAACTTGCGAGATCGTTATACGATCGAATCCAAGTTAGAAGCTCTGGAGGCCAAAAAGAAATTGCTCATCCAAATGCAGCGCGGCCAGATTAATGTTGATTTAGTCCTCGATCAGACCATTGCAGCCATCATCAGTGTCAAGCAAGGCCTGGGCATGGAAGTGGGAGCTGATGACGATGGAGTTGAAGGGGACGATGAGGGTAGCGAGGACAACGAAGATGAAGAAGATGAAGACTTAGGCGGGGATCCGACTGATGGAGCTAGTGCATCAGGTCGGGATCCTGGTCAACATGACGATTGATATTTGTCTCGTCCCTCTGTTAATTTGTTGGATGTTGTTAACTTTGAATATTTGTTAACTTTATGAATGTATGTTTTCGGCTATTTCCTTCTTTCGCCTGTCTGGTCGAGGCTTGACGACCATTTTTAGTCTTTCAAGTCTTATTCATATGAATGTTGATTGTTGCTTAGTGGAGTTTCCAGAGGTCAAGGTTATGTTTCAAACCTTAGTGTCTGAGTTCCCTTTTTGGTTTAATCTGCGCAGATGTTTTAAAATAAAATCTGACCGTGGCCAGGTTAAGTTATCCTTAGTTAGGATAACTGAAGCCAGGCCCTTCTGGGCTGAACGAAATCGGGTCGTTCAGGCTGACTGAAATTCGACCGTGTAAGACGGTTTTGCGATAAACTTTGCTTATCATATTTGATAGTTGAAAGTTTTCGCAGGGAAATGGGAAAAAAATTTGACTTGGTTTGGTTGAGACTTCCCCGTTATTTCTATTGAAAAAGGGCAAGCAACCCAATGGGAAAAGAAATTTGACTTGGTTTGGTTGAGACTTCCCCGTTATTTCTATTGAAAAAGAGCAAGCAACCCAATGAACAGAATGTAGGATTGTTTCGGTCGTAAATCAAAATACAAGATTCTCTGGTCGTAAAGTTGTTGGACTTAGTCGGGTGCTGGCCGCAAAGATGTAGAAGACAATATAGTGCTGGCCGCAAAGATGTAGAAGACAATATAGCCCAAGTAAAATAGTTCTGTTGAACTTACTTGATTTTGCTTAGCCGTGCTTTCAACGAAATGACCTTGCTCTGCTCGAAGATCACCTGTGTTAGCCGGGATTTTGGCCTACTGGGGCCCTCACCGCCCCCCCTGTTTTTATGTTGAAATTTCGTAATTTCAGACATGAAAAGACAATGGGTAAAGCGCTGAGTCTGAGAACACATATAACCAAAAGAGGAGTGTGTCCGTTGCGGGATTTGAACCCACAGCCGCGAAGCACGAAGACTTCGAGCTCTACCAGTTGAGCTAAACGGATCTGGCCTTTCGAAGACCGTTAGTACCATTTAGACGAAGATAAGAAAACAGAGCAACTTAAAAAGAAAACGAAGGCATGTAAGCAATGTAAAAATGGATAGAAACACTAACCCCTGTACCACTTAGAAGTGGTACTTTTTCAAGTGAGCCACGTTCCAACTGCTGGGTAGAAGCGATCCATCTGGTCGTGCCAAACGGTATGAACCTTTACCAGCTGATGCAACCACCTTGTATGGACCCTCCCAGTTTGGACCAAGTTTGCCGGCGTTCACCTCTTGCGTGCTCTGAGAGACTCTACGCAATACAAAGTCCCCGACTTCGAAGTTGTGTATCCTCAGTCCCCGATTGTAATATTGCTCTATCCTTTCTTTCTGAGCCACTACTCGTACCAATGCTAACTCCCTGCGTTCTTCCAGAAAATCCAATTCCTCAGAGAGGTTGACTGAATTAGATTCTATGGTTGCATGGTCATATCTTAGACTCGGCTCGCCAATTTCGACTGGGATTAATGCATCGGAACCATACACTAACGAGTAAGGTGTCTCCCCGGTGCTCATTTTCGTGGTTGTTCTATATGCCCAAAGAACCCCGGGGAGTTCTTCCACCCAACATCCTTTGGCCTGCTCGAGGCGCTTCTTGAGTGAATCCACTATTATTTTGTTGGTTGATTCCGCCTGCCCGTTTGCCACTGGGTGATATGGGGAGGAAGTAATTCTTTTAATATGCAGATCCTCAAGGAACTTCGTGACCTTCTGACCAACGAACTGGGGGCCGTTGTCCATAACAATTTCTTTGGGTGCTCCAAACCGACAAATGACATAACGCCACAGGAAATCAATTACTTCCGTTTGACGTATCTTCGAATATGCTGCGGCCTCAACCCACTTCGTAAAATAATCAGTAATTATTAACAAGAAACGCACCCCCCTAGGCGCAGTTGGTAGTGGTCCAACGATGTCCATCCCCCACTTCATAAACGGCCACGGGGAAATGATCGAATGCAAGGGCTCCGCCGGTTGATGGAGGAGATGCGCAAACCTTTGGCACTTATCGCATTTTTTGACAAACTCGTTGGTATCTTTCTCCATCTTGTCCCAATAATAACCTGCTCGTATGAGTTTCCGCGCAAGCGCCTTTCCTCCCAAGTGATTTCCACAGCACCCCTCATGAACTTCTCTCATCACATACTCTGTTTGGCTGGGGCCTAGGCATTTAGCGAGTGGACCTGCAAAAGTCTTTCGATAGAGGGTGCCATCTATGATTGTATATCTGGCGGCCTTTATCCTCACTTTTCGAGCGGCCTTAACGTCTGATGGCAAGGTTCCATGCAATATATAGTTGATTATCTCATTCCTCCAATCCCAAGTTAGGCTGGTCGTGTTGACCTCCATCGCGTCCTTATCGATTGTTGTGCACAGGAGATGAGCTACGGCCATTGAACCTGCTGCTCCAATTTCTGCGACTGAGCCCAAATTGGCCAAGGCATCGGCTTCATGATTCTCCTCCCGCGGGATCTGCGTAGCTTCCCAATTGCTGAATTGTGCCAGTAAACCAGTGACTCGGGCAAGATACCTCTGCATACGAGATTCTCTTGCAACGAAACCTCCATTTATCTGGTTGACGACCAGGGCGGAATCACTTTTGAGGTGAATCCGGTCTGCCCCATAATCTCGAGCTAGTTTCAATCCTGCAATTACGGCCTCATACTCGGCCTCATTGTTAGTAACAAAAGGACATTTTATAGCCTGCCTGATGGTTTCACCCGAGGGAGTGGTGAGGACTAAACCCAGCCCCGACCCTTTCACGCTCGAGGATCCATCAGTGTGCAAGGTCCAAGTCCCCGGCTCGGATCCGGCGAAGAGAACCGCCTCACGCTGAGCATCAGGGTACATGGTGGCACTAAAATCTGCGATAAAATCTGCCAGAGCTTGAGATTTTATTGCTACTCGGGGTTGATAAGATATGTCAAATTCACTTAATTCTACTGCCCATTTTACTAGTCTGCCCGAAAATTCAGGTTTGTGCAAGATATTACGTAGGGGGAAAGTAGTAACTACAGCTATTGAATGACTTTGGAAATAAGGTCTTAATTTGCGGGCAGCGATTACCAATGCTAGTGCCAGTTTTTCCAAAGGTTGATAGCGTGTTTCAGCATCTAATAGAGATTTACTGATGTAATAAATTGGTAGTTGCTTACCTTTGTCTTCTCGCACCAAGACTGCACTTACCGCTGACTCAGATACGGCCAGGTAGAGTAATAGCTGTTCACCTGGTTGTGGCGTTGAAAGTAAAGGCGGGCTCGACAAGTACCGCTTCAAGTCCTTAAGTGCTTGCTGACATTCGGGGGTCCACTCGAACTCTTTGTTTTGTTTCAGCACGTCGAAGAAGCTTTTGCACCGATCAGACGAGCGGGAGATGAATCTCCTCAGCGCCGCTACTCTCCCGGTTAGCCGCATCACATCTTTTCTGTTGTGAAGTACGTCGGGGATGGCTTCTATTGCTTTTATCTGGGCAGGGTTTACCTCGATCCCTCGTTGGGAGACGATGAAACCAAGGAACTTCCCTGAACCCACTCCAAACGCGCACTTCTCCGGGTTGAGCTTCATGTTATATTGATCAAGGATCCGAAAGGCTTCCTCCAAATGAGCTAAGTGGTCCTCTGCTCGCTTGGATTTGATCAGCATGTCGTCGATGTAAACCTCCATGGTTTTGCCAATTTGATCGTGAAACATCCGGTTGACTAACCGTTGGTAGGTTGCACCTGCATTTTTAAGTCCAAAAGGCATTACTTTGTAGCAATACGTACCTCGGCAAGTAATGAAAGAGGTCTTCTCCTGGTCGTCGGGATTCATCAGGATTTGATTGTAGCCTGAGTATGCGTCAAGGAATGTAAGCACCTCATGCCCGGCCGTCGCGTCGATCAGTTGGTCAATTTGAGGTAGCAGATAAGAATCTTTCGGGCAGGCTTTGTTCAGATCAGTGAAGTCAATGCAGACCCTCCACTTGCCGTTCTTCTTCGCCACTACGACCACGTTGGCCAACCAATCGGGATATTTGACTTCTCGGACAGAGCCAATCTTGAGCAAGCGGTCAACTTCATCGTTTATGATTTGGTTCCTGAATGCTCCTTGCTGGCGTTTCTTTTGCTTCACCGGGCGGAAGTATGGATCCACATTCAACTTGTGAGAGATAATCTTCGGGGAGATCCCCGTCATGTCCTCATGCGACCACGCAAAGGTGGCGTGCCGTCCCTTGAGGAAATGCAAGATGTCTCTCCGTAAATCTTTGTTCAGCTCTGCTCCCAAGTACACCTTCCTTTCAGGCATGTTGTCGAAAAGTTCTTCTGGTTCCAGAGCTTCAATGGTTGGCGCGTACTCTTCTCGTGCATCTAATTTTGATATGAATTCTGGGATTTGGTAGTCCGAAGTTCCGCTGCTTGATTCCAATCCCGGATTCGTTAATTGCTATTTTGCTTCCTCGGGGAGCTTGACTGCGACTGAGTAGCAATCTCTAGCGCAACGCTGCTCTCCTCGAACTTCCCGTATTCCCCACTCTGAAGGGAATTTCATCACTTGGTGATAGGTTGACGGAACTGCCTGCATGTCGTGTATCCATGGCCTCCCAAGGATTATGTTGTAGGCCATGTCTCCATCAATGACATGAAACGTTGTCCGTCTCATGACACCTTCGACCAGGGTCGTTAGCGTAATTTCTCCCAACGTTTTCTCACTGGAGTTGTTAAATCCTGAGAGAACGCGAGAAATCGGTACAATCCCATCGTACAATTTCAACTGCTGCACGACCCGAGATAATATGATGTTTGCTGAGCTTCCTGGATCAACGAGCACCCTCTTGACGTCGAACTCTTCCACTCGTAGCGTTATCACCAAAGCGTCCATGTGAGGAAACTGCAAGCCATCTGCATCTGCTTCTTCAAAAGTCATCACATCCTCAAGTCGCGGTCGCTTGGTCTTCGTAATAGAGACTTTAGCATACTTCTTTGCTGTGTATGTGACTGCGTCAACCTCAATTCCGCCAGAGATGACGTTGACCGTCATTTTTGGAGAAGATACTCGGGGAGGTCCTGACTTGTTTTGCTGGGCCTTCGCATGAGTCTGCTTCCCTTTTTCTGTCAAGTACTCCTTGAGATAGCCCTGTTTCAACAAGTTAGCAACTTCATACCTTAGAGCCTTGCAGTCATCCGTTGTGTGGCCGTGATCGCGATGGAACTCGCACCACAAGTTCTTGTTGCGTTTGCTGGGGTCACCCTTCATATCCTTGGGCCATTTGACCTTTTCGCTCATCTCCTCGAGAACTGCTACAAGCTCGACTGCTCCGATGCTGAAGACGGGCAGGGTTGGGATCCCACTAGAGGTTGAGGCAGAATCAGTGTTCCTCGCCAGGCCTCTGTTGTTGCGACCGCGTCCGTTGGAGTTGTTGTGTGATCGGCTAGGGTACGGCTCGTGCCGTGCGTCTGGCCTGTCCGTCTCGATCTTCCCCCCAGCGCCGTTGGTGCGTGTTTGGTTCCGTCCTCGGGTACCTGTGCCAATTAATTTATCTTCGTCTATACGTACCTTGGAATTGTAGCGGTTGTAGACATCCGACCAGCTTGCCGCAGGATATTCTCGCAGGGATTCGTACAGTCGCCTGGTCGCCTCGGAGCTCTTGACGTCCAAGCTGTTAGTGAATGCAATTGCTGCCCATCGATCTGGAACCTTGGGTAGCAACATACGCTCTCGCTGAAAGCGATCCACATACTTCCGGAGAGACTCCCCAGGCAGCTGCTTGATTTCAAAGATATCCTCAACTCTTGTCTCTGTCTTCTGGGCGCCTGTGTGTGCTTTGACGAATAACTCCGCCATCTCGGCAAAAGATCCTATTGAATTTGGTGGCAGCATGGAATACCACCGTAGAGCTCCGTCCGCCAATGTCTCCACGAATTTCTTTAATTGCACCGACTCGATTTCCTCGTCGGTCAGGTCGCTTGCTTTTATGAAGTTGCTAAACATCATCAAGTGATCATTGGGGTCAGTTGTTCCCCGATATCTTGGTATGTTTGGCATTTTGAATGTCTTGGGGATGGCCTTTGGTGCTGCTTCCTTCTTCCAAGGCCTTTGAGTATACCGCTGAACGTCAACCTTCTTCAGAGTGGGTGGTGCGCCTGGGATCTGGTCGATTCTCTCGTGAAGGGAGCGTTGCAAAGCCTCTTGACTCTCCTTGAACTGCTTGGTGAGAGCCTCCATGACTTCGCTCATCTCAGTCGGCACCGCTGAACCCGCATTCTGATTTTCTGCTCGCCTCGAAGCACGAGACGGTGAAGCATCCCTCGGACGTCCCATGGGTGGATTTCCCGTGTTTGGCGTGTTCTGTCCTCGCAGGCTGTCGATAGCTTCCTGTATCTGCCTGTTGATCTCGGCCTGCTGCCGTATGAATTCGAGGATAGCATCCTGAGAGTTCCTCGAATTCCTTGGGCCATTGGGTCTTCTAGATCCTCCAGCTTCCTGATCGACATTCACTCGGCGAGGGTTGCGACTATTTCTGCTGCCTTGCTGGCTGTGCTCATTCTCCTGTTCTGCTGGAAGCACGTTCTCGTCCTCTGCAATGAGGATCACGTCGTCGTCTGCAAGGGGAACATCTTGCTGCCCGTCTCCGGCCAGATTCTGGTTTATCTGCTCCGCAGCGTTGAGGTCTTGTTGCTCTTCAATAAGAACGTTGTTGTGCGAGTTGTTATCTGCCATTTCAACAAAGAAAAAACGGGGAGAACCAGCGATCGAAGGAAAAACGAATAGACAATGAAATACGACGAGCGATTTTAACCTACGGGCGTTATTGACCGGCTCCCACTGTGGTCGCCAAATTGTTCAACCGTAATTTCGTTTTATCAGGTTAATTTACAATTAAATTTGTAGAGCGGGGTCACGGTCAATAATCGAGATTAAAATGCTCCTAATGAAATAAATATAAATGCCAGTAATAAATGCGGAAGAGTAAAGAGGCAATTAATGCGATATAATGAATAAATAATCAAACGAAAAAGGAACCGTGCTCAGGCCGTTCAGACTTGAATAAATTCCTTTCCTCGTACTCTTTTCGAGATTCAGTTAATGAAACAGTAGAGAAGATCTTTCGATCAGCAATACTAATAAATGTTCGCTGGAGATAAAGTATTGAATGCTAGTAAATATTTTGAATACAAGTGTAGATTTCAGAGAAGCATTAGATTGTAAGCTTGTGACTTAAATTACAATATATAGGCGGCTTATGTGCCCGTTCGCAAGCAGTTGTAACTCCTTAGACGAGCAGTTGCGTTGCTTGTGGATAAGGTTCCTGCTTTGAATTGTCTTGATTGATGGGCCGCGACTTTCCTGGCCGTAGTGACTGTTCATCTGTCCGTTGTAACTGTTTATCTTCGATCTTATCCACTGCCTTCATATCCATTCGCAGCCACGTGTCGTTTGTGTGCCGTCCTATGTGGATGCCAAGTCATCAACTTTGGTGACGATGGATTTCACCCAATACAAACGCTAGCGACATGATTTAAAAAAAATTGTTTGTTTCTTTGCTTGCATAGATAGCTTTGAAACCATTTTTCATTTGTTTCTTTAATTATCTGTCAACTTCTCATATATCACACAATCACACAAAATGAAAAAGAAAGTAAACATATGCGTCTGGTTCGCTTTTGTTTTATATCAAACGTTTGATCCCACTCTTGGCCTTTTTCCTCTATGTATAGAAGTGTGTTGATATTCAGTTCTAGATTTTGATTTGAGTGCCACACTTATTAATGTTTCCTATTGGGTTGTTCCAAAGTTTCTAGATTTGCATGTTCAAAAAGATAACAGCAAATAAAAATATCTTTTTACTGTGGTTTGATAAGATTTCTCCACTCTTAATTAAATGTGATGTGACAGTGCCTCTGAAATGAAAACACTAATTCTTCCTCTAATGAGTCATATATGACCTGAATCTAAACAAATATACTTTTTTACACATTTTTGTAACAGGTCAAAAACAAGTTGTTTCATGATATATGCTAGGTTTCAATTCCTATATTTTTTTTTTAATGTAGAAAGCTTCGTGATGCAGTTTTCTCTCCAATTAATTGGATTCATTTTTCATTAAAATACTTTATTCTTCAACATTGAATGTATTATATTGGTATAAATTTTACTTTGCCCAAGAATAAATTGTTAATCTTAGTAATTTGTTGACCTTATTTTTTTCTAATTCTACAGTAAATATTATATCTCGAAGAGCTTGATAAAAAGAAAAAGGTACTTCCAAGAATAAGATTATTAATCAAAACCAAAGATCTGAAGTACAAAATGAAGGTAAAATACTAAAGGACCAAGATGGATATCTCGCGAAGAATAAACAACAACAACAAAAACCCATTCATGATAATTAATTTATAATTTTACATCCTACAATTGACTTAAGGGGCTCACCCCTAGAAAAATGAATTATTGATATAAGTCAGCTGTAAGATGTAGAATTATTAATTAATTACTATGAATGGCTTTTTGTTGTTGTTTGTTTTTTTCGAGAGACCCCTCTTGGTCCTTTAGTATTTTGCACTTCATTTTGTACTTCAGATCTTTGATTTCGATCAATAATCTTATTCTTAGAAGTATCCTTCTTATTTTTCTCAAACTTTCTTCGAGATACAACATATACTGTAGAATAAAAAAAAGGTCAATAAATTATTTAATTTAACAATTTATGCTCGCTTAAAGTAAAATTTGTACAAATATAATGCGCTCAAAGTTGAAGAATAAAGTATTTTAATGAACAATGAAACTAATTAATTGGACAGCAAACCACATCGTTAAGGTTTCTACATTTAACAAAAATATAGGAATTGAAACTTAGCATGTATATATCATGAAAGAAATAGTCTTTGACCTGTTATGGAAATGTGTAAAAATGAATATTTGGGTTTGTGTATATGTTCATGATTTTTCAGGTGGGTCTAGGAGTGTTACCCCTAGGTGAAATGAGCTTGGCGAATAATTATAATCGTACTTTAACCGAAATTAACATTGATAATAAGTTGAATCATTCCATAAAAAACGAGAAAGATATTGCAGACTAGTCTGTGAAGGAAAGAGTACCACCGAATAGTACAATGTAAAATTTCAATATTATTAGCCTATGCAAGGTAAAAAATAAAGTTTCTTCTTATTTACTTATGCCACCACTACCACAACAAATTAAACTTTATATTTTTGAACTTCACAAGCGATGATTATCTTTAACCTACGATGGTTCGATTTAGCAAGTGCTATTTGCTTTATGAATTTTCGAATTCAAATATTTCATCTATTGTGCGTGCTTTTTGTATTACACAATATATTTTCTTTCTCTAATCACCCAATAAAAATAAAGAGCAAACCCGCAAAAAG
The DNA here is from genome assembly GCA_037355625.1 of Petunia x hybrida. Classification (NCBI taxonomy): domain Eukaryota; kingdom Viridiplantae; phylum Streptophyta; class Magnoliopsida; order Solanales; family Solanaceae; genus Petunia; species Petunia x hybrida. Next base: position 11,328,002 of record JBBBVM010000009.1, read on the forward strand.
GTGATACTAGTACATAATGAGAAGCCTGAAGAACCTAATGAAAGCAGAAAGTGCAAGGAGCAAGAGGGCTTTTTTGAGGAGGAACATTACCACAAAGACATTAATGGTATTTAAGCAACTTTTCATCTCATTGTTAACTTATGTTTGTTTACTAATATTTTGACTAAACTTGTGGCCGATTCCATATTTGAAATAACTAGACCAAGGTATTACTGCGTCAATTAAATGCCACTTATAGTCCACGTGCCACATGCCACATGGCATTTTTTAGAGTATTTCTTGTGAGTGTACCACACTAACCAAAATTTTATTAGTCGGAGGTTTTTGGTAGGGAAAATTATACTAGTTCAAAGTCGTAATGTAGTCAAGGCATAGTTTAGACGGTTGAAGGATTTTTTTTGTACCATTGTCTCTTATAAGAATTATTTACCCTTTTTTGCCTTGAAAGTTTGATGTTAAACTTATTTTAATTAGCTCATCAAGTTTTCTTACATTCCACGGTGTGCGAAAAGGCTCTCGTTCTCTGAAGATGGATATAAATAGAATCGTATTTTATATAAAAAGAGATCTGAAGTGAAAAAGGAAGGCAAAACGGGAAGGGACCAAGATGGCTCCTTTTGAGGAGACCGTACCTGAGGAACAAAAAGAAAAAAAAAATATTAATAGTTATTAATTAAGGAATTTTACATTTTACATTAACTTAACTTTTTATGTATCATTTTTTAATCTCATTTGATTATGTATGATTTCCAGGTGAACATAGCCTGGCAAATACGTCTAGTCGCACACTAAGGAAAAAATAAAATATATGCTAATAAGAAATTGAAAAATTCGAACACTACAACAAATAGGGGTTTTAGCGGCAATTTATTAATGGCAATAAATTAATTGCGGGTAAATAACTTTAATAACTCCATAATTGGTGGCAAATGAACATTTGCTGGTCTTAAATATACCTTTAAGGACAATAAATTAAATCTCTCTATCTCTATCTCTAATTAATGTTATTTGTCACTCTCCACCCAAAATATCTTCTCAAATATCTCATTCCTACCCTAGGGAAAATATTCGCAGATTTCATATCTCACAGTCGGTGGTGAGAGGTACGTTGCCGCTGCCTAACCGCTGCTCACCGTCGGCGCTCACGTCGCCCCTCACCGCCACCTCTCACCGTCGCCAATCACCGCCGCCTCTCACCATCGCTGATCATCGCTCGCCTCTCACTGTTGCCTCTCGCCGTCACCGATCACCATCGCCGACCACAATCCCTGGTAAAGCTCTCATCCCTACAAATACCTATACTCTTCGCCGAGGCGGGTTTAAACCCTAGCTTCTTTCAATTTCCATATTTTTTATTTGCTTTAGTTATGTGCTTAATTAGTAGATAGATTTAATTTTAGAATAGGATTGGCGCAACAGGATAATCCATTCATCTTACCTCATTGCATTTCTCATCACGCTAGTCGATAACCTAAACAAAATGTTCTAGATCAAGTAAGGCCTACATTTTGAACTTCGTTAGTTTAAAAAAAGCTAAACTTTGTAATTTAATATGATTGAATGTGTTTTAACGACTTTTTTTGTGCTTAGATTTTGAAGTCTCAGTTGTGCACAATACATGGAGCGTGAAAGAGCATATGACATTGTTATATCGTGAAATTTAGTGTTCGATAACATAAATATTTTATAGTACATTGTTTCACATATTTTAAATTTTGTCGATCAGATCAGGTCACTGTTGAAAATGCAATTTTTGGATGAGGAGGTAGCTACTAGTTCTTATGCACGCAAGGTATCAAGGAGAATGCTCATGTTTTTTTTTAAAAATATAATGTTTAAATTATTTATTTATTTATTTATTTATTATTATTATTATTTTTTTTGGATTTTGCGATATTTCCATGTAAAGTTCTGATGAGAAGAAGTTGTTTGAGCTATCGAATCTCGATATTTTTTTTAACAGTTTCATGGAGTTTAAACTAGTGGAACTAAAGTATATATATTCATGATTTTCAGAATACCTATATCGACAAGCTCACGTGTGTACTTCGCGTGCGTCTCTGCAAATGGGACGTGTAGATGCATATCCTCCACAAATTAATATTGAAAGAGCGCACTTGGACTGAGATTTTCGAGAAAAATATTCCTCATTCTTTAACAGCAGGTGAGAGATGTAACCTGCTCATTCTCGAGTGAAGCATTTATCAAATTGAATGTTATAGTGTTGACTGATTAGTATACTTGTGGCTGAGGTTATATACAGACTCATAACTGTCTTGCTCTTTTTTGGCTTGTTTATTCTACTAATCAACTGATTAGTATACTTGTAGCTGAGGTTTTAAGAACTCGTTGTCTAGACTCATAATCCACAATATTTAAATTTAATTGTCATAATTTACGTAACATCTACATCAGCTCAATAAAGAATCAAGAATACCCCTTAATAATTAGCAGCCACAAGTACTTTTCTGTAGCTTCTAGAGTTAGGAGTATATAACCATGTGACTGCCACACATCAATTTCCTATTCTTGCTTAGAGAAGAAAAAAGATATTCAGAGAACAAGTGACAGAGAGAATGTGCATAGCTGTGTTTGTATGGCAAGCTCACACTCGATATTCATTGTTGTTGTTGCTTAACAGAGATGAATATTACAATAGGCCAACAAAGGTTGTTCATTGGTGGGAAGGTGGAGAAATTGTTGGTGGCAGGGATGAAGTTGCTGGTGGCACTTGGTTGGCTTCTTCAAGACAAGGTAAGGTGGCTTTTCTAAGTAATATTTTGGAACTTGATACCTTCCCTCATTCCAAAAGCAGAGGTGACCTCCCTGTACGTTTCCTACAGGTATAGTAAAAGTCTCACGCTCACTCCCTCTGATCACCGTCTCCAACCACCGTCACAGCAAACCCTCCCTGATCACCGCCGCGGTTTACCGGCTCCATCACCGCTGCGGTTCACCATCTCCGATGATCGCTGCGGTTCACTGTCTCCGATCACCGCCGAGGCTCACCGTCTCTGTCACCTCCGTAACTCACTATCTTCAATCAGGTCGCCTCTCACCATCGCTGGCCGATAGCAGGTATCCTACAAATATATATACTTCAAACCTGTTCCAAATTTTCTTGTGATTCTCCATGAATCCATTTGATCTATTCAGAATCGATGAGTTATTGTCCTATTGCATTCGATTTCTTTCATTTTACTCGTGATAACATAGTAGCTAACTCTTGGATTTTTCAAATGAATCTGTAAGAAAGTGTAGTACCACCTGAAACGCTTAATTCATACTCCCTCCGTTTCAAAATGGCTGTCATAGTTTGGATTTCTCGTCTGACTCTCGAAATCCGAACTATGACAACCATTTTGGAACGAAGAGAGTATATGATTAATGTAGCGACCCTGAAAATTTCGAGTGCACACCATGTCTAACTATGCACGAGCATACAGCAAATCTATAATGAGGTTAAAGATTGTTAAAACATAAAACTTGTAGACCCTAAGTCATTTTCAACGCTTCAAACGGTTTGTCAATCAAAGCTCTGCACAAAAAGTTAGGACCTTTTTACTGAAGAGTGGTGGAGTTGTCCCAGGGCTCGCGATGTATGCCTCATGGCGAGAGCCCTGGAGTATAACATAGAGCACATCGTTGAACTTCTAGTGTGGATATGTTCCCTTTAGTTTCAACTTTCGTGAAGGTGTCCATTCACTTTTTTCTTCATATCCCTCGTCATATTTTTTCTCTAAATGTGAAACTCATCGTCATTACAGGATTACACAATTGAAACTCCTTTGAAAGGGACACCCATGATGTTGGAAGGAGACATAAGCTCTAAGTGGTCTATTTCAGCTATAAATTTTGTATTGAATGTGAGCTTTCTAGCTTAGATGTTATGCTTTCTTCTTTATGTATTATGCTGCTTATGACATATTCAACAATATCCATCTTCATGTATATTGTGATTGCTTTAGTGTGTGTTTTATTTGGTTGTGATAATGCTTTTCTGTTGGTTTATTTTGATGATGCAAGATGAGGAAATTGGAGTTTGGTATTAGCACAGAGGACCGGACTTCAAGATTCTCTTATTGACTACATTGAAGACGATGCTAATGTTGTTGAGAGTTAAAAAGGGATCGGGTATGTGGCCATGTTGTTTATAGACTTTTTGTCGCGAAGTGTATACCATATATGCATATTTCTTGCATCTGCCCTTGTATGCAATCTATATCACCTCTTCGGAGGAGTCTTCCATACTTTGTCTTTTGTTGTTTCTTTTCCTTCATTCTTTATTCTTATTGGCCTTGGCTTAATCGTCTAAGGTTGGTACTACCAACTGTTTCAATTGCTGGAATACTCCAATATTAAGGGTGAGTAGCGATTGTTGGAGGATGTGGGTGATCTGAGGTAAATTTATTTTAGATTTTGTCATTTCTTGACTTTAAGACAATTTTCATCTTTGCTTGAGTTTTGTTATCTTTAATTTTTGTCTACGTTCAATTGAGGCATTCTATTAGGCTACTTCTCTATTTCAGGTGCATCAGGAGAGAGCATACCGGAACTCTTCTCTAAAGCATACAGGATGGCACCATCTGTTGTGTTTATTGATGCGACGCAATTGATGTAACACAGCTGTTGTTGTGCATGGATGCGTCTCATAGACCTGGCTCTATACTTGTCATTGGGGCCACCAATAAAGCTGATGCTATTGACCCTTACTTGATGAGCCCCAGGCGACAACTCTAAGGTGCAGATCTTGTCCGCGCTTACTCGTAAGATGGAAAACCTCAGCATCTAATATTGGATGTGCAGTCGTGTAAGATTAAGTTCTCTAGTTTTTGAGTTTCAGTAGTGTAGTTGCATATCTATAGTTACTTTTTGGGCCAAAATCTGAATTTTGAAATTAATCACTGGCAAACTGTAGGTGATGTTTCTTATGTATATTATACTAGCTTATTTGTTACATCATGAAGGAATATATCAGGTAGTTGGGGAATTGGAGTCATCGACATGTAGTCTTTGTCTTCTGTATTTATTTCAAGGAAAAGTAAGTATGTTTGTTGTTCATGGTACTTGCTTCTTTATTCGGATTAATTGATTTTGGATACCACCCCAGTTGCTGATAATGGTTTATGCAACACATTCTCTAGTAAGTTTCTAGTCAATTATCTTAACTTCCCTTCATTCACTTGTTGGTCCATTATGTAGTTGCTAGTTTCTGGATAAATTCAAACATGTTGATATGTTGTAGTTGGCTCTGATTTCCCAATGAAAACGTCAAATTGAGCCATCTTAAATTCAAACATGCTGCTGATTTATAGTGGTGTAGTAGTTACACTCTGGATAAACTCAACTTGAAAATACATCATGTACTACTCATTATGGATCCTCAAGGCTGAAGTATACATCTTTGAGTTAATTTTATATGCTACTGGTGAGAAACTTTCAGAAATGAGCTAATGAATCTGGTATCAAGATCAGCCAATTTGACCAAGATTGTTTCAACATGTTTCTGGTAATTACTTAGCCAATTGGTAAGACTCAAGGTATATAAAATATTACTATTAAGAAAATTTACGATATCGGGTCTAATTTTAGTCTAAAGGATCTAGGGGTTGGGGGACAGCTATTGAAGATGTTTTGCTCATAAAATTTAGTTGGTTTGAGAATATTTCTACTCTGCTACACTTGAAAGAAAATGTGGTGAACTTTACTGCCTACCCCTAGTCGAAAAGTACTTATCAAAAAAAGAAAGGCAGAATACATATATAGCCCTTGAAGTTGTACCCAATTCCCATATGAATATCTCAACTTATCTAGTGATCAACTAGACACCTCATGTCGTCTTCAGTGTACCTCGTGAACACTCAAGTCCAACGAGTAAAATGTGTATGTTACACTCGCTGATGATGTGTTAAATGAACAAATAAAAAAGTGATACGTGTAATTTTTGTTAAAATATTGACAAATCCTTCTTCTTCTTCTATAATTACTCCCTCCGTCTCAAAATTAGTGTCTATATTTCTTTTTTTGTTTGTCCCAAAATGAGTGTCTCTTTCCTTTTATGGCAACTCTTTAAATCTAAGATTTATTTTGTACCACAGGATTTAAAGACACTGGCCCACATTACACACATCTTTCATTTTAAACCATAGGATTTAAAAGTCTTCCTTATTTTCTTGAACTCTGCCCAGTCAAACCCAGACATTCATTTTGAGACGGAGGGAGTATTAAATACTCTCAATTAAAAAAAAAAAAAATCTCTCTTTAAACCCTTATAATACCCCCACCCCACCCCACCCCCAAAACCCCTCTTCCTCTTTCTTCCTTTACACTCTCCCCTCTTCCCCATTTTCACCCCTTCCAAAGAAAATAAGAGACTCTATTCCAAATAAAGAAAAAATCTGTCCGACCATCACCGCCATCTCTGCAACTCCGCCAACTGGTCGGAAAGTCTCCGACCATCACACGTTCACCCCTTCCCAGTGCCACCACATCAACCCCACCATCTTCAACCTCCATGGAACATAAGCGGCATAAGCGGCAGCAACTGCTGTATTAACAAACCAATTCCAAGGGTCACGAGCTGGCCATTTTTTCCTCCTCATAAACCAATTTCAACTACTTTTTGTTGAAAAAACAAGAAAGTAAGGGCATTTTAAAGAAGTATCACGGAACTACAATATTTACAAACTAGCAACAGATGATAAATTGTATGAGCATTTCAAGAGAGTTTGCTTCAATATCACTAAGTTTTCGGATCCAATTTTCCAGAAAGTCCTCCAGTTCTTTTTTCTCCTTTTTCAAAATGCGATTAGAGGACTACCCTTCACAGTAGTTGGTTCTTGATTCTTGAACTGGTAATGTAACTTCTATTAAGAAACATAGTTGGTTTATAAAGATGAGAAGAAAGAAGTATATTTGGTAGGTTTTGCTTGAAATTTATGGAGACAAGTGACAGAGAGGTTCGTTGGGGGAAGAAGCTTGGAGTTTTATTTTTTTTTTATTTTTAGGGCGTGACCCACATAAGGGTTAAAAATTAAAAAAATAAAAAATGTATTGTGGAACTCACATAAATGAAATTTATCTAAAAAGGAAAAGAAAAAATGCAGAAACAAACACTTCACGCGCTTAGAGTTGTGTGAAATACAGTGATTTGTTATGTCACTATGAGGGATTAACGAGATACACTGGGGACGACATTAGGTGTCTAGTTGGGCACTAGGTAAATTGAGATTCCTATGTACAACTTCAATGGGCCATCTATGTATTCTGCCAAAAAAACCATGGAGAAGTATGTATCTTGTGCCCAATTGAATCAGCCTACCGACTTACTTTATATATTTAAGCTTGTAATTTTTAATATAGCATGATGTTGATGCAGGTCAGCCTTTGGCAGTCCTTGTTACGTGCAGTGCTGTTACCAATGAGGCTGGGATGACTTGAGGCAATTCAAAATAATCTTTAGTAAATAGCTACAAGTAGACCCTTAACTTTGATGGACTAATACACTAGTCGATTACAATTTTGGACAGTTTCTTCACATTCTCTAAATCAGTCGAATATGCTCATGTGTCCAAGTACAAAAATCGTATGTAACAGGCCCAACTAGTCTGCTTTTCCTGCTCCACTCTTTGATTTTTGTAAAATTTGTATTTACTACTAGGATTTTAAATCACTGCGCATATAATTTGAACTTTGTTACTAAAGATCTGCTGTAATTCAATGTTACTGTATGAAGGTAATGCTAGAAAAATAGCTGACTGGTCACCGGGTTGACAGGTCAATATGTTCTTGGTTTTGGGATCAGTCAATTTCTCAAGGTGATTCTTTCAAGGTAAAGAAAAGTACTAGTTTGAATATTGTAGTTGAAGTTACTACTGCACATGATTTTAGGAAATTCAAGATTGTTGATCTGTTAGATTTGTATGATACTGTATTTTTACTTGCTAAGTTTGAAAGGTTTTGTTGCGTCTTACCTTTAATGTTTGGAATTTACAGCATTTATGGGTCGTTCGGTTGTAGGAGTATTTTATGCGGGTATTAACTATTAATGCGGGTATTAGTAATGTAGGTATTAATAATGTGTGTATTAATAATGTGGGTATTGATAATGCGGGTATTAGTTATGTGGGGTTTAATAATGTGGTTATTAGCCATGCATATATTATAACGTAGGGATTATTTGTTGAATCACTGATATATTATAAATTAACAAACAATATTATTATTTAAAATATTATATGCATGACTAATAACCACATTATTAAACCCCACATAACTAATACCCGCATTATCAATACCCATATTATTAATACACATATTATTAATACACACATTACTAATACCCGCATTAATAGTTAAAATAATACATAAATTCCCGCATTAATAATGCGGCTATTAATAATACGGAATATACAAAAACGCACCATACGTTGCACTAATTTTATGCGGATATTAAAATTTCACAGAAAACCAACCGAACGCTGCGCTAAATTAGCGCGGAGTTTTGTACGGGTATTAACTTATGGAGGGGGCAACCGAACGACCCCTTACCGGTTTGAATAGATAGTTCATGCCTTTGTATTATGCCATTCTTTTTCTACCTTCATTGCTAACCTCATTTGCTTTAGTGTCTCTAATTATATTTGACATTCATCTTATTTATATCATCTCAGGTGATGATGTTTAGAGATTTGGCGTTGGAAGACTTTATTGTGATCAGGAGTTAGAGAAATATTGAGAAGCTATCCACTATTTTGTATTATGGATGTTTGATTAACCCAGTTGTGATTGTAATATTTTCTTTTGTGTTGTTGATATTAAGATAATGGATTAATACTTTTTTCATTTATTGTGATTTTATTGAAGGATGACATTTCTTAACATAAGCATTTACCGATTTGTGTGTAGTTTTACGTTAATCAAGTGCCATTAAAGGCAATGCAAAACGAATTTTTATGTGTAGCTTTAGCCGCCATTACTATTGCCGCTAATAAATGCTGCTAAAATGAAGACCTTTTAGCGGCAATAGTTGGATATTTACCGGCACTCTTTGTAATTACTGCTAAAGCCTTTAGCGACATTAGAATCACCCGCAATTGACTAATTGCCGCTAAAAATTTTAGCAGCAATTTTTATTGCCGCTAAAGTATATATTTATTGCCGCTAAAAGCCTTTATTCCTGTAGTGAAAAGATCAAGACTACTATGTAAATCATAGAATGTCAAAAGAGTACAATGTTTGATCCCCTTATTAACCTCTGCAAAGTAGTTTATGTATCCACCAACTAAATGAGCTCTTTGTTTCATTGTAAGTAAAGCTTTAGTTTCCAAGTTTGAACCAATTAGTATTGAGTGAAGACTTCACATTTTTTTTCCACGGTTAACCTACTAATATTAATGGTGAGATTTAACTCTTCTGCCAACATGAATTTTTTCGTTGAGCTTTCTCTTTGTGTTCCACATTATATTTTCTATCTCCAATAATTTATTAAAAAAAAAAAAGAGGATTTATAAGTGATCGAAAATGATATACATGAAGCACACAACGAAAACGAGACAAAAACATCAAGAGGACACTTTTGAGGAGGAGCTACTTGACTAGCAACAACAACAAAAAGAGATTAATGGTATTAAGAATTTTTAAGTCTCATAACTAACTTATATTACTATTAAACTTATGGGTGCAGGGACAGGGAATTGCCGCTTCCCTTATATGTTTCATAATGGGTGCAGTCCAAGGTGCAAATTTTCGTTAACAGACAAGTGCACGCCCAACATACACACGCATATTATATTCACACAGATGCACATATTATATTCACACAGATGCACAGTTCGAATCAATGTGTAAGTTTGAAGGGGAGGAGGAAACATGTAAGCCATAACTCAAATAGTTAGTCGATTCAAGGACTTTCAGAATTCATATATTTGATTCATAATTTATTAATGAGTATTCATGCCTTTTGGTGAAATTAAAGGGTTGATTGCAGCTCCTATCCCACCCTTCCAAATTATAGTTTATTCCATTTTGTTTTGCTATGCATGTTTTTCAGGTCATGAAATCAGCATAGCCACAAGTGAAGGTAGCCTCCTAGTCATAGGCTCCCAACTATTGGTAAAGGATGAAAGAGATCAAAAATACGGCCCCACTCATGGAATACCTAACATTTAGTTCCGCCATTAACCTCTTCAAGGTAATTCATACCTTGTCTGTATTTCCTTATGTTAATATATGGAATATTTATGTTGTTTTCTTTTTTGAAATTTGACAAAATAAGAAATTATTAAAAAAAAAATTGAACTCTTGCTCAAGTTTCCTTGCATATTTCACAGTACACTAAAAGGCTCTCATCAGTTGAAGATGAATATAATTGGAATTTCCACTCAACGGGTAAAGATTCAGCTACAAATTTCTCGGCCAAAGAAGATTCAAGTATCAAAACCAACAAAAAGAATGTTGGTTGTGAGGGAAAAAGAAGGGAGAATCAAAAAGACAAGAGGGAAATGTAATGACCTGATATTTTATAAATATTATCTTTCTGAGTCATTTCCTTAGTTTCGGTACATTTATTTTAATTGTTATTATAAAAAAAAAAATATTTATGTAAATTATAAGTTGGTAGAAAGGTTTGAAAATAATTATAGGTAGTTGTTGGACCAATAAGACATTGCCCTTATTAATTGGTATTTAAGTGAAAGAAAAAGAATTAATAGTGGAGAAGATATGCCGTGACTTAACTGCATTAGCAGCATTACAATTATAAATATTGATTTTTGGGTTAGAGTAGAACATATAGGAAGAAGCACATTACGACAAGGCGTTGGCTTCAGGTCTTGCTAACAATAGCAGGTACTTTGTCTTACAATGTGTATATAAAATTTCTAAGGTTGGTCCATTGAAAATAGGTATATATTTGTGAATGGAAGTTCTAGTAGTAATTTAACGATGTTGGTTTCAACTTGAGCGTTGCCATTGAGGAAGTACTGATTCATACCTGGGGAGGCAAAATTATTGTTTCATTATTTTTCTAATGGTTTGCTAAGTAAAATAACAATCTGATTAGGCAATTGACTTGCCAAGTGAGTTCATTTAATATATTTTATTTATAAAGTCATGTATTATGGAAGGTGCTGTGATGCTTTAGATAATTAAGTCATTGTTTTGTTCTTTTAATAATTTAAAACCGTGAGTAGTGTAATCAGGAGGGGCAATATACATATGACTGTGATGAGTTAAGGATCGCATAGTGAAAATGATCATGGACATGATTTTACACTGGTGAAGTTATACTTCTGCTTCATTGGAAGTGACGAGTCCCGTACTGTATCAATTTTTTAGGAATTGAATATTATTGTATTTCTTCTTTATTAATTAAGTATTTCGTCCTTTTAATTAGAGCAAGAATGTTTGGAAGAAATTCCGTGAGAAAAGACAATTGTTGAGCAGTGTTTTGCTTCTTCGAATAGAGGTAGGTGGTTTTATCCCTTTCTTTGGTGGAATTTGTCTACGTAGAATTTTATGCATACGTTCCTTGTATGTGCACTGCCCTAGGTTTAATCGTTTACACCTTTTTGTTGATTTTGAATTTATACTTGGAATCTGTGTTGTTGTTTATTGCAAATTATATTCATGTTTGATGATATGGTCCGACGTGCGGACACTCGTGTCGGGTTAAAGGTTGTGGGCAAGTTCTTTATGACTTGATTATTTATTACGAGTGTATGTTATTATGACTCGGCTTCTTATATTGGCTTATAGAATTGTAGCCTAAAAATTTACAATTACATTGCTATGTCGGAGTTGGTCCAATTGATAATATTTACAGAGTTGGTCCATTTGATAGCCTCGGAGTTGGTCCGCTATCAAATCTTTTCGGAGTTGGTCCACTATTTATTTTGGAGTTGGTCCATAATTGATAGTCTTCGAGTTTTTCCATAATTGATAGTCTCAGAGTTGGTTTACTATCAAATTTATTATCTATTTCGGAGTTGGCCCACATATAATGTTATGCTATGAGTTGAGGTTAATTGTTGGTTTCCTTAATTGAGATCGGTTGATATTGATTACGTGAGTTGATAAATTATTTGAATGAGTTATAACATGTTTTCTTTCTCCCTCATCTATTCTAGTAATTAATTGCTTAGACTGGTTTACGATTATTCATAGGAACTAGTCTACCCAACTACTAAGTCCTTTCGACTTATGTTGTTTTCTATTTTTTTTCTTATTATTTGTTCGGGCATATTCGGTTCTTAGTACCAGTGAGCCCCTGGCTAGAGATTGAAGATTTCCTAAAGATCAACGGTGAGCCAACCATGTTCCGTAGTGGCACACCTTTCAATTATTTTATTTATATCATTTCTTATTTCAGACATTTGGAATATATTATTCAAAAATATTTCTATTAGATGTTCATGACTTATGGTAGAGGGCTAGATCTTTTTATTATATAGTGAGATATTCCACGTGTTTTTCTATTTAAACCATATTTTCAGACTTAGTTGATTTATTTATCACTATTATTAAAATGTAGTTGGTATTATTGTGAGTGGGTTCGCCCGATTGGATTAGTTCGGGTGCCCTCACTACTATCCAGAATTTTGGGTCCTGACAGGAAACAAATGCTACGGCTTCTTCCACCTCTAAGATTGCAAAAATGTAAGTGCATTTGGTACTTATAATGTAAAATGTAATTTTGGATATATATTTTCATATAATAATAGTTTAGCTTAAAAACCTATTTTAGTTCTCTAGATCAATTTCCAGTTCGGATGAACACATAGATAGGTAGATGAAATATGTAATATATGCACTACATGTTTTCAAGCAATTTCTTTTGACTATGGTTTTCCATTTCTGTAAATTTACATATATTCACTTGATACTCAGAAATTTTGCTGACCATAGCAAGCGAGAGGGCAACAATCAGGCTCTTTGAAGAAATGGATATTTCGAACAGTGAAGCCAATGATAAAAATGAAGAAGAATTAGAAGCAGTGTGGCGAGTTTTGACACCTGAATATACTACAATACTCATGTATATTAGGAACTTACCATTTTGGCCCACTACTTATCATTTTCATTCTGGAGGAACGCAAAAAGGCCCTTAGCATCAGAAACTTCTTTCTCAGCAGCCTTAACTCGCTCTTCCACGGAGACAACCTTTGTCGTGAGCCTTCCTCAACTGCTTCCAAATGGGTCACATTGGCACAGTGTACTTGCCCGGTGAGTTTGGCTTCCTGCAGGGAGGACTAGAGAGTCTCTACAGCCTGTTTGCGCTTACGGGCCTTGATGCTCACTGCAACATTCATATTCTTGTTCTTCATTTGCTCTAGATGATAAGCTTTACGCGTGATTCGGAGCTCCCCTTTCAGCTGCTCCACCTTTTCTAAAAAGTGTTGTAAGCTGGCGACTTGTCCCCGGAAAGCATCATTTTCCTCCTTCAAGATTTCATTCAAGCTCTCTCGGTGAAGGATTTTGTGATAAACCATTAACCCTTGAATAGACATCAAAAGATATGATCAAAAGGAGGGAGGAGAAAGTTCAATTCATAACATTGCTCATGAATGAGGAAACTTTACTCGGAGAGAGCATCTCGTGGCATCCTCAAGCAGCTTCTGGTGAGGTTCAAACATGATTAATGAAAAATAAAGAGGTTCAAGTTGTAATATGGTTACCAACGAAAAGGTTTCAGGCTCAAAGGGGCTAACTAGGATTAACTTTTATTGGGTAGACGAACAATTCATAGGCTAACAAAGAAATGCCTATACCACTTCCTAACCGAGAAAGACTCATCATTTTACTTTGTACACACTCGGGACAAGTTCTAGACATCATAGTGTAAGAACATAGCAACAACAACCCTCACAGACATAAGGCACACGGTCTACTCATGATGGTTCAACTCTAGCTTTCAAATTAAAGCAAGTGAGCATGCATTCAAGTATAGCACATAAGAGAGTCAAAACCCGAGCCTACGCTTAACACAAGGGTACTCAACAGTATCAAGGCATAACAATACAAAATCATGAAGAATGCATGTAGTCCACATATTCCAACCCAAGTATTCACATAAAACACGCCATGAATAGAATATCACCAAAGTTACTCTTCCTACTACTCTAATACTAAAAAAAACCATCTATACCTTGTTCAAACAAAATCCTTTGGAAAAGAACCAAGGCAAAAAGAAAAATCAAAGGAGATTATTAATACAAATTGGAAGACTCCCACCCCTGACTTAACATCATGCATTGCCCTCGATGCATTAAAGTAAAATAAGGGTGATAGAGTAACTCCCTGGGGCTCTAAGCGCGAAGAACATCCCTGCTTTATTAGGGTGTTGGGTACTCAGACTTCTCCCCAAGTAGGTCTTCATCATCAGACATAAGGGGCTACAAGCACCTCACACTTAGAATTCATACTATTCAAAACCTGCAAAACAAAAAGCTTACTAAGTAACATCCTTTCAAAACAAACAAAATGAAATCAAGCAGGAAAATTGGGTTGCCTCCCAATCAGTGCTTTATTTAACATCGTGGCACGACAAGTATCAATATCCCAAATTTTCTCACAACTTTGACAAGACGAATTGCCCCCCGATTAGGATTCAAGCTTACGATTTTGCTCTTGAGGTGGTGAAAATTCAGGTGAGCCAAGTTCCCAAATATTCATTATGCACGTCTTGGCCTTTAATCGAGGCATACCATTTTCTCGCTTAGGTATAACTAATTCAAGAACGGAAACACCTTGTTCCTCCTCATTAGACTCCTTCAAAGACTTGGACAATCAGCTTCCACATCGCCATCGAAACACAATGATGAAAAGTGTTTTGAATGAGGCTTAATGCACTTAAACTCCAACATATTTTCATTTTTGAAATCCTCATTTTCCTACACCCTCAAGTCCTCCAATATTAAGGTTTTCACTTTCGCACTTGACATTAGTGACTTTTCCTCAGTGTCGGCATCATTCACTACCACAAGACTGAATGGATCGAATTGCCCTTTTTGTTCATCTATCCTTTTAATGGTCAAGTCATTTTTAGGCTATTGTCCCAAAATTCCTCCATGACTTGTTGATTCTCACATCCTTCTTCAAGCAAGCACCTCATAATGTTCTTAAACTCACTGTCACAAGCAAAAAAAAAAATCATCATAATAAGGGCTCAAGGAAGGGTAAAATGTCATATTCCTTAAATAAGAAAAAATATACAAGTCCTAAATTATCTAAAAAAAACGTAGCAATATTTACAGCTACAAACTAAACTGATGCTCCCCGACGACGGCGCCAAAATTTGAACACGCCCAAAACTCCTCTTCGAAAGGATAAGCAGTACCTGAAAATATAACCCTGTTTAACAAGTACGGGGTCGAATCCCAAAGAGAGCAAACATTAATTCGTAACTCAGCTTTTACTAAGTTTGAGTTCAAATAATTTCAGGAACGATTTATAATAATTTTGGTATGTAAACTTGAAATTAATGACAATTAACTAAAAGCAAGTGATAATTACTACAGAAGATTCAAGAATAAAAGGCCTAGGACATCACTTCCCCAATTATCAAAGTTATCTACCGAATACTACACATTCAATCCCACTTGATTATCCCTCATGATCATGAGCTCCTTGTTTATCGCTAGTATTCATCAATAACAAGCAATAACTATCTTGAGTTATTTTTCCAAGTTAACACAAGATGATAAGAAGGACTACCCACGTGACCACGATAAGGGTTCGTTGTTTCCAAACTCACCTCACTCTTCTTCCCTAAACAATTCCTTATTTAGGTTAAAGTATCGTTATTCAATTAACCCTAAGTCAAAACACTATTCCAAGGATTTACAAGAATAAATGGTACATTCAACTGTGAGCTCTACAATGGAAAGCAATCATAATATAGTTGAATAATCAGGAATAATAATGTCAAGCTTGATAAATTCATAAAATATTCAGCACATCATCAAATTATGGTTCCGTCAAGCCCTAGAAGGGGTAACTTAGCTCGCAAGTTTCATGACATAAACAACCATAATCAGTAAAATACAAGAAAAGGATTGAAAATCCATTAGATCCTTTTTCTCCACTACCCTAGTCTTCTTCTTGTTCTTTCTAGATTGAGAACCTCTCTAAAAGTTGACTTTTAGGTCTTTAAATCATGTTCGTAATCCAAATGACCAAACTGCCCTGCTTTAAAAAACTACAGAGTTTTTCCCCTTGTGCTATAGTTGTGCGAAGCATAACTAAAGCACAGGATTCGTGGAACTTCTCAAAGGTCTTGTGCGACGCACAACCACTCCAAAACACCCCAAGATCATTTTTCTCTTCTCCCATGTGATGGCAATGCGATGTGGAGTTAGCTCAGTGCATCGAAAATATTTTTCTTCATCAAAATTTCGTCTAAAGGCTGTGTTATGGTCATGCGACGCACAACACCTTTTGATTTCTCCATATTTTGCTTTTTGGCTCTAATTTTGTTCAAATTAACTTCCTTTGGCACCATTAGCCTCTTAAATATCAAAATACAACCAATTAGCACAATTCACCACATATTTAGTATCAAACATCACTAGAATACATCAAAGTATGGGTAAAACACATCCAATTATGTATAGATTTTGCCTATTATCACAAATACATGGAGAGATGTGTGTTTAAGAAGTAGACTAAATCACTACTAGAAAAACGCATTTTTCAGACGAACGACCATCCCTAAACGCTGTTTACGGACGGGCTATGCGACGGCTTAGTCCGTTCGTATATTGCTCGACGCTAGACACCTAGCGACGGGCAGCCGTCCGAGAGGTGCGACGGCTAGCCCTCTCAACGAGTTGAAATCTGAAATATATTTTTTCGATTAGGGAGGGCTGGCCATCACTTTGTGTTAATTTTTTTGTCCATCTGGGACGGCTAGCCGTCCCTATGTTGACATTTTTTATTTTCTAAAGACGGCTAGCCATCGCTGGTTTTGTTAAACCAGCACAATAAATTGTCTAAAAATAGATACATGCCTGCCAAAACCCATACAGATTCATATACACAGCTGTCCGAATAGCTTGCTAAACTAAAATACACAAACAAAGCTAAAATTGGATAACAATAAACCCTAACAAACTAAACATAAAGTCCTAACAATAAACATTAACAAACCAAACATAAAGTCTCACAACGGATCATAAACGAGGACGGGATAAAAACCACAAGTCTAAACTACAAGTCTAAACCACTAGAACATAAAGTTTTAAACTACAAGACTCACAACAAGGACTGGATAAAAACCAAGTCTAGGACATAAAGTTTAACAAACCAACCATTTACTCGACTCCATCCGAGTCATTACCATCACCCTTTTCCGACATGTACTTTGCCATAAAGTTTTCCAACTTCTTGATTTTCGCTGTGTTTACAGCTTCTGCTTTCCTTAGCCTTTCTAACTCTGCAAGCACTTCTGCATTTTGATCCCGGGAAGAAGAAAAAGAGCAAGCAGTAGAGATACTTATGCGGGATTGTTTCTTATATTGGTTAGGTCCGAATCCGTAGGCTCTTCCTTTGCTGTAGCCACCACTCGCTTGAACAAATATTGATGTAACTTCTTCTTGAGTGGGCTGGCTTGATCCAGCATCAGATCCTTGGCTTTGAACCCATTGCTCCTGCGCAGCTCTAAAATTTTTCTGAAATAAACAAAATTTAGGAAAAGTATAATTTCTTCATTTTTAATAGAAATAATGGATTTAATTTAGTAACTTACCATGGTTTCCTCTGCACATTTCTCCACAAAGCCTACGGTATTACCATCCTCATCATATAATACATGAAACTTCTCGAAGAAGTTAATATCGGACATAGGTCCTCCATTTGCTTGCTCCTACAAGCTTATGAACGTTAGCACCTAAATTAATTATATTCAAGAAAATCTCAATTAATAACTTACAATTCTATGCCTATGCGTCGCCAAGCTAACCAAACCGCCAGTGTGTACAGAGCCACCCCTCGGATGCCCGGGTAGCCTTTGTTTGCTCTTGTAAGGCCTTAAACTCATCAGATTCCCAATATTCCAGCAGTTTGATCCAAGCCATAGACCCACTCTGGCCTTTTTCCAGTTAATCTTGCATTATGAAATTGGCTACTAAGTCGTGCTGCCGCTTTCCGCTCAAAACACTGAAGTATCTGGGACTCAGGATACACGTTACTCTAGGAAACCTTAGTCTGCAATGTTTAATATTATGTTAGAAAACTATATATGATAGGAAAAATTCAAAGAAATTTAGCAGAAATAGCTTGTATACTTTAAATGTATCAAACATCTTTGTTCTGAACTCTACTGGGATTTTTTCAAAACTGCTCCAAGCTTCAAGAAAATGTGAACGTACCGCTTCTATGACAAGAGGCGTAGCCTCATCTGATGGTTCAAAATTGCATAAAATGTAGCATAAGTAAGCATATATATTCAATTTTTAATACTTTAATGTCCCTAATTTGAAACTTACCCATGGCGTCCGTCACACATAACAATTAACCTACCACGATCATCATAAGACCCCGGCTGGCCAGGAGCAGCTGGTACCTTTATACTCTTCTTCTGCTTCTTTCCTTTTCCTTTACTAGTAGAGGCAGCTGCAGAAGGAGGGGTAGGCGACTCCGAGTCAGGCAAATCATGTGATCTAGGATTTGACAATGTCTGAGAATCTGATGTAACTGGGGAAGGAACATGGTGGTCGGTGGAACGATTGTCCTAATTGTCAAACTCTTCCCCCAATAATTTATGTGATGATTCTAATAATATTTGTGAGTGTGAAAGTAGCAATAAAGTGCAGGTTGTGAGCGAAACTTGGCTAATGGAGCAAACCAAACTCTTAGAAGCTTATGGAAAATTCAGGAGTTACTTACAAATATGACGAGACAGTTTATGGAGGACAGAATTGAGCTTGGACAAGAGATGGACCGATTTGACTCTACTAGCCGTGACTTGGAGGCTAATTTGTTTGAAATAATTGAGGCGTCTAAGTCTCAACAACCAATGGATAGTAAATTTGAGCTAAATGGAGTTGAAGAAGAAGTTGAGAGCCCATTAGAGGAGATAGCTATTGATTTCCAACCATTCGACCCAATAATATTTGATGATGCTGAAGTTAAAAAAAATGTATTAGGGTCAAGCGAGGAAGTGAAACATATAATTATCGAAGACTCTATAGTGTGCAAAAGTAAGAATTCCAAAAATAATGCAATTTTTTAGTTGGAGCACATTGGACCTTATTCTAAGCATTTTTCGACATTGTGTTTGAGTGGCGACATGGGAATAGAACCATTCGAGCCTATGAGGAAATCAAGAAATGATGAACAAGGTGTCGATATTCTTAAATTGTTCGTGCCAAGAAGACAAAACGACATCCCCCATTTAAAGACTAAGAAGTGTAAGGTGCAGCACCACATGTTTGGTACTTTTGGTTTTATATCACCACCCCGAGATTATAGATGTAAACTTGAAGAAAAACTGAGGATCCTATTCATATCTTCTAAGTAGAGGCACAAGTTGTGAAAGTGGTATTGTCATGCCACAACATTAAATCAAGCGCTAATTGGAAGACAACCCAAGTTTTCAATTTTTATAATGCCTTTTTCGACTTGCTTATTCTAATCTATTTATCTGTTTAGTTGTATTTTAAATTTTTAGATTCTCACATATGCAATTTTAGTGTTTGATTTTGTTAATTTTAGGCTTTAATTACTTAATAGTACTCAGTTGAATGAAGCAGAAGAGAATCAAAGTAATGCACACTGAAATAAAATGCTACAAAGGTAATATTAGTGTAGAGGGAACTGTCGTAAGTAAAGCATCCGTGGAAAACTTGCAACCATAGGGGATGTATTTTTTTTGGGTCACAAGACAGTGAAGTTATCCCCCACCGAGGTGTCTGTGAGCGTCCGGTGTTAATGAATTACTTGGCTGATATTTTAGGAGCAAATGATTTTCCAGAGATGCTTAGCGAACTAATTTTGGGACATACCACAATACTGGTGCTATAGGCTATCTGAAGTGGATCCCTTAACGTATTGTTATTTAGGGAAGATATAAAAAATGTGGGGTCTAAACCTTAACAAATAAATAAGCAATAAGAAAATGACACGATCCAAATTTCTGGCTAGGCCGTGCACGCACCCGACCACCTCCCTAGACCTATCAGGCAAACTCTATCTACTGAATCATTTCAAATGGTATAAAATTTAATTGGGAACAATAAAATATTGTCCAAGCTAACTAGAATGATATAAGACTAATTCAAGATAACATAAGATAACCCATCGGAGTATATATATATATATATATATATATATATATATATATATATATATATATATATATATATATAAACACAAGCTGTTTAAATAAACACAGCTAACTACCCAACAATATAGATTTAGAGGTTTCCAAACCAGACGTCTAAGGAAATCCAAAAAATATACATTGACATAACTAGAACACCTATAACTGGTGGCCTTAATGAACAAGTTGGCACACCATAGATAGCTGAGATCTCCCCGCTCCTCACTCGCGATACTGGCTGGGTCCTGGAGCAAAATTTGTCGAAACAAAAAGACACAACAAGGAAACAAAAGGGGAGTGAGTCATAAGGACTCAATAAGTGAGGAGTAACCAGTTATCTCAAAAGATAGGTAAGCTAGTCATGGGAACATAAATAACAGCAACCAAACAGATAAGCCAAGCACAAATAATCGATGCGATAATTTCATATAACCAGCAACACAATAATAAATATATGAAATGAATGAGTCATGATGCAATGGGGTCACATGTGCCCGAAACCTATCTCCTGCGCGGGACTCTCATTGACTACCAGGATATACATACAATAATAACCCTTCACAGGTGTGGGACTCTCATCGTCTACCGGGAAGTACATACAATAATAATCCTTCACTGACGCGGGACTCTTATCGTCTACCGAGAAGTACATGCAATAATAACCCTTCACCGGCACAAGACTCTCATCATCTATCAGGAAGTACATGCAATAATAACCCTTCACCGGCGCAGGACTCTTATCGTCTTCTGGGAAGTACATTTTACAGCCACAACTGGAGTATAACACCCCTACTTTCAATGAAATAAAAAATCAATGTCATCACATATAATGTACAATGTAAACCCAAAGGCATAAGAAGTACGCCTATCAGCAGCTACACACGTAAGGAACACATAGTAGAATATCCAAAAGGCAAAAGGCCACCAAAGAAATAGATATAATCACTTACCTCTATCTGAAGAAGCAGCCCACTACTCAACAACCGCTTTTCCCAGCCGAATCTCGTCCAAATGTTCTCTCTCTATTAAAGGAACAGAATACAATTAATTCCAAAGCTATCGGTTAAATATTCCCAACCTTAAGCTAAAATGGTTAAAAAGTCAACTTAAAAGTTAACGCCGAACTCATGGGGTCAAACCCCAAAATAAAACTCACAATCGTGTTATCCAATAATACCCAAGTCGAAATATATTATCAAGTACCCATTTTAGCTCTCCAATCTTAATATTCTCCAAATAAACTATAGAACATATTAAAAGTGAACTCAATTTGTGAAAATCCTCCAATATTTCAAAATAAAAATCTGGGCAGCAATCTGCCCTGCTTTACAGCCTCCTTTTGGTACAACAGACGACAAAATTATATTTTAAACTAAACATAAAAGTTTTAGATCCATAAGTTTACTTTCTAGAGAATCTAGAATAACCTCAATAAGAGTTTTAGAGCAAAATGTATGCTCAAAATTCTCAAGTCTGTACAGTGTAAAAATGGAACTAAAAACATGTAGTGCTTTGAAGCATATTTTCATCATCGTAGAAAGCAGAATCAGACCTTTGAATAAACATGAATGTTTTAGATCTACAGGGTATCTTTTCAAAACATATCAGATAACCAAAATTGGAATTTCTTATCAAAAGTTATGTTGAAAATTACAAGGACTATACAGTGTGAAAATGGAACAAAACATGCAGTATCTTAAAGCTCTCTTTCGACGTTGTAAATAATAGAATCAGATTTTTCTATAAACATGAAAGTTATTGATCTATAAAGTATCTTTCTATAGAACTTTGAACCATCTAAATAAATGGTTATGTTAAAAATACCAAGGCTGCAGAGTATGAAAACGAAAATTGAATAAAAACTTACCACGAAACAAAGTACCCACTCTTGAATCAACCCCAAGCAAGCCTGTGTTGATGATCTAATGGAAGGCTAGAATATTTTCATGCAAGATAGTTGAATGGTTTGAGAGAAGACAAGAAGAGTTTCATCTAAGGAACTTGGAAGAGAATGACAAGTAAATGAGAAGACTAGTGCACTTTTATATGCATGGAGCCATTTCGACACATAGCTTCTCTTTCGACACTTGGCTTCTTCCATGGGATGACATTTAACTAGCATGCCTAGGATGATATCATTATATCCATATCTAGCTGAGCTGGATCCATCTCAATTACCTCGGTAGGATCTCGGATGCACTTCCGAAGCATTAATACATGAAAGACTGGATGAACTGGCAAATCAAGCCGGTAAGCAACCTTACCAATGTGCTTCTCAATACGAGAAGGGCCAATGAATCTGGAACTAATCTTCCCTTTCTTCCCAAATCTCTTAACACCTCGCATCGGCGACACTTTCAAAAATACTATGTTGCCGACCTCGAACTCTAACTCCCGGCTCCTCCGGTTCGAGTATGATATTTTCCTTATCTGAGCGGTCCGAAGACGATCCTGAATAATATGAACCTTATCCAGAGTCTGACGAACAATCTCTGAACTCATCACCTCTACATCTCGAGATTGAAACTAGACAATCAGGGAACGACATCGATGCCCATATAAGGCCTCAAATGGAGCCATCTGGATGGAAGACTGATAGCTATTATTATAAGAAAACTCTGCTAAGGCCAAATGATCATCTCAGTGGCCTCCAAAGTTTAATGCACAAGCTCTCAATATATCCTTCAGAACCTAAATAACTCGCTCGGACTGACCATCAGTTTGAGGATGGAATGTCGTACTGAGCTGCACCTGGGTCTCCAACTCCCTCTGAAAAGACTGCCAAAATAGGGAAGTAAACTGGGAATTCCGATCTGAGATAATAGCAATAGGAGTACCATGCAGCCTAACCACCTGCTCAATGAAAACTCAAGCCAACTTTTGAGCTGAATTAGTGGTCTTTACAAGGATAAAGTGGGCTAACTTAGTCAGTCTGTCAACAATAACCCAGACTGAATCATGGCGCCGCACGGTCTTTGGCAGACCAACTGCAAAATTCATAGTGATCTGCTCCCACTTCCAGTAATAAATGGGCAATGCTTGAGCTAACCTTGTAGGTGTCGACACCCATTTTCCCCCGAACCCGGTTAAGGTTTGGAAAAGGGCTTGACTTATTGGGACTCATGGGTAAAGACTTGGAGTCGCTACCTAACATATTTTTTAACTAGGCGTATTAGGGCACCTACTTTGTTTCTAGCCAATTTTATGTTATCTCCTGAATTTAATCTATGAACCAGAAATTCTGAGTAAGGGTTCAAATTAACCCAAGAGGAAAGTGTTAGGCACCTCTCAGATTCCACCAATTGTGGTTCCCGGTTGGACTAAATAATTGAGATTCAAATAATAAATTAAAGTAAAACAAACAAGGAATTTCCACTAATATTCTACAATACAAAAAATTTGCATGAAAAGTAAATATTCATCTTCTCAAATGTCTTCATCCTTAGCAAATTCTATCTCAAATATTCCTTGAGAAGAAAAAAAATAGTTAGTCCGAATAAAATGAAGTGTAAAATAAAATGAGATAAAAGTAATAAAGTATTATCCATTCTAAATGCGTCGTCCTTCAATAGACTCATCCAAATGTACCTCGCAAAAAATATAAAATGAATTAGTGTTAAAATTAATGAAGTAAAAAAATAAAGTAGAATAAAGTAGTAGTAATAATAATAATAATAATAATAATAATAATAATAATAATAATAATAATAATAATAATAATAATAATAATAATGACACGACCCGGAATCCGGCTAGGCCGTGCGGGCACCCGACATCCTCCCCTAGACCCGTCGGGCGAACCCTTACCAATTAAATTAGGAATATAAATATGATACAATTCATAAATAAGAACAAGACTTAAAAAAAAAGCACAGACATACTAACACCTCTAAGCTGTAAAAAAGAAATTACAGCTGACTACCGAACATACCAGGTTTAGGGCTATCCAGACTAGACATCTAAGAGTAGGAAAGAGGACCGATACCTCCTGATGGGAGCAAAATGCAACTGAAATAATAAACAATAAACTGGTGGCCATCCGGAATAAAAGCTGGCTCCCCCTGACAGCTGAAGTCGTCTTCGCACCTTCACGACGTGGCGAACTCAATCCTGGAGTGAACCTACCGAAACGAAATAGATAGACAAGAAACAAACAACAAACAAGGATGAGTAAAAAGGACTCAATAAGTGGGGCAGACTAGCCACCTCAAAGAATAGGATAGCTAGCCAGGTAGAAGAAACATGTAAACCAAATTCCTCTTATTTAAATTATAAAAAGGCAGAGCCAGATAATAACCGGAAATACGTATGAAACCATAAACTCAACCAAGAATACGAGCCAGAAACATATCAACAAATAAGCAATGCACGTATAAGCAGAACAGTAGTTATGTACCACAAGTCTAGAACGAAATCCTCCTGCCCTCAGTATGATGCAATGGAACGGAATCCTCCTGCTCCTAGGGCGGAATCGTCCTACCCTCAATATAATGCAATGGAGCGGAATCATCCTGCTCCTAGGGCGGAATCCTCCTACCCTCAATATAATGCAATGGAGCGGAATCCTCCTGCTCCTGGGGCAGAATCCTCCTGCACCCAATATAAATGCAATCGAGCGGAATCCTCCTGCTCCTAGGGCGGAATCCTCCTACCCTCAATATAACGCAATGGAGCAGAATCCTCCTGCTCCTTGGGCGGAATCCTCCTGTACCCAATATAAATGCAATGGAGCGGAATCCTCCTGCTCCTAGGGCGGAATCCTGCTACCCTCAATATGATATGCAATGTAATGCATGTGAATGCAATATGATGCAATAAAAACTCTTACCGGCGCGGGACTCTCATTGACAGCCGGGAAGTAGATGCCAACTCACAGCCAGAGTACAATGCTTAGATCCTTAATGCAATACCAAGAAAAGGACATAACATATAATATACAATGCAAATCCAAAGATAAGGCGTAATGAGTACGCCTATCGGCAGCTACACACATAAGGAACACGTGGTAGAAAATCCACGAGGCCAGGTGCCTCCAAAGAAATGGATATAAACACTTACCTTGTTACGAAGTTAGCACAGTTACTCAACAACCGCTTTATCCTTTGGATTCACTGTTAAACGATCTTGCTGTCTTGAATAAGCAATAAAACTATATCAAATAAGGCAAAAGGCTTCATTCCCCACATCTTAGGTTAATCCGGTTAGGAACCTGATACCCTATTCGCATACGCAATTCGCAGGCCAGGCCTATGTACAGGGTTCAAAGTCACATAACCAAACCCTAAATAAATTATATGTATATGTTGCCCATAACTCACTGAGTATGAATATATAATCCATTTCATTATCGGGGTCCACTTGATCCTTGAAACTATCAATTGAACTTATTAAAACGATGTCTAATATCTTAATTTTTACCGTTAAAATATATTTAAACACACGTAATAAACTAAAATAATGCATTAAGATCATTACCTGAATGTTTCAGGGTGAAAATCCTATTTTTTCCCTGCTCTTTTTCCTTTCCTTTTTCAATTTTTCTTATATTTTTTATGTTTCCATTTCTCTGATTCGTTTTCTAGAAATGTAGCTCACTAACCGACATAGTTCCATTTCTCTTTCTTTCTTTTCATTTCCTTTTTCTTTTATTTTCTTTTACTTTTATATTTTCTTTTCTTAACGAAAATTAAAACGGTACCCTACGATATTCAAAATAATTTCAACTTTTACATACAAGTTATACAAAATATATGTAACACACTTGCTAAGGCGGATCTCAAATCGGACTCCCGAAACTCAATATGCGAATTTAAATGGAAAAAGGTAAATTATTTATCTTTCGGCATTTTTGCGGAAACTTGTCGAACAATCTTGAATTTCACTTTCAAAAAATTACAAAAGTCACAAATAATCATACGAACCTAACATCACTTTCAGATTTCGAATCGGAGCTCATTCGCCAAAACCGAGCTCGAAAATCTCTTTTTAATAGTTATCAACAATGAAAACAAAAATCGTCTTCCGATACGTACCAAACAAGGTCTGATTTAGCTCAAATTTTACAGAAAAGTTCCAATGGACCTTACGAAGATTTTAAAATTATCGGCAGACCAATCAGAACCCTAACTTCCGAAACGACTACCTAAGGTCGTTTTATTCTCCTCCAATTAAACTCTCGTTCGTCCTCGAACGAGCCCAAGTCTTAAAGAAAAATTCGCATAGATAACAAGAGAACTTGCACGACCTTCATAAGCTACTCCACGGGCCTTACCTCCTAATTACAGGATCAGAATTATATTTCGCACATCGTACTTTTGGAATAAAATATATCTGGATAATATGATAATACCATTGCACAGTTTATTTTGACTAAACTGACCCTTCCTCGATCAGGAGAGGAGAGTTTTACTTTTTTGAATAAAAGATCTACGGAACTTTGGATGGATTAACATGATTCAGCCGATAATCACCTCTTCAATATACCTTTCGATATAGAACAGGTCGATGGAACTAAAAATTTGCTCACGCTTGATGCAATAGGGGGAGCTTTTGAAGTACCTTATCATTACACACTATAGAAGATTTGATGCAAGCTGTATTATGTTTACGAACGCACTATGCAACATCTCAGTTGATGTTAGTGTTGTTCCACAAGCTCCTTGTGGGAATGTAGTTACTCATATCCTAATGTATGTCAAAGGTTCATTGGAATAGGGCCTATCATATAAGGATAAGGATCATGAAAATACTACTGGATAGTATGATGCAGACCAGGAGTGATCTTCAGACTGAACATCTATTTCGGGGTATTGTCTTTGAATTGGAAATATTATGACTTGAAAAAGTAAAAATAAAAGAGACATGTAGTTGGACCATGAGCTGAGGCTTAATACCAGCAACAAAGTTGATTACACGCTAAAGTAACTTCTCAAAGAGTTGAAGTGTGAAGGAGATATGCCAATGATGGATGGACGATAAGCTGCACTAGATCTTTAACTCTAAATTTTTATGAAGTAAAACAGCGTCAGTATGAGGATCCAGTTCTAGTTGAATACAGACAGATAGCTAGAAAAAACCGGAGTCACCATACAGGGTTACTACAGATGGCGTTCTCATGTATAAAGATAGACTTTGTGTTCCTGATGTTGCAGATTTACGTGGACAGATTATGATAGACGCACATTATTCCAAATACAATGTTCATCCAGGTTCGACTGAGATGTACCATGATCTTAAGCAGATTTATTGGTGGGATGGAATGAAGTGTGACACAGCAGAATTTGTGGCTCAGTGTTCTAATTGCCAGCAAGTTAAAGTCGTGTCATCTTTCCAGAATTTATGCTTTCAGCAGATAGATACGTATATTTGATCAGGTTACCAGCTTATCTCTATCATTAATAGATTACTAGTGGATTTAGCAATGATCGACACTCATTGTAGGTTTCTGTCGTGGCCCTAGGTTGGGTCGTGACAAAAGTGGTATCAACGCCTTAGAGATTTAGTATTACCATTCAGTATTTAGAAGAAGACTCCTCCACTTAAAGCACAAACTTATGCAGCTATTTGAATAGGAATACCCATCGCCGCACAGTCTGCTGGATTAAAGAAGATTTAGCTAAAAGCTGAATGTAGGCAGACCTAATCTACCAACTACCCTTTCGAGTTGCCAAACAGGTGCAACTCTCGAGTCACAACTCCATACATTTTCTATAAGCACCACCGCCTGATGGATCCAATCAAAGGTCAAATGAAGCCTCTCATTACCCTTAGTAGCCTTGAAAAACAACAATGTGCTTACCCGGCTACCTTGGCACGCACTCTGGCTCAACACAGGGAACAACACAATAGGTTACTGACCGCCTCAGCTCACCAGTGCCGAACAAAGAAGAGATGGCAACGGAATGAGGATAGAAATAATTAGAGCTTTAGGAAGCTCTTCTTCTTATTTATTTGGCTACCAGAGCTAGACTACTTACGAGTCAGGCTAATAGAAGAATCTCAATTGAAGAAATAGATATTAAATGAGCTTTATGGAACAAAATCTATGTTAATTTAACCGTCCTATAAAAAGGAAACTCTGACAATTTACCAGAAAACCCTTTTATACCGAGACAAACTTGTAGAATAACATGACTGTACTAGTGTCTCAAACCAAGAGGAGACACATAAATTGAGTATTACTTACTAACCACTTTACACCGGAACAAGCAATGATACTTTCTGATGGTAGAATCCCATCATTCAACCAACATAAAATTCCGAAAAGAGAGGTAAACTAATTTGACATAATAATAGAAGGTGGCACAAAAAGATTTCCAAGCAGACCATACCAATACTCTCTTCCAAATTTCTCACATTTAAACCAGATCAACTAGTAGGGTCTCACAAATGCCAGGAATAAATCATATCAGAAGCTCACCCCTCTATCGCAACCAATTCTTAATAGAAACGACATCAAAAGAAACCATAGAAACATGATAGGACACCCCATTTCTAGATCAACCGGAAGAATCAAATCTTACTCACATTTAAGGGAAGAAGAAATACTTGGGTCTACTACATCGGATGCCTCAGCATCCTGCCAGACTAGCAGTTCATAGAACTACCTCTGCAGTTGAGCTGAGCCACTACCCTGATAATTACCTTCTGAAGAACCACTGCTACCACGTTCTCAACCTCTACTGGATGGTGGCATTTCTCCGGCTGATTGAGATCTAAATGAAATCGCCTGCGACTGTGCAAGTGCCTGATGACAAGAGATAGGATGACTGCCTACTTGCCGGTGTAAGGGAGAATTCCTCAAAGGATAACCAGACTCACGATAATGATAACACCTTTTCGCTGAAAATGGAAGCTGGACAGATTTTTGAAAGCTACAAAGAGAAAGCTGAGTCTAATCCTGATGAACTACTCGCGCACTCTGAGAATCACGCTCTATAAGCTGAGATAACTTGGCAGGTGACCTCCCAAAATAATCAGAACTTTTACCTCCAAATGAGGTACCATGGTGCCCACCAGGGCCGCGGGATCTCTTGCCCTCCCGCTCTAACTTATGGTATGCCTGATACCTCTGAGCAATATCAACAACAGCATCAAACGAAGTCTCAACCTCAATTTCTCGAGCCATCTGGGATCTCAAGGAAGGAGAAAGGTCACCAATAAATTTTTGAATATTCGTGGAAGGTTCATGGACTAGTTCTAGTGCATATCCAGCCATCCTAAAGAATTTAATCTCTTATTCTAAAATCCGACAAGCTACCTACTTAATCATGAAGGATTTCAAGATTTAAAGCAAGTTACACCGAAGGAAGTTCCAGTTTTTGTTTTACTTAAGCACCTCCAATTGTCACAGAAAACACCTCTCATAACTCAAATAACGCTCTAACACAGTTTTTGTTCTAGACACTACCGCAACAAATGACACAGAAAGATCCACTAAAGCACATTACTATTTAAGTTAATAGTACACGTCACACAAGAAGGTCAAGCAGCTTCGATATCTAAACCAAGGAAGATTGAGTACGACAGTACTTTCAAGCCAAGACAGAGGACAAGTATCTCTTTAGTTCAATTAAAACTAATTACCAAACTTAATGACACCAAAACAGATTTTATTCACACACGCCAACTCCCCATTTCATTGAAACAAAAGCCAAAATAGTAATAAATAATGAACAACCAGAAGCTCAAAACTCATTTAGTCACTTTTAGATCCATCTTTCAGCATTTTGACACAATCTTTCTGAAAGTTTCAGCAGCAGAGACAAATGTCCGAACTCATATATCATAATCAAAGCAAGCATTTATCATGAAATTTCTATTACCGTAAAATTCAGCCAACCATCCATCCTTTTTCTTTTTCACGCATTCAGTGAGTTGAACAGATCGGAAAAGACATGTTCAAAGGCATTGTATAGCACAGACCAAAAATAACAATCAAATTGAGAACCAAAGTCAGTGCCCTCCTACAAAATTTAGCAGTTCAGTTCGTTCTAGCCATCTTTTTTTTTCTATGAAAAATTACTAACCAAAGCTCATTCACAATTAGCACAATACATGGAGCTATGCAACATAATTCAGAAATTTAACCAAAAGGGCAGTTACCAGCCACACCAAAAAGTCATGCATCCCCACCAAAAACTAGCTAAGCTCAACGTCTGCATTTGCAGAAACCTGATAAGCTGCCTAGCGAATAATAGGTTCTTGCGGTATCTGCGTCGCCAAGATTCTCGTAAAAGTATCATGGAGAGCCAAGGGAACCACAAGGCCCTGCTCCCTTGCCTATCGTGAGCTCTTATGGATGGAACCTCCATAACTAGATCATCAACACGATCAAAACTCTTGGGGCTTCGTCAGTGCTAGCCTCAGGCTAGACTGCTTCGTCTTGAACTCATACCTTTTTTGATTTATCGCACGAGGGTTCACAATTACCAGGTAGGAATTAACGAATTAACGAAAATACTTTTGAATCCTAGACCGACGCACAATCAGAAATGAAGGAAGTGAAACTTCCTAAATGCCATCATAGCCTCTCGTAGATAAATACAGACGTCGACGTACCCATCAGCGAGACTCTACTAGACAATGTCTTAGTCTGGATAGACTCTAAACTGGGCTCTGATACCTACTGACACGACCCGGAATCCGGCTAGGCCGTGCGGGCACCCGACATCCTCCCCTAGACCCGTCGAGCGAACCCTTACCAATTAAATTAGGAATATAAATATGATTCAATTCATAAATAATAACAAGACTTAAAAAAAGCACAGACATACTGATACCTCTAAGCTGTGCAAAAGAAATTACAGCTGACTACCCAATATACGAGGTTTAGGGCTATCCAGACTAGACATCTAAGAGTAGGAAAGAAGATAGATACCTCCTGAAGGGAGCAAAATGAAACTGAAATAATAAATAATAAACTGGTGGCCATCCGGAATAAAAGCTGGCTCACCCTGACAGCTGAAGTCGTCTTCGCTCCTTCACAACGTGGCGAACTCAATCCTGGAGCGAACCTGCCGAAACGAAATAGATAGACAAGAAACAAACAACAAACAAGGGTGAGTCAAAAGGACTCAATAAGTGGGGCAGACTAGCCACCTCAAAGAATATGATAGCTAGCTAGGGAGAAGAAACAGATAAATAGAATTCCTCTTATTTAAATTATAATAAGGCAAAGTCAGATAATAACCGGAAACACATATGAAACTATAAAATCAACCAGGAATATGAGCTAGAAACATATCAACAAATAAGCAATGCACATATAAGCAGAACAGTAGTTATGTACCACAAGTCTACACAATGGTATGAAATGAAATGAGATGAAATGAAATACGATGCAAAAGGTCACATGTGCCAAATGAATGGAGCGGAATCCTCCTGCTCCTAGGGCGGAATCCTCCTGCCCTCAGTATGATGCGATGGAGCGGAATCCTCCTGCTCCTAGGGCGGAAAATGCAATGTAGCGGAATCCTTCTTCTCCTAGGGCGGAATCCTCTTGCCCTCAGTATGATTCAATGGAGCGGAATCCTCCATGCTTCTAGGGAGGAATCCTCCTGCTCCTGGAGTGAAATCCTCCTGCACCCAATATTAATACAATGGAGCAGAATCCTCCTGCTTCTAGGGCGGAATCTTCCTACCCTCAATATGAATTGCAATGTAATGCATATGAATACAATATGATGCAATAATAACCCTTCACCGGCGCGGGACTCTCATTGACAGCCGGGAAGTAGATGCCAACTCACAGCCAGAGTACAATGCTTAGATCCTTAATGCAATACCAACAAAAGGACATAACATGTAATATACAATGCAAATCCAACGATAAGGCGTAATGAGTACGCCTATTGGCAGCTGTACACGTAAGGAATACATGGTAAAAAATCCACGAGGCCAGGTGCCTCCAAAGAAATGGATATAAACACTTGCCTTGTTACGAAGTTAGCACAGTTACTCAACAATCGCTTTATCCTTTGGATTCACTACCAAATGATCCTGCTGTCTTCAATAAGCAGAAAACTATATCAAATAAGGCTAAAGGCTTCATTCCCTACATCTTAGGGTAATCCGGTTAGGAACCTGATACCCTATTCGCAGGCCAGACCTATGTACAGGGTTCAAAGTCACATAACCAAACCCTAAATAAATTACATGTATATGTTGCCAATAACTCACTGAGTACGAATATATAATCCATTCCATTATCGGGGTCCAATTGACCCTTGAAACTATCAATTGAACTTATTAAAACGATGTCTAATATCCCCTTTTTACCGTTAAAATATATTTAAATACATGTAATAAACTAAAATAATGCATTAAGATCATTACCTGAATGTTTCAGGGTGAAAATCCTATTTTTTTTCTTGCTCTTTTTCCTTTCCTTTCTCAATTTTTCTGATATTTTCTATGTTTCCGTTTCTCTGTTTCGTTTTCTGGAAATGTAGCTCACGAACCGACATAGTTCCATTTCTCTTTCTTTCTTTTCATTTCCTTTTTCTTTTATTTTCTTTTACTTTTATATTTTATTTTTTAACGAAAATTAAAACGGTACCCTACGATATTCAAAATAATTCCAACTTTTACATACAAGTTATACAAAATATATATAACACATTTACTAAGGCGGATCTCAAATCGGACTCCCGAAACTGCATATGCGAATTTAAATGGAAAAAGGTCAAGTTATTTAACTTTCGGCATTTTAGCGGAAACTAGCCGAACAACCCCGAAATTCACTTTCGAAAAATTATAAAAGTCACAAATAATCATACGAACCTAACGGCGCTTTCGGATTTCGAATCGGAGCTCATTCGCAAAAACTGAGCTCGAAAATCTCTTTTTAATATTTATCGACAATAAAAACTGAAATCTTCTTCCAATACGTACCAAACGAGGTCTGATTTAGCTCAAATTTTACAGATAAGTTCCAATAGACTTTACGAAGATTTTAAAATTATTGGCACGCCAATCGGAACCTTAACTTCAAAAACGACAACCTAAGGTCGTTTCAAATAATAATGATAATAATAATATATAAAAAAATAATAATAAAAAGTAATAATAATATATAAAATAATAATAATAATAATAAAGGAAAAATAGATTTTTTAAACGTTTTAGGCTCAGATTTTGTCGTATCGGGTTGAGGTTTAATGACGTCAATACGGTTGCAAACAATGATGGCCAGCCGTGTTGCCATGCCAGGTATCGGCCCTACGCTCTATGCTCATTTTGAAAAGTGTATACTTATCATCATCGCTTTTTTTTTTCTTATTCGGGACATGTAAGGGACGGTAAATACGGGACCTGGACTTGTGTTAAGCCTCCAAACGTCATTGGCCTGTAGTATCCGTTCAAATCAGTTCTTAGCCTCAAATAAATATTTTCATAGGCCTGTGATACAGTACGTATAATGTTTGTATGGTATCGCATCAGTGTTAAAACGAAGCAACCAGATAATGGGCCTTTATTAGAATCATTGTAGTGACCATAATTTCAATAGTAAGCACAAGTGAACCAAACCAATTCAGTCTTGTAAGCAATAGTCTAGCCAAAGAAACAATCGAAACATATGTATGTCTTAAGCAGAGTTAACAATGAAGTGCCATTAGTCAAAAAGTCCAGCCACATCAGAAATCAAACTACACAGCAAACGATTTAACCCCAGTCAAATGAGTCCAACCAATACAGTAACCCAAATACCGGTGGGGATCCAATCTACAACCAGTGACCCACAAAGCCGAACGGAATAAACCAGTAGAAATAACGAATGGAGCAGTGGTCAAACGGAGCGGAGGAGTGACTGCCTAGCTTGGATTTTCGATAGAAATTCCGGTGGATTTCGACGGAGTCACTGCAACTCCATCTCCTCTCTATGCTCTTTTTCGATTTCTGTAACGAACAAGCAGATTAGAGGAGGAGCAACAAAATGACAACCAGCGACTGGTGTTCCAGTGTTTTACACCACTGGTGCTGGTTCTTGTTCAGCCAACGATGGTCACCACTAACCCCGTTGTCTCCCAACTTTATTTTTCCTACTGGTGGTGCTGCCTTTACTGATCCCCCATCCCCCTATTTTGTATTGCTCCGATCTGTTCTCCTCTCTCTAATGTGTATGTGTTTTCCCCTTGTCCCCCGTTTCCTTGGGGTGTGTGTGTGTATTGATATGTTTTTGTGTGTATCTTTGTCTCGAAGAGAACCAAGAAAGGAGTAGATAGGGGTGTGCCGGTGTTGTGTGTGGAGTCTGTATATGTTGGGGGAAAATGTTTCACAGGAGGAGGAGGTAAGTCGGTGTATTTTCCTTTGTATCACTGGTGGTGGAGTAGAGTGAGTCCCAAGTATTTGGTGCGTACTGTGTATTTAAGAATGAGGAAGACAAAGAAAGTTGTTGGAAATTGAGTGAATCAAGGGTCTCATTTTGGGGAATCTAATGTGGGGAAGGTGAGAAAGGAAATTTGTTTTGGAATTTTTATTCAAAACAATTAAGAATTATGGGGAATGTATTTGGTTCGATATCGGGTCTCGGTTCAATATGAGGGAATGAGTCTTGAAAATATTAAGGGATTTATGAAAGGAATTCAAATTTGAATGAGTTTAAACTCAAATGAAGGTATGAAATAAAGATAACAACCTGATATTTAATTGGACTATATTTAACTAAAGCTGCAGTAAATATAGATATACATATAAATTGCACGCATAATAGTAAGTGATGTTAAATTAAATTACTTAAGTGTAAATAGCTGCAAGTAAATATTTGAATATTATAAATACAGAAAATTATACAAATAGCCACAGCCTTGACATGTACTTAACATGTAGCCTAAATGACGTAAAATTACATAATACAATCACAATTAAGTATACAATATATAAATAGGGTATAACACAAGTAAATGTATGTCTTCTAATGCAAATTTCACTCAAACATACAATATTGCACCTTTAGGTTAAATATAGCCAATTATGTGAAAAGGAGGGACAAAATTGGTTGTCAACACCTGCCCCTCTTTGCCTGGGGATGATGAAAAGAATCTTCAGGCAAAAATAGTTGACGGAGTAGCCAATTTTGTCACAACTGGTAGACAAAATGATTGAAAAGGGAAAATGGAAGTTTTGGGGTATTTTCGGATGAACCCCGGTCTCTGAGTTGCCTACATATCTCGGGTTTTACGAGAATCAGGCCGTGTGTAGTTCTAGAGTGGCATGTTGCCTATGTGGGATGTTTATGATGCACGATTGAGGTTTCGAGAGTGAACTTATCCAAGTATGCGAAGTTCGAATTTGTATATGCTTTGCCTCTTGGCGAGATAAATAATTGAAGAATAAAGCAGAGGCACTATCAAAGACGAGATATCGTCAATAGATCGAGCGTGGGAAAAGAGCTTGTAATCATCCTAGTTATGAAGATGTAGTGCACGACACACCCATAAAGAGGAGTTTACACGGACATACTTTCCACTTCATCTCGATAAATGAGTCATCTTGCCTTCAATATTGTCTCGACCAAACTGGGAGAATATTGAGAAGTGAAGCACGATAAATGCGCATGATTCAAACAGATAGGCACGATTAAGACACGAGAACACGTATGATTGACATAGATGGGCTTGAATAGAAGGAATACAAAATTGACACCCAATCGGCAAAGAAAGATTAGGTAGATCGCTGGTGCGTGTCTGGAACTATAGCTTTAAGTATTTTTGGAACTCGGCAAAATGGATTAGTTTGCGGGTATAGCAAAAGCATTGTCCGTGAGATTAAGCTTCTTGAGTGGTGTTCCAGAATGGTGCATAGTATGCATTTGAGGTTTTGCGGTTGCACAAATTCATGTGCAATAGTGATTTTCTGGGGAGCAAGTGTAAGGGGTTTGTCAAGGGATCTGTCAAGGGGTCAGAGAGTGTGCTGCAACGAAAGTAGGATAAGTGCAACCAAAGATAATGATAAAGTAAACTCCCTTGTAGAGTTGAGCTCTCCTTTGTCATGTAGTTGTCTAGTCTGTTACCAGGTGCTTTCCGTGTTAGGAAATATATGCTTCTCATGTGGGATATTCATTTAGGTGCGTATTGTCAGGAGATAATTGTCTGTCGTGTCCTGCTGTATGCCCTGGGACACTGTCACGCTATTTCCAAATTATATTTATAAATGTAAAGTAGACTCTCCTGTCGTTGGATCCTCTTGCCAGTGCCTCTCGTAAAGAGACCTATGTGCTCGTCAGCACTGCTACTGCCTCCTTGTAAAAAGGACCTACTGCTATTGCCTCTTGTCATGAGATGTATGCCTGTCGCGTCGGGCTGTGTACCCTGCGAACAAAAATATAGTGCAAGAGAAGAAAAGAAGTGCCTCTCGTCGGGAGATATTTGCCAGCTCGTCGGGAGCTATTTTCCTGCTCATCAAGAGCTACTAAGTGCCTCTCGTCAGGAGATATTTGCCTACTCGTCAGGAGCTGCATACTTTGCATACAACGAGTGAAGTGCCTGTCACCGGGCTGTGTACCTTGCAAACAAAAAAGTAAAGTGCATGTCGCTGGGCTGTGTACCCTGCGAACAAAAAGTAAAGTGCCTGTCGCCGGGCTGTGTACCTTGCGGACAAAGAGTAAAGTACCTGGCGTCGAGCTGTGTACCTTGCGAACAAAAAGTGAAGTGCTTGTCGCCGGGTTGTGTACCCTGCGAACAAAAAGTAAAGTTCATGTTGTCGGGCTATGTACACTGTGAACAAAAAGTAAAGTGCCTGTCGCCGGGCTGTGTACCCTATGAACAAAAAGTAAAGTAAAGTGCTAAAAATAAAATTACATTATCATGTCTGCAATGTTGCTAAGAAAGTCATTGTGTTTCAACTTTCGTAATGCCTGCACTCAAAGAAAAATTTTGTGAGTTGCGGGGGGAAGGTTTGATTTGTGCCTTCTTCATCTATTCCGTGCCTTCCTCCTGTAGTGCCTTCTTTTATGAATCCTGGGCCTTGTTCAAGCTTTGTTTGGTGAATTTCCAATTTTTTACTTCGTCTCTCTTGAAATTTTTGAGGGGATCTCAAAAATTTCTACCTCAGTGTCAGCTTGCGTCTTTTTTGTCTTTGATAGATCATCATATTATTGTAGTGCCTGTAAAACAAACATAAAATATGTGTGTATGACTAATTTCTAAGGCAGACGAGCCTATTGTAGTGGTGCCTGCAAAATAATATATATGAGTTTGTCCTATTTTAAGCCAGACAAGGCTAATCGTCATATTTTAAGCCTATTGTAGTGGTTCCTGCAAAATAATATATATGAGTTTGTCCTATTTTAAGCCAGACAAGGCTAATCGTCATATTTTAAGCCTGACGCAGCTAGTCGTCATATTATAAGGCTGACGTGGTTGATCTTCATATTATAAGCCTGACGTGGCTGGACGTCATATTATAAGTTCGACGAGGCTGGTCGTCATATTATAAGCCTGACAAGGCTGATCGTTATATTATAAGCCTGATGAGGCTGATCATCATATTATAAGCCTGACGAGGCTAGAGTGCTTGTCATGTCTGTCATGATTGCCTGCGAGTCTCGTATTTATGTTGAAAGATCTGCTCTCAAAGAAAGATTCGTTAGCTAAAACAAAGTGGTTGCGTTCCATTGAACATCAAAGTATTGGCTCGAATCTGAATTTTTCCTTTTCGTAGGACGATTGGGGTATCTTGATGACTATGACTATGTGATATTTGCACACTTAGACTGAGGTTTGGTATTTAGATGTGCCGGATTTGGAGGTTGTCTGAAATTATGTTTATCTTGGATTGTGATGGGTTGCTCTTTTTCAAAACTCTTGGATCTAACTTTGATGGATTGGTGTGCATAGAAAATATATTTGTGGTTTAGAAGTTTCGGTTAGTTCTTATTGTATCATTTTCTTGCTTTGGTCAATCACACTCTAAATTTTGTGCTTCAGTGTTGGATGTTTTGCGATGTCATGGTATTGAATGTTTGAGTGATGAGTGTAGATCTTTGTTGGATCGAATTTCGAAACGGGTATCTAGGGAGTTGTTCGTTTGTTGGTTACAATATCTTTTGATTGAGCTAAAGGAGTAAAGGTGTGTAGTTTTATCTTTTCGTATGTCCTTGATGGTGTTTAGTCTGATAAGGTGGTTGTTTGAAAGTCTTGACAGAAGGGAGGTTGTTTATTATGTAAGTTGGGTGCGGTATGAGGTTGTGAGTTTTGCTAGTCTCGGTTGTATAGTGATTGGATTTCTTTCTTGTGACTCTTGTGTGGGTATAATGCCAACTGATTTTGTTCGTCCAGACTACAAGTTGCACGAAAATGGAATTGGGATTGTTTGAATTCTCTCGGTATCCTATGCTTCTGGTTCAAGAGGTTTTAATCCCGAAGAAAATATTTTCAGCTTGGCATGCCATTTCGGCTTTTACTGAATGCAAATTCTCGACAAATTTCAGTGTTCAAAGTGCAGAGCAACCGTAAATGTGCAAAACTGCGTTAGTACATTAGCAAAGATTTGAAGCAAGAACAACACGTAAAGCTTAAGAGGATGCCGATTGATTAATACCTGAATTTGGAGATTAAAAAAAGTGTAAAGAGATTCCAAAAGATTGTTTGAATGCTTTATATAGGAGTACTCAAGACGAGGATTTTGGTTAAATGATTGATGCTTGCTTAAGCAGGAGATGGGTCTGGTTAGATCTCAATCAAAAGTTGATAAAGATTTCGGGTAAGGGGTATATATATGACTGAAACAGAAGTTGGATTTTTTCGAACACCAAGACCTTAGTGTATTTGTCATCATTTCTTACAAATTTGTGTGTCATGATGCCCGGGTGTCTTTGAGAAATACTCAATGTCTCTCATACTTGTCAACCAACTGCTGCAATTCAATCTTTGCCTCAACTTTTGCTTGTCAGGTATATTTTGTTGACAAGAGACCGATCCCAATGTATCATGTATATTCTTGGATCGCTGCTTTAGTCAAGACCGTTTTAGAGGTTGACCATATTGTATTGCTTGCTCAATGTAGTTTTTGTCATGAAAATTTATTCAAATAAAGCTTTTGACCAAAGTCGCTCCAAGAAATCTGTCTGCCCCTGTTTTGTATCAAATTAATTCATGGTCTTGTAATAGCTTCATCTTGAGTTCATCATCTCGTCCCACACTTGTTAGTTGGTAGGGATATGCTTTCAATACTCAGCAAGAGTTTCTAACTCCATCATATAATGGAATTTTTGTCACTGCGCCTTTGCATTCTTTTCCAAATTGAATCAGCCTGCTAATTTTGGTTGTTATGCTTAAGCCTTTGTATCATCAAGCGGGTTCCGATCATTTCTCACTTTCTTATTGCCTTGTGATAACCCTTTGAACGTCTTTTTGGCCATGAATAGGTGCATGTTTGGAAATATTTTGGATTGCCTTAAATGTATTACAATATGGACTAGACTGACAAAATGATCCTCAGACTTTATATCAAAACAAAGTATTTCGATAAGTCATGTGTGCCTTTGAGTTTGACCAACAAATCTCTTGCCCCTGTCAATTTTCTACTTTGTGTGTATAGTGCCTGCTATTACAAACTCTTCTTGTTTGGAAAAATCCATGATAAGTACACTTTGCTTAACCAAATCTTCTGACTTGGTATTCAACTTAAGCCAACCTTTTGGATAATAGATTTTTGAGTTCGTAAGGGATAGGGAATTATCAAGACATGCGAAAGATTTTTGATATCGGAATTTGGGCATAGAGTAGGGAGATGAGGTGCCTTGGTAGGAGATTGGATTTGGGAAGGGATTGGCTTAGGTAGAAAGAGACCTAGAGCAATCAAGCAAATTCACGTAATGCACACCTAGCAAATAAAAATGTATCCTATGATTGCTTTATGCATGATGATTAGGAAATTATTTTGTGCCACATGTATCATTTCATTTGCTACAAAATGCGAAGACTAAAGGAGAATGTTGCCTTTATTGAACATTAGTCTTTATTACATTGGCTGATATTGAAACAGTGTAAGTGAAGGAAAAGACTAAACATTTCTAGGAAATTAGATCATGGCCAAGTAAACATCTTTCATGCTGATCCATCCTCAGAAGATTCTTCTTTTTCTTCTTCTTCTTCTTCTTCTTCTTCTTCTTCTTCTTCTTCTTCTTCTTCTTCTTCTTCTTCTTCTACAGATGAGTCTTCCTCGACCGAACTTGCCCCTGATGAATCCCCTTGGAAGATGATATTGTTTGCGTCAGTTAAGAGCCGGAATATATCAAATGTGAAGTTTTTCAACATTTCCCAAGCCTTCCTTCCTTTCTCCTCTATTCCTTGTCAGCCACGAAGTTCATCCCTTCGCAAGCCCATACACCGATAGACTCTATGCGATTTCTCAGGAATTCTGCCTTATTGCGCCATTTGTCTTTTTCTTTGTTCTTTGCTTCGACCAAACCTCGCTTTTTTTGCAATTTTCTCTCATGCCTTTTCTAGTTGTTTGTGTAGCCTCTTGCACTCAGATTCTAATTCATCAGTATTTCTTTTCCTTTTTCTTGTTGCTCTTGTTTGAACTACCTTTGCTATGTATTTCCTGAGCCAGTCTGGGTAGTCTTCATCATAGCCTGCATCAAACCTGTCTCGTCCAATAGTCTCAAACTCCATTCGGTGCCTTGCTTTCCAAAGTTCTAATATCTTGTCTTTGAACTGTCTCACTCCTCCGAAGATATCTACTTTGAAACTTCTGATATCTGCAATTTGGGGTATAGGCTGCTTTCTTCATGCTTGTCTAAGTACCTTAAAAGGAGTGTATGTATAAACTCCTCTAAAGTCCACTTAGATAAGAAAATAAGCTCTTTCGGATCTTGTGAATACTGTTGTGCCGGAAAAGTAATCAAACATCCATTGTATGTTTTCAGATGTCAACTGAGAAAGCCTGTGGTGCCAGCCTTTGGCAGTCGTTGGCTGGTCCCATTTCTTGAGAGCATTGTTCATGCGAGTGGTATGAGTCAAGATGTATTTTTCTCTTGGTATGGGGTGGAAGGCTTGGTCTATGTTGTTCATCTTTTACAAATGTTCCATCAACTAAGTTTGTAGGAGTAAATTACAACCTTCGAAAAAGCTAGCACCTTTCTTGCATCTTTCTAAAGCTCGATACATTTCTGTAACAATCATCGGTACCAAAGTGTATTTCTTGATGAAGTCCTTGAGTAAGGTATCGACAATTGAAACCATGCAAACATCAATTCGTCCTTTGTGTTCAGGAAACACAACAGTGCCTAAAAAGATGGTGACAAAAGCAAGTACTCTCCGCTCTTTCCAATCTGTCTTGTTAATGCTGAAATAATCTTCAGATTCTTGAAATGCTTCTCCATACCAAAATTTGATATAGAGGGAAGTCAAGGAAATTCCTAATTTTCTCACACTGTCTGTGCACAATTCGGGCTTAAGCCCTGCCATTTTGAAGAACTCCTCGAGTGTAATGTTCTCAGGCATCAATACCTCATCACTATCAAACGGGAGTTGAGTCAGTCCGCCTATTTCTTCCAGCATCGGTGTCAAGTCTACACTTCTAAAGTGGAAAATCGCTCGGTCCGCATCCCAATAATGTACTGCTGCTTCTACTATCCCTCTCATTGCCGTGTGCTCCATTAGTAAAATTAGGTTCCCCAACACCACTTTAACTCGGTCTTGTTGATCTATGCTTAGGTTTCCCCACCAATCTCTGAATAACAGAGGGATTTGAGTAACCATGTCAAATGTTCTATTGGCCATGATCTTTTGGAAAAGGTGACGGTCGATAGGAAAAAGGGAGAAGAAAATACCTAAAATTCACTTTATT
Organism: Petunia x hybrida; assembly: GCA_037355625.1. Lineage (NCBI taxonomy): Eukaryota > Viridiplantae > Streptophyta > Magnoliopsida > Solanales > Solanaceae > Petunia > Petunia x hybrida. Next base: position 11,370,117 of record JBBBVM010000009.1, read on the forward strand.
GCAAACAAACGATCAATGTATGGCACAAGCTTTTTAAAAAAATGCAACAAAAAATATGAAGAGATGCGTCGTTGTGGGTTGAGAGCCCTTTGGATATTTTAGACAAAGGTTTCTAATGGACTTTTGACACACCATGGGTGGCAAGTCTTTATATAATGCCTAAAGGATAAATGCACATTATGTGTCGTTCCGTCTATCAAGCGGTTATTTCTACTTCAAATTGGGCCGTTAATGCCTTTTCAACTACCTTTTGAGCGTTTGAATAGCATTGAATACAGAATGATTCCAAACGCTTAGGAATAAGAAGTCGTTTGCGATTCAATTTGGGCTTTGATGCCTCTTCGATTACCTTTTGTGCCTTTGAATGGCATTGAATGCAGAATAATTTCAATAAACGGTCCACATTTGCACGTTCAATCCTTTAAGTATATGCCAATAAATCATGTTCAACGCTTTTTGGGGTCAAAAACCCGTTCAGATTTTTTAAATATGTTGGCCTATTAGACTTGAGAATAAGTCGACTAATGATACGTCATGATGCATGGTCCTAGAGTCACCACTAAGAGCTGGGTTGACTTAGACCGAGTTTTATTATCCTCCCAAGCGGACAACTCGGGAGTGGGAACGTCTCGGGCAAACTAGATTCCAAGTCGTTCCCCCTAAAAGGAAATTTTGTGAGGAAAGAGGCAGTTGTAACCACCATATTTTTCAATGCACGATTTTGCAATTGCCAGGAGTGGCGGGAGGTGTGAGCGGTATGCACAAGTTTAAAAATGTACAAGTTTTGAAAGAAATGCACATGTTTTTTAAAATACATGAGTTTTGAAAAAGAATGCACATGTTTCCTAAAATGTGTAAAGTTTGAAAAAGGAAGCACATGTTAAAATAATTCAACAATTTTGACAAAGAGAAGGAACAAAAGGAAAATATAAGAAATAGGTTATTCCCAGGGTATAAAATAATTATGCAAGATAATATAAAGTTATAAGTGAAACCCTTAAATTAGAGGATTTAACAAACTCGTGGAGAATTTAAAAGATCGTTTGAGAAAGCGTCGTGATATATTTTCCTTATCGAGAAGTGGGTTTTTATAGAGAAGGTTTCTTCCAAGTGGAGGTCTTGAAAGTTGAAAGCACACAAACTGCCAACAACTTTGCTAATTGGCTAATTTTTTGTACATTTCCCTAATGGGTGCTTTTATGGTGGAACGACTGTGGGATCCACACAATCATTCGTGGTGCGTGAAAGTGTAAAAATTCCAGCAGTGGAGGAAGTGCAAATGGAATAAACAATTACAAAATGAATATAACCGAGTAATTTAGAGAAAGAAACACCACAACTTGAAAATCTAAAGATGAACCTCAAACCTGCAAATAGGAAAAGTAGATAGTTAGTCTCGAAAAATAATAACAAGAAAAATAAAATAAGAATCCCAATTAAAAATCTGTTGTGGTTAGAACCTTGTTATCCCCAGTGGAGTTGCCATTCTGTCGACACCTATTTTCCCCCGAACACGGTTAAGGTTCGAAAAAGGGCTCGACTTATTGGGACTCACGGGTAAAGACTTGGAGTCGCCACCTAACATATTTTTTAACTAGGCGTATTAGGGCACCTTCTTTATTTCTAGCCAATTTTATGTTATCTCCAGAATTTAATCTACGAACCAGAAATTCTGAGTAAGGGTTCAAATTAACCCAAGAGGAAGGTGTTAGGCACCTCTCAGATTCCACCAAGTGTGGATCCCGGCCGAACTAAATAATTGGGATTCAAATAATAAATTAAAGTAAAAAAAAAAAGGAATTTTCACTAATATTCTACAAAAGAAATGATTTGCGTGAAAAATAAATATTCATCTTCTCAAATGTCTTCATCCTTAGCAAATTCTATCTCAAATATTCCTTGAGAAGAAAACGAATAGTTAGTCCGAATAAAATAAAGTGTAAAATAAAGTGAGGAAAAAGTAAAAAAGTATTATTCATTCTAAATGCGTCGTCCTTCAATAGACTCATCCAAATGTACCTTGCAAAAAATATAAAACGAATTAGTATTTTTTTGAAAAGATAACAAGATTTTATATATAAATGTAAAAATCAGCATCAGGATAATGCTGAGATCCTTAGTTACAATTCTGGAACAATAGGTTGTCCAAAAAACTGTTCCAAGCAGAAAAGAAAAACCTGAGTGATAAGTAGTAGTTACGAGGAGTCTACAAAATCTATCAAGTCTCCTACTTCTTGCAGGAGTTCCTATTTACACCAAAAGTAAAACAAAGACATGCAGTTCATTTTGATATTTTGAAAGGAATTTGCCGTGTCTTCAAAACACTTAGAGTTTCTCTCTTTCCACGCTATCCACCAGATGCAGCCAGGAATGATTGCCCATCTCTCTTTGTCTGTACCTCTTCTGCTAATACAATTCCAGGTTCTGAACAGTTCCATTGTAGTCCTAGGCATGACCCATTCTATCCCCATCATACAAAAGAACATGTTCCACAGATTTGTAGTTATCTTACAATGTAGGAATAAATGAGCATTGTTTTCCACTTCCTGTCCACAAAGAAAACACCTTGAGCAAATATGAAAAACCTCTTCTTTGTAAGTTTTCATGAGTTAGACATGCCTCTCTAATCACTAACCACACAAAACATGACACTTTTGGAGGGATTTTAACCTTCCAGATGTGTTTCCAAGGCCAAGATTCAGTCATTGATACATTGTAGTTCAATTTCCAGTACACATCTTTCACACTAAAGACTCCTTTATTGTTGAGCTTCCAGACAATTTTGTCTTCACATTCTGATGTGCCTCCAAAGGTTTGAAGAATTTGTAGCAATGTAGCAACTCTTTTCCACCTTCCAATCATTCAACAGTCTTCTAAAGGTCAAATTCCATCCATCTGGACTCCAAACTTGTCGAAGAAAATCTTGTTGTTGGGCACTAATAGTATATAAATCTGGAAAAGAGCTTCTCAAGTTATCTTGACCAATCCAATGATCATTCCAGAAAGAAATATTCAAACCATTCCCAACCGTCATAGAAATATTACTGCTGAAATTTGGCCAAAAATTTCTGATCGACTTCCAAACACTACAACCATAAGTTGTTTTAACTTCCCTGGTCATCCATTGGTTCATAAGACCATACTTCTGAGCAATGAATTTCCTCCACAAAGCATTTTCTTGAGTGTTGAATTTTCAAAGCCATTTTTGTAAAAGACTTTGATTCTGGAAGGTCAAATTTCTAATCTCCAAACCACCCTGTTGCTTTCTTAGTGTAAGATTGTTCCATCTCACTAAATTTATGCCATTCTTTTCTTTATTGCCTTGCCACAAAAACTCTCTTCTGAGAGTATTTAGTCTTTTCTCCACACTCCTAGGGATTGGAAAAAGAGACATTATGTAAGTAGGTAGAGCATCCATCACTGAATGTATCAGGGTCAATCCACCCTCATTGATAGGTACTGACTCTTCCACCTTGCTAGCCTTTTATCACATCTCTCCAGCACTTCACTTCAAATTTGTTTAGCTTTGTTTTTTGCTCCCAGAGGCATTCCCAAGTATTTTATTGGTAGAGAACCTGTTTGACAACCTAGATTCAATGCCAAGGACGGAAGATGTTCCACTTGATTAACAGCGAATAGACAACTCTTAAACCAGCTTACATGTAGACCCAGCAATGCTTCAACGATAACCAAAATTACCCTGACATGCATGATTTGTTCCACTTTTGCCTCACACATCACCAAGGAATCATCCGCATATAAAAGGTGAGAAATTTGCAAATTTTCTCCAGTTCTATTCAAAGTGCCAAATTCCTTAATCCATCCATTCAAACTGGAAGTCTTGATCATATGGTTAAGACCTTCCATGACTAGGATGAAAAGAAAAGATGATAGAGGATCACCTTGTCTCAACCCCCTATGTGACTGGAAAAAACCTTCAGGACCCCCATTGATAATTATTGAGAACTTAACTGTTGAAATGAAAAACTGAATCCAGTTGATCCATTTCACACCAAAACCCATATCCGTCATAATTTTCAAAAGAAAAGCCCAATTGACATGATCATACGCTTTTTCCAAATCCAATTTGCAGATAAGACCAGGTATTTTTTGTTTTATTCTGGAATCCACCAATTCGTTCGCTAGAAGAGTAGCATCCATAATTTGTCTGCCTTTTATGAAGGCTATTTGGTGGTTTTCAACTAGATTCCCTATAACATTCTTCAACCTCTCTATGATGAGTTTAGAGATGATTCTGTACATCACTCCAATGAGGCTAATTGGCCTAAAATCCTTCAGTTCTTCAGCTCCATTCTTTTTAGGAATCAATGCTACAAAGGTAGCATTCATTGACTTCTCAAAAAATTCATTTTGATGGAAGTTGTGGATAGTACCCATCACTTCATCTTTCAAAGTGTTCCAGCAAGCCTTAACAAAACCTATAGTAAACCCATCAGGGCCAGAGGCTTGGTCCACTGCGCATTGCGTTAAAACCTGTAGAACCTCTCATTCTGTGAAAGGTCTTTGCAACCAGTGTTGCTCTTCTTGGGTAATTTTTGGAAGTTGGCATACTCAAAAGTATGTCTCCATGACTATGTTTCTGCATACAATCTAGAATAAAAATCCACAATTTTGGCCTTTATAGCCTCTGGCTCGAGTACCTCGTCCCCATTAATCATCAATTTGTCAATAGAGTTGCACCTTCTATGAGCAGTTGCCATTCTTTGAAAAAATTTGGTATTCCTGTTCCCCTGCTTAAGCCACAAGATTTTGGACTTTTGTCTCCAGCTTGCTTCCTCATTTTTTTCCAATTCTTCTAGTTCCACCAACACAGTTGCCCTAATCATCATCTCTTCTTTATTTAATTCTCTCTCATCTTGCAGTTGGTCATAGTCCTTCAATTCTTCTAGTAAATTGTTCTTTTTGGCTTCAAGTTCACTAAACTTGCTTTTACTCTATTCCTTGAGTTTCCCTTTCAACATCTTGAGTTTAGATGTTAAAATGAAGTCTGGACAACCTGTGACATGGAATGAAGTCCACCACTGGTTTATTTGTTCATTAAATCCTTCAACATTTAGCCATCGGTTCTCAAATTTGAAATAAGCTCTATTTTGTTCCCAATTTCCACATTGTAGAAGTATTGGGTTGTGATCTGAGCTCACTCTGAGAAGAATACTTTGTTTGATATTTCTGAAGGATTCTTCCCACTCCAATCAATAGAGGAATCTATCTAGCCTAGCTGTACTTGTATGATTGACTCCCTTGAACTAAGTGTATCTGCCCCCAATTAAAGGTGGGCCAAATAATTCCATATCTTCTATCCAATCAGAGAATTCAGACATTGCTTTGGTGATCCTGTTGCGATTTTTTTTCTCCCATGAATCTGTTAGTGTTAAAATCACCACAAACTACCCATGGACCATCATATAAACCCCTGGAATCAGCTATCTCCTCCTAACATAGCTGCCTCTCCCTTGTAGTGTGTGGTGCATATACTCCAGTAAGACACCAGCTAAGAGTGTCTTGTTGAGATTCAAAAGTATAAGTTATGGAAAAGTTCCCCTTTGCTACCAAATCTCCCTTCCATACTCTACTATCCCAAATCAATAGTATTCCACCCTTGGTTTCCTCAGCTTCCAAGTAACCACAATTCATCCACCTGTTTGGCCACACTCTCCACATCTTTTTCTATTTTTGTTTCCTAAAAACAATACAAATCTGCTTTCCACTCAAGACTTAAACTCTTAACTGGCTTCCTTTTAGAAAGCTCGTTAAGTCCCCTTACATTCAAAGAGATTACATTGATCTTCATTAAAATTTTAATAAGAGATTCATCCCCCTTCTTCTAACTCCGTCCACTTCTTCATTGAGTTCAGACTGCAGGTTTTGAAGTTCATTCTTGGCAACTCTTCTAGGTGTTCTACACTTAATGCCTTCTCCTTGTTGATTGAGATTTTTCCTTCTTTCATCTAGCTTTAAAAAGAGTGCTAGAGCTTCCTTTTCACATCCTTCAGAAACTACCCCATATTGCTTGCCAAGTTCTAACACATTAGAATTAACCCACTGTGATGCTTCTATCTCAGTAGCATTTTCTGGAGGTAATTGAACTTGTAGTGCTATAGATTCAGTCTCTTCAAAAACAAAAATCTCCCTATTAGAATTTTCAATTGTTTGCATGATCTGTTCTCTGTGTTTTTCTTATTTTTCTTCCTTTTTAATTTTCTCTGTTTGCTGAGATTTTATATCCTCTTCAGCACTTACACTGATTTGGTAATTAGATCCATACTGTATGACGTCCATATCATTCTCGTCTGCCTCTCTGACTTCAAAATTTTCTTGCATGTTTCTTTGGAATTCTGTTGATACAGTTGGGAGAGATATTTTGTTGATGTAGTCATTGTGTTCTGCTGGGTTTGATTCCCAGACTGAAAGAGAGTTCAAGAATTTAATTGCTTACGATTTAATTTCAAGGATACTTGAGTGAGGTTGGGGCTCCATCTCTTGGGCAATTGGATTAATAGAAAAATTGTGGTCCAAATCTTTGGTCCCAATAGAGACTGCACATGACAGTTGATTCTTGTTTTTAGAAGATAATGGGCTTTTCCTCTGATCCACATTAAGTAGGCCCAAACAGTTAAAAGGGTTAGCATTTTCCAACTCCTCCTCACATATGCCTGCACGTGCTTCAATTCCACTTTTGAATTTAGCTCCAGATATCGAAGTACCTATGTGACAGGGACCTTTCTCTATCCTTTGGGTAATAGATAGGGCTTTCCTCAAAGTCTGAACTTCATCACCCTTCTCTATCCTCTGGGTAATAGATAGGGCTTTTCCCAAAGTTTGAACTTCAGCCGCTATCACCACCGCCAGTCATTCACAGCAAATTGGAATTCTAAAAACAAACCCATCACTTTTGATCTCCACCGTCGCTGGAATCTGCTCTGCAATGGCCTTTACCTTAATTCGAGCCCATTTAATATGATTTTTCAAGACTGTTTCTTCCTCAGTTTGAATCCAGCCTCCACAAAAATCCCCAATAGCTTTAAAAAAAAAAAAAAGGTGTCCAGAGGGTTATTGGTAACCCCACGACTCTGATCCAAGTTTCTGGGCTTCTGGATTTTTCGAGCACACAACCCAGTATCGAATTCCACTAGTTTAGACTGAGATTACATTTATTACATCTCCAATCCCCCATTAAAATATGTTCAGCATCTCTTCTTGAAGGAAATTCAAAAAGGAACTGAGAATTGTTCATCTCAAACACTTGGATACCACGAGTCCACTTACTGTACACCCATTTTCCAGCATCAGTAGCTGTTGGATGGTCACTACTCCCTCCTTCGAAAACACCAACTAAGCATCTGCTCAAGACATCATGTCTTGCGGGTCCATATTGGCTGGAGGTATTAATTCTGTGCTTGCTTGAGTCCACCATTGGGGTCCTCTCATCTGTTGGTTGCCACCCACTCTGCTTGATAGTATCAGTAAAAGAAGTGACCATTTCCCTGGGTTGTACAGGCTTAGATGATGGCAGGACTTGTCGAATAAAGTTTGCTAATTTTTGTTGCAAGTTCTCTCCAACCTGCATTGAATGATACCTCAGGGATTATAATAACTCCCCTACTTTCCCCATGTACATCAATAATGCTGAGAAATCTACCCCATTTATTATGTTTTTGACTGCAATAAAAGCTAGCCAACTGATCTCTCATTCTCCATGATTTGTACGTGTTTCCTGTCCCTTTTGACGCTGTCTGTAATATCTTAACTAGCCATTCTATTACTTTTTTGCTGAAAGTTAACCTGCGCATCCTGTTGTGACTCCTTTCCACCTATTTGAGCCATGATTCTACTTCTGTGAAATTCCTTGTTATATCATAAGACTTGTCACAAATTCTGAAATATATCCGGTTATCCATGTTAAAAGATAAAGACAAAGAAATTAAAATTAATAGGTGAAAACAAATCCCAAATGGTTAGAGAAACCACTGAAGACCAGCCTAAGGGTCAGAAGGACCACTTAGGAAGCTACCTCATAAGGCGTGCCTGGGAGCTTTTTTCATATTGTAAAATGAATTAGTGTTAAAATTAAAAAAGTAGAATAAAGTAAAAAATATAATGATAATAATAATATATAAAAATAATAATAATAAAAAGTAATAATAATAATAACAATAATATATAAAATAATAATAATAATAATAATAATAATAATAATAATAATAATAATAGTAATAATAATAAAAGGAAAAATAGATTTTTTTTAAAATTTTAGGCCTCAGATTTCGTCATATCAGGTACATGTTTAAGGACGTCGATACGTCTGCAAACAACAGTGGCCGGCCGTGTTGCCATGCCAGGTATCGGTCCTACCCGCTCTATGCTCATTTTACAAAGTGTATACTCATCATCATCGCTTTTTTTTATTTTATTCGGGACATGTAAGAGACGGTAAATATGGGACGGGACTTGTGTTAGGCCTCCAAATGTCATTGGCCTTGTAGTGTCCGTTCAAATTAGTCCTTAGCCTCAAATAAATATTTTCATAGTCCTGTGATATAGTACGTATAATGTTTGTATGGTATCGCATCAGTGTTAAACCGAAGCAACCAGATAAGGGGCCTTCATTAGGATCACTGCAGTGACCATAACTTCAATAGTAAGCACAAGTGAACCAAACCAATTCAGTCATGCAAGCAATAGTCTAGCCAAAGAAATGATCGAGACATATGTATGTATTAAGGAGAGTTAACAACGAAGTGCCATTAGTCAAAAAGTTCAGCCACATCAGAAATCAAACTACACAGCAAACGATTTAACCCCAGTCAGATGAGTCCAACCAACACAATAGCCCAAATACGGTGGGGATCCAATCTACAACCAGTGACCCATAAAGCCGAACGGAACAAACCAGTAAAAACAACAAACATAGCAGTGGTCAAGCAGAGTAGAGTAGCGACTGCCTAACTTGGATTTCCAGCAGAAATTCCGGTGGATTTCGCCGGAGTCGCTGCAACTCCATCCCCTCTCTATGCTCTTTTTCGATTTCTGTAACGAACAAGCAGATCAGAGGAGGAGCAACAGAATGACAACCAGCGACTGGTGTTCCAGTGTTTTACACCACCGGTGGTGGTTCTTGTTCAGCCAACGATGGTCACCACTAACCCCGTTGTCTCCCAACTTCCTTTTTCCTACTGGTGGCGCTGCCTCTCTCGTTTTCTCTGCCTCACTGATCCCCCGTCCCCCTATTTTGTATTGCTCCGATCTTTTCTCTTCTATCTAATGTGTATGTTTTTCCCCTTCTCTCCCGTTTCCTTGGTGTGTGTGTGTATTGATATTTTTTCGTGTGTATCTCTGTCTAGAAGAGAACCAAAAAAGGAGTAGATGGGGGTGTGCCAATGATGTGTGTGGAGTCTGTATATGTTGGTGGAAAATGGTTTAAATGAGGAGGAGGTAAGTGGGTGCATTGTTCTTTGTATCACTGCTGGTGGAGTAGAGTGAGTCCCAAGTATTTGGTGAGTACTGTGTATTTAAGAATGCGTAAGACAAAGAAAGTTGCTGGAAATTGAGTAAATCAAGGTTCTGATTTTGGGGAATCTGATGTGGGAAGGTGAGAAAGGAAATTTGTTTTGGAATTTTTATTCAAAATAATTAAGAATTATGGGGAATGTATTTGGTTCGATATCGGGTCTAGGTTCAATATGAGGGAATAAGTCTTGAAAATATTAAGGGATTTGTGAAAAAAATTCAAATTTGAATGAGTTTGAATTCAAAGGAAGGTATGAAATGAAGATAACGACGTGATATTTAATTGGACTATATTTAACTAAAGGTGCAGAAAATATAGATATACATATAAAATGCACAAATAACAGTAATTGATGTTAAATTAAATTGCTAAAGTGTAAATAGCTGCAACTAAATATTTGAATATTATAAATACAGAAAATTGTACAAATAGCCACAGTTTTGACATGCACTTAATATATAGCCTAAATGACGCAAAATTAGATAGTACAATCATAATTAAATATATAATATATAAATAGGGTATAACACAAGTAAATGTATATCTTCTAACGTAAATTTCACTCAAACAGACAATATTGCACCTTTTGGTTAAATATAGCCAATTATGTGAAAAGGAGGGATAAAATTGGGTGTCAACAGTAGGTCTTCGGTGCTCGAACTTAACCTGCTGACAGTTCAAGCATCGAGACACATAATTGAACACGTTTCTTTTCATCCCCTTCCACCAATATAGCTCTCGGAGGTCCTGGTACATCCTGGTAAACCCAGGATGAAGAGAATAACACGAGCTATAAGCCTCGCGGAGCACAGACTGTCTAAATCAACCACATCATGGACATAGTATCGGCCATTAAACCGTAGAATACCATCAGAATCAAGCTCAAAAGAAGGAACTCCTCCACTTAGGACATGAGCACGCAGCTCCTGCAAATAAGGGTCCTCAAATTGTCTTTCCTTAGTCTGGCTAACTAAGGAAGAGTCAGCCACAATACATGCCAAGACTCGGCTAGAGTCTGGGCGAAGAAATCTCATGCCGGAATCACCAAGTGACTGCAACTCTCAAGCTAAAGGTCTCATGTCAGCATAAAGAAAAGTTAAGCTACCCGTAGACTTCCCGCTCAAAGCATCTGCTACCATATTCTCTTTCGTAAGATGATAACGGATTGAGAGATCATAATCTTTAATCAATTCAAGCCACCTCCGCTGCCGTCCATTAAGATCCTTTTGAGATAAGAGATATAACAACTTCTGTGATCGGTATACACCTAATAAGGCTCGCCGTAGAGATAATGCCTTCAAATCTTCAGAGATATAACCACAGCTGCAAACTCTAGATCATGAGTCGGATAATTCTTCATATTTGGTTTCACCTGACTAGAAGCATTAGCAATCACCTTCACATGCTACATAAGAACACATCCAAGACCCAAACGGGATGCATCACAATAGACTACAAACCCACATGTGCTCGAAGGAAAAGCTAGCACTGGAGCTGAAGTTAATAAGGCTTTGAGCTTCTGGAAGCTCGCCTCACACTAATCAGACCATCTAAACTGAACCGCCTTCTGAGTCCAGCGAGTCAAAGGAGCTGCAATAGTGGAGAATTTCTCCATGAATCTCCGATAATATCCTGCCAATACAAGAAAGCTGCGGATCTCCGTAGGAGTGGTAGGACGAGGCTAATTCTGCATCGCCTCAATTTTCTTTGGGTCCACTTTAATACCCTCACCAGATATCACATGACTCAAATGATAATCATGCTTCTCGCGACTACAAGAATATATAAGAATGTCATCGATGAAGATAATGACAAAGGAATCAAGGAACGACTTGACTACCTAGTTTATGAGATCCATAAATGCTACAAGGGCATTAGTCAGTCCAAAAGACATAACTAGGAACTTGTAATGGCCGTAACGAGTCCTAAAAGCAGTCTTTGGGATACCTGACTCTTGAATATTCAACTGATGATAACCAGACTGCAATTCAATCTTAGAAAAGAATCGGGCGCCTTTTAACTGATCAAACAAGTCATCAAAAAGAGGCAATGGGTACTTGTTCTTGATGGTGACCTTATTTAGCTACCGATAATCAATACACACACATGGCGAGTCCCACATCTTGGCTTTTTAGCTTTGGCAAGGCATCACTTAGAGTAGCCCATCTCATGCCTTAACGTTGTTGTACATGGTGGTGTCTATCATCCCATCCTTGGCGAGAGTACATGAAGCATTCACTCATTTGGCATTTGCAGGAGATCACTTGGAGCATTCACCTTTCATGCGGCCTTGGAAGAACAACCTCTATATGGTGAAGGAGAAGTTCATAATGCCTTCAAAGTTTGTTGCAGGGCACTTAGAGCATATCTTTTTCCTTTCAACTGCGAGAGATGGCTCGAGCAAGTGGACAATGCCCCCCGCTGTGGAGAGGAGTTAGGCCTTTGACACATCATATGCAACCTTGATATCATATAAAGCTTCTCTTTGTACCTTTTTACTGCTTTGCTGCCAGCTTTGCGCGTCTGGGGTGAAAAATTAATAACTTGGCATAGGACTGTCCAATTCACGAATGGTTTGTTGCTCAAAAAACCAGACTCCTATAGCTGTGACGTGCGTGAAAATCACCATCAGACTTCTTGTTGATTATCCAAGGGAATTTTCCAAACTTTGCTCAGAATCTTCCTTGTCTTGTTACTCAGCTTCTCACACTTTACCAAATTGATGGTAGTTTGGTATAGAAGGTTCAACTCACGGCCCACTTGTTTCTGCAGAATCAAGACTCGCAGAGCTACAACAGGCATGAAATTCAAGGCCAAACGCCATCACGATTAGCCAGACTTAACTTCTGAAATTGATGTAGTTGTTCCCTATTGATTTAGCAATCCTGCACAGTCCTGCTAAAAGTTCACATCTCATGATAGGAGTATTCAAATCAGGAGCCGCTTGATTCTGTAGAATAGCAACTCGAATTTTTGCATCATATAAAAAATTTAAGGCCAAAATCCTTCTGAATTAGCCGAAATCAATTTTTAATGTTGATGCAATTTTTCTCGCGCTGATTTTGACAGACCTGCGCGACCTCACGGAAAACTACATATCTCGAGCTAGGAGTGTCAAAATCACAAGCCGTTTGAACCGTTGGAAAGCTGACCTCTAAGGCTACAATACACATCAAAATCACTTGCTAAATCCTTCCATATTAGTATAGTTTATTTTTGGAATTCTATTCTGAATTTTGATATTCATATTGTTGTAGATTTGGGTATCTTGAAAAACATAAATCATGACTCTTTGCAGGTGTGTCTGAATTGTGAGACGTCTAAGCCATTGGGAAGTACACACTGGAGACCTGAAGCATAAGCAGATACTGAGGAAGAACTTCTTCCAGATCAGCTGTGTCATTGAAAAGGCAGCCACGAGACTTGACAGAACTACTTTGAAGTTAGCTGCAAAAAATTCTCGAAGTTGAGCGGACTGCAACAAACGTTCAAGACTACATGCTATGAAGTTAAGAGGCATTCAAGATGAGTTGGATGCAACTCTTTTCTTCAAGTGGTTTTTCATGAATAAGAATATTTGTATAGGATGATGTATAATATCGGTTATCATCCCTTTCCGTTTCTATATGAAATATGATTGGTGTATCAAATTCTCTGAATATTGAAGCAATAAAATCATCTTTACAATTTGATACGTATTGTCTTCTTGAATTTGACCATGTATGCATTTGTATTTGAATGAATACATGTGATATCGCCAACCTTCAATTTGACAATCTTGCCATGCCATTCTTTTTTTTTTTTTACTTATGCGACTGAACTTAGCATAAAATTCTAAGTTGCTTACGTACCCCGTTCAAGAGGATCAAGTCATAACGTAGTTTAAAATAAAATGAGTTCTTTATGATCTCACTTTTTTTAGCCGTACACATTTCATACTCATGTGGGCTAGGAGTAACATTCAGTTTAAGCTCGTGTGTTAAGGATCGTCGTAACTTGCAGTTTAGGCTCGTGCTTCGAGGAGCATTGCGGTTGAAATGTCTTTGCCTTCATACTCTTCGATTGTTTCAACTGTAGGATTGAATGAACAAAAGGCAAGGGAAACTTGATTCGTTCTCGCTATTTCATCTTCTAGCAAGATTTTTCCTTCACGAGCCAAGTCCATGACCTTTTCTTTGAAGATGAAGCACTTTTCAATAGGGTGACCAATCAGGTGATGGTACTTGCAGTAATTTGGACTATCAGTCTTCCCAGCTTCATTTGGTCGCTTTATTTGGGGCAACTGAATGAGTTTTAACTCAACGAGTTCTTGAAAGATGGCCGGAGCATCAGAGTCAAGGGATGGATATTCCTTTACTTACATTTCTTTTAATGTTAAATTTTTACTTGTTTTGTCTTGCATGAGATTTGATTCAACACTTTTCTTCCTACATGTCTTTGCGGTGACTTTCGTGGGAGAAGTGTTGATATTCATGGATTCTTCGATTTCAACGTTAGATGCAAACTTGCCCCCACTTTCGGTTTCTTGCATGTCTTCACGAGGATTGTAGACTGGAGGCCCTTGGTTTCCACTTGCGACCATGCTTAGTTCCATGTTATGTGCACGTGTGGCCAACTCTTCAAATGTTTTGGATTTTATTCCTTGCAAGATATAGCGGAGGCCCCAATGCATGCCTTGGATGCACATTTCAATGCCGGATGTTTAGCTAAGGCGGTCTTTGCAGTTAAGGCTTAGACTTCTCCAACGATTGATGAAGTCGATGACTTGTTCATCCTTCAACTGGCGGGCGTTTGTAAGTTCAACCATACTAACAATGCGTCTTGTGCTATAGAAGCGGTTGAGGAATTCGTGCTCTAATTGTTCCCAATTGTCAATGGATCCAGGCTCGAGGTCTATGTACCAGTCGAAAGCATTTTCCTTGAGAGATCAGACAAACTGCTTGACAAGGTTATCACCATAAGTGCCAACATTGTTACGTGTCTCGATGAAGTGCGCCACATGTTGTTTGGGATATCCTTGACTGTCAAATTGTTGAAGTTTAGGAGGTTGATAGGGAGATGGCATCTTTAAGTTGTCAATCCTTTGTATGTATGGTTTTGCATATGTGAAGGTAAATTTAGTTGAATGCTCAGTTTTGTCTTGGATTGCCCCTATGATGAAGTCCTTCAATTGATCAATGAGGACGAGTCCTTCCGAAGAAATTTGGATTTCTTTGGCCGCAACCACATGGTTGTTGGATGATTCTCCCTTCTCTTGTGCTTTAGGAAGATTCACAGGGGCTTGGCATGATCCTCCTTCCGCCATGTTCTCAACCTTATCTGTCAACTTAGCAATCTGAGCGCTTTGGTCTTTTATGTGATTTGTAAAGCCTTAAACTAATTTAGCCAAATTTGCAAGTTGTTCTTCTATAGTAGAGGCTTCAATCATCATTGCTTGTGCGACTACCAAGGAGGAAGAAGAATGGTATAGATCATCGTTTGGATGGAGATTTGATGAAGGAGTACCAAGAGGAGAGACTAGAGTAGAACCAGTGCTCAAGACACCATCATCCTTTTGCATCAAGCGATTTTTGGACTGGCTAAATTGAGCTAGAATTGTTTCCATCACCTCAGATGTGTTAGTCCTTCGTCTAAGCATGAGTGAAGATGACCTCTTTTCTCTTGGAGAGGATGAACAAGAACCATGAGTTGAATTGGATGGTACTTGAAGTACTTGTTGGCCCATCTTTTCAACTTTGCTCCATTTGATTTGGCGAATGATCTCCATGACATCATCCAATTCTTTTTTGGAATCAATGGCATTGATAGTCTTTTGAGACATCTTGATTTTTTTTTACTTCAACGAGAAGAGATGAGAGGTAGAGATTGTCCCATTTGACGTGCTAAATTTGTTTGCAATAAATTTTCATAAGTATGTAAAATAAATTGCAACCACAAACAATTAAAGAAAAGAGAGATATATTATTCATCACAACTGTTGGTACAATTCTGTTTAGACCTTGATTCTTCTCCCTAAATATTTATCCACAATCCGTGGGCTAGAGTAGCGTGTTTCTCGAATGTAGGATGATATAGATCTTCTTGACAGATTTGATTATCAAGAAGTGGCTAGAAAAATATTTGGTGTCTTGTCTTTTGTGATCTCTTGAAGCTAGGGTTTAAGGTGGAGTAGCCTCTAAGAAATCTAGAATGAACCATTAGGGTTGAAGAAACCCATATAATAGATTAACCTAAATTTTGCAAATCTAACAAAATTCCGATGTCTACAAATGCCCCCACTTCATGTCTTGTTTGAGTTGGAGATGCGAAGACAAGATTTGAAGTATTGGAGATCTTACCCCCATATTAGGCCTCCATTGTTAAAGACGTCCTTTTTGCTTGTAAGAGAGGATAAACTAGAAGCATGAGTTGAATTGGACGGTACTTGAAGTATTTGGTGGCCCAACTTTTCAACTTTGTTGCCAATTGCAGACAATAAATTTGATATCAAGAGAGAAATTTGTAGAAAATACTTTAGATATAATAAGCTTATTTATGTTGATGTTTTCCCAAACAACATGTGACGCACTTCATCCAGACATGTAACAATACTGGCACTTATGGTGATCACCTTGCCAAGCAGTTTGTCTGATCTCATAAGGGAAATGCTTTCGACTGGTACATAGACCTCCAGCCTAGATCCATTGACAGTTAGGAACAGTTGGAGCACGAATTCCTCAGCCGCTTCTATAGCACAAGGCGCGTTGTTAGTATGGTTGAACTTACAAATGCCCGTCAGTTGAAGGATGAACAAGTCATCGACTGCATCAATCGTTGGAGGAGTCTAAGCCTTAACTGTAAAGACCGCCTTAGCGAAACATCCAAAATTGAAATGTGCATCCAAGGCATGCATTGGGGCCTCCACAATACCTTGCAATGAATAAAACCCAAAACATTTGAATAGTTGGCCACACGTGCACATGACATAGAACTAAGCATGGTTGCAAGTGGAAACCAAGGGCCTCCAATCTACAATCCTCGTGAAGACATGTAAGAAACCGAAAGTGGGGGCAAGTTGCATCTGACGTTGAAATCAAAGAATCCATGAATATCAACATTTCTCCCACGAAAGTCATCGCAAAGACATGTAGGAAGAACAGTGTTGAATCAACTCTCATGCAAGACAAAACAAGTCAAAATTTAACATTAAAAGAAATGCAAGTAAAGGAATATCCATCCCTTGACTCTGATGTTCCGGCCATCCTTCAAGAACTCGTTGAGTTAAAACTCATTCAGTTGCCCGAAATAAAGCGACCAAATGAAGCTGGGAAGACTGATAGTCCAAATTACTGCAAGTACCATCGCCTGATTGGTCACCCTATTGAAAAGTGCTTCATCTTCAAAGAAAAGGTCATGGACTTGGCTTGTGAAGGAAAAATCTTGATGGAAGAAGAAATGGCGAGCACGAATCAAGTTTTTCTTGCATTTTGTTCATTCAATCCTACAGTTGAAACAATCGAAGAGTATGAAGGCAAAGACATTTCAGCCGCAATGCTCCTCAAAGCATGAGCCTAAACTGTAAGTCATGACGCTCCGTAACACACGAGCTTAAACTATATGTTACTCCTGGCCCACATGAAAATAAAATGTGTACGGCTAAAAAAAGTAAGAGCATAAAGAACTCACTTTATTTTGAGCTACGTTATGACTTGATCCTCTTGAACAGAGTATGCAGGCAACTTAGAATTTTGTGCTAAGTTCAGTCATATAAGTAAAAGAAAAAAAAAAGCATGGCATGGCAAGATTGTCAAATTGAAGGTTGGCGGTATCACATGTATTCATTCAAATACAAATGCATCCATGTCTGATAGATGATTTTATTGCTTCAATATTCAGAGAATTTGATACACCAATCATATTTCCTATAAAAAAGGAAAGAGATGATAACCAATATTATACATCATCCTATACAAATATCCTTATTCATGAAAACCACTTGAAGAAAAGAGTTGCAGCCAAATTATCTTGAATGCATCTTCAATTCATAGCATGTAGTCTTGAACGTTTGGTGCAGTCTGCTCAACTTCGAGAATTTGTTGCAGCTAACTTCAAAGTAGTTCTGTCAAGTCTCGTGGCTGCCTTTTCAATGACGCAGCTGATCTGGAAGAAGTTCTTTCTCAATATCTGCATATGCTTCAGGTCTCCAGTGTGTACTTTCCAATGGCTTAGACGTCATTCAGACACACTTGCAAGGAGTCATGATTTATTTTTTTTAAGATACCCAAATCTACAACAATATGAATGTCAAAATTTAGAATAGAATTCAAAAATAAAATGTATTAATCTCGAAGGATTCAGCGAGTAATTTTGATGTATGTTGTAGCCTCAGAGGTCAGCTTTCCAACAATTCAAACGGCTTGTGATTTCGACACTCCTAGCTCGAGATATGTAGTTTTCCGTGAGGTCGCGCAGGTCTGTCAAAGTCAGCGCGAGAAAAACTGCATCAATTTTAAAAATTGATTCCAGCTAATTCAGAAGGATTTCGGCCTTAAATTTTTTATATGTTGCAAAAATTCGAGTTGCTATTCTACATAATCAAGCGGCTATTGATTTGAATACTCCTATCATAAGATATGAACTTTTAGCAGGATTGTGCAGGATTGCTAAATCAACAGGGAACAGCTGCATCAATTTCAGAAGTTAAGTCTGGCTAATCGTGATGGCGTTTGGCCTTGAATTTCATGTATGTTGCAGCTCTGCGAGTCTTGATTCTGCAGAAACAAGTGGGCCGTAAGTTGAAACTTCTATACCAAACTACCAGCAATTTGGTAAAGTGTGAGAAGCTTAGTAACAAGACAAGGCAGATTCTGAGCAAAGTTTGGAAAATTTTCTAGGATAATCAACAAGCAGTCTGTTGGTGATTTTCACGCACGTCACAGCTATAGGAGTCTGGTTTCCAGAGCAATAAACCGTTCGTGAATTGGCCACTTCTATGCTAAGTTATAAATTTTTCACGCCAGACACGCAAAGCTGGCAGCAAAGCAGTAAAAAGGTAAAAAGAGAAGCTTTATATGACATCAAGGTTGCATATGATGTGCCAAAGGCCTAACTCCTCTCCACAGTGGGGGGGGGGAGGGGGGAGGGGGGGAGGGGGGCATAATCCACTTGCTCGAGCCATCTCTCGCAGTTCAAAGGAAAAAGATATGCTCTAAGTGCCCTACAACAAATTTTGAAGGCGTTATGAACTTCTCCTTCACCATGTAGAGGTTGTTCTTGCAAGGCCGCAGGGAAGGTGAATGCTCCAACTGATCTCCTGCAAATGCCAAATGAGTGAATACTTGATGTACTCTCGCCAAGGATGGGAAGATGGACACCACCATGTACATCTGCGTTAAGGCATGAGATGGGCTACTCTAAGTGATGTCTCGCCAAAGCTACAAAGCCCAGATGTGGGACTCGCCATGTATGTCTTTTCCAAATAGCAAGAGGAAAATGTTGCTGCAATTGGGATCTCCACGGACTTTCTCACAAAGGTTGCAATGGTCTTGCTCCTGATGTGTATCTCGCCAAGTCGCAAGAAGGGGGCGCTCTATGCTCTCGCCAAAGTTGGATTGATGGACGTTGTGACACGACCCGAATTCTCGGTTAAGCCATGCGGGCACCCGACCACCTCCCCTAAACCTGTCGGGCGAACCCTATTAACTGAATCGACATAAATTGTGAAGCATTACCTTGAAATGAAAATGAACTAAACTTTAACAACATAAGATAACCCTCTAGGATGGACAAACATACAAGCTGTCTGAATAATACAACTAACTACCCAGAATACACAGTTTTAAAGGTTTCTTGATCAGACATCTAAGAAGGCCAAAAGATATACACACCTCCCGAAGGGAGCAAAAGTCAGGAAAACTGTAATATCTGAAGTTGGTGGCCGTAATGAACAAGATGGCTCACCATAGACAGCTGAAATGTACTACTCCTTAATTACGACGCGGCTGACTGGGTCCTGGAGCAGAATCTGCCGAACGAAAAGAAAACACTAGAACAAATAGGGGGTGAGTCATAAGGACTCAATAAGTGAAGACAAACTAGCAACCTCGAAAAATAGATATGCTAGTCACGGAAACAAAAGCCATAGCAGTCAACCAGATAAATCATTCACAGATAACTAATGCAATAAATCTATACAGCTACAAAAAATGCATATAAAGATATGCAATGATGTGTCATGATGAAATGGGGTCACATGTGCCCGAAACCTATCTCCGGCGCGGGACTCTGATCGTCTACCAGGAGATATATACAATAATGATCTTTCACCAGCGCGGGACTCTCATCGACTACCAGGAAGTATATGGAGTAATGACCCTTCACCGGCTTGGGACTCTCATCGATTACCGGGAAGTATATGCAGTAATGACAGCCAGAGTACAATGCTCAGATACTCAATGTAATACCAGCAACAGGACATAACATATAATATACAACATAAATTCAAAGCTAAGGCGTAATGAGTACGCCTATCGGCAGCTACACACGTAAAGAACACGTGGTAGAAAATTCACGAGGCCAGGTGCCTCCAAAGAAATGGATATAATCATTTACCGTATTCCAATGCTTTCGATTTAGACTTAGCATACTTGCAATCAAGGCAAGAATTGCAAAGTCTCTCAACTTGCATCTCCATCTTAGGCCAATGAAATTGCTCCATGAGAATGGCCAAGGTCTTTTTTTTTCCAAAGTGACCCATTAGTCCCCCACTATGTGCTTCTTGAACAAGCAATTCTCTCCATGAGGACTCGGGTACACAAACCCTACCATTTTTAAAGATATAGCCATCTACCCATGGGTATTTCTCAACTCTTTCTCCTTTCACAAGAGCTTCATGAATGCTCTTCAGCTTTGAGTCATTAGCATACATCAAATTGATGCTCTCAAAACCCATGAGCTTGGAGGCAAGAGTGGTGGCTAGAGCAAACTTCCTAGAAAGTGCATCCGCCACAACATTTTCGGCTCCCCTTTTGTATTGAATCACATAAGGGAAACTCTCAATGAACTCTACCCATTTGGCATGCCTCATGTTCAACTTCTCTTGGCCCCTAAGATGTTTGAGTGACTCATGATCACTCTTAATCACAAATTTCCTAGGCCAAAGATAATGTTGCCAATGAGCAAGAGCTCTCACTATGGCATACAACTCCTTGTCATACGTAGAGTAATTCAAGGTTGCACCCTTCAATTTTTCACTAAAGTAGGCTATGGGTTTTTGATCTTGCATGAGAACACCACCTATTCCCACCCCGAGGCATCACATTCAACCTCAAATGCCTTTCTAAAGTCGGGCAATTGGAAATTTAGGGGCGGTGCTCAACCTACTTTTCAATTCTTGGAAGGCCTTCTCTTGAGGCTCTCCCTACACAAAAGGTTTGTCTTTCTTCACCAATTCGGTGAGTGGAGAGGCAACGGAGCTAAAGTCCTTCACAAATCTCCTATAGAAGCTAGCAAGACAATGACAGCTTCTAACTTGAGACACGGTAGTGGGAGTAGGCCAATCTCTAATGGCCTCTACCTTGGACTCATCGACTTCAACTCCTTGGGCACTCACACAAAACCAAGAAAGACTACCTTTTCAACACCAAAGGCACATTTCTTATAATTAGCAAAGAGTTTTCGGCTCTTAACACTTCAAGCACTTGCCTTAAATGATCAACATGGTCATCTAATGACTTGCTATATATCAAGACGTTATCAAAGTAGACGACCACAAATTTGTTGATGAATGGCTTCAACACATGATTCATTAGCCTCATGAAGGTACAAGGTGAATTGGAGAGGCCAAAGGGTATCACAAACCATTCATATAGACCAAACTTGGTCTTGAATGAGGTTTTCCACTTATCAGTCGATTTCATATGGATTTGGTGGTAACTAGACGTAAGGTCTATCTTTGAAAAGATGCTAGAACCACTTAGCTCATCAAGCATATCATCTAAACGAGGTATGGGATGTCGATATTTTACCTTGATTTTGTTGACCACTCGACAATCCACACACATCCTCTATGTGCCATCCTTCTTTGGAACAAGTATTACGGGCACGACACACAGACTTAAGCTCTCACGAACGAAGCCCTTGGTAAGCAATTCATTCACTTTCCTTTGCAACTCATTTGTATCTTCGGGATTGCTTCTATAAGCCAACTTATTTGGGATTTGGGATCCCGGGACAAAGTCAATTTGATGTTCTATACCCCTCAGCAGAGGTAAACCACTTGGCATCTCATCCGGGAATATATCCCCAAAAATCTTCAAAATACTTTCAAGAGCACTAGGCAAAGGGTTAGAAGAATAATCAGCCAAAAGCTCACCCGGTTGCAACATGGCACAAATGCTACCGGTAGAAGATGGTGAAGCCACAACTAGGCTCTCAGCCAAAAGTCTAGTCTCAACAATTGACTTAACCTTTGCCACTTCTTACAACTCCCTCATACGCCAATAGGCATCACTTACTTGCTTGGGCGTTAAGGGTTTGAGCACAAACTTTTTTCCCTTATGCTTGACCATATAGGTGTTGACACGGCCATCATGCACCATATTTCTATCATATTGCCATGGCCTACCAAACAAGAGACGACAAGCTTGCATAGGCACCACATCAAACATGTGCTCATCTTGGTAGTTCCCAATCTTAAATTTGATCAAGACTTGTTTAACTACCTTCAACTCCCCACACTCACTCAACCATTGCGAACGGTAGGGGTTTGGGTGTTTTAAAGTGGGCAACTTCAATTGTGAGACCAAAGATTGGCTCACCACATTAGCACAATAACCCGAATCTATTATCATTGAGCACACTTTCCCCATCACACGACCTCTAGCATGAAATAGATTCTCTTTTTGCACATTTTCACTCTCCTCTACTAGCATGGCACTCAAACTCTTCCTAACAACAAGAAACATGTTAGGGTCATCTCCTTCCGCTTCCTCTCCTTCCTCAACTACCTCACTCTCCTCCACTCCCTCATCTTCGGGCTCATTTCTTGTTCATACACCGTCCCATCATCCATAACAATCATGGTCTTTCGAGTAGAACAATCTCTACCAAAGTGTCCATACCCCTTACACTTGTGTCATTGAATAGAAGAGGAAGTATGAGTGTTCAATTGAGTTTTAGAATTACCTCCCACATTTGGTGTTGGCTTCTCATAAGACTTCTTCACATCTCTACTTGCACTTGTAGCACTTGTGTTTGGAGTCTTCCATTCCTTTGGCTTACTCACGGGAGTAGAAGTGTTACTCTTGTAGCGGGTGGACTTCTTTTCTTTGAGCCATTTCTCGGCTTCAACCGCGACATCAACTAGATCATGATGAGATTGAAACTTGTGAAACCTTAATTGAGAGGCTATCTCTCGGTGCAACCAACTCCTAAATCGAATCACGCCTAGCTCATCTTCCTCCACATCTATGTCTAAGGTCATTCGGATTTTCTCAAACTCATTGTAGTACTCACCAACCGTCTTGTAGCCTTGTTTCAATTCATAAAGCCGCTTGAGTTGGTCTTGACGATATTGGTGAGTCACATACTTCTCAACCATCACACGAGTCAATTCACCCCCAAGGAAGATTCACGGGCAAAGCACTCCTACTTCTTAACCTCTTGGTTGTCTCCCACCAAGTAGAAGCAAAAGATTCAAAGGAAGATATAGCATATTCGGCTTTCTTCTCCTCGGTCGTGTCATTGGTATCAAATACTATTTCCATGGTTAACTTCCACTCAAGATACTCAACCAGGTCACTACCCCCTTTGAATGTAGGAATAGCAAACTTCACACTATTGAGATTATCGTTGTCACGACCCCTTCAGTAAGGCTCCGGTTGGCCTCCAAAGTTGTCACCATAAGCATCATAATTCCTTCTACCATTCCCTCCAACATTCCCCATGGGTGGTCCTTGACCTCGGCCTCTACCCCTATTCACATCCCGACCTCCATTCATAGCTCTCCTAATGGGATAGGGAGCCTCATAATCATCATCACCAAACTCGGCCTCCTCCCCTTCTTGAGCTTCATCAACTTGCTCAAGAGGTGCAATGTTTCTATGGGCTCTTGGGAGTTGGGCATTTCCTTGGGGATTGCCCAAGAGGTGGGGAATGCCCACTTGTTGGGGATTGCCCAACATTTGCTCATTTCGAGCAAGATCATTCTTTAGCTTTTGTTGCCTAACCAATTCGACAAATTATTCCAGGGTAATGGTTGAGCCACTTGTACCCTCACCGGTTTCAAGTTGGACACTCGGGGTCCTTCTTTCAAGATTTTCAAGTCTTAGACTCATACTATCCAACTTGGCCATGATGGTAGCAAACATTCCTTTCATGGGATCATCACCTTCACTAACCATGGTACCTACAAAACAAGCAAACGGTTAGTGAAATAACCTCACACACACACCTCACTTGATTGTCACTCGGGTACACTCGTTTAGTGGTGAGGGATATATCACTCAAGCTTGAACCAAAGGTGAAAACGTAGATGAACCACGTTCCTAATCAACAACCAAGCAATCCACAAGATCATAATCATTCTTCAGACGTTTTCATTCAGATCATAATCTTTTGTTTCAAAATAGGGTCTAAAAAAGAAGGGGTTTTCATTCTTCAATCTTTTGTTTCACAACACCGAATCACAATATATTGGTACCAAATTGACGGGCTTTTGATATAGATCAAACCCCAATCACAATCAATCAATGGGTTAATCAATCCATGAAACAATAGCAATTTTTTTGTAATTTTCAAAATTTTCAATTTTTTTGTATTTTCTTCTTTTCAAACACCAACAACAAAAAATCTAAAATTGAAACTAACTTAGGCACGATAAACAAGGGGCGAGGATTTGTAGAAACAAATCTCGAGCCTTGCTCTGATACCAAACTGATAAGGAACAAAATACGGAAATAAAAATAAAAGTATAAGGAGCAAGACGAAGCTTGAACTCCCTACGAAGTAGCTACGAAGAATGGGTTTTGTTACACCCTCAATTCGGGTCAAGAACAGCCTATGCTATGCGGACGGTCCTCAAGACATACCTGGGTCTTGCAAAGGGCTCGGTCAGGTTTGGAATGAAGGTAAATCAGTACCACCAATTGATTCAAGCCAAAAAGTAAAGGGTTCTTTCATAAGAGAATCTTATCTCAATGTTTGTCATCACTATTCAAGGTAAACTAATGAAGTAAAAGAGGGCTTGAGGTATTTATAGAGTTATTCTCAAGACTATATAATAACTAATATGCCCCATAAGTTGGGTTTAATGAAATAGACCACGCAGGGTCATAATAGTAAAAGACTACTCAAAAATCCCAGAATGCAATGTGTTGGGCGGAGCGCCTGAAATTAATTCATTTTGAGGCAGAATGTTTTTTGGGCAGAGCGCCCGGAACTCTGGGCGGAGCGCCCAACTATATGGCCTCCTGGGTGGAACGCCTAAGGCTCAGGAGGTGCGCCTGGTTGGTCTGGGTGGAGTGCCTCCTCCTTGGGCGGAGTGCCTGGACCTGAGATCATGTTGTACTTCTTCAAATTGTTTCCAAGGCTCCCATCTTCAAGCCCCTTCCACACCAAGTGTAGGTGAGCATCTTGGACCTCTTTGGCTTGACTCCAGGCGAACGGTCTCGTGGTGGTTTGCCTTTTATCAAACGGCAAATAGAGAATGTGCATTGATTTCACCGACCTGAATAAAGCATGTCATAAAGACCCTTTCCTACTACCCAACATCGATCAGCTCATCGATTCAACGGCGTGGCATGAAGATCTTAGTTTCTTAAATGCGTATTCAGGGTACAATTAGATCCTTATCAAACCGAATGATTAAGAGAAGACCACTTTAATCATAGATAGGGGCACCTACTGTTACCGGGTAATGCTTTTTGGTTTGAACGCAGGAACAACTTACAAGAGATTGGTAAACCTGATGTTCAAGGACGAGATCAGCAAGACCATGAAGGTTTACATCGACAAAATGTTAGTTAAATTAGAGCTGCCAGAGATCACATCAAGCACCTGGAAATAGCATTCGACATATTCGACAGATATTGCATGAAATTCAACCCCACAAAATATGCCTTTGGCGTGTCATCAAGAATATTTCTCAGATTCATTGTCTCAAACAAAGGAATAGAAGCCAATGCTATCAAGATCGAAGCCATCGAAGCCATACTGGAGGTACTAAAAAGCAAAGAGGAAGTAAAATGGCTCAACGGTCGGATAGGCGAACTTAGTTGGTTCATCTTCTAATCCTCAAAAAGATGTCACAAAGTTTTCCAGCATCCTAAAGAAGAATAAAAGCTTTGAGTGGACGGGGCAGTGCAGTCAGGCGCTCCGAGATCTGAAGCAGTATCTCTCCATTCCCCCAATGTTGACTAAGCTACGTAAGGAGAACCGCTGTTGTTATATCTGATTGTATCAGAGGTAGCAGCAAGCGCACTCCTCGTTCGAGAAGAAAAAGGTGTACAATCTCCCATATACTACGTCAACTAATCCCTCTTGGTTGATGTGTGGGTAAAAATACACCATCTATGATTATGAGGATACGAGTCCAGCTGGCGAATACTAGACTGAAGTTACAAGTCACTGGATGCAGAGGATACACGTCTGCTCCATCAGCCACAACCACTCAACATGCATAGGCCTTGGGACGTAAGGCATACATCCCGTTGCCTTAGGATTTACTATCTCCTAGTTAGGGTTAATTTTATCACCGCCTTGAGTTAATAGGCCTACAAGCTATAGTCTTTGTATTTTACAACAACTAAGACTGGGGTAAATCGATAACTATAAATAACTTTCTCCCTATTGTATTGTGCATCAAGCGATTCTCAAGAATCCGATTTTACTCAATGAATACAAGTTCTTTTTTCTGCTGTATTTAATTTTCCTTAGTATTTATTGTGTTGCTTGTGACTTTCTTATAAATTATTTCTGTTATTAACCTATTGACAATTTTTAGGCATAAAAAATTTGGCACCCACCGTGGGGCCCCAGGCAATTGTAAGTGTTTACGGAGGAAAGCGCGGCCATGTCGAACGGCTACAATGATGTCCCAAAGAACACTACTGATGAGGTTGAAAACTCCACAAAGGATCCTAGTAATCTTGATGGACAACTAAAGGACATTCCCAGGGATCCGATCGCTGTAGACATTGACCATGACGACGATCAACCACACAGAAGCAACTCTAAACTCGAAGACTTCCTCATCAGCTTTCTCAAAACTTAAGAGGAGCGAGCAGAACAGAACTCTGCCAACATGGTTGAAAGCATGGCTATGAAACTGGAGTTCGATGGGTCATTCACAAGGCTAGCATCCTTACGAGGATCCGACCCCACAAATAATTCACAAGCTTCCGTCACTAGATGGACGATCAATATGGAGATTGCCCAAGAAAGCTCAACAGCGGCCAGCAATTAAGGCATCGAAGGAACACCTATTATTCAAGACATCATTAAAGAACTAAAAGACATCCACGATCGGATCGGTAACGTGCCCCAAGTTACAGACGTAGATGAACGAAAATTCTTCAAGCATGCATACAAGGCGAGCTCTCCATCGGTCCACGTACTTAAGCACTTCCGCCTATAGGACAATCTTAAGTATGACAAAACCACTAATAGGGACGAGCATATGCTACCTACTACACGGCCATCAAGAGAAATGAGATCACTGAAGAAGAAACCTAGTCTACTAAAAAAGGCTGGGCTCAACCCTGAACAAAGGGACCCTCACATGGTACACTCAGCTTCCCTTGGGCTCAATCGATTCATTTATCCAGATGTAGGACCTCTTCAAAAAGGTGCACTCTGAGGCCCACAAGAGAGAGAAATGTATGGAGGATATCTTTGAGATTCGCCAGCATGACGGGGAACTATTGAAAGATTATCTAAAGAGATATTAGAGGGAACGCATGGAGCTTTCCCTCAGTGCCCGATAGCATCGTTATGGTCGCCTTCCGCAAAATTTTGAACTCTGGGATTCACTAGCCATACAAGAGCTGCAATAGAGCCTTACCCAACACTCGGGGACAACGTGGGACTCCCTACATCAGCGGTGTAATGAAAAGCTTTATCTCGAACCGGAATTATCCCCAAATCTTGACGACAACACCCAACAAGCCATAGAGGATGTTAGCTAGTGAAGCCAAAAATAGGAGCACGTAAAAGAGCCTCGAGCTGGGGACAGAGGAAAGCGGTGTAGAAGAGACTATAGGGTCGATCCCCCAAAGCTTGCTGAGAAATGTGAAGATGCCCGAAAAGATACTTCATACGCTCATAGGGTTTCAATCTACATCGAGAGGGCTCCCAGTAGATTTGAGAGGTTGGGATTGCGTGTTAATGCAGTGTAATTCGTAAAGGACCACCTGAAGAATACCTCCATACGCTGGCCCAACAACATGAGAATAGAGCCCGGCAAAAGAGCTCTAGACCTCTTCTACGAGTTCCATAGGGATCACGACCACGAGACTGTCGGTTGCAGGGCCTGGATTCTAGAAGTTACTGCTCAACTAGGGCTATCTGAAAGAGTTACTAACAGAAAGAGGAAAGTAAACATATATGCTAAAACCAGAAGCTTGGAGGGTCCCCCAGACCTGCCAGAATTGATGAGGTCTATTAAATTCATAATCGGAGGCACCATGTTGCCCGACGATTCCAAGTAAAATGAGCCAGAGCTCAAAGGAGACCACGCCTGTGAAGAAACAATCCTATTCGGTGACGAGGACTACGCCACTTGCGATATTCCCCACTATGACACCTTGATCATAAACCTGATCAAGTGGGAGACCGTGCAGGCCATGGGAATTGAAGACCAAGTAACTTCGAGCTCTTACACTTTGGCAGGCTTCAACAACTCTTATGAGAAGTTAGTGAGAGAAGTGAACTTTGCAGTTCATACACCTGGAGTAGAGAACATCGCGTCTTTCCAGGTATCAAAGGAAGTACTCTTTATGATGCTATTGTAGGACGGCTATGGATTCATCAGATGAAGCCAGTACCTTTCACCTTGCACCAAAAGCTTAAATACCCTATCGAGGAAGGGATAAACGAGATACATGGAGAGCAAGAGACAACAAGGGAATGTTATATAGCAGCCATACTCAGAGCGGCCAAATCTAGCATAAGGGAAAAAGAAAACCCCCACAAGGATGAAGAAGACCCCGATACCTCAATCAACCAAGATGAATGCTCTAGCCACTTGGTTGATTGAATGTTTAGGGAGGGTGGGAGTAAGGATGGGGCACATAGAAGTATAACTTTTTTCGTTGTTCGCCTAATCGGTTCCTTCATTTTACAAGCATTAGTTCTCGAATTTCTATTTAGTCCTAAAGGTTTTTACTTTTCGTTTATGCTTTGGGTTTTTTGGCACCCACAATAGCATAAGCCCAGCGCTTTCCTCTTTATCATATAATAAAACTATATTTTTAGTAAGTTTTGTATTCATATCCATCAACGATCCAATTATTCATAACCCTTGGCCATATTTGAGTTGAAATAATACATTCACTTTTCATAACAAGGTAGAGTAAACTACTCGCTCAAAGCTAGATCGCTTCTAGTTAAGCCGCTAGGCATTATCGTAAGTTGAATCATCAATTCAACACTTGCACCAACATGTCAGTGGGACGCCCACTCGCATCGTGCCATTAAAGAATTAAGCACTGGAATGGACAAGCACAACCGTTCTAGATTTAGCGCAAAGATGACTCGTTGCATTTAATGGGCTAAAGTCATCTCCTTGACGGTGCGGGCCTTGCCCTAATCAAAAGACGCCTATCATAAATGCAACTTAAGCCGCTATCTTAGCAGGTTTCTTGGTCGTTCAAAACGGCACATAATATTCTTCCATATAAAGTGTATCACCTCTTGCTCTCGAATTTGGGCATTAGGTACTACTTCTACCTACTTGGTGAAGTAGTCGGTCATTAAGAGCAGAAACTTGACATCTCTGGGTGCTTTGGGCATAGTTCCCACGATGTCCATCCCTCATTTCATGAAAAGCCATGGCGCAATTACTGAGTGCAAAGGCTCCATTGGCTGATGAAGTGTATGGGAGAATTGTTGGCAGCCGTCGCATGCTCTGATGAATTTGATGGGGTCACTTTCCATTCGAGGCAAGAAATAGCCTACTCGGATTACCTTTTGGGCCGAGGCCCTTCCTCTAGAGTGGTTCTCGCCCAGTACTTCATCTGTCTTTTTCAACACGTAGCCAGGTTGCGCTTGACCTAAGCGTTTAGCCTGTGGGCCGCTGAATATCCGACGATACGATTCTCCGTTGATTAGGTAGTATCGGGCTGCTTGCACCATTAGCCGCTTGCTCTCTTTCCTGTCTTTAGGGAAGTGTTCCCTAGTCCAGGTATTCAACTAGCGGATGTGGTTAATCCCAGACGAGTCCTGTGAAGTTAACTTCAAGGAACTTTACGTTCGAGTAAGTTACTTCGATCACAACTCCCAGACTACTATCCACATTCATATCTGCGGCAGCTGCTAAACTGGCTAGCTAGATACTCTTACATGCAAGCTCCTTTGGCAGCAAAGGCTTTGTTTACTTGATTGACTACCAGCAGGGAGTCGCTGTAGAGACTGACCTCCCTATCACCCAACATGTAAGCTAATTCAAGAGCTTGAATTACAATGTCATATTGTGCTTCTATGTTCATCATCGGTGGACATCTGACGGCCTTCTAAAAAGCTTACCCAGAGGGAGACTTGATCACCAATCCGAGGCTTGCTCCCTTGACATTTGATGCCCCATCTGTGCAGATCACCCATTCTTCGGGTGTGAATCCGTCCATCGTCTTGAGCTCAACTTCGGCCTTCAGCATCATGTTGTTGCTAAAGTCAGCCACGAATTCTGCAATGACTTGTGACTCTTGAAATACAGTCGTAACTTCCTAGCTACAACTACTGGCACGAGCTCGAGTTTTTCCAAGTGTTGGGAGCGTGTCTCTGCATCTATTTATGTCTAAAAATTTCTCAATATGTCAAACATAAATAATTATAAGAGGAGCAATACAGTAAATACTAAGGAATAGTAAATAAAGAAGACAAGAGAACTTGTATTCATTGAATAAAGTCGGATTCTTGGAGAATCGCTTGATGCACAATACAATGGGAAAGCGGGGGGGGGGGGGGGGGTATTTATAGTTATCGATTTACCCCAGTCCTAATTATGGTAAAATTAAAAGACTATAGGCTGTGGGCCTATTTACTCAAGGCGGTGATACAAATTAACCCTAACTAGGAGATTGTAAATCCTAAGGTGGCAGGATGTATCCCTCGTCCCAAGGCTCGTGCTTGCTTAGCAATCGTGGCTCATGGAGCAGGCATGTATCCTCTGCGTCCAGTAACTTGTAAGCTAAGTCTAGTGTTCGCCAGCTAGACTCGTATCCCCATTATCATAGGTGGCGGAAAACGTAGAGACCTGTATGTGCCTAATATTCGTTCTATTTCTTATCACATGCTTTGCATTAATGATAGTACTCAAGTAAGGTGACGTGAAACTTTGTGGTTGAGAGGTTTCGCCCACATTTTTTCAATGTTGCCATCACTCTACCATATCCCTTAAATGGGGATTTATCGTGTAAGCAATAATTACCACGATCACACGTCTACAAACGATCCATTTTCCTTTTAGGACTATTTTTGCATATATAAACACATTATGATTTTGAAGAATCTTCATTCTTCTTCATACTCATTTGCAAATTTTTTTCTCAAAAACATCCTATTATATTAAAAAATCATTGATCTCTCAATAGCCCAAGAGAGAAACTTCTTACCCAGAAACTTCAAGGTTCAAGAATTTCTACCCACGACCCTGAATCATGAGAATGATCGCAAGATGCAAGTGCAAATGGCCAAGCAGGAAGGTGAAAACGACAACGTTCCCATCAAGTGTTACCCTTCTTCTGTCATTCCTGATGATATTTCTTGTATCAGGATCAAATGCTATTGGCCATCAATTGTTGATATCATTGCCCCTACTGCTGAAGAAAGATCTCCACCTATCGTGTTGGTTATTGGATGGTTCACACTTACCCTTTTATCCTCCGTCTCAACAGGCGTGTACACTGGCTGTTGAAGAAGTATGTCGTTAATATGACATCTGTTTAGGCCAAGTCGGGCCTTCTGTCTGCCATCTGATTGTCGTATTGGATCACCTGGTTGCCCATGCTAGATTGGATTTCACCTTCTAACACCTTCATGCCTTCGATTCTCCTCGCCTTCATAAGGCAAGTATGCTGAACATTAAGAGGCGAGGTATGAGGGGCATCACTTCCAACAGTGTGGATTCTAAAGATCGTGGCTGTTTCTACCGGTACGTGACTGTGCGTACCCCAGCATAGTCTCATCCTACCATTTTCCAGAGGTCTTCAACAAGAAATGTAAGTCTATGGCTTTGATTTTGTCTACTTTGATAACCATCCTTTGTGCTAACCTCCATCTTTTGGTGAATTCCGTGACCGTTCTCCCAGTTTCTCACGATGCTTTGGCTACATAGGTCACCATGATCTTTTCTAAAAATCCTGCTAAGACAATAACTTTCGCGACCCTAGCCAGTACGAATGATTGGTGGGCGAAGGATCATGGTTCAATGTCTCTTCCTTCTTGCTTAATTTCCGCAAGTTTGGTTTTTTATCCATGCTTGGTCTCGCTTAGGGTTCTTCCGTCATCAGATGCCTGAACTGGGAGAGATCCCAATTTTTGGTGCATACATTGCTCCCCCTTCCCGATGTGTTGGCCTCTGCTGACAGGGTTGTCGTGAGAGCTAGTGGTTCCCGATATTCGAAAAGAAAGAGGTCCAGCAAGCTGGAAAGAGTTTTTGTTGCCAATGAACCCCTGATAATTTTCGACACTGTGGAAGTCCCTGAGTGCCTAAGCTTAAAGGCGCTGACCCTCCTAGTGCAGCTATTGTTACTCCAGAGTCTGGCCCTTTTGCGCGCAAGCACAGACATCTTGTTGATAAGGGCCCTGAAGTCGAAGACGAGGCCAGTGTGGAGGATGAAGTTGTCATCCCAGTGGCTCTCTTCGAAGCTCCGCTTTGAGGTCTGTTTCACCATTTTTATTTTTCCCTTTTGTTCAATCACTTCATGCATTTTATTAACTGCTCCTTATCAAATGAGCATAGAACCTGCTACTACGGTCCCAGCCCCTGAGCCGAGTGACTTGCCGTTGCAACATAGTCCTGGTAAGGAGGTTGTTGGAACCGGTACAATCGTTGCAGAGTCCGCTGACGGATCTTGTGAGATTGTTATCCCCATTGCAGCGGGGTTTAATCTATTCCACAATCTTGACACTACAATCGATCACACTTCCAAGCTCGTCCGTCTATCCGAACAATGTCATGACACGACCCGAATTCTCGGTTAGGCTGTGCGGGCACCCGACCATCTCCCCTAAACCTGTCGGGCGTACCGTATTGACTGAATTGATATAAATTGTGAAGAATTACCTTGAAATGAAAATGAACCAAACTTTAACAACATAAGATAACTCTCAAGGATAGACAAACATACAAGCTGTCCGAATAATACAACTAATTACCCAGAATATACAGTTTTAAAGATTTCCAGATCAGACATCTAAGAAGGCCAAAAGATATACACACCTCCCGAAGGGAGCAAAAGTAAGGAAAATTGTAATATCTGAAGTTGGTGGCCGCAATGAACAGGATGGCTCACCGTAGACAGCAGAAAACGTACTACTCCTCAATCACGACGCGACTGGCTGGGTCCTAGAGCAGAATCTGCCGAACGAAAAGAAAACACAAGAACAAATAGGGGTGAGTCATAAGGACTCAATAAGTGCGAAAAAACTAGCAACCTCGAAAAATAGATACGCTAGTCAGGGAAACGGAACCAGACAACAGTCAACAAATAAGCAATGCACATATAAGCAGAACAGTAGTCATGTACAAAAAATCTACTCAATAGTATGAAATAAAATGGAATGAGATGGAATGAAATAAAATGAAATGAGATGAAATGAAACGAGACGCAAAGGGTCACATGTGCCCGTAATCCCATCCCGAATCGGAATACTCCTGCACTCGAGGGGAATCCAATCTGATAACCAACTACAGCGGAATACTCCTGCTTCTGGGGTATGAAATGAAATGGAATGAGATAGAATGAAACAAAATGAAATGAGATGAAATGAAATGAGATGCAAAGGGTCACATGTGCCTGTAATCCCATCCCGAAGCGGAATACTCCTGCACTCGAGGGGAATCCAATCTGATAACCAACTGGAGCGGAATACTCCTGCTCTTGGGGCGGAATACTCCTGCACCCGATATAATATAAACCAGAGGTAGAATACTCCTGCACTCTCCTGGGGCGGAATACTCCTGCACCCGATATAATATAAAGCTGAGGCGGAATACTCCTGCACTCAGTATGATATGCAATGTAATGCATATGAATGCTATGTGATGCAATAATAACCCTTCACCGGCGCGGGACTCGCATCGACAGCTGGGAAGTAGATGCCAACTCACAGCCAAAGTGCAATGCTCAGATTCTCAATGCAATACCAATAATAGGACATAACGTATAATATAGAATGTAAATTCAAAGCTAAGGCGTAATGAGTACGCCTATCGGTAGCCACACACGTAAGGAACACGTGGTAAAAAATCCACGAGGCCAAGTGCCTCCAAAGAAATGGATATAAACACTTACCGTATTCCAAAGCTAGCCCTGCCACTCAATAACTGCTTTTTCCTTTGGATTAACTGCCGAACGATCCCGCTCTATTCAATAAGCAGAAAAATTATATGAAATAAAGCTAAAGCCTTCATTCCTTATGTCTTAGGGCAATCCAGTTAGGAACCTGATACCCTATTCGCATACGCAATACTCAGGCCAGGCCTATGTACAGGGTTCAAACTCCCATAGTCAAACCCTAAATAAATTACATTTATATGTTGCCCATAACTCACTGAGTACGAATATATAATCATTTCCATCATCGGGGTCCAATTGACCCTTTAAACTATCAATTTACGTCATTAGGGCGATGTCTAATAACCCTATTTTTACCGTAAAAATATATTCAAACACACGTAATAAGCTAAGATAATGAGTTAACATCATTACCTGAAGATTTTGGGGTAGAAATTTCATTATTTTTCCACTCCTTTTTTCCTTTTCTCCTCTTTCTTTTCTAACATTTCTTTTCTCTCAGTTTATATTTGCATGTTTCTGCCTGTATATGTAAGCTGATGCTAAGGGGATTAAATCCCTTAGCATAACCGACATTGAAATTAATTTTTTTTAAATAAATTCGCTACGAGGATTAAAATTAAAATAGAACCCTAGAGAAGTCAAAATGATCCCAAATTTTTTAAGTAAGTTATACAAAATATATGTAACATACTCGTGAAGACGGATCTCAAATCAGACTCCCGAAACTCAAGATGCGAATTTAAAGGTAAAAGGTCAAATTATTTAACTTTCGGCATTTTAGCGGAAACTAGCCGAACAACATCGAAATTCACTTTCAAAAAATCACAAAAGTAACAAATAATCATACGAACCTAACAGTACTTTCGGATTTCGAATCGGAGCTCATTCGCCAAAATCGAGCTCAAAAATCTCTTTTTAATATTTATCGACAATAAAAACTGAAACCTTCTTCCGATGCCTACCAAACAAGGTCTGATTTAGCTCAAATTTTACAGACAGGTCCTAATAGACCTTACAAATATTTTAAAATTATCGGCATGTCAATCAGAGTCCTAATTTCGGAAACGACTGACCGAGGTCGTTTCATTCTCCTCCACTTAGACTCTCGTTCGTCCTCGAACGAGCAAGAGTCTAAAATAGATTTCACACCTCTAATAAGAATGCTTATACGAATTTTTCAATGACATTTACTACGAAACCAAAATCATATACAATGATAAGAACTTTTAGGCTTTAAAGACCAAGTTCGAATCTGAATCGTCGAAGAGGTAATGATACCTCTCACGTATACTGGACTCAAGCTCCCAAGTGTCCTCCTCACGAGGACGATTATTCCATCGCACTCGAACCATCGGAATCTGCTTCAAACGAAGTTTCCGGACATCACGCGCAGCTATAGCAACTGGGAACTCCTCGTAAGCTAGATTCACATCTAGCTGAGAAGGGTCTAATTCGATCACTTCGGAAGGATCTCGGATACACTTCTGGAGCATCGATACATGGAAAATTGGGTGAACTGGCATAGACAGAATTCCAGAAACAAAAACAAGACCAGCTGAACACTTGAACATTCCTTCAGACCTTAAACTGCAACATATACATTCTCTAACACCTACACACAAACTAACTACTATTAGACTCTCCCTGGATTCTACTTAAACAAAATTGGAAGACAAACCTGCAAACCATTTGCTCACTGCTGAACATACACACTGCCTAGAACTCCCTACACACCACCTGAACCTCTAAGACCTCCCTGCTATCACCACGAAACACCTCTCAAACTCTCAACAGAACTCCAGCTAAATCAGCCCCTCTGCAATGCCTGAAAGCAAACTCAATACAAACTCCAACCACCAGGACTCCTACTACAGCTTCCAGACCCCTAACTCTCACAAACCAGCAGGCAACTAACAGACACCCCAAGAATAAGCTTAACAAGATCAGCCCCTATCTCCCTGAAACAAACTGGAACAAGCACACACAGAGACCTTGAACTCAGGTGAAAAAACTTCCAACAGAACTCTATAGGACCAACCTCAAACCCCTACAACACCTACAACCTATGAACATACCTCACACTCTTAATAACCCCTAGAACAACTATCTACACCTGACCAACTACCTTCAAAGCAACCTGCAGCATCCATAGACCTCATAACCTCCCTCATCTTCACACTAGATTAAAGACTGACCATTAGACTTCCTCACGGAACCAAGAAAACAATTTCCCTTTCATGACATTTAAGGAAATTAGCTTGATTTAAGACTAAGTGAACCGCTACACACACATATCATTAGAAATATTAGATTTAAAACTAATTTCCTGCATATCAATTCATAAACAAACACGTAGCTTCTTCTTTAGTTAAACTAATCTATGAAGACAACATATAAATCCAGCATCCAACACCAAAGATTCAGCTTCACTTGAGTGTTTTGGATTATACATTAAAGCAAACAAATACTAAAAAAACTCAACCTCAAGATGCTAACTGATAAAACAAAACCAGTAAATTCATATCCCAATGAATACTCATTAAATCAGCCATAAAAGTAATGCAAGAGGTTAAAGATTGTACCTCTTTTGGAGCAGCGAGTTGGGGCGAGGATTTGAAAATAAACGCGACTCGACTGAGGTTGACGACTCGAACGAGGCGACGACTCGAAAAGCGAGGCGATGATTAAGAGGGTATGAATATCAACTCCAGAAATCAAAACTAAAAGCCAAACTACGACCACTTTTTTTTAAGAAAATTTATCAGTGAATTCGAAAGAAAATTCCCTTCTCTTTTCACTGCCGTTTTTCCTTACCCAGAAACTGGAAAAAAACCCTTTTAAATGAAAGCAATAAGGAATATATATACACACTCATACCTTAGGGTTTCGGATCTTCATTTTGAAATTCAAATTTGGTTAAAATGGACATTTCTCATGTGGGATAAGGGAGAAAACAGTCCATTCCCACAAAGATTGTACCGTTTTTCTTCTTATCCCCACAGATTTGCCCGTTTTGAAACCAAATCGACGCTCCAGATTTGATCCGCAAAAAATGAAGGCCCACGATCGATACAGCTATATCTAGTACTGGCAGATGATGTGGAGGATATGGGGGACCAGCAGGTACGATTTTTGGACTGATTTGGCCAAGTTTTGGGGGGAAATCGAATGGGATTAGGGGGAATTAGGGGAATCGAATTGGGTTTAGAGCTCCAGACGGGTTAGAGAAATTCTGAAGTGGGTAAGGGAGTAATAGTGTGTGTATATATGTGTGTTTGCATAAATGGGCTGGCATTTAGGATTTAGAGCAAAATTAGCCCTAATTTTAGATTTTAATAGATAAATAGAGGAATTGCAAGGGTCAGCTGAGATTAAGGTTGCACATTACGATTTTAGCCACTTTATTTGAAATTAAGCAATTTGCTTTTAATTTCAAAAAATTGATTTTAATATTAGAATAATTAAACCTTTAATTTTGAAAATTTCCGGGACAAAATTGGGTGTCAACAGCTGCCCCGCTTTACCCGAAAAAGGATGAAAGAGTTTTCAGGGTAAAGAAGTTGACGGAAAAGCCAATTTTGTCACGATAAAGCCAAAGACTTTGATTCCAAGGATCAAAGTGCGAGGCTTATGGATATGGCCGAACTCCGGTTTCCGAGTTGCCTACATATCTCGGGCTGAAAGAGAATCAGGCCATATGTAGTTCAACGACACTTAGACACAAAAACTCGCACGATTGATTGAAAAAGACGCACGAATAGGAAAGAATTCAAACTGACCCCTAATCTGGAATGAAAGATTAGGTAAGAATTTGCTTGTTCGAGTGCGATTGTTCAGATCCTCGTTGACGAGTTTAGCTCATATATACGATTGCCCCAGTTCACTGCTAAGTAAAAGTTCCACGTTATGCGCCAAATGCTCCAAATGCTGCTGCGATACTGCCAAAATCCTGTAATAAACTTGACAAACGGTAAGCGAGCAACTGCTAATAAACTGTAATAATTGGAATAAGAAATAAACGAGTGATAACATAAAATTATAAATGCGGGTTGTGATATCATCAATAAGTTCTTCCTTTGGCCAACTGACGAGATGCTCCGCCCGGAGAACCTCTAAGCTGATCATTATTCAATATTGTATGACAACCGACATCGCGAAACACTCCGAAAGCGGTGCTTCAGCCGACTTGTCTTAGACTATCATCTACTTGAAAGAAACCTGCATATCCTATTTGTGGGTGGAAGGACCCGAGATATCCTATTCGTGGGTGGAAGGACCCAGATATCCTATTCGTGGGTGGAAGGACCCAGATATCCTATTCGTGGGTGGAAGGACCCAGATATCCTATTCGTGGGTGGAAGAACCCAAATATCCTATTTGTGGGTGGAAGGACCCAAATATCCTATTGGTGGGTGGAAGGACCCAGATATCCTATTTGTGGGTGGAAGGACCCAGATATCCTATTTGTGGGTGGAAGG
The DNA here is from genome assembly GCA_037355625.1 of Petunia x hybrida. Taxonomy (NCBI): domain Eukaryota; kingdom Viridiplantae; phylum Streptophyta; class Magnoliopsida; order Solanales; family Solanaceae; genus Petunia; species Petunia x hybrida. Next base: position 11,408,840 of record JBBBVM010000009.1, read on the forward strand.
ACCCAAGTATCCTATTTGTGGGTGTAAGGACCCAAATATCCTATTCGTGGGTGGAAGGACCCAGGTATCCTATTTGTGGGTGGAAGGACCCAGATATCCTATTTGTGGGTGGAAGGACCCGAAGTATCCTATTTGTGGGTGGGAGGACCCAGATATCCTATTCGTGGGTGGAAGGACCCAGATATCCTATTCCTGGGTGGAAGGACCCAGATATCTTATTTGTGGGTGGAAGGACCCAGATATCCTATTCCTGGGTGGAAGGACCCAAGTATCCTATTTGTGGGTGGAAGGACCCAAATATCCTATTCGTGGGTGGAAGGACCCAGGTATCCTATTTGTGGGTGGAAGGACCCGAAGTATCCTATTTGTGGGTGGAAGGACCCAGATATCCTATTCGTGGGTGGAAGGACCCAGATATCCTATTTGTGGGTGGAAGGACCCAGATATCCTATTTGTGGGTGGAAGAACCCAAGATATCCTATTTGTGGGTGGATAAACCCTATATCTTGCAAAATCTGAAATCGCCTGGACTGTGCTGGTGATGCGATAATCGATCAAAAGCTAAAATAGAGCTGTTCTGCATATGCGATAAGGCAAATATTCTTCGAGGAACTAATAGTTGCGAGTTCTTGTCGTTTCGCTGCTTGAGATTTCTGCATTCAAAGAAAAATTGTAAGTACTATAAAATTTCTGGGAAGTTGCGACACTTTGCATTGCTCCTTGCACCTTGATGCTGAACTTTGCGGTAAATGCAAAATTTGCCCCTGTTTAATCAAAGAACAATTGTTAGTTTTTGATCAAATAACGGTTGGCTTGTTTGAACACTTAATTTGGCTTCAAATCTGCATTTTGCTTGCATGGCAATCAAATGTGTTGTTGTTGTTGCAAAAATCTGACATTCTTGAAACTCTTCCTTTTGCACAAGAAAAACCATCTGAAACTGCTTTGGCTTGGGTTATTTGAAAAAATGAAATTTCATTGATTCTGGGACTAAGCCCAATAAGAGTAGCAGAACATAACGTAGTTCATTACAACTAGGATGAATAAAATTGCGACAGAGTAGTTAAAATATAAGATAGCTGCGCAATGAAATGCAATTTCAAGCTGCAAAAATGCGGTCTTTTCAATCTTCTTAGCTTGCAAACCACTTCTTCTTTGAATATCTTGAGGTTGACGCCTCGCCTTTAACAAAAATTGTGCCTGCGGGAGAAATGTTGCAATTACCACTGAATGGATCTTCTTGCACAATTATTTTGCCGCTATCAATCATGCTTTGAATCTTGTATCTCAAGCCACTGCATTCTTCAGTATCATGACCTTGGATATTTGAATGATAAGCACAATGCTTTAACGGATCAAAATGTGGAGGCAGATGCTTTAGGGATTGTCCCTTTCTTTGGTTGCAAAAGTCCTTCAGCTTGCAATTTTTCAAATATGCTTGTCACAGACTCTTCTAGAGGAGTGAATGTATTCGACTTCCTCTTCTTTGACACCGGATCATCGGAATATGATTGTTGAAATTGACTTTGAGAGCCTTGCAAATTTGAGGGTTTCTCTGATTGAGTGGTGTACCCAAATAAACCAGAAGGGATTTTTCCTGTTGCTATGCCTTCTTCTATCATTTTTCCTAGTTGGATCAATTCAGAGAAACTGCTTGCATTATTGACGACCATTTTAGCATAGTATATGCCTTCTTGCATGTCAATGAAAGCTGCTATCAGCCTTTTCTCAGGCAAGGGAGGATGCATCTTAGAAGCCTCTAACCTCCACCTCATAGCATATTCTGCAAAAGATTCATGAGACATCCTCTTAATGTTGCGCATATCAAACAGATCGGGATCTTCTACTATGTTGAACTTGTATTGTTCCAGAAAGTCATGAGCCATATCCTCCCATGTGTGCCATTTGGAAAAATCTTGTTTGGTATACCATGCAAGTGCCATTCCTGATAAACTTTGAATGAAAAATCTCATCCGCAAAGCTTCATTCTTGCCAATTCCAATCAATCTGCTGCAATAATCTTTCAAATGAGCATAGGGGTTCCCCTTTCCATCGAAAGTGTTGAATTTTGGTATCTTATACCCATGTGGAAGCTCAATGTCCGGGTGAATGCATAAGTCTTCATAACATAAACTCTGAATGTTCCTAGAGCGCAACTCATCTTTAATGACCTTGTGCAAATTGCGGATTTGTCTCTTCATGCTATGTAAATCAGTTGTCTCAACTTCTTTTCTAGGCAATTCTCGTGGGCGCACTATCACTTGATTTGATTGACTCCCCACAGCAGGCATAGTGCTAAAAGGTGGTTGGCATAAAGTTGCAGCTGACCAAGTATTTGGATTGGTAAGATATTCTTGTGGGATTTGTGGATATACGGTATGTATAGGCATTTGGTAATTAGGCATTGTTAAGTAAGGTGGATTAGAGGTAAAGCTTGCATTTGGCAAAGGTTTGCTAGTGTTGACAAAGTTGACAGTCCTATTCCTTTGGACCACATGCTCTTCAACATCATCATTCGGTGCTTGCAAGATGCCCATACCAGAACTGGTTGCCTGAAGCTGTTTTGCCATGTTGTTTTGTCCTTGATGCAGATTCTCAGCCATTTCAGTGTTCAATGCTAGCCAACCTTTAACAAATGAGCTCTACACATTGAAGCTTCCAGACAGTTGAAGCCGAATGAGAAGCCAGAAATCTGAAGGACCATGTCCCTCCAGCCCTGAGCATGCAGTTTTTGCAGCAACCATAGCATCCCTTCTTCTTGTACATCAGACAATACTCTACCTTTCAGCACCTTCCTGGTAAGCATTTCATCATGAACACAGTGTACAGACTCATCACCTTCAGCTTCACTATCACTTTCATCTCCAGCAAACGACTCATCACTGTCACTAGCAGAACTTTCAGACACAACAACTCTTTTAGACGACCTGGTCCTCTTAGCAGACTTTTCTTCAACTTTAACAGAACTTCTTGTTACCCGTCCTTGAACAACTTATCTTTTCTTAGATTTAGGAGCAACCTCCTCAGCATCTGCCATCTCATCATCTTCACCAAAATCATCAAATTCAATATCCTCCACTTCTTCCTCTTCAACCACCTGTTTTCCTTTCCCTTTTCTGCGCCTTCTAAAGCAGCAACTAATTGTTCATCAGCAACTTTAGCAGTACTTCTTGTCCTCCTAACCCCAGATTCAGGGGTTGAGGCAGAAGGAACAGGTCCTTTTGCCTTGGAGGAACTTTCAACTTTCTTCTTATTTCCGTGCTTATAACTATCACCTATTTTCTTCAACTTAGCAGCAATTTCAGCAGTCACTTGGTCATCAATGGATCCCTTTCTAGCTAATTTTCTTTTCAGACTCCTAATGTTGATCAAATCCACCAAGGGTCTATCACTATCACTTATAGCCTCATCAACATCTATAACATCCTCCATGGGTGCTCTAAATGCAGCCTCTGGAGACCCCGATGACCCATGCATGGGTGCTTCCAACTTTTTAATAGTTTCCCCCTCAGGAACATTCTCAGACCCCTCTCCTTTTTCTTCCTCATCTACCACGACATTCAAGGGATAAGCAAAGTTTACCTGATAGTGAAACAGAACCATGGCTCTTGACAAATCCTCAACCTGCTCAGCAATTGATTCTGCCGTGGGAACTGGTCCTTCCCCCTGAATTTCAGGTTCATGTACTTCTGGGATTATTTCAGGAATTTCAGGGTTTGGGTCAGTGGTTTCCATGGGTGAAGGAGGGTTGAGATTTTGTGGTTTTTCAGTAGTGGGTGCAGTTGAAGAATTTTCAGGAGAAATAGACATTCTAGCAAATCGAATTAAGAGATAGTTGATTATTCTTTCTGAAATTTTGAGAATTCAGTTTATGAGCAAGTGAAAGAATAATGGGAGAGAATGAGTGTATTTATAGAATGAATTTAGTAGTGGATATTGAGTGTGAGACTATCAGTACTACCTCATCAAGACATGCAGCCGTTATGGACTCTTGGGAGTCTCCCGGAGAAATAGAGCCGTTGGGCTGCCAGGTTACCTTTTCAGAGTGGGAACTGTTCCTCCGATGGGACTCTTTTGCAATTTGGATATGGTTAGGAAACTTAGTGGGATTTATCCTAATCACAAGTTACCTATAGCCTTTGTACTTCTAAATTAACTGAATAATAACGAGTACATACCTGATTTTAACACAAAAATTCAGTGTCCTTCCAATTTGCAACATTTTTTATCATCTGAAATTCTAAGAGCATAAGGGTAACATCATTCAATTTTAGCAACTCTAAATAAGAGATATGGCATAAGAGTATACATTTAAGTATTAAGCTGGACTGAATCATTCAAAATGACTTGAATAAAATTCATTTTAAGTGCAATTTTCTAGTCAATTATGAAGTAAAGCATTGATGATTTTATGTAAATTTAATCATCCCTAATTCCAATCTATTTCTTTCAAAATCATCTCTACCTAGAGCTTTTGTAAAAATGTCAGCAATTTGCTTTTCAGTGGGACAAAATGCTATGGTGATCAAACCTTTTTCATAGTTGTCTCTTAGGAAATGATGTCTTATATCAATGTGTTTAGTCCTTTTGTGATGCACTGGATTTTTTGTCATGTTAATAGCACTAGTGTTATCACAATATATAGGAACAATTCCTACATCAACACCAAAATCCTGTAATTGTTGTTTGATCCATAACAACTGTGAACAACATGAAGCAGCTGCCACATATTCAGCCACAGCAGCGGAAAGTGCCACTGAATTTTGTTTCTTGGTTCCCCAAGAAACCAAGCACTCACCCAGAAAATGTGCCATACCAGATGTACTTTTTCTATCAACAAGGAAACCTGCATAGTCAGCATCAGTATATCCGACAAGATTAAAACTACCACCTTTTGAATACCAAAGTCCCAAAAGACCTGTTCCTTTCAGATACCTCAATATTCTTTTAACAGCTTTCAAATGAGATTCCTTAGGATCTGATTGAAACCTAGCACACAAACCAACAGTTAACACAATATCAGGTCTACTAGCAGTTAGATAGAGTAGAGAACCAATCATACCTCTATACAATTTTCGATCAACTGATATTCCATGTTCATCAAGATCCAATTTTGTGGCAGTGGCAATAGATGTGTCAATTTCCTTAGCATTATCCATATCAAATCTTTTAAGTAATTCCTTAACATACTTTTGTTGATGGATCATAGTTCCATTTGAGGTTTGCTTAATTTGTAAACCCAAAAAGAAATTGAGTTCACCCATCAAACTCAGTCCCCATCAAGTTTGCAAATTCCTTACATAGATTTTCACTAGTAGCACCAAAGATTATATCATCTACATAAATTTGAACAATTAAGAGATGCTTACCTTTTTCTTTCAAAAACAATGTGCTATCAATTTTACCTCTCTTTTATCCATGCTGGAGTAGAAATTTTGATAGCCTTTCATACTATGCTCTTGGTGTCTGCTTGAGCCCATACAAAGCCTTGTCCATCTTTATTCCTGGTTATCATACCATCCTCATCAAGTTTGTTCCTGAAAATCAATTTTATTCCTATGATGGACCTGTTCCTTAGTTTGGGTTCCAGATGCCAAACTTGACTCCTTTGGAATTGATTCAACTCTTTCAATTATGATTCGTGACTGCTGATCTAGTTTGAATTCCAGCAGTCTTGTCTAAGATTATCTAATCTACAAGATGTGAACCTTAATACTTGTAAGGCTTGAGTATCAGACCATCTTCAGAAGTTCCTTGTCGAGGAACAGTTACTGAGGGAGTAGCATTGCCAGTTTGTGAGGTGGAGCCAACATTTGTTCCCCCTGTTTCTGTGCTGCTCTTCTCAGTTCTGTCCTGAGGAACAGTTCCTCGCAGTTCACTTCTCATAGTATCCCAATCCAATGTCTGCATTTGTGTATCAATTTCACCATGTTTCAGCATTTCAATTTCTTCATCCTCCTGTACCTATTCTTGAGTAAGACTGTCAGTTTCATCAAATTTAATATGCATATTTTTTTTTTCAATTTTCAATGTTTTCTTATTAAAGACTCTATAAGATTTATTATTTGAAGAATAACCAACTAAGACTTCATCATCACTTCTAGGATCAAATTTTCCTAGTCAATTTCATGATCAAACCTAATGGCAACAATGTGACTATCTAGAGTCCTTTGAGCTTTCTTAGCAAAGATTGAAAATGCATTAAAAGCTTCTTCCTTAGATGCAAGAAATATAGTTCATATAAATCTGGAGTAATCATCAACCAACATCATAACATACTTCTTACCTCCACGACTCATTGTTCTCATTGGTCCGCACAAGTCCATATGGACCAGTTCCAAAGCTTTGGTAGTACTTACCTATTTCTTTGGTTTGAAGAAGGATTTTACCTGCTTCCCCCTGACACAAGCTTCACACACCTTTTCATCATTGAATTTGATGTTAGGGAGTCCTATCACCAAATCCTTGGAAACAAGCTTCTTTAATTGTGAAAGACTAGCATGGCCAAGTCTTTTTGTGCCATAGGAGGGGATCATTTTGCACAACACTTAAGCAGCTCATGCTTCCATCAGATAGTGTCAACAAATCTACCTTGTCGATATTTCCATGTCTATTTCCCTGCAAAATAATCTCTCAAGAAGTTTGGTTAGTCACAGTGCATCCAGTAGATGAGAAATTAACATTATTACCTTTGTCACACAGTTGAGATATACTCAATAAGCAATGCTTCAGTCCATCTACTAAAAACACATTGTCTATACTATGTGAATCAGACCTACCTACCTTTCCAATGCCAAGGATTTCCCCTTTCTTACCATTACCGAAGGAAACACTTCCTCCTTGAAAGTCTGAGAGTGAAAGGAACAGTTCCTTGTATCCTGTCATGTGCTTTGAGCAACCACTGTTCATGTACCGTTTTGTGGCTCCTCACTTTTACTCCAACCTGCAAAAAAAAAACTAGGGGTTAATTTTAGGAACCCAAACTAGTTTGGGTCCCTTTCCTTTAACAAAAGGATGAATTAAATCTCTCCTAGCCCAGAATGGCAATGCTTTCTTTGTGTGAACACTTTTCCAAGCCACATATTTTTTGACAGGTTTGTAGGACCTGTTCCTTTGTGAAGCTTTTTCAAAAGATTGACATTTTCTTTTCAAGTGACCTGTGTTTCCACAATGTGTACATAACCAATTTTCAGAAAGAGTTAGGTACTTACTCTTTGAGCCCCATTTGGGCAATGACTGAGATTTCATAAACCCAATTCCCTTCCTATTACTACTATGATTTTCGTGTAACCATTCTAATGCTTTAGAGGATTTATTCCATTTAACAGTTTTGTCTAGTTCATCTTTGGTTTTGATCAAGTCTTCTTCCAAAGCTCTTATCTTTTCATTTTTCTTGTACAGTTCATCAACTGTCACTTTCAATTTCTCTTCAGAAATGATATGATGAGAATTAGCAATGCCTTTACCATTTTCAACTGTTTTAACTTTTGATTTTTCATTTTCTAGTTCCTGAACAGTTGATTCAAGTGTGAGGACCTGTTCCTCAACCATGCTAATCTTTCTTTTCAGAAAGTCATTTTTAATTGCTACCTCTTTGTATTCTGCTCCTAAACTATCAATTTCATCATGCAGTTGATGATTGCCATCCCTTAGAGATTTAAATTCATTTAACACAGTATGAAATACTTTGACTAATCTCTCTCTAGGCATGTTTTTCACATCTTGTCTAATAGATTCATTCTACTCGAACCTCTTCTGGAGGTGAGTTGTGGTACTTTATCAACCACGCATGGGCATGTCCGTATTCATACATTTTCTCATATATTGCCACATTCACTCCCAGGAGTGGGTCTATATTCATAAAAATTAATTATAAATTGTCTCATTCACTTCAGGAACGGACCACAATCATTTTGGACGTGCCTCATATTCACATAAAACATCGATGACATTATTATATTAACCGTTTAAACGGTTACTTTTGAGAACCCTTATTGTTCTCTTATTTATTTAACAATGATGACTATTATTTTGTCATCTACCACGTCCATGACCATGGTTCTTACCATGGTAATTATTTTATCATATTTCGGACATAAAATTACTTGTCTTCTTTCAGACATAAAATATTGTGTCTTCTTTCAGACATAAAGATATTTTTCGTTTTTTCAGGCATTAAGATATTTTGCCTTCTTTCAGGCATTATTATGTGCTACTACATTCACATATGAGAATGGAGCATTATATTGTGCTCCCACATTCACCTTTATGGAATGAAGCTTGTCTTGCTCCTACATTCATGTTAGGGAATGAAGCATATATTGCTCCCACACTCACCTCTATGAATGGAGTATATCCGTGGACGTTTTCATCAAAATACATAATCTTATTTCGCCGCAGTCATCATTTTTCATCAATATGGTGCATCAGGACTTAAACCCAATGTCCTTAACCAATATAAAGGCGTATATAATAGGCCATAATGTCTTAAAACTTCTTTCAGAATTTTGCTTCAAAGCATGATATATAAAAAATATATATCTTCGTGCATATTCATTAATAATAAATATGATATAATATTCAGTGATAACTAATAACACTGATAATACATTTTGACAATTTTTAAGCATAATACTTGGTAATAATGAGCCTTCATAGTACCCATAACTTTGCATTCAATTACATATATCTTTATTATAGATAATATAATGACTAGAATAAATATGTAAATACGTACATGAATGCGTTTTCATTTGAACTGCCAATCACAAGGTTTTAAAACAATTTAGTACACAAAAGTTGACACATCAAATAAGACAAACTATTATCTAAATTTAGGTTGTAGCTAACTTTGGAATGCTCCTCATTTCTATATAAATATATATTTTATGCAGCTTCATAAACATGTAATGGTAGAATGCTGAAAATTAGCAGTATCATGATTGATATCACTTTGAATCTATTCCCTTTTTTAAACCACTTTTGTATCTTGTATTTTTCAATGTCTCAGAATATTTAAGAATGCATCTGTATAGAACATAGTATAGCCTTATTATAAATAAGATATATGTCAATGAAGCAATTACCAAATATATATATATATATATATATATATATATATATATATATATATATATATATTGTGGCATGACTTGGTAATATGGTACCAAAAAATTTAAGAAACCTTCCGCATTAATTATTTCACATAATTAAATAAATAATAATAGATTTCATAGCTGAAGGTAGTCAATTCCTTAAAAGAATCATAAACTTGCTACTATATAATGGCAATCAAAATAAAGCTATTGCGTGTAATAATAAGCAGCAGCAAGATGGGCTGCTTGTTGCCCTTATTCTTAATATAGTATTTTTGAACTATTGGAGTTTTAACCAAACATAAAACTATTTAGAGTAATGTTTACCTTTCTCCGGTCAAAATTTGAGACAACATCCAAGGAGTTGGCAACTCAACAGAAAATAGAATAATATTGAGACGTATTTCCTGGATAATTCAGTTTAAATATGAAGTTAGTCATAACTAATGCTTGATGATAAACTGCTTGCCACGGGTCACAAATTGGCATCTGTCTGAGCTTGATGCCTTAAAATGGGTTTTAAGGCATATCTGGAATAACCATTTCCTGCACAAAATCAATTGTACAAGTATAATGTCTACACCAAGTATTAGACATTAGAATAAATTATAATCAGAATTGGTGAAGAATTGGTGATAAAGTTAAATGTGACACTCCCTGGCAATAGAAGCAAGTTGAATAACATGGTACACGAAACGCCCAGAAGTTGTCGCCAGCTTTACATAATGATTCTTGACAATTGAAATTTTGGAGACACTAGATTTTTAAGGTGATGATAGAAATGAAATTTTAGAGACTCGTGATGATAACGTATTGTAAATAAAATGCAAAAGAGTAAGAATTAGGCAATAAATGGAGAGAGAAATATAAATGTTTCATGATTCTCTTCTGAGTGTGTTTGTTATAAGGTAAAGAACTCTCTTATATAGGACGTGAAATTCATTCTAAGAGTTACACAACTAAATGCTTCATTTAATATGTAATTGATAGGTAGTTCGATGAATGAAGAAATGAACAAAAACCGTTCATAAATGGACATCCACATTCTGTGGATTTATAACACAATACTATACCATTTTACAAAATATACCAATAGTTTTTTTTACAAATCATATACAACTTTCATTGAAACCATACAAATAAAACTTTACTCCATCCCATACCCACTGCTCCAGTCACAGAGGTGCCGTCGGTGGCCGGTCTCCCGTGCCAGTCGTCGGCCGGCGACGGCAGGTCGCCGGATTTTTTTTTAAATCTGGAAAAATATATAAAAAAGCTTAAAACATACAAATTACACATTCATACAAGATATACACTTATACAAAATGGAATATACAAAATATATACTTATATACATCAAGCATACAAAGACATAGAAATAAATTTATGGATATACAAAAGACTTATTCAAGACATATGAAGCACACATACACATAAATACAAGTATCTACAAAAATATACAAAATACACAACCACAATTTTGACAAACATTCACTTGAAAATACAAAAATATACAAACATACAACAATATACAAAGATATTCAAAAAATATTTAAAATGTATTTGTGCACCAAAAACATGCACAAACACATAAATACAAACCTTATAAACGTATATACAAATAAATGCACATACAAAAACCAAAAAAAAAAAAAAAAACGACGGAGGAGCAGATCGGAGGTAGTAGCTCTGGCGCCGGAGCAAAAACTCAGATCTGGTAACAGACGGAATAGCGCCGCCACTCCATTGACGGAGCAGTGGAAATTAACGAGCAGTGGCAGCAGATCCACTACACCGGAGGAATAGCGGCAGCGGCGGGGATGGTTGCCGGCGAGTGGGTGGGTGGATGGGTGGAGGAGGGAAGAGAAAGAGAGAGAGGAGAAGAAATCAGGGTTTTGAGTTTGGGAGAGTGGGAAATGAAAGAAAGATATATTAGGTAATTAAGTGTAACTATTGGTATGTTTTGTAAATATTATAAAAGTATTGTTATTTTTTGTAATTTAGCTATTAGGATTGTCATGTAGTGTAAATTTTCCTAGTAGCAAATTTATTTAGCCTTAAATATGTATAATAATATATTTTCTACCCTTAACCCAACCATCGAATGACTTTAAAAAACAAACATCAATTTAATTCACGAAGTATTCTTCATTGAGCCATCTGCAAGTTTGTTTCATTCTGCAATATAAAATATTTCCAGCTTTCTCATTGCTACTTGTGATTCCTATAATGTAAGTAATGATTTTGTGTGTCCTTTTTTTAATAGGATGGGACTGCGTATCATTATTAGTAGAACATTTTAGAAGTCTCTCTTTTGCTGATAGTGATAATTCTACTTTTTGGTATAACTCGCAATTTGTTAGTAGGCATAATTAGACAAGGTTCTGAGCAAATATTGCCAGCTTGCAGGTTAATTTGTGTTAACTTCTCTTCCTCAATTGAGAGACTATTCCCGAAAACTATATGTATGTCATACTATAAATAGTATAAAGCGGTAGATAATATTTCTTTTATATGAATTTTTATTCTATTTTATCTTTTTTCCATATGTACTTTTTGCTCATTAGCTTGACTTTTCTCGTCTTGGATTGTATAATCTTTTTTTTTCCCTTCAAATGTTGGATTGTATAGTTGTTTTTCATTTTTTGGTACTATATATAAAATCTTATATCTTGTGTATCAGCTAAATTTACAAAAACAAAAGTTTGATCGCGTGTTTATTGACTAGTAAAACATAACTTATTGTACAGTTAATAAAACATGAAAAGTTTGTGATAGCTGGTATTTGGACTTGTTATTTTAAAGTAATTTATGGCTATTCATCAATAAACATGCAAAGTATTGGTTGTTCATTGATTAGCACTACAGCAAGTAGTTATTCGTCACAATTTCCCATTGTGTTACCTGCAAACTCGCTCCTATTGCTGAAAAATATCCCACACCGGTTTGTCTTTAATTAATTATTTAGTATTAAGTTAAACATTTTGATATATGGTTCACCACAATGCGGTATTCTGAAACAGCCCTCAGCAATTCTTTGCTTGTAATGTGTTTTATTGTTGACCATGAGCTCACATATACACTCCCAACATAGGTACGATAGCCGAAAATTGACAAATTCCAATTTGTAGTGGAAAATGGGTGGGTTGGATCGGATTTGGATGGGTTAAAAATCGATTGAGAAAAATGGATTGGGTTGTAACCCACCTATATTAATATGGGTAAAATATGGGTTGGCTAAAATATGTCTTAAACAACAAGAAACTAAAATTTAAAAAAAAAAGAGTCAAAATATATTGGGAAATTTTCAAAAATAGGCAGCAGCCCAATATACAAAATTACAAACAAGAGGTCATATTTTTTTTTCATGCATAACACCCACCCTTAAAATTATAAATTTTAGCAATTCTTCATAAAAAACACCCTAGCAACCAAATCTCCTCCTCCCCAGCCACTAAGTCGCCGGCACACCCTCTCCCACCAGTGGTGTCGTTACTTTTTTGTATTTTACTGAATTTATGTTGTTTATTGCGTCTAAATCATTGCTTTGGACAAGTTTATACACACAAATCTCCCCCAAAAAAATAAATTATACATGAATATACATAGATAAATGCGTAGCAATGAGAGAAATACAAAAATATACACAAAAAAAAGTAAAAATTCATATAAACATGCTTAATATACATATTTATTCACTCGCATATACACACTTATACAAATTTATACAATTTTATACATCTATATAAATTTGTATAAAATTGTATAAACTTGTATAAACTTGCGGCGACCCCTATCTCGGGGTCATTTTTGATAATTTTCGTCTTTTGCTTGTCTTTTAGTGTAATTATCCCAAATATATTAGTACTAGTATTTAAAAAGAAAAAATAAGAAACAAAGAATAGTCTAAACATTTGCAAATTAGCAATTGATGAAGATGGGGCCCACCAAATCAGCACCTTACTTGATTCCAAATCCAAACAAAGTAAAATTTTCCAAATATGGGTTGTATTTGGAGACCCACTTTTTACCCATCAATACCCATATTTTCTTGGGTTAAGTAGGAGATGAAACCCAGATTTTATCCAAATGTGATATTAGTCATCCAATCTTTTGAAATATGGATCAAATGAGTGGATTAACAAAAGCGAATTTTTCATAACTGTATTGGATAAAATCTGACGTCATCTAAAAAAAGGACACGTGTTTGCCACGTGGCACGGGCAGATACTATTCCGGGCAAATATCTTACGAGCAGACAACTAGCCAGATGCTTACCATGAGCAGATCCCAAGCATTTATGTAACGCCCCATGATGGTCAACACGATATAAATGAGGAGTTAATAACCTAATCATGTGCGATCAGACAATAAATGGTCATAAAGGCAATAATTACAACCCAGCGGTTACATATCCAGCGGATGCGTGCCCGGCGGTTACAAAAACCCCAACGGACGCCTATCAGGCCTATAAATAGCACTGATTCTATATCGTTGTAACATCATCTTTTTACTAACTGTCTACAATATCAATAATACTACTCTTTTGCTCTCAAATATTGTTCTTGGCTTGCATACTTTAGTTTCTAAGTGCAATCAGGAAAGAAGAAGTCTCATCGGGATCAAGTGATCCAACACGGTTACCTCTATTTATTTCATTTGCTCTTTAACTTTATTCATTTACGAATATATTTTATGAGTACATTCTCCACTTTAAACTCTTAATCTAAACTATTGATCGTGACTCCGCAAATACGAATTTAATAGTTAATTGGCCTAAAATCGGTTCTAGGTTAAACAATTTGGCGTCCACAGTGGGAGCCGGTCAATAGCCTCTATATGTTAATAGTTTACTTGGTATAAGTTATTCCTTTCTTGTCAATCTTTTGCTTTTACCACTAACATGGCAGAGAGCAGTTCACAACGAACTATCGTGGGAGGAGAACAGGTACGCACTCTCTCACCGAATCGTTCTCCTAATTATTCTCCAAACTATTCTCCCGATTATTCGTTCGATGGGCAGCAACAGTCTTCCCAAGGAACGGACAGGCAGCGAAATAGGCATAGCCACTCTCAGAGCGCCACTCCGCCTAGGAGAAGACGCCAGATGAGTCTCTCCCCTGGCCAAGGGAACATCCAGGAAACCCTCTATGCGTTTATGCAGGAACAGGCAGAGGTCAACTGAGGAATAAGGGAGGCGATCAACTCTCTACGGGGACAAGCTCCTCTGGCCACAAGGGCTGAGCCTGTAGCGCCAGGCCGAGATGCTCATTCTTCACATACTTCAAGGCAGGATGGAGAACAGAATGCGACAAAAAATGGAGGGTCCCAGGCGTCCACTGAAATGAGCGTCATCGTGGAGGTTCTCACCAAGCAGTTCGAGGAAAGCCAGGAATCACTTCAGAAGTCTCTCCACGAGAGAATTGATCAGATACCAGGCGCTCCACCCACGCTGAAGAAAGTCGATGTCCAACGTTACTCCCAGCGGCTTTAGAAGAAAGAAGCAGCCCCAAAGCCGATACCGAAGACGTTCAAAATGCCAAACTTTCCGAGATATCATGGGACATCTGACCCCAACGACCATCTCATGATGTTCAGCAACTTCATAAAAGCAAGCGATCTCACCGATGAGGAGATCGAGTCAGTTCAGTTGAAAAAATTTGTACAAACACTGGCAAATGGAGCTTTGCTATGGTATTCAATATTGCCACCAAACTCTATTGGGTCCTTCGCAGAGATGGCTGAACTGTTCGTAAAGGCACACACCGGCGCCCAGAAGACGGAGACCCGCGTGGAGAATATTTTCGAAATCAAGCAGAGGTTCGATGAGTCTCTCAGTATATATGTGGACCGCTTCCAGCGAGAACGTATGATTCTACCCAAGGTACCGGACAGGTGGGCAGCCATCGCATTCACCAACAGTTTGGATATCAGAAGCTCAGAGGCAACGCGCAGGCTATACAAATCCCTCTGCGAATTCCCAGCAGCCAGCTGGTCGGCCGTCTACAACCGCTACAACTCAAAGGTACGTATCGATGAAGATAAATTGATTGGAACAGGTACCCGAGGAAGGACTCAATCGCGCAGCGGCGGCCCCGACGGGAAAGCAGAGACAGAGAGGTCAGACGCACGTTACGAGCCGTACTCTAATCAGTCACGCAACAGTTCCAAAGGACACAGCCGCAACAACAACAGAGGGCTATCTCGAAGAGAGGATTCCGAATCAAATCTCCGTGGAGCCCCAAGCCTGCCAAGCTTCAACGTCGAAATGACCGAAGTCATGGCGGTACTCAAAGATTTGTGAGAAAAAGTCAAGTGGCCAAAAGACATGAAGACTGACCCCAGCAAGCGGGAACCAAGATCTATATTGCGAATTCCATCGCCACCACGGTCACACAACCGAAGACTGCAAAGCTTTAAGGTATGAAATTGCTCATTTGTTGAAAAAGGGATTCTTAAAAGAGTTCCTGACCGAGAAGGGAAAGCAAACTCACACGAAGGCTCAGCAGAACAAATCTGGCCCTCCGCGAGCATCCTCCCCGAAGCGGATAGTCAATGTTATTTCAGGTGGGATCGAGGTAGATTCCGTCACCTTCACGGCAAAAAAGTATGCAAAAGTCTCCATCACCAAAACTAAACGTCCACGACCAGAGGAGACCATAATGTTTGAAGACTCAGACACAGATGGATTGCAGTTCCCACACACCGACGCGTTAGTCATAACGCTGCGTGTGGCGGAGTTCGATGTCAAGAGAGTACTCATTGATGCAGGCAGTTCTGCGAACATCATTCAGTCACGAGTTGTAATAGAGATGCAGCTTGCAAATAAGATCGTGCCGGTATCTCGAGTTCTTTCTGGCTTCAACAATTCAAGTGAGAAGACCCTTGGCGAAGTTACCCCGACGACTCTTGCTGAAGGGGTAGCAAAGAAAACGACATTTCATGTCGTCGATGTAGACCTGGCTTACAATATCATCCTGGGAAGACCCTGGATCCATGATATGCAAGCCGTTCCTTCTACTTATCATCAAGTGTTGAAGTTCCTTTTTGAATGGGGAGTGCGCGAGGTTCGTGGAGAGCAACGCTCTGCCCGAGATTGCTACTCGGTGGCCCTCAAACTGCCCGAGGAAAACAAATAGCAATTACAGCAACCGGGATCAGATATGCAAAACTGAGAAGCAAAGTATGAGGTCCCGGAATTCATCACAAAGTTAGACGAACGGGAGAAACGTATGCCGACCGTGGAAGCTTTGTAGCCCGAAGAACTGTTCACAGACAAGCCAGAGCGGAAAGTCGACCTAGGAACCGAACTAAGCGACGCTTACGAGGAGATATTTTCCAGTTCCTCAGGGAGCGACACACAACATTTGCCTGGTCTCATGCAGATATGACAGGTATTTCTCCGGATATCATTTCTCACAGGTTGAATGCAGATCCGTACCACCGCCCGGTAAAGCAGAAGACGCGACAGCAAGGAGCTTTCCGGAATCAAATCATCAACGACGAAGTTGACCGGCTGTTGAAGATCGGATGCGTACGAGAAGTCAAGTATCCGGACTGGCTAGCCAATGTGGTCGTTGTGCCAAAAAAGAATGGCAAGTGGCGAGTCTGAATCGATTTCACAGATCCAAACCAAGCCTGTCCGAAGGACTCATATCCCTTCTCAGGATAGATCAGTTGATCGATGCAACTGCCGGGGATGAAGTGCTCATATTCCTCGACGCATACTCAGGATACAATCAGATACTCATGGACCCCAAGGACCAGGAGAAGACAGCCTTTATAACTTGCAGAGGTACGTATTGTTATAAAGTTATGCCATTTGGATTGAAAAATTCAGGTGCAACGTATCAGCGCCTAGTCAATCGAATGTTCCATGACCATATCAGTAAGACTATGGAAGTGTACATCGATGATATGCTGGTCAAATCTAAGCGAGCAGAAGATCATCTAGCGCATCTAAAGGAAGCTTTTCGAATTCTCGATCAATACAACATGAAGCTGAACCCAAAAAAGTGTACATTCGGAGTCGGATCAGGAAAATTCCTGGATTTTATTGTTTCTCAGCGTGGAATTGAAGTCAATCCTGCTCAGATTAAAGCTATCGAATCAATTCCAGACATTCTCCACGACCGGAAGGATGTCATGAAATTGACTCGACGGGTAGCAGCTCTAAGGAGGTTCATATCCCGCTCCTCAGATCGGTGCAAAAGCTTTTTCGATGTATTAAAGCAGAACAAAGAATTTGAATGGACTCCCGAATTCCAGCAAGCACTGAAGGATCTGAAGAAGTATCTGTCCAATCCACCACTACTTTCGACACCCCTGCCCGGGGAGCAGTTGCTGATCTATCTGGCAGTATCAGAATCCTTGGTAAGTGCGATTCTTGTTCGTGAAGAAAAAGGTAAACAACTTCCTATTTATTACATTAGTAAAGCTCTAATCGACGCGGAAACACGCTATCAACCTTTGGAGAAGTTGGCATTAGCATTAGTAACTGCTGCTCGTAAGTTACGCACTTACCATCAAATGCCCGTTTATTACTAACAATGAGGCTGTAATTGCAGGATTGGAGCTAGCTCGGAGCTACAGAGCAAACATTGTCAAACTCAAGAGTGATTCTCAGCTAGTGGTCAACTAGACAAACGGAGGCTTCATTGCACGAGAATCCAGAATGCAAGCATATCTCGCCCGTGTGAAGGATCTCCTAACACAATTTGATGAATGGGAGGCACTCCAAATTCCATGGGAAGAAAACTATGAAGCCGATGCTCTCGCCAATCTCGGATCAGTAGCAGAAATGGGAGCGACAAGCTCTTCAGCTGTCGTTCACCTCCTCTACACAACCGTGGATCGGGAGAAGTTCAAAGTTAATGCCATAAACGTGACTTGGGACTGGCGGAATGAAATTATGAATTACATTGTTTATGGAACTCTGCCCGTTGACACCAAAGCTGCACGCAAGCTCAAGATAAAAGCTGCTCGATATACCATCCTTAATGGATAACTCTACCGTAGAACATTTGCTGGACCCCTTGCAAAATGCCTTGGACCAAACCAAATCAACTACGTGATGCGGGAGGTTCATGAAGGCTGTTGTGGTAATCATTCCGGGGGAAAAGCATTAGCACGAAAATTGATTCGTGCAGGATACTATTGGGATAAGATGGAGAAGGATACGAATGAATTTGTCAAAAAATGCGACAAGTGGCAGAGGTTCGCGCATCTTTTTCATCAGCCGGCAGAACCGTTACACTCAATAATCTCCCCATGGCCATTTATGAAATGGGCGATGGACATAGTAGGACCTCTCCCTACTGCGCCAAGAGGAGTACGTTTCTTGCTGGTCATCACCGATTACTTCACCAAATGGGTAAAAGCAAAAGCGTATGCAAAGATACGAAAAATGGATTCATCGATTTCCTTTGGCGTTTCGTCGTTTGTCGCTTTGGAGCACCCAAGGAAATAGTCATGGACAACGGCCCGCAATTTATCGGTCAAAAAGTGACTAGGTTTCTCGACAATTTGTACATCAAAAGGATCACGTCTTCCCCCTATCACCCAGTTGCTAATGGACAAGCGGAATCGGCGAATAAGATCATCATTGATTCACTCAAGAAGTGCCTTGAACAGGCAAAGGGGTGTTGGGTGGAAGAACTGCCTGGAGTACTATGGGCTTATCGGACAACAGTAAAAATGAGTACGGGTGAAACATTTTATTCATTAGTATATGGCGCGGATGCATTCATCCCGGTCGAAATCGGAGAGCCCAGCCTACGATATGCACATGCCACTGAAGAGTCTAACTCAGTCAAGCTCTCTGGAGAACTGGATTTCCTCGAAGAACGAAGGGAGCTAGCCCTTGTGCGGGTAGTCGCCCAAAAAGAACGAATTGAACAATATTACAATCGAGGACTGCGCGTACGAAGCTTCCAGGTTGGAGACTTTGTACTAAGAAAAGTATCCTAGAGCACACAGGAAGCCAATTCAGGGAAACTAGGCCCTAATTGGGAAGGCCCCTACAAGGTTATCGCTTCAGTTGGTAAGAGCTCTTATCGCCTAGCACGACCCGACGGTTCCATTGTCCCGAACGGTTGGAACGCAATTCACCTCAAAAGGTACCATTTTTGAGCGGTACAATGGTCAGTTACTCTCTTCTTGCTTCTTACTTTTATGATGATTATCATTTTTATTACATTTCTTCTAAATGGTACTAACGACCTGAACAAGGTCAGATCCGTTTAACTCAACTGGTAGAGCTCGAAGTTCTTCAACTTCGCGGCTGTGGGTTCGAATCCCACAACAGACACACTCCTCGTTTGGTTATATGTGTTCTTCTATATGCAGCTTGCCTCAACTCTTTTTATGTTATCACTTTCCATGTTCCAACATAAAAACAAGGAGGGTGGTGAGAGGCCCCTATAGGCCAGATAAGACCTTCATAAAGGCGAAAGACCTTGCCAAAAGGGAAAAGACCTTGCCAAAAGGCGGGCTTTTAAAGACTTTGCCAAAAGGCATTTTTTTTTTAAAGTTTTTCAAAACTTTTTACGTGACAAACTTCCACGAAAATAAGAAAAGTCGTTCACAAGGCCAGTGACTCGGCCAGAGCCAATCTACAAAGTCATGCAATAACTTTCAAATTATCGAAACGATAAGCAATGCGCAAAAGGCAACGATTCGGCCAGAAGTGTGATGACCACGATTCGGTCAGAATAAAAATATCTGGCAGATTATTCACAACTTACGACCTCTTCCTAAAGAAAGGCTAAGTTAAAAACATTCGGGCAGACTTTTGGAGACCAGAACTTAATAAAGTTCGAACTTCAGAAAACTCCCAAACATAAGGCACAAAGGCCACCATACATATAAACAAAAGATCATAAATTTAGGCTAAATATAGTCATTGAATAGATCTAAAAGCATATATATATATATAATCCTGTAAAACGATAAGATGCCGAAAACGGCTGACAGAAGTTTTCAAAGGGATCAAAGGCCAAATGGAACTGGCCATACAGAGACCAGAGAGTCTTTACAAGACCTCTGTCCACAAACAATTAAAATCCGACTCTCGCCGGATGAACAAACTCAAAGATTGGGGAAGGGCATCAGCTTTTGGGACTACGATCAGAACCCGACGCACCAGCTCCACCGGTTCTGCCATCGTCTCCCAGATCCTCACCATCGTCTTCGTCCTCGTCTTCATCTTCACCTTCAGATTCCTCAGGAGAAAGATTCAGAGCTTGCTTAATTCTACGAACAGCACTCTTCGTCATCTGCAGCATCTCTTCGACATTAATCTGATTAGCTTGAATCTGCCCAAGCAACGAGCGTAGCTTCGAGCGCAGCAAGCTTGGCCTTAATCTTAGATTGATCGCGCAGGTTTGCCAAGTCTTTGGATAGTGCAGCCTGAGCACTCATCGACTGAGCAACCTGATCCTTGGCCGCCTGAAGCTCAGCTCTGGCCCTAACAGATTCCTCGTTGGCCCTTTGCAGATTCATCTCGAGAGTCGCACGATCATCGGCAGCACTGTTCAATGAAGCTTGACATTCTTCGAATAAGCTCTCTAGACTCTGGACAGAGCATGCGAACCCTTTTTTTTCTTTCAGAAGAAGGTCCTTCTCCTTGGCGATTACGTTAATCTGCTCAAGTCGTGCATTGCTAACATCAATTAGTCGATTAACTTCACTCCCTAGGAGACCACACTGCTCTATCAAAATCTTGTTCTCTTTCAAAGCATCCAGCAACTCCTTCTTTACCTCGAGTACTTGATCGACGTTGTTGATCCTGGAACGGAACATGAGCTTAGCAGCCAGCATACTTGACTGAAAAAGTAAAGAGAAGGTTAAGAATCTGAGGATGAAGTTATTTTCAACACAAAGCGGTAAAAACATACCCTGGCAGAATCAGCAGTAATCTGAAAAGCTAGCTCTTCATCACTCAAGTCCCTCATCACCCATTCTTCCCAGGGGCCGATGAGTGAAGAGATAGCCTTGGCTAAACCGCCTGGGCCGGATATAAAGTTGACATCAGGGCAGAGTTTCAGGGTATGCTTCCTCTCACAGAACTTGGGTTCTCGAGCCTGTTCAGTAGGGTAGTTTGGCCCGAACTTGTAACGCACACCCCTGATGTCTTTCAATTCGGTTTGGCCCTCGATAATTGACTGCCAAATAAGCCTTGTTGCTGACAAACTGGAGTCACCTTCCACTCCAGGATCTATTGTGTCACACTCGTGAAGAACAACAGGCGTCGCCCCCTCAGTGGCTACATTCTCCAGGTCCTCGAAGCAAAAAACACGAGGACCTCGGCCACCCTCTTGGGGGAACTTCTCCCCTTACCTCATCTTTTTCTTCTTATTCTTCTTCACCTATTTTTCTTTTCCCTTTGTCTACACAGGAAGGAGCCGCCTTCGCCCCGTCATCAACTCGGGGACTCCTCTCCGGAGTACGGGCAGCCTCCTCCTCAACTTTCCTCTTGTCACTTCGAAGATAAGGTTTTCGCGCAAGGGGCACATTGTCTTCAATCTCAGTATCTGAGAGATCGATAACCCCCTGGTCCAAACCTTCTCCCCATGCAGACTCTGGGACCTCAACAGTGGTCTTGACATTCTCCTCTGTGGACTCTGGTACACTAGCTCTAGATGAAGATTCACCCTCAGCAGTTGAGGCTTGTCCGGCAGCAGCGGAAGTCTTACGAACAGACCTTTTCCGTGCTCCGCCCTCATCCTGGCTCCTCTTCTTTCTTTTTAAAGAACCAAGACCGCCAGACAAGAGTTCTTCGACTCCCTCCCTGCCACGCAGTGCCTCCACCGAAGCTAGTATATCTGCGGCCTCAGCATCTGGGTCTGCAACAGGCTTGGAAGGCACGTCTTGGGGAGGAGCAGGAAAGAAATCCCCTTGAGTACCCAGACCTGCAAAAGGTACGGTCAAACACGGAGAAGTTACAAAGGAAAGGAGCAGACACAAAAGCGGAAATATTCTCACCGTGAGTCTTCACGGTCAAACTCTTCCGGGCAGCAAAATACGCCCATTCTCTCTTCTCAAGAGCGAACTCCTTCAAAATTGTCTCAACCCACGCCGTCAGCTCATCAACGGATATGAGCCCGTCGTAGGGTCGCTTGGTCGCTACAAAAGAAATTGAACGAAGAAAGCAGATGAGAAGAAAAGGAAGAACATGAAAAATCTCAAAAATACTCTGGGACTTACGCTTCTTGTTCCAAACTTCGGGAAGGTAAGTCTTGGAGTCAAAAGTCAAGGCCGAGGAGCGCACAAACACATACCGGTTAACCAACCCCGGTCACCTGTGTCTTCAGAACTGCGCACCAAGCCCTTGCTCCCGCGCATCCTGGCATTCACATAGCCATCCTTAAAAATTTGTACACTGTACAAAGAAATAAAATGTTCATATCCAAAAGATTGGCCGGTTTCCGTCGCAAACCAATCCAAAAGAGTAACTATAATATATATACTGGGGCACAGCTGCCCCGGGCAGAGCAAATACTCCCTGCAGAGCCTTTCCAGCACATGATGCAGGGGTAGTCTACACCCCACTGTAAAAGGGTAGGTGCACATAGCTGTCCACCCATCCCTGTGGGAAGTAATATTCTCTCGCCAATCTCGGATCAGTAGGGGAAATGGGAGCAACCAGCTCTTTAGCTGTCGTTCACCTCCTCTACACAATCACGGATTGGGAGAAGTTCGAAGTTCGAAGTTAATGCCATAAACGTGACTTGGGATTGACGGAATGAAATTATGAATTACATTGTTCATGGAACTCTGCCCGTCGACACCAAAGCTGCAGGCAAGTAGAAGCAGCAGTATATGCGAAGATACGACAAACGTAAGTCATCGATTTCCTTTGGCGTTTCGTCGTATGTCGCTTTGGAGCACCCAAGGAAATAGTCATGGAGAACGGCCCGCAATTTATCGGCCAGAAAGTGACTGGATTCCTCGAAGATTTACAGATCAAAAGGAGCACGTCTTCCCCCTATCACCCAGTTGCTACTGCTCAAGCAGAGTCGACGAAAAAGATCATCGTTGATTCACTCAAAAAGCGCCTTGAACGGGCAAAGGGGGTGTTGGGTGGAAGAACTACCTGGAGTGTTATGGGCTTATCGGACAACAGTAAAAATGAGTACGGGTGAGACACCTTATTCATTAGTATACGGCGCAGATGCATTAATCCCGGTCGAAATCAGAGAGCCCAGCCTACGGTTTGCACATGCCACTGAAGAGTCAAACTCAGTCAATCTCTCTGAAGAGCTGGATTTCCTTGAGGAGCGAAGGGAACTAGCTCTTGTGCGGGTAGTCGCCCAAAAAAACCAAATTGAACAATATTACAATCGGGGACTGCGCGTACGAAGCTTTCAGGTTGGAGACTTTGTACTAAGAAAGGTATCCCAGAGCACACAGGAATCCAATTCAGGGAAGCTAGGCCCTAATTGGGAAGGCCCCTACAAGGTGATCGCTTCAGTCAGTAAGAGCTCTTATCGCCTAGCACGACCCGATGGTTCCATTGTCCCGAACAGTTGGAACGCAATTCACCTCAAAAGTTACCACTTCTGAGCGGTACAACGGTCAGTTACTCTCTTCTTGCTTCTTAATTTTATGATGATTATCATTTTTATTACATTTATTCTAAATGGTATTAACGACCTGAACAAGGTCAGATCCGTTTAGCTTAACTGGTAGAGCTCAAAGTTCTTCAACTTCACAGCTGTGGTTTCGAATCCCACAACGGACACACTCCTTTTTTGGTTATATGTGTTCTATATGCAACTCACCGAAACTCTTTTCATGTTATCACTTTACGTGCTCCAACATAAAAACAAGGGGGGTGGTGAGAGGCCCCTGTAGGCCAGGTAAGACCTTCATAAAGTCAAAAGATCTTACCAAAGGCAAATTTTTAAAAGTTTTTCAAAAAACTTTTACGTGACAATACTTCCACGAAAATAAGAGAAGTCGTTCACAAGGCCAGCGACTAGGCCAGAGCCAATCTACAAAGCCGTGCAACAACTTTCGACTATCAAAACGATAAGCAAGGTTATACGCACAAGAGCAATGATTCAGCTAAAAATCTAACGACCACGATTCGGTTAGATTACTTACAACTTACGACCTCTTCCTAATGAAAGGCTAAGTTAAAAATATTCGGGCAAACTTTTGGAGACCAGAACCTGATAAAGTTCCAACTTCAGAAAATTCCCAATCGTAAGACATGATAGCCACAACACATGCAAACAAAAGATCAAAAATTCAGGATAAATATAGTCATTGAATAGATGTAAAAGCATATACATTATCCTGTAAAACGATAAGATGCCGAAAACGGCTGACAGAATTTTACAGAGTGATCAAAGGCCAAATGAATCCGGCCATACAAGAGATCAGAAATTCTTTACCAGACTTCTGTCCACCAACAAACAAGTCCGGCTCTCGCCAGACAATTAAAAAAAATCAATCAAAGATTGGGAAAGGGCATCAACATTTAGGGCTATGACCAGAACTTGACGCACCAGCTCCGTTAGTTCTGCCATTGGCCCCTGAATTCTCGTCGTCATCTTCGTCCTCATCTTCATCTTCGCCTTCAGACTCTTCAGGAGAGAGATTTAGTGCTTGTCTTATTCTTCGAACAGCGTTCTTTGTTGTCTGCAGCATCTCCTCAACATTAACTTGTTTAGCTTGAATCTGCACGAGCAATGAACGTTTAGCCTCAAGCGCAGCAAGCTTGGCCTTAGTTTCAGACTGATCACGCAGGTTTGCCAAGTCTTTGGTTAGTGCGGCCTGAGCACTCATCAATTGAGCGACTTGATCCTTGGCAGCCTGAAGATCAGCTCTGTCCTTAACAGATTCTTCATTGGCCCTCTGCAGATCCATTTCAAGGTATGCACGATCCGCAATAGCACTGTTCAAAGAAGTTGTACATTCTTCAACTAATCTCTCTAGACCCTGAACAGAGCGTGCGAACCCTTCTTTTTGTTCAAGAAGAAGGTCCTTCTCCCTGGTAAGTGCGTTAATCTGCTCAACACGTTCGTTGTTGACATCGGTCAGCCGATTAACCTCTCCCCCTAGGAGACCACACTGCTCCATCAAGATCGTGTTCTCCTTCAGAGCATCCAGCAACTCTTTCTTTACATCGAGTACTTGATCGACGTTGTTAATCCTGGAGCGAAACATGAGCTCGGCAGCCAGCATACTTGATTGAAAAAGCAAAATACGTCAAGGTTAGAAATCCGAGGTTAAAGTTGTTCCCAAAACAAACTGGGAAATAATTACCCGGGCAGAGTCAGCAGCAATCTGGAAGGCCAACTCCTCATCGCTTAGCTCCCTCAGCACCCATTCTTCGCGGGGACCGATGAGCGAGGAGATCGCCTTAGCCAAACTGCCTGGTCCGGTTATGAAGTTAACATCAGGGGCAAGTTTCAAAGTATGCTTCCTCTCACAGTACTTGGGTTCCCAAGCCTGTTAAGAAGGATAATTTGGCCCAAACTTGTAACGGACACCCCTGATATCCTTCAACTCTGTCCGACCACCGATGACTGACCGCCAGATGAATCTTGACGATGAAAGGTTAGAATCACCTTCCACTCCAGGATTTATCGTCTCGCACTCGCGAAGACTGACAGGCGTCGCCCCCTCAGTAGCCACATTCTCCAGGTCCTCGAAACGAAAAACACGAGGACCCTGGCTACCCTCTTAGGGAACTTCTTCCCTAACTTCTTCCTTTACTTCTTCTTTTTCTTCTTCTTCACCCACTTTTCCTTTTCCCTTGTCTACACGAGAAAGAGCTAACTCCACCCCGTCATCAACTCGGGGACTCCTCTCCGGAGTATGTCACTTCGAAGATGAGGTCTTCGCCTAAGGGGAACATCAACTTCGGCCTCAGTGTCTGAAAGATAGATAACCTCCTTGGCTGAAACCTCTCTCCGTACAGACTCGGGGACTTCAGCGGTAGTCTGGGCATTCTCTCCTAAAGGCCCCGGTACACTGGTGTCACGCCCTAAAAAATTATATTATTAATTAACTGCGAGGGTCGCGAGTTTATTTATTTAAAGGCTCGTGACTGGTGTTCAAACAAGGTACAAATTTATTTAGAGAACTCAGAGTCGCCACTTGACATAGTTTAAGGTGTGCCAAGTCACCAAAAGGTACCTTGGAACACCTCTGACTCGTCTAATGGTCTGCGTTAGAGATTCGGGTAAGGTTCTCAGTTGACTCTCGGGAAGGTATTAGGCACCCTCGAGTCCTGTGCCAAGCACAGTTGCTTCATTGTCGCAATTTTAACTTATTAAAATATGGTTGTTATATTAATGCCGTTAATTTGAATATGATACTTTGATTTAAGAAAATTAAAAGCGTTATTCTTATCCAGCCTCAAGGGGGACTGGACGAATTTACACTTTGTTTCATAGTAAATAAATGAATAAATAGATAATAAAAATTTATTACGTATTTCCCAAACCTTATAAAGGGCTTGTCTACTTTTTAAAAAGAAGGAATTCAATTAGCTTAAAATAATAATTAATTTAGAATTAGTTTAACTCAATTTAATTTTTTCTTTTAGCCTAATAAGTAGATCACAAATCATACTTATCTATTTGCCTAATCGCGTTTTATTTTGTTAAGTAATTCTTAGTTAAAATGTTTAATGAATAGTAGCTAAATTAATGGACTATATAAATCAAACCATTTCAAGTTTAATCTTTAGAGTGAAATTAATTATATGAATTAGATTAAATGTAACAAACTTAAACTATTATGCGTCTCTCTTACCAAAATACGGTTTTTTGCCAAATTAAGGACTACTTTGTCAAAAGGTGGCTATTGGTCGAAATATAAAAGGTGGGATGCTTGTTTTAGCAAAAAGGTAAAAGTGAATTGCTTTAAAAGCAATCACGTTAATGTGCAATAACCAAATCCCATTTTTACTACACAAAATCATTTTTGTAATGCTTTCCATTGATTCAAAAAGTTGTTTTCTTTTTTTTTAAAAAGAAAGTAAACAAATATAAAATTCTAAGTATGCCTAAACTGTTGGAAAACAAAAAACGTTCAAATTTTGCCAATTTCAAATTTTGTTTGCATTCAATGTTCTAATGTTGTCCTCAGTTTCTATTTTTATTCCAAGTTTAAACATACTAAACCATTTTTTACTTACAAGCTCGGATAGTTGATGCTTCCATAATGAAACTACTTCTCAAACAATTAATATGCCACATGCGCTAATGATCTCATTCTAAGTATTTATGAAATTGTATTTTCGGGCCGAGATGTGGGATTGCTTCAAATTTTAGGTATCATTAAAGAGAGGCTATCATGAGTAAGATTTACAAATGACTTCAAGTCAAGAAACAGTAAATAAGAGAATAAAACAATAATATTACACGCTAGAGAGGTAGTTCATTTGCGGAAGAGGCCAGTCTTTGTGAATTTATGAGATACTCACCCAAATACATTCATAAATTGTGAAATACATATTTTTTCTAGCATGAAGTTGCCATGAACATAAATATTTAACTATATTTTTTTTAGTTTCCTTCAGTTTTAAAAAAAATTGCAGCAAGATACATACATGAGCAAGCTATTTAACTATTAATATACATACATGAGCAAGCTACTTCAATAGCTCATACTTGAGCAACTTCATACACAAGCACAATAGCATTTAAAAGAACAATACACGGTGTAGGAAGTTTACCTATGTGTGCAAAGATCCACAAGCTAAAAGCAATGAAGAAGCAAACTTATCCAACAAGTCCAGCACACCAAAAAGACCCCAACTGACCAGCAACTGAGAAGCCCTTTATACCTCTTTTTAACCCTTAAAACCTTAAGATTTATGCTCCAAAAGACCTTAGATGTAAAGGCTTTCGGTTCTAAATCTAACTCTCAAACTTACTAATTTTTTTTTCAAGTGTTTTTGCTCTCAATTCGTTGCAATTTCAGCTGGTTGTTGGTGTGTTTTCAGCAGGTTCTTGTGTTGAAAGAGGGCAATAAATGGCCCTATTTATGGCTGAAAATTGAAGCCAAAAGGTGGGGCTAAAAGGTGGGGTGTGGACTTGTACAAAAGTACAAACCCACACCCCTATACTTGAGTGTTTTTAGTCCCATTTTCAGCAAGAGTACAGCAGTTGTTGGCCACTGTTTCAGCAGCTACAACTGTCCAAAAAGGGGCTGAAATAGTGAAAGGAAGTGTCCTTTAAAAGGACACTAAATACTCATCACACTAACTAAAGGAATTGAGACCAAACTAGGCAAACTAGATCAGCCCAACTAACTTAAAACCAACTAAAACTAATTAAATTATTCTAAAGAGTAACCAGATTCTAACTAAATTGCACTTCCTAACTTAACTAGACAAAGTAAGACTTGTAACATAATCAAAGATTAATCAGGTTCCACAAACTAACCAAAGACCCATTCAAGGTCCACCTTCTAACAAAAACCAACTAAGCTACAGATTTTATCACTCTTGAATGAGTGATCAAACAAACTTAGTCCAACAGGAAAGCAAACAAGCTTAAACTAGTATTTTTTCAAGTCCCCTGGACAATTAAAACATGCTAAACAATCATGCTCTTCAAAATCACTTTCCTCACAAACTTTTCATGTGAATATGAACTCATCTTACAGTTACATTCACATAGATTAGTTGAGTTCAAAGCAAACTCATTTTTAACAACGACATGGCATATTACAATCAGGGAATGGAAACAAGCAGACAAAGATTCTTTTCCAGGGCACCATTAACAAAGTTCAATGCTTGACAAGACTAAAGTTACAAAGGAAAGGCTAAACAAAACCATGTGATTCATAAACAAACTTCAGGACTAATATCAGGCAGACTTCATTCGCAGTATAGGCAGACTATGATAAACGCTTCTTAAATCATATCATTCAGTTTTATTGAAGAAGGATAGTGACTAAGAACAAAAGAATTTATATTAATTCACATATACATGTACAATTCGTGGACACATTTGTATACACAATTACTATTCTAATCGAAAACAAAGGCAAAGAAATTAAACTCAAAGAAAGAAAGGCTAAGGTTCTAACCGCCAAGCTAAAGCTGCTGTAACAGAGCCCAACTAATTACTGTTTCGCTGCGCGCTTTCAATATCGCAGCGTCACCAACACTGTTGCATCACCCCAATTCCAACCTCGAATCAAGCTGCATCAACCACAAATCGCCTCGCTCCCTCATTACTGGTACAAAGCCATAACAGTCTCCATTCGGACGAAGAACAACCTCGCAGCCCCGACACCACTCATCACAAAATAGCACCCCCACACCAAAACTGAAATAGCCCTCCAGAAAAGAAAAGAAAAGAAGAACAGAAACGGAAAAAGAAACAAAAGGAAACGGGTAAAAGGGAATGGGGTTTTTTGGGAGATGGGGATACAGGGGGGTTAAGGGGGAATGAGGAGAAAAGAAAAGGAACAAAAAACTCACCGGAAAAGAAAGAAAATCGCTGGAGCTCCGACTTTCATAGCCCGATCTACGCCAAACGGTTGCGAATTTGAAGAAGATAGTCGCGGAAATGGAATCAGGAGGCCGAGATCTTTCGATTGGTATACTTTGCTAAATTTTCCGGCCACCGGAGGTGGTGGCCGGCGGCGGCAGCGCTGTGGTCAACCGGTGGCTCCGCCGTGGAGGCGATTTCCGGCGAGTGAGAGGAAATTTGGGCAGGGTTTGGCCTGTTTTCTGATTTTTGTGTAAAAATGAGCAAAAATGTGGGATTTGAGCTTATATATCATGAGTGTGGGCCGGGTAAGCAAGTGGGCTGACGGGCCAGTGTATTGGGCTGTTATTTTCTTACGAATGGCCATTAAAATGGTTACCACTTACCAAAACACACACGATTAATCATAATCTAAACCGCATAAACTTACAATATTATCACAATTTAAACATAGAATCACAATTAAACATATAACAAATAATTTTTGTTAATTTTCAATTTTTTAACGTCCTAATTAAAGACGAAATTAGTTAGAACAAAACACCAGAAGTCAAGAAAAAAAATTGACGAAACGTCCTAAGAATCTAATACGACTATTTTGAGCATTTTTTAATTTTGTGTGCCAAAATTAGGTGATTACAGCTGCCCCTCTTTGTTCGGGAACACGAAGAGTTTTCGGACAAAGAAGTAATCGACAACTAATTTTGGCTTTTCGGCTCTAGCCGAGAGCATGCTCTGCAAAAATGGTGACCGTACCCTGAATTTCGGTTCTAACCGATAACAAGGTTACCTACATATCCCCGGAGTCCCGGACTAAGGAATCAGGTCAGTGTAGTTCCTTACGTACGGTAGCTGGGACTACCGCTTTCAAACAGACACTAGACTCACTAAGACAACCCTAGACTCTCTAGACTACTTAAGACAAACTAGAGACTCTTCTAGACACACTTGGGGCTGATACTAGACACTCTAGACTACTAAAAGGCTGTCGCTGCTGATTACTGGTCGCTTGCTGGTGGTCATTGCTTTACAAGGAATGGAAATACAAGGAAAACTGTAAAATTACAATCCCTAGCCTAAATCTTCATGCTTCCTTGAGGTGAATCTTGGCTTGAAAGACAACTCCATCGCCCGTTGTATGGGCAAGCACCATCTGAAACTTGAAATGGTCTCTGTTTCAACCAGCTCTTGCCTTGAAGCTGGGGATGGTTGCTATCTTCGAGCATGACTAACTTGAAAAGGAAGTGGTTGCTATCTTTGAGCGCAAATGACTTGAACTGCATGTGAGTGCTATCTTCTAGCAAAACTGACTCTAAAGGAAAATGATCGCTATCTTTTAGCAGATCTTGACATGGAAAGGAAATGGCGCTATCTTTGAGCGGAACTGACTCGAAAAGGAAATGATCGCTATCTTTTAGCAGATCTTGACATTGAAAGGAAATGACGCTATCTTTGAGCGAAACTGACTCGAAAAGGAAATGATCGCTATCTTTTAGCAGATCTTGACATAGAAAAAAATGACGCTATCTTTGAGCGAAACTGACTCGAAAAGGAAGTGATCGCTATATTTTAGCAGATCTTGACATAGAGAGGAAATGACGCTATCTTTGAGCGAACTGACTCGAAAAGGAAATGATCGCTATCTTTTAGCAGATCCTGACATGGAAAGGAAACGACGCTATCTTTGAGCGAAACTGACTCGAAAAGGAAAAGATCGCTATCTTTTAGCAGATCTTGACATGAAAGGAAATGACGCTATCTTTGAGCAAAACTGACTCGAAAAGGAAACGATCGCTATCTTTTAGCAGATCTTGACATTGAAAGGAAATGACGCTATCTTTAAGCGAAACTGACTCGAAAAGAAAATGATCGCTATCTTTTAGCAGATCTTGACATAGAAAGGAAATGACGCTATCTTTGAGCGAACTGACTCGAAAAGGAAATGATCGCTATCTTTTAGCAGATCCTGACATGGAGAGGAAATGACGCTATCTTTGAGCGAACTGACTCGAAAAGGAAATGATCGCTATCTTTTAGCAGATCCTGACATGGAAAGGAAATGACGCTATCTTTGAGCGAACTGACTCGAAAAGGAGATGATCACAATCTTTTAGCAGATCCTGACATGGAAAGGAAATGATGCTATCTTTGAGCGAACTGACTCGAAAAAGAAATGATCGCTATCTTTTAGCAGATCTTGACATGGAAAGGAAATGACGCTATCTTTGAGCGAAAATGACTCGAAAAGGAAAAGATCGCTATCTTTTAGCAGATCCTGACATGGAAAGAAAATGACGCTATCTTTGAGCGAACTGACTCGAAAGGGAAATGATCGCTATCTTTTAGCAGATCTTGATATGGAAAGGAAATGACGCTATATTTGAGCGAACTTACTCGAAAAGGAAATGATCGCTATTTTTAGCAGATCTTGACATGGGAAGGAAATGACGCTATCTTTTAGCGGACTGACTCGAAAAGGAAATGATCGCTCTCTTTTAGCAGATCTTGACATGGGAAGGAAATGACGCTATCTTTTAGCAGGAATTGACTCGAAGAGAGAATGGAGTTCCGTCTGATATCTGGTGCAACTACCCCAATTCAATTGGTCCTAGCTCTTTCTTGGCAACATAGCAAATGTCACACTTACTTTCTGCATCGTGGATACACCCTATTTCGGATCTTGCAAATAAGCTTAATGACTCTTGTTCTATTCTTTACAGTACTGTGGGATGAACAACGCCTAAAGCTTCTCCGAAACATATCCACTCTTCATGATACAATTTTTGTACGTCGTCCTTCCGGCCTGATGTGCGGTGCTGGGCTCCAATTATCAATGTTGATCATGACTTGCTGAGAACTTTTCCATTGTCGAGGGTGTGCCCTGCTCGCTGGAATTAAACCTGAATCCTGAAAGACAGAGTTTTGCAATTTTCTTTTGTTGCTCATGGGAGGTTAGCGCCGAAAGGGCGAGGAATTAAATGGTGAGGCAAAATGTACAAAATGGAATAATAAAAAAAAAGTTGAAGGACGAAAGTCGTTTGGACAGGGAACGTCTTTCTGAAAAGGGAAACTTATCTGGCAATAATACTGGCGGCCTTGATGATCATGACATGTATCTTGGATGACTTCCTCCGACCAGTGCCACTTGTTCGTTGAGAGTTGATCCACGGAAGATATCAAACCATAACCAAGTTGAGGTGACTCTCAAGTCGACTAGTAGCGCCCTTTCGGGTTTTCACCAACTAGCCTCTCTCTTTAATCTTTTTCCTCACTGTTTGTCTTGCGGCGCCTTCTCAGGTTTTCACCCATAAGACTTCTTTCTTTTCTCTTTTTTTTTTCTTTTTTTTCCCTTTTTTTTCTTTCTTTTTTTTTTCAATTCAATTTACAACACCAGCATCTCTTTGAAACATGTGAATAGATGATACAAAAAATGATAGAAGTTTGTTTTTATTTTATTTGATTTGTGAAATAAAATAAAAACAAACTTCTGCCCCAGTTTAGCATGAAAAGGGGGATCTAAATTTCCTTTGATGTTGGCCGCAAACTTGGAGGCAAGTTTTGCGTCAATAAAAGAAAACAGGGAAAGAGGAATTTTCTCTTATTGCGACCGCACCAGAATGGTTGCCTACGTATCCTTTTGAGAGGAATCAGGTCAGACGTAGCTCTAGGCAAATGCCCAGGTTTCTTTTGATGCTTTTCAGTTTCATTTCATTTTGGTACAATTACATTGATTCCAACTGAGAACATATCTCAAAAGTACAATGTTCAAGGTGCTAATAAGGGATACAATTTGGGATAGCAAAAGAGAACAAAAGCCTTGCATTCATCCCGATTTGAAAGCCATCTTGAAATCAAATGTAGTACCGCTTGACCGCATCTGCATTGACGGCTATTTCAGTTGTCCTGCCTTCCGGATCTGTAAGGTACAAGGCGCCATTTGGCAATACCTTCTTTACCAGGTATGGCCCTTGCCAATTTGGAGCAAATTTCCCTTTAGCTTCTTCCTGATGAGGAAAGATTCTTTTCAAGACTAATTGCCCTTCTTTCAAATCGCGGAGGCGCACTTTCTTGTTGTAGGCTCGGGCCATTCTCTGTTGATACAATTGACCGTGACAAACTGCATTGAGCCTCTTTTCGTCAATGAATGACAATTGTTCCAATCGGGTTTTGACCCACTCTGTGTCCTCAAAATCTGCTTCCACAATGATCCTGAGAGATGGTATTTCGACTTCAGCGGGTATGACTGCTTCAGTTCCATATACCAATGAATAGGGGGTGGCACCTATGGAAGTGCGCACAGTTGTGCGGTAACCAAGCAGAGCGAAAGATAACTTCATGCCAATCACGAGATCCTTGTATCATTTTCCTAAGGATCTTCTTGATATTCTTATTGGCTGCTTCAACCGCGCCATTTGCCTTTGGTCGGTAAGGTGTGTAATTTCGGTGCATGATCTTGAATCTTTCACACACGTCATTCATTAAATGACTGTTCAGATTTGCCGCATTATCAGTGATGATGGTACTTGGGATACCAAAGCGACAAATAATGTTAGAATGAACGAAATCCACCACGGCTTTCTTGGTCACGGATTTGAGAGTCACGGCCTCAACCCATTTGGTGAAGTAATCTATTGCAACCAAAATGAATCTGTGCCCATTTGATGCTCTTGGTTCAATAGGCCCCGATAACATCCATCCCCCATGCCGTAAAAGGCCAAGGGGCTGACATTGTGTGCAACTCTAAAGGAGGTTAATGTATCAAATCACCGTGTACTTGGCATTGATGACACTTTCGCACAAAAGTAATGCAGTCATGTTCCATGGTAAGCCAGAAGTATCCTGCTCTAAGTACTTTCTTAGCTAGCACGTGCCCGCTCATGTGGGGTCCACAGATCCCTGAATGCATGTCATTGAGAATTTTCGTGGCTTCAGTTGCATCCACACATCTTAACAATCCCAAATCGGGTGTTCTTTTGTACACCACCCCTCCACTCAAAAAGAAACCACTTGCCAGTCGTCGAAGGGTTCTCTTTTGATTATTTTCTGCCATTGGAGGATATGTCCCATCTTGAAGGAACTTCTTGACATCAAATTACCGCGGTTGACCGTCAATTTCTTCTTCAACCACATTGTAGTATGCATGTTGGCTTTGGACCTGAATCTCTAACGGATCAATATGGGCTTTATCAGGATGGACAAGCATTGAGGCTAATGTAGCCAATGCATCAGCCAGCTCATTATGTATTCTGAGAACATGTCTAAACTTTAGAACATCGAACTTTTGGCGAAGATCGTCCATACACTGCTTGTACATGATCAGCTTAAGGTCTCGAGTTTCCCATTCACCCTTCATTTGGCGTGTCAAAAGATCTGAATCTCCGATCACCAGCAATTCTTTGATGTCCATGTCTAGAGCCATACGCAAACCCATTATGCATGCTTCATACTCAGATGTGTTATTAGTACAACTGAAACGAAGTTGGGCAGCTGCCGGATAGTAATGTCCCGTGGGAGAGATGAGGACTGCTCCAATGCCATGGCCTTTCGAGTTGGAAGCACCATCAAAGTACATTTTCCACACATGCTCTTCTTCATTAATCAACTCTTCAAGCACATCTACCTCCTCATCAGGGAAGTAAGTCTTCAATGGCTCATAATCATCATCAACCGGGTTTTCAGCCAAATGATCAGCTAAGGCTTGAGCTTTCATTGCAGTTCTGGTAACATAAACTATGTCAAATTCTGTGAGCAGGATCTGCCATTTTGCAAGCTTGCCAGTTGGCATTGGCTTTTGAAATATATACTTCAATGGGTCCATCCGGGAAATCAGATAAGTGGTATAGGACAAAAGATAATGTTTCAGCTTTTGTGCGACCCAAGTTAGGGCACAACACGTCCTTTCCAACAAAGTGTATCTGGCCTCGCAATCCGTGAACTTCTTGCTCAGATAATAAATGGCCTGTTCTTTCTTTCCCGAGGCATCATGTTGCCCCAGTACATAACCAAAAGAGTTCTCATTGACTGACAAGTACAAAAACAATGGTCGGCCAGGCTCAGGCGGAACCAAAACAGGAGGATTTGACAAGTATTGCTTGATCTTGTCAAAGGCTTCTTGGCACTCCTCGGTCCATGCAATTGATGCATTCTTTTTCAACAACTTGAGGATCGGCTCACATATTGTGGTAAGTTGAGCAACGAACCTACTGATGTAATTCAACCTGCCTAGAAATCTTTTAACATCCTTCTTGGTTCGAGGCGAAGGTAATTCTTGTATTGCTTTGATCTTTGCGGGATCCAATTCAATACCTCGCCTGCTAACAATGAAACCCAACAATTTTCCAGCAGGCACACCAAATGCATACTTGGCTTGATTCAGCTTCAGATTATACCTACGGAGCCTTTCAAAAAACTTTCTGAGATCTCTCACGTGTTCCTCAGCAGTTCTGGACTTGATAATCACATCATCCACGTACACTTCTATTTCTTTATGCATCATATCATGGAAAATGGTAGTCATAGCTCTTACGTAGGTTGCCCCCGTATTTTTCAAACCAAACGGCATCACTCTATAGCAATAGGTTCCCCAAGGAGTAGTGAATGCCGTTTTGTATGCATCATCTTCATCCATCTGGATTTGATGATACCCAACATAGCAGTCAACAAAGGATTGTATCTCATGTTTGGCACAATTGTCTACGAGAGTGTGAATATTAGGCAACGGGAAATTGTCTTTGGGACTTGCCTTGTTCAAATCTCGATAGTCGACACGTATCCTCATTTTTCCATCTTTCTTAGGAACCGGAACAACATTTGCAACCCAAGTAGTGTACTGAACCGATTGAATTACTTTCACATCCAGCTGTTTCATTATTTCATCATGGATTTTCTTGATCATATCAGTTTTGAACTTCCGTTGCATTTGTCTCACTGGAGGGAAACCTGGTTGAATTGGCAATTCGTGGACTATCAATTCGGAGCTCAAACCCGGCATCTCATCATATGACCATGCAAAAACATCCCGATATTCAAAAAGCACTTTTCGAATATCGTTCTTCACTTCAGGTCGGGCATACATGCTTATCTTGGTTTCCCTCACATTATCAGGGCTCCCAAGATTAACATCCTCTGTATCAGCCAAATTGGGTTTAGGCTTGCCCTCATGGCGTTCAACTTCTAGGCCTATTTCAAAATCAGCCTGTTCCCCATCGTATTCCGTATTGTTAACAGATTCCTCAATGTTTTCTTCATCACTTTCAACCTCAACTATGGTTATGGAGCCAAAATCAGATTGCAGTCCCTGGATGGACGATAAGTTCCTTGAACATGTCATGATATCAGGACCAGCAGATATATCACTACAGATAAACAAAAATAGAATAAAATTAGGAATATGAACAGAGATTGAAGGAAAGCTTGGCTCTTAGGCCTTTCATTAATGAAAAAGGGTTTGAATTACAAAAGGAAAGATGAGCTAAATAATACACTTGGCATACAACCCTTAGAATATCCAAGTGTATTCAAAAGAAAACTGTAAAACAACAGTCTACCAAGATCCCTTCCTGATGGGGAAGGGAGTTGCATTCCAGTTAGTTAGGTGCACGTCCGGGCCAATGTACTGTATTGAAGCATTACTGGAGCCTTCACCCGGCTGTACCATGCAGATTTCAAAAATGCCACCTAGATCAAATGGTGCATCCTGATTGTCTGCCGCTGTGTTGACATTTGTAGCGACAACCTTTGGTTTCATAACATAACCCACAAAAGACTGAGCGAGACACGGAATTGGCTTTGGGAGAGACCAAACTTCCGACTTCTTTTTCTTTGCTTGCTTGCGATCAGTTGCTTTTGGCTTGAACCCTAATCCCCAAGTGCCTTGAACGCCATTTGGATAAACTGGATTTACCCTGCCTTGTAGTGATGCTCCCAAACCCTTTCCAAATTGGAAACCATGCTTTAACATTTCAGATGCCATCATTATAGACGTCTCTGACACTCTTGGGATGGGTATAGGTTTCCCCTCTGTTACCTTTTCCACATACACCACATCGGAGGTTTGATACATGATGGTCGGACGTGTAGTGACGGCTTCAAGGGCTGGTACGTCCAGGCTATTGTTAAACTGTGAGTCATCTTCTCCATAAACTACGACGGCTTGATTATCCCAAGTAAACTGACCACCTGATGAACTGTGGATGGTACTACACAAGCCATGTGAATCCATGGTCGGCCCAATAACAGATTGTACGATGCATCCGTTTCCATGACTTGGAACTCAATGCTGAAGGTAGCAGGACCAATGGTTAACTCAAGATTGATGATGCCCAAAGATTCTCGAACTCCACCATCAAAAGCACGAACAGCAGAGGAACTTGCCCTGATTTTGCTCATATCCACCCTTAGACTTTTCAATGTAGACAGAGGGCAAATGTTCAATCCTGCGCCACCATCTATTAGAACACGTGTGACATAGGAGTCTTCACACTTAACTGAGACATGAAGTGCTCGATTATGACCGGTTCCTTCTGCTGGCAGCTCCTCATCGGTGAACATCACACGATTAGTCTCAAATACTCTGCCAGCAAGTGCTTCCAGATTAGCCACAGTAGTTTGTTCAGGAATGTAGGCCTCATTCAATATCTTCAACAGTGCACTGCGATGTGCTTCAGAGTTCATAAGTAGAGACAAGAGTGATATCTGAGCTGGAGTCTTTCTCAATTGCACGACGATAGAATAATCTGTCGATCTCATCTTCTTCAAGAATTCTTCAGCTTCTTTCTCGGACACCGGCTCTTTGACGGGTCCTTGGTCTTCTCGACCTGGCTTTGCCTTTCTCAATTCTTCCGGGGTAAAACATCTGCCGGATCGAGTTAGACCATTTACATCTGCAGCAACCTCCATGATTTCTTTCCCGTTGTAAGACACAATTGTCTTGTTGTAGTTCCAAGGAACAGCCTTTGTACTTATGACAGGGAGTTGCGCTGCCTGAATGATTATAACCGGTTCACA
Organism: Petunia x hybrida; assembly: GCA_037355625.1. Classification (NCBI taxonomy): domain Eukaryota; kingdom Viridiplantae; phylum Streptophyta; class Magnoliopsida; order Solanales; family Solanaceae; genus Petunia; species Petunia x hybrida. The sequence goes on from JBBBVM010000009.1 coordinate 11,447,406, forward strand.
CTTCTTTGCCTTAACCTCAAAGACCGGAGTTTTCTGGCATGATGCCCCTTGCACAATAAATGTTGGTGCACTGTCATGAACTTTTTCCTGCTTTGCAGCCGGAATTGTGAAACTTGGCTCAACAGCGGTATCTTGCTTTGCTTTGTTGATAACGGACGCACTTGACTTTCCCCTGATTACAACAATAAATGGCTCAGGGCCTTTGATGTCTGGAGAGGGACCAACTGCCACAATCTGCTTGGCGGCTTTCCCTTTCAAGTCCTCTTCTATGCATACCATCCCTACCATGGGTACGTTGTTTTGAACATCATGAGCTGGTAAAGCATTTTGATTCACATTTTGTGTTTCATCCCCCACGACTTTTATCTGATTATTGTCTATCATTGCCTGGATTACCCTTTTGAGTTCCCAGCAGGATTTTGTGTCATGTCCAGGTGCTCCAGAATGAAACGCACAATGGCGTGAATGATCAACTCTTCCGTTGGGGTTCACTTTTCCCGGGATTGGCTTCAACAGATTGGCTTGTTGCAACTTTTCAAACAAATTAGTGTAAGTTTCCCCTAGTGGGGTGAACTGTCTTTTCTCTTGTTGCATGTTTCTCTGCTGCATGTTTGGACGAAAACCCTACAGACCTCGTGGTCGATAAGGCATCTCCTGGTGAACCTGGAACTGAGTATGTGCCTGTTGATTGTTATATTGGACTGGAGCAGGGGGTGGACGCCATTGTGGACCAGATAGCGGCTGAGCATAAGATGCTGCATTTACAGGGAATGAGAACTGCGGCATGGCAAATTATTGGCCATGAGTTGGATAGAATTGCTGTGGCGGGGGTGTCTGAATGTACCCTTGACGGTCATTGTATCTCCCATCATTTCTTCTCAGTCCAGGACCAACCATCGCCACTTCATCTTTCTTCTCTTTCTTCTTCCCAAAAGTACCTGACCCTGATTGCAACGCTTGGGTCGTGGCTCTCAAAGCTGTTTGGCTAACAATCTTGCCTGCTTTGATTCCTCTCTCAATCATCTCCCCAATTTTTACTGCTTCACTGAATTTTTTCCCAAGGGCAGAGGCCATTGCTTGGTAGTATGTTTCGTCAAGTACTTCGACGAATTATTCAACCATTTTATCGTCTGGGATCAAAGGGCTCACACGCGCCGCCTGTTCGCGCCACCTGTAGGCATACTCTCTGAAACTTTCACCTGGTTTCTTTGTGATCGTCTTCAAAGAAGAATGATCAGGAGCAGCCTCCATTTTGTAGCCATAATGGTTCAGGAAAGCACTGGCCATGTCGTCAAAGGTGACCCACTTTGAAACATCTTGTTGCACAAACCATTCTGTGGCCGGTCCTCCCAAACTGTCCGCAAAGTACGCCATCAATAATTCGTCGTTCTCGATACCCCTCATTTTGTTAAGGTATATCTTCACATGGATCCTTGGATCACTTTGTCCAGTGTACGGATCGAATTTGGGCACGACAAAACCCTCAGGCAATAGCACATGAGGGAATAAGCACATGTCTTTGTATGAAATACTTGCTTTACCCCCTTGCCCTTGTATGTTTTTCACAGTCTGCTCCAAGCTTTTCAATTTTCGAGCAAAGTCAGCCTCTTCTGTTTTCCCCAATCTTTCGACATCACCATGTTATTCTGGGTGGTGTCCATGATCATACGACTCAGTAGGGCGAAGTACATTACCCCGAGTTTGGTCGAATTGTTGATCACGAGCCCTTAACTGTGGGTCATTGTTTGACCTTTGCAAAGTGTGTCCTCGAAGAGGTGCTTCAACCACTTTTGGAACAGGCAGTGGTCCCTTGATTCTAGTGGAGTAGGAATGTGGGGCCAGCACGGCAGTTGCTCAAACTCTATGCAAATCAAAACACGTTAGTGCAACAAGATAGCATGGAACATGAATTTGCTCGTCGGCGTAAACAATGCCTAAGGTCGTTATGCGTCATCCCGAATTGGTTTGGATTAGATCCCCAAGTGTATTATTTGATCTCTTTTCTTCTCTTTTTTTTTCTTTTCTTTTTTTTCTTTCTTTTTTTTGTATATTTTTTTTTCAAGTGAGGCTAGAGGGTGAAATGAATTGACACATAAAAATCAGCAAAATATCTTCATTACTTAAAAAGAAAGAGTACATACGGTGCTACCGGAGCACGACCAAAAGAAACATACAAATGACTGAAAGAAGTGAAAATAAATTACAACATGCCAAATTCAAAAAGCGACATAAAGTACAACAAAAGCCAAGACGTAAAATAAATGACAAAAAGCAATAATCTGCATCATCTTTGCCTGATGTATTTACTAAGGTGACTGGGGCACAAAGTCAGCTGGCTCCTCTGGGTCGAACTCGAATTGCTCCTCGGGATCTACTGGCGGGCCTTCTACAAAGGTACGACGCAATCCATTCAAATCTGCTGCAACTCTAGTGACGAAGGGAAGCACATGTGGGAGTATGTCCTCCGCGGGAAGCCTCCTATACTCATCGATGGACCGTGCAACATATGTAGCAGAGTCATAAACCTGCCGATAAGCTACACTGATGGTCTGTCCTGCAGCCTGTATATCTCGAAGTCGGTCCTATGCTAGCCCTCTAAGCTCACCCTGCTCTAATGCCCTGTCAAGTCGAGCTCGAGAATCTATGGCATCCTGGCGATAATAATCCTCCCTTCTCCTGCTTTCCAACAAAGCTGCCCTGTCGACATCCCGCTCTGTCAATGCCTGTGAGTGCATGACACGGAGTCGTCTGACTGTGTCTAAGTGCTGATGCGCGAAACCCTCGCTCTCTGACTGAGCAGCTCTGGCGGCATCCCTCTCTGCAATTAAACTTTGTATGGTAGCACGGTATTCCTTCCCAATCTCGTGCCTAGCAAGCTGGACCTGCATATCCAGCCTGGCCTCAATGTCAACCATGCCTGCTCTCGACCTCGCGAGCATCTCTCTAGGTATGGGCTGGTGGTAATACCAAAACTTGTACTCCCGAACGACCTCCCCTTTAAGTCTATCCTGAACCTGTGTGCTTTCTGCGAGGTGCCTCCTAGTATCCCACAAGCGCAAGATATCACCTCTAAGAGTAACTGGGTTGAGAGGATAGTCTGAGACATATGCACTCATGTCCTCAACTATTGGGATCTCCTTCTTTCGACCCAACTGCCTAAGTACACGCAAAGGAACATAAGGCTGGGATGCTGTCAAACCCATCAGAATGAGAAAAGGACGGTCAACACATCTGTGTACAACCTCCCTCTTAGGAAACCAGCTACACTGCCACAAAATCTTGTCCGGCGTGAGAGAGTTCAAGAAAAACCTCCAATCTGGCTTGTTCGAAATGGTATCCAAGATAATCGATGTCACAGCACCTAAGAATATTACGAGATGGGCCAGGGCGTACATGCTCCGAGAACCAAACCTGCAATAGAAGGTTACACCCCTAAAAGAAACCGTTTTCTCCCTTGTGGCATTGAGTCAAAGCATGAAATATACTACCGAGAATCTTCGGGATGATAGTGGCGTCCGGTGCTCCACCATATAAAGCTGCCATGGTCCAACTGACCTTAATAGATATTGCTCTATCCGGTAGTGGGAAAACCAACAACCCTAGCAAAGCGAACACGAAGACCTTAGGACAAAGTTGCACCCAATCTTCATATTTCAGCTTCTCATGGAACTCAAATCCATACTTCTTGAAACCATTATCAGTCCCAAAATGAACATAAAGGTAATCAAATGAAATCCAGCCTCGACGAACACTAGCGATTGAGAGGTCTGTTTGTACCTTGATATTACTGAAAAAATCACGCTCATTAACCTTCTTCGGAGCAATCATATTCTTTTTCTCAAAATCCAGCTTAAGAAGCCCAGCTATCTCCTCGAGGGTCGGCGTCATCTCAAACCCCTTAAAACAGAAGGTATTTTGGCTTGGGTTCCAAAACCCAACTAGTGCACTGATCAAGTCTCGACGCGGGACAATAGGTTTAGTCACAAGGTCAGTCAGAAAACCAATCTTTTCCTGGACTAAGTTTTTCTGCATTTTACTCATTGTGTCCCACCAAGACTTTATAGATTTATCCGATTTGGGTGGGCCATCAGTCATCATAATAGAGGGTGGAATGGCATCAGCAGGGTATTTTCTTTTGACTGTCCTAGAAGATGATGCAGCCATTGCTCCTAATAAAAAAATGTGTCAAATGTTTGAAAGCCTGAGAACAACTTAAAACAAACTGATCGACAGAGCAAAACAGATGCCTAAACTGCTAATTCGAAACTCCAATTTTCAACAAAACTTGTGTCATTGTAATGACGTAAAGTTGACCCTAAGAGAATCGAAAAATTTTGCCATCATAACGGCATCAGGACTGACTCCAGAAAATTACCAACATTGGTATTTAGATGTAATTTATAAAAGAAAAAATTTGACGTTACAACGACGCCACATTGACGTCAGAACAAAAAATTCATTCCGGTGATGACACTACAATATTTTTTTTGCAAAAAATTCGCCAGCATAACGACGTGAAATACTGGATCCCAAAAACTTCCAACATCGATATACGAGCATTTTCTAAAAATTCGCCATTATAATGACGTGAAAACTGACACCAAAATTTTTCGACCTTCTAGCTACTAAGTATGTATTTTTTTGTAAAGTTTTCGTCATTATAACGACACCAAACTGACATATACAAAAGACGGCCAACACTGGCGTTTTTACAAAAAATTTGCCATTACAGCCGTATGACTCAATTTCATAAAATAACAAGACATTTACATTTAAAACATAAAATTCACCCTGCTTCCTCACTTTTCCTTTCATTTTTTTTTCTTTCTTTTTCTTTTTTTCTTTTGAAATCCGTCTCTCTCCAATTTGGTCAGCATAACAACCTTTCCTAGTCGCATGCAACACACAGAATGCCTTTTAGACAAGTCTTTCCCGGGAAGTAGGTCCCGTTTAGACAAAAGGTAGTCAACCTAGACAAGTGCAATGCCGGTGTATCGCACCTCATTAAGTCGGATATGATGCGATAATTGGGCCTAAAGGTTTAACTCAAGGTGACACAACTGACTCGGTGTCTAGACTGGCTGAAAACTCGGTGGACAAACCGGGCGGAAAGTGCATCAGGGCCATCCGGAGACAGTGTGTCCGGCCTAAAACCCCGTCACGCCTTCCTCCTAAATCATGGGCAATTTAGTAAGAAAGTCCCGGATGCCACAAGCAATCTGGTAAGTGCACGTGTGTGTGTGTTTCAGAGACTCAGAGGGTTGCGGAGGAAGACAGTTTATATATACAGTTCAACCATATCAAAGCAGTAACATTCAACTTTTCATGTGATAACGGCAATAAAATATAACAACCAAATATTTAATAAATTAAAACATGCGACAATTTATCAAAGCCGGAGATTCTAGTTTTCACTAATTTCCCCAGCGGAGTCGCCAAGTTGTCACACCCTAAAAAATTATATTATTAATTAACTGCGAGGGTCGCGAGTTTATTTATTTAAAGGCTCGTGACTGGTGTTCAAATAAGGTACAAATTTATTTAGAGAACTCAGAGTCGCCACTTGACATAGTTTAAGGTGTGCCAAGTCACCAAAAGGTACCTTGGAACACCTCTGACTCGTCTAATGGTCTGCGTTAGAGATTCGGGTAAGGTTCTCAGTTGACTCTCGGGAAGGTATTAGGCACCCTCGAGTCCTGTGCCAAGCACAGTTGCTTCATTGTCGCAATTTTAACTTATTAAAATATGGTTGTTATATTAATGCCGTTAATTTGAATATGATACTTTGATTTAAGAAAATTAAAAGCGTTATTCTTATCCAGCCTCACGGAGGACTGGACGAATTTACACTTTGTTTCATAGTAAATAAATGAATAAATAGATAATAAAAATTTATTACGTATTTCCCAAACCTTATAAAGGGCTTGTCTACTTTTTAAAAAGAAGGAATTCAATTAGCTTAAAATAATAATTAATTTAGAATTAGTTTAACTCAATTTAATTTTTTTCTTTTAGCCTAATAAGTAGATCACAAATCATACTTATCTATTTGCCTAATCGCATTTTATTTTGTTAAGTAATTCTTAGTTAAAATGTTTAATGAATAGTAGCTAAATTAATGGACTATATAAATCAAACCATTTCAAGTTTAATCTTTAGAGTGAAATTAATTATATGAATTAGATTAAATGTAACAAACTTAAACAATTATGCGTCTCTCTTACCAAAATACGGTTTTTTGCCAAATTAAGGACTACTTTGTCAAAAGGTGGCTATTGGTCAAAATATAAAAGGTGGGATGCTTGTTTTAGCAAAAAGGTAAAAGTGAATTGCTTTAAAAGCAATCACGTTAATGTGCAATAACCAAATCCCATTTTTACTACACAAAATCATTTTTGTAATGCTTTCCATTGATTCAAAAAGTTGTTTTTTTTTTAAAAAAAAAAGAAAGTAAACAAATATAAAATTCTAAGAATGCCTAAACTGTTGGAAAACAAAAAACGTTCAAATTTTGCCAATTTCAAATTTTGTTTGCATTCAATGTTCTAATGTTGTCCTCCGTTTCTATTTTTATCCCAAGTTTAAACATACTAAACCATTTTTTACTTACAAGCTCGGACAGTTGATGCTTCCATAATGAAACTACTTCTCAAACAATTAATATGCCACATGCGCTAATGATCTCATTCTAAGTATTTATGAAATTGTATTTTCGGGCCGAGATGTGGGATTGCTTCAAATTTTAGGTGTCATTAAGAGAGGCTATCATGAGTAAGATTTACAAATGACTTCAAGTCAAGAAACAGTAAATAAGAGAATAAAACAACAATATTACACGCTAGAGAGGTAGTTCATTTGCGGAAGAGGCCAGTCTTTGTGAATTTATGAGATACTCACCCAAATACATTCATAAATTGTGAAATACATATTTTTTCTAGCATGAAGTTGCCATGAACATAAATATTTAACTATATTTTTTTTTAGTTTCCTTCAGTTTTAAAAAAAATTGCAGCAAGATACATACATGAGCAAGCTATTTAACTATTAATATACATACATGAGCAAGCTACTTCAATAGCTCATACTTGAGCAACTTCATACACAAGCACAATAGCATTTAAAAGAACAATACACGGTGAAGGAAGTTTACCTATGTGTGCAAAGATCCACAAGCTAAAAGCAATGAAGAAGCAAACTTATCCAACAAGTCCAGCACACCAAAAAGACCCCAACTGACCAGCAACTGAGAAGCCCTTTATACCTCTATTTAACCCTTAAAACCTTAAGATTTATGCTCCAAAAGACCTTAGATGTAAAGGCTTTTGGTTCTAAATCTAACTCTCAAACTTACTAAATTTTTTTTCAAGTGTTTTTGCTCTCAATTCGTTGCAATTTCAGCTGGTTGTTGGTGTGTTTTCAGCAGGTTCTTGTGTTGAAAGAGGGCAATAAATGGCCCTATTTATGGCTGAAAATTGAAGCCAAAAGGTGGGGCTAAAAGGTGGGGTGTGGACTTGTACAAAAGTACAAACCCACACCCCTATACTTGAGTGTTTTTAGTCCCATTTTTAGCAAGAGTACAGCAGTTGTTGGCCACTATTTCAGCAGCTACAACTGTCCAAAAAGGGGCTGAAATAGTGAAAGGAAGTGTCCTTTAAAAGGACACTAAATACTCATCACACTAACTAAAGGAATTGAGACCAAACTAGGCAAACTAGATCAGCCCAACTAACTTAAAACCAACTAAAACTAACTAAATTATTCTAAAGAGTAACCAGATTCCAACTAAATTACACTTCCTAACTTAACTAGACAAAGTAAGACTTGTAACATAATCAAAGATTAATCAGGTTCCACAAACTAACCAAAGACCCATTCAAGGTCCACCTTCTAACAAAAACCAACTAAGCTACAGATTTTATCACTCTTGAATGAGTGATCAAACAAACTTAGTCCAACAGGAAAGCAAACAAGCTTAAACTAGTATTTTTTCAAGTCCCCTGGACAATTAAAACATGCTAAACAATCATGCTCTTCAAAATCACTTTCCTCACAAGCTTTTCATGTGAATATGAACTCATCTTACAGTTACATTCACATAGATTAGTTGAGTTCAAAGCAAACTCATTTTTAACAACGACATGGCATATTACAATAAGGGAATGGAAACAAGCAGACAAAGATTCTTTTCCAGGGCACCATTAACAAAGTTCAATGCTTGACAAGACTAAAGTTACAAAGAAAAGGCTAAACAAAACCATGTGATTCATAAACAAACTTCAGGACTAATATCAGGCAGACTTCATTCGCAGTATAGGCAGACTATGATAAATGCTTCTTAAATCATATCATTCAGTTTTATTGAAGAAGGATCGTGACTAAGAACAAAACCATTTATATTAATTCACATATACATGTACAATTCATGGACACATTTGTATACACAATTACTATCCTAATCGAAAACAAAGGCAAAGCAATTAAACTCAAAGAAAGAAAGGCTAAGGTTCTAACCGCCAAGCTAAAGCTGCTGTAATAGAGCCCAACTAATTACTGTTTCGCTGCGCGCTTTCAATATCGGAGCGTCACCAACACTGTTGCATCACCCCAGTTCCAACCTTGAATCAAGCTGCATCAACCACAAACCGCCTCGCTCCCTCATTACTGGTACACAGCCATAACAGTCTCCATTCGAACGAAGAACAACCTCGCAGCCCCGACACCACTCATCACAAAATAGCACCCCCACACCAAAACTGAAATAGCCCTCCAGTCATCGACACAACAATCACAACAGCACCCCTCCATAGCTCCAAACAAACAAACATCAAACAAAAATAGAAAAATGAATAAGAAGGAGAAAAGAAGAACAGAAACGGAAAAAGAAACAAAAGGAAACGGGTAAAAGGGAATGGGGTTTTTTGGGAGATGGGGATATGGGGGGGGTTAAGGGGGAATGAGGAGAAAAGAAAAGGACCAAAAAACTCACCGGAAAAGAAAGAAAATCGCCTGAGCTCCGACTTTCATAGCCCGATCTACGCCAAACGGTTGCGAATTTGAAGAAGATAGTCGCGGAGATGGAATCAGGAGGCCGAGATCTTTCGATTGGTATACTTTGCTAAATTTTCCGGCCACCGGAGGTGGTGGCCGGCGGCGGCAGCGCGGTGGCCGACCGGTGGCTCCGCCGTGGAGGCGATTTTCGGCGAGTGAGAGGAAATTTGGGCAGGGTTTGGCCTGTTTTCTGATTTTTGTGTAAAAATGAGCAAAAATGTGGGATTTGAGCTTATATATCATGAGTGTGGGCCGGGTAAGCAAGTGGGCTGACGGGCCAGTGTATTGGGCTGTTATTTTCTTACGAATGGCCATTAAAATTGTTACCACTTACCAAAACACACACGATTAATCATAATCTAAACCGCATAAACTTACAATATTATCACAATTTAAACATAGAATCACAATTAAACATATAAAAAATAATTTTTGTTAATTTTCAATTTTTTAACGTCCTAATTAAAGACGAAATTAGTTAGAACAAACACCAGAAGTCAAGAAAAAAAATTGACGAAACGTCCTAAGAATCTAATACGACTATTTTGAACTTTTTTAATTTTGTGTGCCAAAATTAGGTGATTACAGCTGCCCCTCTTTGTTCGGGAACACGAAGAGTTTTCGGACAAAGAAGTAATCGACAACTAATTTTGGCTTTTCAGCTCTAGCCGAGAGCATGCTCTGCAAAAATGGTGACCGTACCCTGAATTTCGGTTCTAACCGATAACAAGGTTACCTACATATCCCCGGACTAAGGAATCAGGTCAGTGTAGTTCCTTACGTGCGGTAGCTGGGACTACCGCTTTCAAACAGACACTAGACTCACTAAGACAACCCTAGACACTCTAGACTACTTAAGACAAACTAGAGACTCTTCTAGACACACTTGGGGTTGATACTAGACACTCTAGACTACTAAAAGGCTGTCGCTGCTGATTACTGGTCGCTTGCTGGTGGTCATTGCTTTAACAATTAAATTTGTATGTGTGGAGTCACGATCAGTAGTTTAGATTAAGAGTTTAACTGATTTAAATACAGGATTGCATTAATTGCGAGATTACGAGTGTATGCACAATTTTCGATGGAGGTGCGATGATAATTAATAATGATGTGAAAATAATACGAAATAATCAAAGAGAAATAAGATTAAAGCGTGAATTAAATAAATAGAAGGAACAGTATTAGATCGCTTGATCTCGGTGAGGATCCCTTGATAATAAAGACTTGAGAACAAAGTATGCGGTAACGTAAATAATGAACAGTAGAGAGCGAGAGTAAAGAGAGTATTTTATTGATAGTGTAGATAGAGAAGAGAATGTATTCTTCAACGATTCGAAAATGAACACTATATATAGATTTGCAAGGCCGCTGTTGGGTAGGTAACCGCTGGGTGGCCGTTACTCTTGCAACTATTCACCGAGCAGTCGCGTATGAACAGGCAATTGTTCATTAAAAACACATCGATTTGGAGAGGTGTCACATAACTGCCTTGGGCCTGCTCGTGGTAACCGTCTAGTCAGTCATCTGTCCGTTAGATGTCTGTCTGAGGAAACCTCTGCCCGAGCCACGTGCAGACACGTGTCACTCTCTTAAGTGATGATGGTTTTTATCCAATACAGATAGTCCCCGCACTTCTCGAGCAGAGTTTTTGCTCGAGGAGTGGATGTGAATTTTTGGCAGGAAATTTTATTTGGAAAGCCCAACCTTTATCTGCATCATGACGAATCTCAGTGACGTGCGCATTTCATCAGCAACATGATAAGTCTTAGTGACGTGCGCATTAAATGCGCGATGTAAAAAGTAACTGCGCCAGCCACGTTCACACGTCCGCCGTCAGTTTCGAAATGACTACTGCGCATCCCAAGAGTAAAAGTAATGATTTTTAACCGCCTCAGCCACGTGCACACGTCCACTGTCAGTTGCGAGGTGATCGCTGTGCTTCAGAGTAATGATGTTGCTTCGAAACTCGGTGAAACCTACTTTCTCTTTTGACGGTTGGATCTGATCATAATCACTTCGATGATCTCCACGTGTCTTGTGGGAACTTGATGGGCTGGATCTTTCACTCCTATAAATAGGGGTTTGTTGAATTTTACCCTTTTTGCTTGCTTTCATTCTACAACTTTCGAATCTTGAAAACCTTTGAACTTTCTTCAATATTTCTTCTAACTTTCGACTCCTTTCCGATTATGTCTCCTAAACCTAAGAAGAATTTAAACATGGATGCCGCTGCCGGTAGTTCTTCCGCGGCTACCCCTAGATCTAGGGCCGCTCAGGCCACTGCTTCAGAAATTATCCCCAAGAACTGGGGTGAACTGGAGAAGGACTGTAGTGTTAAGGCCTTCAACAATTATGGTGATGTACGCGTATGGCCAGCTACAGATTCAAATCTGGGATCACGTTGGAGATGATCCCTCGAGTTAGAGCAGACTGCGGCTGGGACACGAGTGTTCCCATTTTGCCGGTATCTGAAAATGAGAACATTACTTCTCATAGGGCAGGGTGGACGGCCATGTCCACCTACCTATTCACAGTTGGTTGCACGTTACCCCTACATCCTGTACTCGACAGGCTCTGTAGGGAGTATTTTCTCTGCCCGGGGCAACTGAGCCCTAACATATATAGAATGGTAAAACTTATTGACTGGTTTGCTGAAGAGACCGGTCAAAGTTTTGAGTATGAGCATTTTATTTCATTGTACAACATCCAAAATTTTAAGGATGGGTTCGTCAACGCCAAAATGCGTGGAAGCAAAGGCTTGATACGCAGTTCTGAGGATACCAATGATTAGGGTTGGTTGCACCGGTACATATTTGTGCGCACCCAGGCATTGTCTCTTAACTCCAAGGCTCCTCTCTCCGAGATCTGGAATAAAAGGCATAAGTCCTCGAGTATTTCTTTGGAATTTTCATATTTCCCCTTTTCGTTTACTCATTCCTTTTATTTTGCCTTACAGCTGCCAAGCTGCCTTACGATAAGCTCATATCGGTTGATGAGCTGATAGCGTGAGTTGAGGCTATTTTGGAGAAGTTCCCTGTTGAGCAGAGGCAATAGACGTACTTTGCCACGCAAAAGGGGCTGACCGCAAAGACTCACGGTGAGAACTTTTCGCTATTGCAGCTATTTCTTCTATTCGTGGCTTTGCTGTGTCTAACCGTTCCACCTTTTTACAGGTCTAGGCACACAAAGAGACTTCTTTCCTGCCCCTTCCCCTCAGGCCGTGCCATCAGGACCTGCTGTTGACTTAGAGGATGAGGTCGCAGCCATAAGAGTCACAGCGGAGGCAAGCACAGGAGGGAAGGTGGCGAGGAGCTATTGTCTAGCGGCATTAGCTCCCTGAAGAGGAACAAGAAGAGACAAGGTGAGGGCGGAGCATGGAAGAAGGCTGCTCGCAAGCCTTTCGTGGCTGCCAAGAAGACCTCAGCCGTTGGAGGGGAGACTCCGCCCGAGGCTAGTGTGCCCAGGCCTGAGGAGGAGAGTGTTAAGACTCCTGCTGAAGTCCCCGAATCTGCACGGGGAGATTACTTTGACAAGGAGGTGATCGACGTTTCTGATACTGAAATGATTGAGGATCTTATGAGAAAGACCTATCTCCGAAGCGACAAGAAGAAGGCCGAGGAGAAGGCTGCCTGTGCTCTGGAGGGAAGTCCCCGAGTTGATGATGGAGTAAAGGCAGGCTCTTCTCGTGCAGACAAGGGTAAAAGAAAGGTTGGCGAAGAAGAAGAAGGAGGAGAAGAGACCCCCCAAGAGGGCAGCCAGAGTCCCCGTGTTTTTTATTTCGAGGACTTGGAGAACGTGGCAGCTGAGGGGAAGGTGCCTGTCTGTTTACTTGAATGTGACACAAGAGATCCTAGAGCGGCGAATGACTCTGATATGTCAAGCACAAGGTTCACTCAGTGGACCACCATCAGCGGTCTGACTGGATCGAGGGACATTCGGGGTGTGCGCTATAAATTCGGCCCAAATTTTCCCTCTAAGCAGGCTAGGGAGCCTAAATACTGTGAGAGGGAATGCACCATGAAGCTAGCCCCCAATGTTAACTTCGTGACCGGGCTGGGTGGTTTGGCCAAGGCAGTTTCATCGCTCATTGGTCCCCGCGAAGAATGGACAATGAGGGAGATGAGCGATGAAGACCTGGCCTTTGCTATTTCTGCCGACTCTGCCCGGGTAAGTGCCTTTTTAACACTTCTTTGTGTCTGAAGTAATTTTGAATTTATACTTCAACCTTATTTCTTTTGCTGTTTCAGTCAAGTTTGATGGCTGCCGAGTTGATGTTCCGTTCCAGGATCAACAATCCCGGCGAGGTGCTTGAACTGAAGAAAGAATTGCTGAAGACTTTGAAGGAGAACGAGGCTCTGGCAGAGAGGTGTGGTTTCTTTGAGGGTGAAGTTAACCGGTTGGCTGAGACCAACAATAAACAAGCTGAACAGGTTAACAAGCTCACCGATGAAAAGGACCTTCTTTCCGAAGAGAAAGAGGGGTTCGCACAATATGCCCAGGACTTGGAAGGTCTGCTTGAAGAACACAACTCTTTGCTGAACAAGGCACTCGATGAACTTGGATCTTTAGAGATGGACCTGCCGAAGGCTAAGGAAGAATCTGTTAGTGCTCAAGCTGAGCTTCAAGCCGCCAGGGACCAAGTTGCCCAGTCCATGAGCATTCAAGACTCATTATCCAAAGACTTGGCCAACTTGCGATCAGTTCGACATCAAGGCTAAGCTTACAGTGCTTGAAACAAAGCAAACATTGCTCGAGCAGGTCCATGCAGGTCAGATCAACGTTGAGCAAGCAATGTTGAAAGCAAAGCGTGCTGTTCGCGAAGTGAGGCAAGTGTTGAACCTCTCTCCTGAAGAGTCTGATGAAGATGAAGATGAAGATAAAGATGGTGATGAGAGCTCGGGTGACGATAACAGAGCCGATGGAGTTGGTGCATCGGGTTCTGGTCGTAGTCCCCAAAATTAATGCCCCCTTGATCAAATTGTAGGTTTATTTATCCGGCGAGAGCCGGATGATTGGTTGTGGACAGAGGTCTCTTTGGGACCTTCTGATCCTTGTTTGGCCGGTTTCATTGGCCTTTGTCACTCAACAAAACTTCTGTCAGCCGTCTCGGCATTTTTATTGTTTTGTCAAGACAATGTATATATTTTTCAGATCTTTTAATTCAATGACTGTGTATAGCTTGAATCTTTGATCCTTGTAATTACGTTTGGATGCATTGTGGCCTTTGTGCCTTTTGTTTAAGTGCTTTTAGAATTTTGAACTTTGCTAAGTTCTGGTCTTTAAAAGCCCGTTCGTATGCTTTATCTTAGCCCTTCCCAAGGAAGAGGTCATAAGTTGTGAATGGTCTGCACAGATTTTTCACTCTGACCGAGCCGTGGTCAATAGGTTCTGGCCGAATCGTTGGCCTTGCGAACAACATTGCTTACCGTTTTGATAGTTGAAAGTTGACGCAAAAAGTTTGTAGTTTAACTCTGGCCGAGTCGCTGGCCATGTGGGCAACTTCTCTTATTTTCGTGGAAGATTGTCACGTAAAAAATTTTAAAAACTCGCCTTTTTACAAGGTCTTTTGCCTTTATGAAGGTCTTATCTGGCCTATAGAGGCCTCTTATCACCCTCCTTGTTTTTATGCTGAAATACGGGGAGTTTAAGCATAAAAAGAGTTAAGGCTGGTCGTAGATAAAAGAACACATATAACCAAACGAGGAGTGTATCCGTTGAGGGACTCGAACCCACAGCCGCGAAGTTGAAGAACTTCGAGCTCTACCAGTTGAGCTAAATGGATCTTGCCTTGTTTAGGCCGTTAGTACCATTTAGGAGAAATATAATAAAAATGAGAATGCCATAAAAGTAAAAGGTAGGAACAGAACAACTGATCGTTTTACCATTAAGAAGTGATACCTTTTGAGGTGAATCACATTCCAATTGTTTGGGATGATTGAGCCATCTGGTCGTGCCAAACGGTAAGATCCTTTACCAACTGACGCGACTACCTGTAGGGGCCTTTCCAATTAGGGCCTAATTTTCCTGAGTTTGCTTCTTGTGTGTTTTGGGATACTTTTCTTAACACAAAATCTCCAACTTGAAAACTTCGTATGCATAGTTCCCGATTATAGTATTGCTCGATTCGTTCCTTCTGGGCGACTACTCGTACAAGTGCTAGTTCCCTTCGTTCTTCGAGGAGATCCAGTTCTTCAGAAAGATTGATTGAGTTGGATTCTTCGGTAACATGTGCGTACCGTAGACTTGGCTCTCCAATTTCAACTGGGATTAGAGCATCTGCACCGTACACCAACGAGTAAGGTGTCTCCCCTGTACTCATTTTTATTGTCGTGCGATAAGTCCATAGTACACCGGGCAGCTATTCTACCCAACACCCTTTGGCCTGCTCAAGGCGCTTCTTGAGAGACTCGATGATTATTTTGTTTGTTGATTCTGCTTGTCTATTGGCAACCGGATGGTATGAGGAAGAGGTAATCCTTTTGATGTGCAAGTCGTCGAGGAACCTAGTCACATTCTGGCCGATAAATTGTGCACCATTATCCATGACTATTTCCTTAGGCGTTCCAAAACGACATACGACATACCGCTAAAGGAAGTCAATTAC
Source organism: Petunia x hybrida (assembly GCA_037355625.1). Lineage (NCBI taxonomy): Eukaryota > Viridiplantae > Streptophyta > Magnoliopsida > Solanales > Solanaceae > Petunia > Petunia x hybrida. Next base: position 11,463,058 of record JBBBVM010000009.1, read on the forward strand.
CTCTGTTTGTCGTATCTTTGCATATGCTGCCGCTTCGACCCACTTGGTAAAGTAATCGGTGACTATTAGTAAGAAATGAACCCCTCTTAGTGCAGCAGGAAGAGGACCAACTATGTCCATTCCCCATTTCAAGAATGGCCATGGGGAGATTATTGAGTGGAGCGGTTCTGCTGGTTGATGGAGAAGATGCGCAAACCTTTGACACTTATCACATTTCTTGATGAAATCATTTGTATCTTTCTCCATTTTATCCCAATAATACCCTGCGCGGATCAATTTCCGCGCTAACGCTTTGCCCCCAGAATGATTACTACAACAACCTTCGTGGACCTCTCGCATCACGTAGTTGATCTGGTTTGGTCCCAGGCACTTGGCAAGGGGCCCTGCGAATATCTTGCGATAAAGATCACCGATGACGACTGTATATCGAGAAGCCTTTATTCTGAGTTTGCGAGCAGCTTTTGCGTCATCGGGCAGAGTTCCATGAAGAATATAATTTGTGATTTCATTTCGCCAGTCCCAAGTTGCGTTTATAGCATTAACTTCAAACTTTTCTCAATCTATGGTCGTGCAGAGGAGTTGAACGACAGCCGAGGAGCTGGCCGCCCCAATTTCCGATACTAACTCTAAATTCGCCAGGGCGTCTGCTTCATGGTTTCCTTCTTGTGGAATTTGGAGCGCTTCCCATTCGTCGAACTGGGCCAAAAGTTCTTTTACACGGGCAAGGTATACTTGCATTCTGGATTCCCGTGCGATGAAACCTCTGGTCACTTGGTTGACTACTAGTTGAGAGTCACTCTTGAGTTTGATAATGTTTGCTCCATAGCTTCAGGCTAACTCCAATCCTGCAATTACAACCTCATATTCGGCCTCATTGTTAGTAATAAACGGGCACTTGATGGCCTGCCTGACGGTCTCTCCGGATGGGGTGATAAGTACCAGTCCAAGACCGGACCCTTTGACGCTCGAGGAGCCATCAGTGAATAGGGTCCATACACCAGGGGCCTGCCCAACGTAGAGAATTGCATCTTTTTCCACATCAGGATATATATTGGCGCTAAAGTCTGCTACGAAGTCTGCTAGGGCTTGTGACTTAATCGCTACCCGGGGCTGGTAGGTAATATCGAATTCGCTTAATTCTACAGCCTATTTAACCAACCTCCCCAAAAATTTGGGTTTATATAAAATATTGCGTAAAGGAAAGGTTGTCACTACAGCTATCGAATGACCTTGAAAGTAAGGACGTAATTTACGGGCAGCAGTTACGAGTGCTAAAGCCAGTTTTTCTAAGGGTTGGTAACGTGTTTCCGCATCAATTAGAGCTTTACTAATGTAATAAATGGGATGTTGCTTACCTTTTTCTTTTCGAACCAAAACTGCGGTTAACGAAGACTCTGAAACCGCCAAATAGATCAACAACTGCTCCCCGTGTTGAGGTGTAGAGAGCAGCGGTGGGTTGGATAGATATTTCTTCAGATCTCTTAGCGCTTGTTGACATTCAGGAGTCCAATCGATTTCCTTGTTCTGCTTCAGGACATCAAAGAAACTTTTGCACCGGTCGGATGAACGGGATATAAACCTGCGCAAGGCTGCCACCCTTCTAGTCAATTTCATGATGTCTTTCCGGTTGTGGAGCACGTCTGGAATCGACTCAATCGCTTTGATTTGAGCGGGATTGACTTTAATTCCACGCTGAGAAACGATGAAGCCTAGGAACTTTCCTGAGCCAACTCCAAATACGCACTTCTCTGGATTAAGCTTCATGTTGTACTGGTCGAGTATTCGGAAGGCCTCCCTCAAGTGTGCCGGATGATCTTCTGCCTGTTTTGACTTGATCAGCATGTCATCAATGTACACTTCCATGGTCTTACCGATATGGTCGTGGAACATACGATTGACCAATCGCTGATACGTTGCACCTGCATTCTTTAACCCAAACGGCATGACTTTGTAGCAATACGTCCCTCTGCACGTTATGAATGATGTTTTTCCTTAATCGTTGAGATCCATCAATATCTGATTGTACCCTGAATATGCATCAAGGAAGGTGAGCATCTCGTGCCCAGCGGTTGCGTCAATCAACTGATCTATCTGGGGAAGAGGATATGAGTCCTCCGGACAGGCTTTGTTCAAATCAGTGAAGTCAATGCTAACTCGCCATTTCCCATTTTTCTTTGCCACAACGAGCACGTTGGCTAACCAGTCTGGATATTTAACTTCGCGTAGAGATCCAATCTTCAGCAGTCGATCAACCTCATCGTTTATGATTTGGCTTCGATAAGCTCCCTGGGGGCGCTTCTTCTGCTTCACCGGACGGTGGTACGGGTCAACATTCAGCTTGTGAGAGATAATATCTGGGGAAATACCCATCATATCTGCATACGACCAAGCGAAAGTCGTGTTCCATTCATTGAGGAATTGGAGGATATCTCCTCATAGGCGTTCATTTAATTCTGTCCCTAAGTAGACCTTCCGCTCCGGCATGTCCGCGAACAGTTCTTCTGGTTCGAAAGTTTCCACGGTCGGGGTATAATTTTCTCGTGCCTCTAGCTTTATGATAAATTCCGGGACCTCATATTTTGCTTCTTCATTCGCTGCGTCAGATCCCGGTTGCTGTGATTGCTATTTATTTTCTTCGGGCAGCTTGAGGGCCACCGAATAACAGTCTCGAGCAGAGCGTTGCTCTCCTCGTATCTCGCGTATTCCCCATTCTGATGGGAATTTAACTACCTGATGATATGTGGAGGGAACAGCCTGCATTTGATGGATCCATGGTCTACACAGGATAATGTTGTAGGTCATGTCTCCATTGACAATTTGGAACGCCGTCTCCTTTGCTACCCCTTCAACAAGAGTTGTGAGAGTAATCTCGCCAAGGGTCTTCTCACTTGAGTTGTTAAAGCCGGAGAGAACTCGCGATTCTTGCACGATCTTCTCCATTAGTTGCATCTCTTTGACAATTCGTGATTGAATGATATTTGCAGAACTTCCTGCATCAATGAGCATTCTTTTGATATCAAATTCCGTTACGCGCAATGTTATGACCAGCGCGTCAACATGTGGGAATTGCAAGCCATCTGTATCCGAATCTTCAAACGTTATTGTTTCTTCTGGCCGTGGATGCTTAGTCTTTGTAATGGAGACCTTTACGTATTTCTTTGCTGTGAAGACAACAGAGTCAACTTCGATCCCACATGAAATAACCTTAACAGTCTTCTTCGGGGAAGATGCTCATGGAGGGCAGATTTGTTTTGCTGAGCCTTCGTATGAGTTTGCTTTCCCCTTTCGGTTAGAAGTTCCTTCAGGAATCTCTGTTTTAGTAAATGCGCGACCTCGTATCTTAAGGCCTTGCAATATTCAGTGGTGTGACCGTTGTCGCGATGAAATTTGCACCAAAGGTCCTGATTTCTCTTACTTGGATCGGTCTTCATGTCTTTTGGCCATTTGACCTTTTCGCCCATATCTTTGAGGGCTGCATTCAGTTCAGTCGTTTCTACATTAAAGTTTGGTAGACTTGGTGCTCCACGAGCACTCGATTATGAATCGTCTCCTCGTGCTAGCCCTTTGTTATTGCGACCGCGCCCTTTGGAATTGTTGCGTGATCGGTCAGGGCACGGTTCATAACATACATCCGACCTTTCTGACTCTATGTTCCCGCCAGAGCCACTGCCTCGTGATTGACTCTTTCCTCCGGCACTAGTTCCTATCAGCTTGTCTTCATCAATGCGTACTTTGGAGTTGTAGCGATTGTAGACATCTGACCTATTGGCTGCTGGGAATTCGTGAAGATATTCGTATAGCCTGCGCATAGCCTCTGAGCTTTTGACATCCAAATTGTTTGTGAACGCAATGGACGCCCATCTGTCCGGTACTTAGGGCAACAACATGCGGTCCCTTTGGAAACGGTCCACATATCTTCGGAGAGATTCGTCGAACTTTTGCTTGATCTCAAAGATGTCTTCCACGTGAGTTTCCATCTTCTGAGCGCCTGTGTACATGTGGGCTTTTACGAACAATTCAGCCATTTTTGTGAAGGACCCAATAGAGTTTGGTGGCAACATTGAGTACCATCGTAGAGCTCCATCCGCTAGGGTCTCCATGAATTTCTTCAATTGCACTGATTCAATCTCCTCATCGGTGAGATCACTTGCTTTTATAAAATTGATAAACATCATGAGATGATCATTGGGGTCGGTTGTCCCACGATATGTTGGAATGTTTGGCATCTTGAATGTTTTTGGTATCGCCTTCGGCGCTGCTTTTTTCTTTCAAGGCCTTTGTGAGTAGCGTTGAACGTCAATTTTCTTCAATGTGGGTGGAGCGCCGGGTATTTGATCAATTCTCTCGTGGAATGACTTTTGGAGTGCTTCTTGGCTCTCTTTGAATTGCTTGGTGAGTGCCTCCACGGCGACGCTCATTTCAGTGGATACCACAGATCCTCCATTTTGATTTTGATTTGCCTGGGCTGTTGGATCCACAGTTCCTCCGTTGGTGGCTGCATTTTGTTCTCCGTCTTGCCTTGAAGTATGTGAAGAAGGAACATCTCGACCTTGGGCTGTAGGATTAGCCCTCGTAACTGATGGGATTTGCCCTCGAAGAGAATTGATCGCCTCGTTTATTCCCCTGTTAACCTCTGCTTATTGTTGCATAAACTCAAAGATTGTTTCTTGGAGATTTCTTTGGTCCCAGGGTGGCGGACTGCGGCGTGTGCCAGGGGAGAGACTTCTATGGCGTCGTCTTCTAGGCAGGGTGCTACTCTGAGAGTATTCATGCCTGTTCCGTTGCTTACTTTGTCCCTGGGAGGAACGTTCTTGCCCGTCGGACGAGTAATCTGGAGAGTAATTAGAGCCCGATAGAGGAGTACGTACTTGACATCCGCCCACCATAGTTCCTTGTGAATCGCTTTCTGCCATGTTAGTTACAAACAAAAGATCGACAGAAAAGAATACAACACTGGAAAAAGGTAAACTATTAACCTATAGAGGCTATTGACCGGCTCTCACTGTGGTCGCCAAATTGTTTAACCTAAATCCGATTTTAGGCCAATTAACAATTAAATTTGTATGTGCGGAGTCACGATCAATAGTTTAGATTAAGTGTTTAACCGATTTAAATACAGGATTGCATTAATTGCGAGATTACGAGTGTATGCACAATTTCCGATGGAGGTGCAATGATAATTAATAATGGTATGCAAATAATATGAAATAATTAAAGAGAAATAAGATTAAAGCGTGAGTTAAATAAATAGAAGGAACCGTATTAGATCGCTTGATCTCGGTGAGGATTCCTTGATATTGAAGACTTGAGAACAAAGTATGCGGTAACGTAAATGATGAACAGTAGAGAGCAAGAGTAAAGAGAGTATTTTATTGATAGTGTAGATAGAGAAAAGAATGTATTCTTCAACGATTCGAAAATAAACGCTACATATAGATTTGCTAGGCATCCGTTGGGTACATAACCACTGGGTAGCCATTACTCTTGCAACTATTCACCGAGCAGTCGCGTATGAACAGGCATCTGTTCATTGAAATCGCATCGATTTGGAGAGGTGTTACGTAACTGCCTTGGGCCTGCTCGTGGTAACCGTCTAGCCAGTCATCTGCCCGTTAGATGTCTGTCCGGGGAAACCTCTGCCCGAGCCATGTGACAGACACGTGTTACTCTCTTAAGTGACGATGGTTTTTATCCAATACACCAACAAGAAAATCAAAAGAGTAATTCTAAACCTATGACGTGGTTGGAGAGTTCCAAACTAATTCTCTATATGTATATATATGTGTGCTAAAAATTAATCTTTAAGATGTTTAGAAAAACAAGAAAGAGATCTCCTAAACTTTAATTCAGTTCGTAACTCCACAGTAAGCTTTTTTACTCGATCTTAAGGAAAGTAAATAGAACATCAGCGCAAATTTTGTATTGTGTAACTATGCAAAGCCAGTGCAATTATTTTGTGAAAGTTTTCGTATGAGTTTATTAATCTAAGGTAGTTCTTTTTGTTAAGGTTAAATTTAATATTGCTAAGATCAAAAGAAAAGAAAGTAATGCCCATATGGTCAATAAATTTGATGTTAATCTTAGGAATATAAAGAGTAGGAACTAGGAGGCTACAGTTTAGTATTTTATATTATTTTTATTTAAATCATGTGCAAAATACATGGTTAATTATAGTTAAAGACTAATAATTGTAGTTAAATAGAAGAAGGCATGTTAATTATTTATTGACTGGATGTAAATATTCGGTGCAAGTAAGTTTTACTTTGAAGATTTATACTTAAAGCAGTTGGTATATTGTTCCATCTTAGTGTACGCTTGCAACGTACAAACTTGTTTAATCCAAAGTTGTTACGTTAGTGTGAATATTGTTAGCATATGTATACGCTTCTAAATTGATTACTGAAGCCTTAAATCGAAATTACAATAGGAAAAGCAAGAATGTACTTATGGGTGGGGGGGGGGGGGGGGGTGGGGAGAAACATATTTTTGGTTATTATTTTTTAAAAAATTCATTTTATATCTAAATAACATTGCTTAATAATAGTTGCATGTTTTTTTAAAAGTTTTACTGATTGAGCTACATGCACAATGGGCATATCCAAAAACTTGTTTCAAGATAAATTAAAGGTACCTAGTATTTTTAGTGTTGCCTTATAAAAAACGACTCCATATGTAAAATCATTCCCCTGTCAAAGTGTAAGTGCTGTGAACGAATCTGGAGTGTTGAGAAAGAGGTTTTGAAGAATGACAAACGAGAAGGACTCAGAGGTTCCGGAGGAGAACCTGGTCCTTGTAGAGAAGGGCACGACTGATCGAAAAGATCTGAGGGTTGGAAATCTCTGCGGAACTAGGAGTAGTGGCGCGTGTACAAGTATACATCCTAGTCAGATTAAAAGAGGCGGTGCCCAGGCCGTGTCTTCAAAGTATGAATACGAGTTGGACTTGAAGAAGGAAAGAGTCACAAGGAATCTTGTCTTACTATAATTACAGGGTTTCCTTGTGAGACTCAACTAGGGTTATAAAGCCCATATAAATACGAGTAGTTGATACAGCCGAAATCAGTTATTCACAAACAGAGAGTTGAGAGCATACAAAGGCAATCCAGCAATGTTTGGTAATTAAGTTCTAAAACTTGTGACTAACTTTTTAGCTTTGGGGTTTTTCTCTCGGTGCATGATAGGGTAACTGCTATCGTGCGCTTTCGCCAGAGATGCCACGAGGGCGACCACCCAAAACTGGCAATAAAACTAAGACAACAAAGGCAACTATGAACAGGATGAAGGGAATCACAATAGTTGAAAGACAAGTAATTGCAACACCAGAGCCACCACGAAGTGTATCGAGTCCAAGCTCAACTAAAACTGTGGGGGCATCTAACCAAGCTGAATCAAGCGCAAGCTCTAGTCAAGGAGAAACAAGGATAATTCCAGAAAATGCAAAGATTATTGAAAACTCTAAACCCCAAGTTGAACCTACAAAGCAAATCCAAATTGAAAACCCTAAAACCCAAATTGAACCTGCAAAGCAGATCCAAAGTGAAAATGGGGCAACAAGGAAACTTGATATGGAGCCACCAACTGAAGCGAAATCCTGGGCAGGACTATTTGCTGGAAGCAAACTAGCTGCTCGTGGAATGAACTTGAGCTTCATAGAGCCTGTAATAACTGAAGGGGAGCGAGTTAGCTAACTTCAGGAACAAGAGATTGAACAAGAGACACAGAAATGGAAGCAAGCAGTGATTCTATACGTGGTAGGTGATTCTCCAACCATAGGTGCAATTGATAGATTCATAGCTAACACATGGAATTTTGCCACTAAACCTAAGATTTATTATCATAATGAAGGCTATTTCGTAGTACTGTTCCAAACAATAGAAGATAGAAATGCCGTTATTCATTCAGGCCCATATACCCTCAATAGCAGACCAATTATAGTACGAGCATGGAGCTCTGAATTTGACTTCAATGAGGAGATGTTAAGAACAATCCCAATTTGGGTGAGGCTGCAAAATCTACCATTGAATTGCTGGGGGAATGACTCCTTAAGTAGAATAGGAAGTGTTTTGGGTTGCCCCTTAAATGCAGATGAATGTACCACCAGTATAGAGAGGATTTCATATGCTAGAATACTTGTGGAGATAGATGTGACTTGAGAATTACCGGGGAAAATTAAAATGCAGGATCCTAGTGGGAAGATGTTTGAGCAAGTTGTAGAATATGAATGGAGACCTTCATATTGTCAAACATGTTTACAAATTGGGCATGTATGTCAAGGAGAATCCAAAAAGCAACTGATCCAGAAAAAAGGGAAACAACCTGCTCAACAGACAACCAAGCCCAAAACACAGTGGAATATTGTTAACAAGCAAAGCAATGTGCAGCAGGTTAATGAGGGAAATCAGCAAGCTCAAAGTGCAGAACAGATCACGAAGCCGAAGGGAACTTCAAAAGATGACCAGAGCTTAAACAACAAACAGCTACATAAATTGGAGAAGGGAAACAGGCAGGAGACCTAAAAGGAAATTATTGGCAATTAGGCAGAGGAAACAGGTCTCCTCAAATGCCTAATCAAAGCAAAACTACTGTGGGCAATACATTTACCCCATTGTCAGACAAGACAGTGCAAGAATAACACCAAGGCAAGGAGCAGGACGGGGCATAAAGGGTGTGGCAAGACCAATTTCCTCCATTATTAAGATGAAAGTCATATCCTGGAATGTGAGGGGAATGAATAAAGTATATAAGCAAAAAGAACTAAAAAAATTTATTATTGAAAATAAAGTAGGATTAGTAGGAATAATGGAGCATAGAGTTCAAAAGAAGTCAGCTGAAGCTATAGTGACAAAAATAGCACCAGAGTGGCAGTGGTGCTCTAACTATCAGAGTAATGCACATGAGCCCAGATTCTCAGATCATTCACCACTCTATATTAATATAGAAGGGAGGAGAAGCACAGGAGCTAAACTATTCAGGTTCATTAATGCACTTGCTGAGCATGCAAAATTTGATAGTGTAGTGGAAAAAACCTGGGGTGAACCTGAACACATGACTACAATGCAAAAAATGTGGAAAAAGCTACAAAAACTAAAAGCAGAATTGAAAAAACTGAACAGAAAGGAAATTTATGGTGTTGCAAGCAGAGTGAAAACATCTAGGGAGCAACTAGCAGCCATACAAGAACAAATGCAGAATGTCAATGCCCATCAAGCTCTCCAAGAGGAGGAAAAAACCCTAAGAGATGAGCTGGAAAAATGGAGTACACTGGAGGAGAACATAGCAAGACAAAAGGCTAGAGCTTCCTGGCTGAGGCTGGGTGACTCTAATACATCCTATTTTCATGCATGTCAGAAGAGTAGGGTGCTAAACAACCAAATCAGATCCCTTGTGTCCCTGGATGGAATGTTGCTGCAAGAGGAAAGTGCTATCAAGCAGGAAATAATAGCATTCTACAAGATCCTTCTAGGAACTTCAGCTACACAACAGCCCTGTGTCAACACAGAAATCATGAAGCAAGGGCCTTTGCTAACAAGGTAGCAACAGCTGAAACTAATAGAGCCTATCACAAGGAAGGAAGTAGATGATGCAATACTGGGGATTGATGTTAACAAAGCACAAGGATGTGACAGTTTTAATGCTTATTTCTTCAAGAAATCCTGGCACATCATAGGGGAGGAGGTAACAGATGGAGTTATTGAGTTCTTTACTACTTCCATAATGCACAAACCAATAAAATGCACTTCTGTTACCCTTATACCAAAAGTCAAGCACCCTAATTCAATCAAAGAATACAGACCTATCTTCTGTTGTACAACATTGTACAAGATTATCTCCAAAATAATCACCAGAAGAATGACTGAAGTATTGGGAGGATTAATTGATGAAACACAAGCAGCTTTTTTCCCAGGGAGACTCATATCTGATAACATCATACTAAGCCACGAACTAATTAAGGGGTATACTAGAAAAGGGATATCACCAAGATGCATGTTGAAGGTGGATCTCCAGAAAGCCCATGATTCTATTGAATGGGTGTACTTGGAGCAGATCTTGGTAAGCCTACAATTCCCAGAGAAGTTTGTAAATTGGATAATGATCTGTGTCAGAATAGTGTCATATTCGATCCTCATCAATGGGATTCCTACTACACCATTTGAAGCAAGGAAAGGGTTAAGGCAGGGGGATCCACTTTCCCTATACTTGTTTGTGCTCTGCATGGAGTATCTGAGCAGGTTGCTACAGACCCTAAGGAAAGAACCATACTTTAACTTCCACCCTAGATGTACAAAGCTAAAAATCATTCAGCTAAGCTTTGCTGATGACCTGTTACTATTCACTAGGGGGGATGTCAAATCTGTGCAGATGGTGTTCGAACGCTTCACTCAATTTTCCCTTGCCTCTGGACTAAAAGCCAACCTGCACAAAAGCAGCATCTACTTTGGAGGAGTTAGAGAAGAGGTACAGCAGCAGATATTGGCAATACTTGGTGTGACTAAAGGCCAACTACTATTCTGAGTGCCCCTAAGCACCAAAACGCTATCAGCTATCCAATGCCAACCTCTACTGGAGAAAATGCTTGGAAAGATCACTTCCTGGACAGCAAAGTTTCTTTCATATGCAGGTAGAGTGCAGCTCCTAAAAGCTGTGCTTTTCTCTATCCAGACTTATTGGTCTCAACGGTTCCTTTTGCCTAAGAAGATAGTCCTACTAATAGAGAAGATCTGCAGAACCTATCTATGGACAGGAGGTACAGAGATATCCAGGAAAGCACTCTTAGCCTGGGATAAACTCTGTTTACCTAAAGCAACTGGAGACCTAAATTTGTTGAACATTCATATGTGGAACAAAGCAGCATTGTGCAAATTGTTATGGAGCTTGAGCACAAAAAAGGACAGTCTTTGGTTCAAATGGACCCACACTTATTATGGGAAGGGAAGAGACCTATGGGAAATTGAGCCTAAGTAGGCCTGCTGGATGATTCAGAAGATCCTCAAAGCAAGGAAATACATCGAAGAAGCTGGGATGGAAAAGGAGGAGGTGATGAATATGAAGGAGTTCCTTATCAAAAAATGTATAATAGATTGATAGGTGATATCCCTAAGGTACCCTGGAGAAGACTGTTATGCAACAACATTGGAGCCCCAAAATGGCTGTTCATCATGCTGCTAGCAGCTCATGGGAAGCTGTACACCAGATACAGATTAGCAAGATGGGGAATCACTGAAGATAAGGAATGTCCAATGTGCTTACAATCACCTGAGAGTATAGCACACCTATTCATCAAGTGTCCAGCAACTAGTCAAGTTTGGGAAGCACTACTGCAATGGCAACAGATTCAAAGACAGCCAATGGAATGGAATGAGGAACTAAGCTGGTGCCAGCAATACCGCAGAAGCAAAGGAGGTCCAGCTACCATTTACAGAACTACACTCAGTGCTGCAGTCTACTATATTTGGCAAGAGAGGAACCAAACAGTATTCCAGAGGAGGAGAAGAAGAACAAAAGAGATAGTGAGAGTGATAGTGCAGGAGGTGCTCCACCGATGTAGTCACAGTAGCAAGCTGACTAGAATCTTAAATAGCTTGAACTTTTATCCAGTATAGTTTTAGCGAGTAGACTAGATGGTGAGTAGCAAAGTAGACGCGCTGCTGGGGTTGTCCAGCAGTTGCAGTAGCTGAGTATGTTTTGTTTTATTTTTGCGCTGTAATGCTCATTTGGTAATAAAATTCCTTATTTACCAAAACAAATAATAAAGCAATCCAGCAACTTTCAACGTGAGATAACTGAGGAAGACAACTAGTGGAGCTAAATTGGTTAAGTCTAGATATTCTGTCTAGGTTCTTGGTTTTGTAAGTTGTCTTGTTTTGTGCAATCACTGTCTAGAGTGTAGCCCCTTGGTTACAAAGTCTTGTAATCAGAAACTTGCTCTTTTTGTTAGTGGATTGAGTTCTAAAATCCCAGAGTGTGGGTCGTGGTTTTTCTCCATTGAGCAAGGAGTTTTCCACGTAAAAACATCGTGTTCCTTGTGTCTGTTATCTGTGTGTGTTGGGGTGTCGAATTGCAAAACTGTCGAGGCAAGAACAAGGTTCTTGACTCTGAAGAAGCACGTTCTTGAAACAAAAAATTGGTAGACACTATTCAACCCCCTCCCCCCCCCCCTCTTCTAGTGTCCTTAGGAGGTGCTTATATTATAACACTGAGCTTAAAATATTTTTGACAGTGAAATAGGGCTTGAACATGTCATGGATAAGTTGTCCACAGTTCTTTACTAACATATAGTTATTTGACGCAATCGCTAAACTTGCACCCGTTAAAAGTATACTAAAAAGAATTTGTGAGAAAACACAATCAAAGTTCTGTTATTGTTAATTCACCAAGTAACAATAGCTTTCAAGGGACTCGATCAAATTCAAATGTTTGCAGGACATTAATATCTGTATCACCAAAAAACAATTGCACAAATTTTGTGATAGTTCAGCTCATCAAATACCGTTCCTTTAATTTTCCACTTGAACAATTCATATCTTTTATTGGTTGTGATGTGATTAAATACTTGGACAAATATTGGAAAAGATACAACATTAAACAAAATTTTAGAAAAATAGTTGTGCCAAGGTGTATGATCATAAACTGTTAAAGAGATCACACTTTATTTATTTGATTATTTCTTCAACACAACCTCTCACGTATAAATTTGAATCTTTTTTTTAATCCTAAGCCAAGCACTTAAAAGTTCTTTTTTTGGGGGGTTATATTAAAGTGTAGCGGTGTGATTTGAACCTAGGACCTTTGCATGCTTTGATACAGTGTTAAAGTGCATTACCATCTCATAAGTTAAAGTTGTTAGATAGTGCAATTACTTGATAAGCATCCAACAAATTAAATGAAAAATCAAAACTTAATGGCTTCGATAGAGTAGTGTATGTCCTTAAGGACTTTAAGCCTCCTGCTATATTGATGCTAGAGTTATGGCATAATACATCCTGTAATTTATTGCTATAGACATAAACTCAAATTTCCATTAGAACAATGCGGCGAATATGTTAAGAGAAACATGAGAGAAAGAGATTAGTTTTCTAATGTTGTATTTTGTTTCAGAGAGATGATAAGTATTTATAATACCTTCAAATATCGACATGGGCAGTTAACCTTTTTTACAGAATCGCCTATGAAAGTACAAGAGGAGGGGAGGGGGAATTGTTCGTACTTATTGTTTGACTTCTTAGTTTAGTTAGTCAATCTAAATCAGAAATATATACAAAGCAGAATTTAAAGTGCGTAAATTAAAGCAGTTTAGACACAGTATTTTTATACTGGTTCAGAACCAATATGGTTCCTAATCCAGTCCCCTTGGGTCACAAGGGAGAGTCTCTCTCTTAAGCTCTTTGAATATGAGTACACCGATTATTTATTGTTATCCAAAAACGTCTTCCTCGTTGGTTTTGTTAAGTTCGCTCACCAACAATGATCTTGTCTAATTTATAGATTATCAGACCAACTTCCTTGACACAACTATTACCTCCACAAGAACTCTTTTTTTTCTTTCGATCACTCGTACACTCTTAAGAATACAGTGGTGTTTTCAAGTAAAAGCCTAGAGAGAAAGTAGATTGTAAGTAGAAGCGTGTCCTTCATTCTTCAGCATGTCTTCTTTATATAGTTGTTCAACAAATCTTCCCATTGCTCTGATTGGTATCCCTTGCCGATCTTAGAGAAGGCGGGCAGTTGATTTTTTTCCTTGCGCGATTTTTGAGAGATCAATCTGATTGATTCATTAAGTGGAGAGAGAGAGACATGACCCAAGAGAATTGATCCTCAAAAGATATTGGTATCTTTTGAGAATAAGGCAAGAGCTTAATTAGCGTGCTCTTACTTAACCTAACGGAGATACCGCAATTCCAATCCTTTCTTTCCTTAGTTGGCTATCCCAGATCTGAAGAGATATTTCATGCTGGAGAGCCTTCCTTCTGATGCGGGGCAAATCGAGCAACCATCCAAAAGCACCATCCAAGGCCAAGGAAGAGCATTTCAAGAGCATGCATTGGAACGCCATGGAAGGAGGAGCATTTGAGACATATTTCGCGGCGTTTCAAGGAGCCAGAGAAGGAGACGGACCGCCCACTTACTAGGCGGACTGCCCCCTGAACTCTCTGAACTTTTATGGGCGGTCCGCCCCTGTGCAGAGGCGGGGCGCCTACTGCCCAGTGAAACCCAGCTAGGCGGGGCACCTACTATACTAGGCGGGGCGCCTACTTACTGAAGTTTGTGATGGAAATTCTATTTTGTTTAGTATGAAATTCCTAGTTTAGCCCTACATGGCATATATCTTTTAAACCCACTTTGGGGGTACTTTAGGACTTTCATTATGTCTAGATGAAGCCTATAAATACTTCATTAGTCTTTTATTTCCCTTAGTTTGCTATTGAAGAATGATAAACAATTTTTAACAGTTAGAAACTCTTTGAATGAATGAAAGAACCCTTTGTTGGTTTGAGTATTCTAGGTGAGCTAGTTGACCCCAAAACCCCCCGATCATTCTACTTGCGAGTTCCTCGTGTGACTCGAGGGTAGTTCCTTAGCGCTGGTAAAGCTTGGCATGATACGAGGGTTTCACAGAACAAGTTCTCCGAGGATACCTTATACGGAGTCCGAGACGAGTCTCGCTCCTATCATTTTCTTATCTATTATTTTGACCCGTATCATCTTGGTATCAGAACAAGGCTCGAGTTTTATTTCTACAAGCCCCCGACCGTTGATTCTTCGTGCCTAAGTCGGTTTCTATCTTAGTTTCTTGTTGTTGTTATTGAAAGAAGAAAAACACAAAAAAATTGAAAAACACCAAAAAACTTCGATCATGTGTTCTTGGATTTGAGGACCCATTGTTAGATTGATATTGGAGTTTGTTCCTTGTTGAAAACCCGTCATTTTGGTACCTAGAACTCTTGATTTGAAGTTGTATTTCAAGATTTGAAAATTTGAAACCCTTTGAAGATTTGAAAATTTGAAACCCTAGCTATGAACTTGATGAACATGGTGAATTGATTGTTTTTTATTGGAGTTTGATAAAAATCATTGGGTTTAGATTATTGTGATTGAAAACACATTTGGGTACCTTCGGATTGCTAAAACATCGTGAGATTTGTTGGATTTTTTGGTGCTAAAGCCAAGAAACACGAAGTTGAACTGTGCTGAAAAAAATTGCAGTAGGCGGGGCGCCTAAACACAGAGGCGGACCGCCCACTTGCAGTGAGCTCTCTGGATTTTGGGCCGCCTATTTTTCAGGCAGACTGCCCACTTCCCTCTGCAGAGAACTAGGCGGACCGCCCACTTGAAAGAGGTGGGGCGCCTGTTTTGCTGACTTGGTGTTTTGGGTAGATTTTCCTAGGATCTCTTGTTTCATTGCTTGCATACCGTCTAACTAGTACTTCCCTAAGTAACTTTCCTTCTTAGTTGGTACTAGTCTTTGAGCTTTTAGGCAACTCGTGCCTAGTTAGGAGATTAGAATTCGAAGAAAAAGAAGACTTGTAGTATCTTTTGGCTCAAGTCCTCACTTTAAAGTGCTTATCGTCCAATAGAGTCACATTAACTCCACTCACCCCGGAGTATACTTGACTTGTGGATTGAGTGATTGAGTTGCGATTTG
Source organism: Petunia x hybrida (assembly GCA_037355625.1). Lineage (NCBI taxonomy): Eukaryota > Viridiplantae > Streptophyta > Magnoliopsida > Solanales > Solanaceae > Petunia > Petunia x hybrida. The sequence continues at coordinate 11,478,697 of JBBBVM010000009.1, forward strand.
TTGATCAACTACGTGAAGCTTCTAGACTCAAGCTTGAGTAAAATATCCACCACCACTAAACGAGTGAACCGAGTGCCATACACGTGAGGGTGTGTGTGAGGTGTTTTCACTAACATTTGTTGATTTTGTAGGTACAATGGCAAATGATGGGGATGATTCTGTTAAGAATGTCTTGGCCACCATCATGGCTAAGTTGGAGGACATAACCTTGAGGCTTGAGACTGTTGAAAGAAGGACCTCGAGCGTCCCTCTTGAATCCGGAGAAGGCACAAGTCATAGCACTCCTATGACTCCCGGACACTTTGCGGAGATAGCCAAGAGATATGAGCTAAGGAATTATGTTGCTCCACAAGAGCGTATGTTGGGCAATCTCTAACAAGGGAGCGTTCCCCACAACTTGGGAAATCCCCAAGGAAATGCTCCACTTCCAAGACCCGTTCGAAATGTTCCACCACTTGAGCAAATTGTTGAGGCTCAAGAAGGGGAGGAAGCCGAGTATGGTTATGAGGCCTATGGGTATGATGCTCATTATCAACCTAGGAGGTTAATGAATTGGGGTCGAAATGTGGATAGGGGTAGAGGCCGAGGTCGAGGGCCACCCATGAGATTTGATGGAGGGAATGCTAGGAGGGAATATGTTGCTTATGATGACCACTATGACGGCCAACCGGAGCCTAACCATGGGGTACGTAACAACAATAACCTCAATAGTGTTAAGTTCAATCATCCAATTTTTAAGGGAACTTGTGATCCGGAAGCATACATGGAATGGGTACTACTCATGGAGAGAGTGTTTGACACCAATGAGATGACCGAGGAGAAGAAAGACACCTATGCTATTTCTACTTTTGAGGCCTATGCTTCTACTTGGTGGGAGTCCATAAAGAGGTCAAGAAGGAGAGCGGGTGTGTATGTGAATGTGACTTGGGATGACCTGAAGGTTCTTATGAATAGAAAGTATGTGACTCCAAGGTATCGTCAAGAGCAACTGAAGAAGCTTTATGATCTAAAGCAAGGTGTCAAGACGGTTCATGAGTTCTATGATGAATTAGAGATGACCTGGATGGCATTGGATATGGATACCGAGGGTGAAGAATAAGCTGTGATCCGTTTCAAGAATGGCTTGAGCTATGGTATAGCTTCTCAATTGAGGTTGCATCATTATCTCTCACTTCAAGATATCTTTGAAGCCGCAATTGACGCCGAGAATTGGCTTAAGGGAGAGAATTCCACCAACTACAAGAGCAACACTCCTACTTCCACAAGCAAGTCAAAGGAGTGGAAGACTCCAAATGCAAACTTTCCAAGTTCAAGTGCTAGCAAAGAAGTGAAGAAGCCATATGAGAAGTCTATACCACACTTGGAAGGTACCTCTAAAACTCGCTTAAGCAATCCTTCTTCTACTTCTACTCAATGCTATAAGTACAAGGGCTATGGTCATTTTGCTAGAGATTGTCCTACTCGCAAGACCATGGTTGTGGTTGGTAATTTGGTGTATGAGAAAGATAGTGAACCCAAGGATGGGGGAGTAGAGGGAAATGAGGAAGTTGCTTCTGAGGAGGCTATAGAGGAGGGAGAAGATCCTCAATTGTTTTTGGTGGTTAAGAGGAGCTTGAGTGTCATATTCATGGAAGAGGAGGTGAAAAATGATCAAAGAGAAAACCTTTTTCATGCTAGATGTCGTGTGATGGGGCAAGTGTGTTCAATGGTTGTTGACTTGGGAAGTTGTGCTAACATAGTGAGCCAAACTTTGATTTCCTAATTGAAATTACCCACTCTAAAGCATCCAAAGCCATATCGTTTACAATGGCTTAGTGAGTGTGCTGAACTAAAGATGGTGAAACAAGTGTTAATAGAGTTTAGCATTGGGAACTATAAAGATAAGATCATGTTTGATGTGGTTCCAATGCAAGCTTGCCATCTTTTGTTTAGGAGACCATGGCAATATGATAGGTGTGTAGTACATGATGGTCGGACCAACTCCTACACGGTCAAGCAAGATGGGAGGAAGTATGTGCTTAGACCTTTGACTCCAAGGCAAGTAAGGGAGGACTACAAGCATATGAGGGAGTTGAGGGAGGCGGCCAAAGCAAAGTTACCTATTGTACATGAGCCCGAAGCAAACAATCTTATTATCTTGCCATTACAAGAAGAAAGTGAGATTCACTCTACTCTAAATGATGATAATCTTGAGTCTCAATCCATTGTACTTGAAAATGAGAGACAAAAGAAAGAGAGAAGTGAGGGAGTGACCAGTGGAAATCCTAGAGAGGAAAAAGGAGAGGATTTGAGGAGTGATGTGAGTGGATTGTCACCACAAACTACACTTGACCTTGAGGGAAAATTTAGAGAGAAGAGAGGTGAAGAAGAGTGGTAATGACTTGTATCGGACTAGGGTGGGTAGTCAAATAGAACCCCATGGTGTGTAGGGTTTGACTCCTTAGGCAACCCATTGTGTGAGAATTTGAGTGAGGTAAATGACTCTTCGAGTGACCCTACTATTGCTTGTTGGGTTATGATGAAGAAGAGGCCATTATCAATACTTTTCTTGATAGTTTGTCTTTTGAGAAGGGTTGCTTAGGTGATAAAATTGGAGGTGAAGAGGAATCCCTTGGTGTGAGTAAGTATGCTCTAAAGAAGGGGAGTGGAGTACTTGATACTACTTGTAGGTTGAGTTATTTGACTCACTCCACCCCACAATCTTAAACACACGTTGAGGATTAATTGGTGTGTTGATCTTGAGCTTAAGGTTCAAAGGGATTTTGATAGCTTGATCTTGCATTTTCCATGTCCCCATGACCTATTTGCTCATTATTGTGTTGAGTACATGTTGTCATTTAACCAAGTACTTGTTGTTCTCCTTGGAGACTTGATATTTGTGCTTATTATTGATGCTTGGTTATACCACAAGAGTGTGTTTTCCACACTTCTTGCACTAACCTTCTTTCGAAGTAGGAAGTTTGCTTGTGTTTTCTTGTCATTTCTTGTAGCACCTAAGCTCCATGCTAAGGCAAGGGAGATCTTGGAAGAAGCCTATGTCAAAGTGACGTTCAAGAAGGACAAAGAAGGAGAGTCTTGGCCACCCCGAGAAGTTGTTGATGCCATGAGAGACCACGCCTTGATTTCGAGGACGAAATCTTCTCAAGAAGGGGAGGATGATGCAGGGCAAATCGAGCAACCATCAAAAAGCACCATCCAAGGCCAACGAAGAGCATTTCAAGATCATGCAATGGAACGCCATGGAAGGAGGAGCATCCGAGACACATTTCGAGGCGTTTCAAGGAGCCAGAGAAGGAGGCGGACCGCCCACTTACTAGGCGGACCGCCCCCTCAACTCTCTGAACTTTTATGGGCGGTCCGCCCCTGTGCAGAGGCGGGGCGCCTACTGCCCAGTGAAACCCAACTAGGCGGGGCGCCTACTTACTGAAATTTGTGACGGAATTATATTTTGTTTAGTATGAAATTCCTAGTTTAACCCTACGTGGCATGTATCTTTTAAACCCACTTTGGGGTACTTTAGGGCTTTCCTTATGTCTAGATGAAGCCTATAAATACTTCATTATCTTTCATTTCCCTTAGTTATCTATTGATGAATGATGAACAATTTTCAAGAGTTAGAAACTCTTTGAATGAATGAAAGAACCCTTTATTGGTTTGAGTCTTCTAGGTGAGTTAGTTGATCCCCAAACCCCCCCCCCCCCCCCCCACTCATTCTACTTGCGAGTTCCTCGTGTGACTCAAGGGTAGTTTCTTAGTGTAGGTAAATCTTGGTACGATACGGGGGTTTCGCGGAACAAGTTCTCCGTGGATACCTTGTAGGGAGTCCGAGACGAGTCTCGCTCCTATCATTTTCTTGTCTATTATTTTGACCTGTATCACCTTCTTTTTGTTCCAAGAATCTTTCATGTCATTTAGAATCTTCCCTTCATCAGTTTCGATCTCCTGTCACATATTTGTCATATATCAGTATTGCACTTTTTGTCATTATCAAAACTTAATCGAACAATCTTCCCCTTTTTGGTGATGACAATTATTAAAGGAGAGTGTGGCGGGATACTTCCCTTTTTGGTTGCAGTCGACTCTCCCTGTGTTTTTTAGGATGTGAAAAGATGCTATTCTTTGAGTGATAGTCGACTCCCCCTGAGTGTTTGCTTTGGTTTAGTGTTGCCACCTACAACTTAGTCCAAACAAAAAGACACAAAGTATCTAAAAATATTTTTCTTTCCCAGTTAGAGGATTAGTGCATTAGTTGTCCTAGGCACAGAAATAACGTTGACATATTAACATATTAACTTAAGCAGAGCATAAGCAGCAAGTCTTTCTCCCTCTTTGGCATCAACAAAAAGAACAAGGGAGCACCAAAAGAAATGGTTCAAACCATTCAAATATTACAGACCCAAAAAAAATTACTTAGAGAAATGTCTAATGAGGAGCAAGAAAATATGTCAAGGCGTTAACGACATTATCAATCATCCTGTCAAGCTTTGTTTGCACGTCCCTAGAGAAGGCATCAATCCTTGCTTGAACATCACTAGAGACTGCATCAATTTGAGCATGAACCTGTCTAACAGCAGCAGCAGAATTAGTAACAGTATTTTAAAGCTTAAGGGAGAATTTTCCCCCAACGAGATTAAGTTTCTCTAGGTTCTCTGCAACTTTATCACCTTTGTAGTGCAGACTGAGAAGCAAGTCATTTATATCTCTAAGGTTCTCTTTAAATTTATCAGACAAGTCATGCAGGACAGGTGGAGTTTCAACCTTAGAAGGGCCAGCTTGGTCAACACAAACTTTGACATTTTTTGGTGTCTTTTCTTACCCAGACTGAAACGACCTCGGTCAGCCATTTCGGAAGTTAGGACTCCGATTGGCGTGCCGATAATTTTAAAATATTCATAATATCCATTAGGACCTGTCTGTAAAATTTGAGCTAAATCAGATCTTGTTTGGTAGGCATCGGAAGTAGGTTTCAGTTTTTATTGGCGATAAATATTAAAAAGAGATTTTCGAGCTCAGTTTTGCCGAATGAGCTCCGATTCGAAATCCGAAAGCGCCGTTAGGTTCATATGATTATTTTTTATTTTTGCAAACTTTAGAAAGTGAATTTTGATGTTGTTCGGCTAGTTTCGCTAAAATGCCGAAAGTTAAATAATTTGACTTTTTCTACTTAAATTCGCATCTTGAGTTTCGGGAGTCCAATTTGCGATCCGCCTTCGGGAGTATGTTACATATATTTTTTATAACTTATATGCAAAAGTTGGAATTATTTCAAATATCGTAGGGTACCGTTTTAATTTTTACCGTAGCAGCGAATTTTTAAGGGAAAAAGACAAAACACAAAACACAAAAAGACAAAAAAAAAAGAAATAAAATGCTAGGTGAGCAAGTACCATGGGCGGTGGCTGATAGGGATACATCCCTTGACTTTATACAGAGTGAAACATTCAGGAACGAGAAACAGAGAAGCGAAACAGAAAATACGCGGTGGAAAAATGCCAGAAAATAAGAAAAGAGGCCGGAGAAAAGTAGAATTTTTACTCTGAAACATTCAGGTAATGATCCTAATATATTATTTGAGTTTATTACGTATGTTTGAATCTGTTTTAACGGTAAAATTTGGAATATTAGACACCGTTTTAATAAGTCCAATTAATAGTTAAAGGGTCAAATGGACCCTGATAACGAAATTGATTATATATTCGTACTCAGTGAGTTATGGGCAACATATAAATGTGAATTATTTGGGGTTTGGTTATGTGACCTTAAACCCTGTACATAGGCCTGACATGCGTAATGCGTATGCGAACAGGGTATCAGGTTCCTACCTGGATTGCCCTAAGATGTGAGGAATGAAGCCTTTAGCCTAATTTGATATATCTTTTTGGTTATTGAACACAGTGGGATTGTTTGGCAATGAATCCAAAGGACAAAGCGGTTATTGAGTGGCTGTACTAACTTTGTAACAAGGTAAGTGTTTATATCCATTTCTTTGGAGGCTCCTGGCCTCGTGGATTTTCTACCACGTGTTCCTTACGTGTGTAGCTGCCGATAGGCGTACTCATTACGCCTTAGCTTTGGATTTACATTGTATATTATATGTTATGTCCTATTGTTGGTATTGCAATGACGATCAGAGCATTGTACCCTGGCTGTAAGTTGGCATCTACTTCCCGGATGTCGATGAGAGTCCCGCACTGGTGAAAGGTTATTATTGCATCACATTGCGTTCATATGCATTTTATGTCATTCATATGCATTACATTGCATATCATATTGAGGGCAGGAGTATTCCGCCCCAGGAGCAGGATTATTCCGCTCCATTGTATCATATTGAGGGCAGGAGTATTCCACCCCAGGAGCAGGAGTATTCCGCTCCATTGTATCATATTGAGGGCAGGAGTATTCCGCCCCAGGAGCAGGAGTATTCCGCTCCATTGTATTATATCGGGTGCTGGAGTATTCCGCCCCAAGAGAGTGCAGGAGTATTCCGCCTCTGGTTTATATTATATCGGGTGCAGGAGTATTCTGCCCCAGGAGCAGGAGTATTCCGCTCCAGTTGGTTATCAGATTGGATTCCTCTATAATGCAGGAGTATTCCGCTTCGAGATGGGAGGACGGGCACATGTGACCCTTTGCATCACATTTCATTTCATTACATCTCATTTCATACTATTGGGTAGACTTACGATACATGACTATTGTCCTGCTTATATATGCATTGCTTATTTGTTGATATATTTCTGTCTCGTATCCCCAGTTGAGTTTATGGTTTCATACGTGTTTCCGGTTGTTATCTGGCCATGCCTTTTTATAATTTAAATAAAATGAATTTGGTCTATCTATTTCATTTCCCCTTGGCTAGCTATCCTATTCTTTGAGGTGGCTAGTCTGCCCCACTTATTGAGTCCTTTTGACTCACCCTTGTTTGTTGTTTGTTTCTTGTCTATCTATTTCGTTTCGGCAGGTTCTCTCCAGGATTGAGTTCGCCATGTTGTGAAGGAGCGAAGACGACTTCAGCTGTCAGGGTGAGCCAGCTTTTATTCCGGATGGCCACCAGTTTATTGTTCATTATTTCAGTTTCATTTTGCTCCCTTCAGGAGGTATCTGTCTTCTTTTGTACTCTTAGATGTCTGGTCTGGATAGCCCTAAACCTAACATGTTGGGTAGTCAGCTGTAATTTCTTTGTACAGCTTAGAGGTATCTGTTGCTCCCAAACGCACACGCAAGTATACGTGGTCGACAAGTAATAAAGTGATAAATCGAGTATCGTTCCCACGAGGACTATTCAGACTGAATTCTAGCAAACAATTTCTTAACAACTACTCAGGGATCTTTTTCCAATAATGAGCATTTTTATTAACTAAAGAGCAGTAATTTAAATGGTGGAACTTCAGTCAAACAATGGAGCAAACTTTGGTTGTAAACAATATTAAGGAGACGGTCCAGGGTCAGAGTTACGAACAATCCAGTTGAGTTTTCCAATTGATTCCACTTCTCAAATCCCGGGTTACTAACTAACAGATTAAATGTACCCGTGAAAACCTTTCAGTTCTTCACGGTCTATGCAGGCTACTCCAATCCCTATATGTCTATGGGTTGAATAACGTGCACGTATTAACGATTTCTGTAATTAGTTAAACTAGGCGAGCAAGTATATGTCTATCCTACTCACAAATTGGTTCCCCGATGCCCGGGTTCACAAACTAGTTCTATTCTTTCTTATTACGTAATTAAATTCCCTCTGTCGAGTTCAATCTAAAAACCATAGATAATGCGTAATAATCGGGCCCCGACAATTACACAAGTGAAATCAAGAAAGAATAAGTAACCTGTTATGGGATTCAATTAATGGGAATCAATCTTCAAACATCAACCTTCATGAAATACTCTAACCCTAGAACTAGATTTTTAGCTACGCATACTCATAATAACAACACAAGGATTTGATGTAATAATGAAATAATGATGTAATAGATTAATGGAAGGAAGAAAAACCCTTGCTCTTGATGTTTTGAGCTCTCCAATTGCTCCAAAGTCTGAACCCCCATGAAAAACTATGTAAAAGAGTATTTATAGAGTTTACAAAAGCCTAGTAATAAGTTAGACCCAATCCTAGACGAAATAGGACATAAAAACGCGCACAAGGGGCGCTATAACGGGCGCCCCGCACCCACGATCGCGCGAGCTTGGACAGAGGACGTCGAAAACTCCCCGCCTTGGACCTGCGGCGCATGGCAACCGCGCCCAGTCCCTGCGCGCTATGGGCTGCGCGGCGCGTGGGGTATGGCGCCCAGCCATTTTCCTGATCCGTTCCTCCTTTTCTCGTTTCGTGTTGTGCCTTCGTGTGCTCGATCCAATCCTCAATCAAAATCCAATCTTTTCTCGCTCAATCAAGCTCTTAAAAGCTCCAAATACACTTCAGAACAACCTACATACGCACGACATAAAATCAGTGTAAAACCGCATTCATAAACTATAAAACGGGCAAATAAAGTATCCAAACGCAAGAAAATATTAAGGAAATATAGGCATAGAATGCCAAACATCACCACCCCACACTTGAACCCTTGCTCGCCCTCGAGCAAGTCACAACTCGCTTCCCAACCTAGGTAAAACAGGTCTGCCTCTGACTATGGTTGATACCGACCATTGAACCAATGTACACATGACTACTATGGATCCACAACATGCCAACAATTTACCAAACTCAAAAATATGAGAACAACCACCCCAAAATAGCTCAAGTGCACAAACTCAACTTAATGCAACCATGCTCCCACAAAATCACACCTATCTACTCAACCAAGAACCATCAACTTTACCTATTTCATGCAAACCACGTGCCCTCACCAATATGAAGCAAAAGAGTGCCCCCAAATATCACACACAACCAGGAATATCAAGAATAGAATGGGGACGATACATAGAAAGAATTCACTCACTCTCATGAAAATCTCACATGTCACACAGAATGTACCATAGGCTTGCCCGTAGTGTAGGACTCCACTAATGTAAGCTCACTCCAATCAGGATTAACTAGGACTTTAGAAAGGTCGTAATGTAGGCTAAGGGGCTGGTAGGATACATATGGGTAATAGTGACTACCTCCCTAAGTACTTTAATACATCACATTTAATTTAAGCACAAATCTCATCAAAGCCACCCAATCAACAACTTTCACACATACACCTTCTCACAAGTAGCAAATTTTTCCTTTATTCACACACTAGCAAGGAAGGGATATCTTTTTCTCTTTTTCTCTCTTTATTTCTTTTTCCACAATTTTTTTTCAACTTTGCTATTTTTTCTTTTCTTTTTCAATTTCATCCAACCTTGCCAATGTTTTTCACTACTTCACAATTTTTCACAAGTATTCCCCTTCATTAGTTCCACTCAAAAAAAACCTCCCAAAATCCAACCACAACTCCAAAGTTGTTACACAATAGCAATAAAGTGCTTAAGGAGTAAAGGGCCAAAAGAGTCAATTTAAAACAAATGGGTAGGCTCGGGGTGTGGGTGCCAACAAAAAGGGTCAAAGAAATCACAATAATTTTTTTCAAGGTGTATATGTAATTGTAGGCAAATCAAAGAAGGCCTTGTATCATTTCCCGACTAGAGTAAACCTAGGATTTTGCTTTGCACACACACGGGGCAAGTTCTAGACATTAATATGCAAACATGGAGTACAAATAAAATATGCCTCACACACACACTGCACATGATCCACACAAAAAGGTTCCATCAACAACTCTCAATCAAGCATCTAAGGTGCAACTTGTGGAAATTTAAGCACTAATGCACAAAAGTTAACAATCAAGTCAAGCAAGCGGACTCAAACATCTCAAGGGGGTTGTTCCATTTTTTCTCTAGGCATGCATCAAATTAAAACCAAGGACACCACAAATAGCACATGCAATCAATTCAAGTCCACCGGTATCAAACAAATCAAAGGCACCTAGCATTCTACCTTTTTCCTTAGCCTAGGGTCATCTACAACTAACTATCCTAATCCTAAAAATAATAAAAAACTACTCGGTTCAAAGGTCTACCCGTGGAAAAGAACCGAGGCCATAAGAAAAACCACGGGGTGGATGACATGTACCACTAATAAAGAATAAAAATAAAATCTTTTTGAAATTTTTTTTCATTGGTTTTCTAATTTTTTTCATTTTTTCATATATTAAAGCAAGAAACAAATAAAAATAAAGTCAAGTGACAAAGGAAAATCCTACGGTACATGCATCCTTAACCTCAAAATAGATAAAGGGTAGTTCCCCACCCCACACTTAAAACAAGCAGTGTCCTCAGTGCTAAAAATAAGAAAGTGCAAGGTAAAGAAAACTTCCCTGAAGACTCTAGTCCTTGGTGTTAGCATCCTCCAAGCTTCCATATAGTATGAGGTACTCAGACTTCCCCCAACAAGTCATCAATATTAGGCAAGGGTGAGGACACCCCACACTTAGCCTCGACATTACATGAACCTGCAATCCAAGGAAAAATAAAAACTACGTGACACTATAAATAAAATAATACAAGTACAAACTCGGGTTGCCTCCCGAAAAGCGCCTTAGTTAACGTCGTGGCACGACGACACTTTTAGCTCACTTCCAGCATTTACGTCTTCTCTTCTTACGACGAACTTTTGCTTTCTTCCTTACTTTGAGAAAACCCATCTTCAATTTCACATGTGGTGTACTTCCATGTTCTTGACTAACACATTCAATCATAGAGCACTCTTCAACCTTAGCTATGTGCTCCTTCTCATTATACACCCTGAAAGTAACCTTTTCTCCATTCGCTCTAACAGTCATCTCACCCAGCTCCATGTCAATAATTGCCTTCGAGGTGACTAAGAATGGTCTCCCCAAAATAATTGGAGCTTCTATGTCCTCTTCATAATCTAGGACTACAAAATCAGCAGAGAATGTAAATTTACCAACTTTTATCAACACATCCTCCAACTTACCATCAGGGTGAGTGAGTGATCCATCCGCCATCTTAAGAGTAACTGAAGAGGGCTTGATTGCTCCTAGCCCTAACCTTTTGCAAACAGACAGAGGCATGAGATTTATGCTCGCACCCAAATCACACAAGGCACCAGTGATACTATGCCCCCCAATGGTACAAGGAATAGTAAATTTCCCAGGATCTTGAAGTTTTGGAGGTAGCTTGCTCAAGATTGTGCTACACTCCTCAACTAACTCAACTGTATCTATCTCTTGAGGCTTTTTCTTCTTGACTAAAATCTCTTTTAAAAACTTCACAAAGGATGGCATCAATTCAAACACATCAGTCAAAGGAATATTAACATGAAGTTCTTTCAACATACTCACAAATTTTTGATACTGGGCCAAATCCTTCGATGGTATAAGCCTCTGGGGGAATGGTGGAGGCGGTAGAGGTGCCTCCTTTCTCTCTTCTTTCTTCTTTACCTTCTCCACTTTTTCAACTTTTTCTATTTCAGCTATCTCCTCAGACTTGGCCATCAGCTCTCCATCTTCAATTAAAGTCACTGCAAGACATTGTTCAGGCTCTTTTTTAACAGTGCTTATTTCCCCCACCAACTGCCCCAACTGGTGTTCTAGGTTCTTGTGAGCATTGGCAAGATCTTGTATGGCCTGTGCATGGGCTGCAGTGTCAGCTATCATTCTCTGCTGGCCCGCCATTATTTGCTTTAGCATATCTTCAACTGAACTGCTAACCTGCTGTGGTGGAGCTGGAAGTGGGTGGTAATTATTCGGGGTTCTCGTATTGCTTTGATAATAACCATTGCCAAACTGATTTTGACCCTGCATCCTGTTTTGATTACCCACGTAATAAACTGACTCTGGATTAGAGGAGCAAACCTCTGTAGCATGATCTTGACCACAAACCTCACAAAAGCTCTGGAGTTGCTGCACTGGAACCACTGGTTGCTGAGTCTTTGGCAAAGCTAACTTGCTAATTTGATTGGAAATAGCATCCATCTTCGCCTTTAGCTCTGAAACTGCATCTAACTGAAGTACCCCTGCGGCTTTCTGCGTAGGAGCTCTACCATCTCCCTGCCAATCAGGATTGCTCTGCAAAAACTTATCTAGCAAATCATAGATCTGGTCAAAATTTAAGGCTAATACTTGACCTCCAGCAGCAGCATCTACCACGATCTTAGTGTGTGCATTCAACCCCTCAACAAAAGTATGTGCAAGAACCTCATTGGATTGGTTGTGGTGTGGACAATCCCTCAATAGAGCCTTAAACCTCTCCCAGGCTGAATATAAAGATTCTCCTTCTAACTGTCTGAAGGACATAATTGCACTCCTCACCCGGGCTGTCTTGACAGATGGATAAAACTTAGCCAAGAACTTCTTAGCCAAATCATTCCAAGTGGTGATAGACCCAGACTTTTCAGCCTTTAACCACCTCTTTCCTGCCCCAATCAGTGAAAACGGGAACAATGTCAAGCGAACATAATCAATAGGAACTCCCGTTGGTGTATAAGTATCACTGATCTCCAAGAAATTCTGGATATGTTGTTGTGGATCTTCATGAAGTAATCCACCAAATTGTCCAGTCGTATGTAACAATTGTATCATACCGGACTTAATCTCAAAGTTTCCAGTAATTTCAGGCTTAACTATGCTCGAGGCTACTCCCTCCAGGCTGGGGAGAGCAACATCTCGCACAGCTAAAGCTTGTTCTTCTGCCATTCCTGTAGGTAAAGATCAAGCAGGACCTAATACCTGAAACAACACAAAACTCAAAACAAAAATTAAACCTGAATAGAAATTAATAAACTGTTCAAAAAGAAATCAGTCAAAAATTAGTCCCCGGCAACGGCGCCAAAAACTTGTTGCTCCCAAACGCACACGCAAGTATACGTGGTCGACAAGTAATAAAGTGATAAATCGAGTATCGTTCCCACGAGGACTATTCAGACTGAATTCTAGCAAACAATTTCTTAACAACTACTCAGGGATCTTTTTCCAATAATGAGGATTTTTATTAACTAAAGAGCAGTAATTTAAATGGTGGAACTTCAGTCAAACAATGGAGCAAACTTTGGTTGTAAACAATATTAAGGAGACGGTCCAGGGTCAGAGTTACGAACAATCCAGTTGAGTTTTCCAATTGATTCCACTTCTCAAATCCCGGGTTACTAACTAACAGATTAAATGTACCCGTGAAAACCTTTCAGTTCTTCACGGTCTATGCAGGCTACTCCAATCCCTATATGTCTATGGGTTGAATCACGTGCACGCATTAACGATTTCTGTAATTAGTTAAACTAGGCGAGCAAGTATATGTCTATCCTACTCACAAATTGGTTCCCCGATGCCCGGGTTCACAAACTAGTTCTATTCTTTCTTATTACGTAATTAAATTCCCTCTGTCGAGTTCAATCTAAAAACCATAGATAATGCGTAATAATCGGGCCCTGACAATTACACAAGTGAAATCAAGAAAGAATAAGTAACCCGTTATGGGATTCAATTAATGGGAATCAATCTTCAAACATCAACCTTCATGAAATACTCTAACCCTAGAACTAGATTTTTAGCTACGCATACTCATAATAACAACACAAGGATTTGATGTAATAATGAAATAATGATGTAATAGATTAATGGAAGGAAGAAAAACCCTTGCTCTTGATGTTATGAGCTCTCCAATTGCTCCAAAGTCTGAACCCCCATGAAAAACTATGTAAAAGAGTATTTATAGAGTTTACAAAAGCCTAGTAATAAGTTAGACCCAATCCTAGACGAAATAGGACATAAAAACGCGCACAAGGGGCGCTATAACGAGCGCCCCACGCCCACGATTGCGCGAGCTTGGACAGAGGACGTCGAAAACTCCCCGCCTTGGACCTGCGGCGCATGGCAACCGCGCCCAGCCCCTGCGCGCTATGGGTTGCGCGGCGCGTGGGGTATGGCGCCCAGCCATTTTCCTGATCCGTTCCTCCTTTTCTCGTTTCGTGTTGTGCCTTCGTGTGCTCGATCCAATCCTCAATCAAAATCCAATCTTTTCTCGCTCAATCAAGCTCTTAAAAGCTCCAAATACACTTCATAACAGCCTACACACGCACGACATAAAATCAGTGTAACACCGCATTCATAAACTATAAAACGGGCAAATAAAGTATCCAAACGCAAGGAAATATTAAGGAAATATAGGCATAGAATGCCAAACATCAGTATCAGTATGTCCGTGTTTTTATTTTAAGTCTTGTCCTTATTTGTAAATTGTTATTTTTATTTTGCTGATTTAATTGGTAAGGGTTCGCCCGACGGGCCTAGGGGAGGATGTCGGATGCCCGCACGGCCTAACCGGATTTTGGGTCGTGTCAGTTGGTATCAGAGCCCGGTTTAGAGTCTATTCAGACTAAGACAATGTCTAGTAGAGTCTCGCTGATGGGTACGTAGACGTCCGTACTTATCTACGAGAGGCTATGATGGCATTTAGGAAGTTTCACTTCCTTCATTTTTGTTCGTGCGTCGGTCTAGGATTCAAAAGTATTTTTGTTAATTCTTTCGTGGTAATTGTGAACCTTCGTGCAATGAATCAGTAAACAGTATGAGTTCAAGACGAAGCAGTCTAGGCAAGGGCTAGCATTGACGAAGCCCCGAGAGTTTTTGATCATGCTGACGATCTAGTTGCGGATGTACGGGCTCGCGATGGGCAAGAGAACAGGGCCTTGTGGTTTCCTTCGCTCTCTACGATGCTTTACGAGAATCTTGGCGACGCAGATACCGCAAAAACCTATTATTCGCTAGGCAGCTTATCAGGTTGTCTCAGATGCAGATGTAGATGTTCAGTCTCAGGGAGCTTCTATTCTAGTTCTTGATATTGCTGCAGTAAATTATATTTCGGAGGTAGTATGTGTTGTACCTCTAATTGTTCTGGCTGGTTAGCTAGCTGAGGTATCAGTTCGGTCCGAGTGCCTAAAGAGGTTGCATTATTTTACGCGGTGAACCTTCCAATATTCTTAAGCAATGCATCAGATAGACCTCGTGATTCTTTTTAAAATAAAATGATGTCAGCATATCCTTCAGGCTCTTGATTATATCGAGAGGTATGGTGTTGATTATTCTTCTTTCCAGTTTCAAGGTCCAGCCCGGGATTGGTGAACTGTTCTCTTATTAGCTAATTTGGTTCGATTTTTCTTTTAGATTCATGGAAAAGTTCCTTTTTGAGTGGTGAGCGAGATGAAAAGTGTTGCCAGTTTGAGTGGATTGGACAGGGTAGCCTGTCGGTTAGCCTGTTGGTGTTTCAGAATATGAGATTGAATTCTATAGAATTGCTGAATATGCATTAGAACTAGTCCATGAGCCTTTCGAGAGATTCAAAGATTTATTGATGACCTTTCTCGTTCTTTGAGATTCCAGATGGCTCAAAAAATTGAGGTTGGGACTTCATTTGATGTCGTTGTTGATATTGCTCAAAGGTATTAGGCATACCGTAAGTTAGAGGGGAAGAGTTAGAGCGGGAGAGCAAGAGATCTCGTGGTCCTAGTGGGCAACCATGGTACTTCATTTGGAGGTAAGAGTTCTGAGTATTTTTGGAGGTTACCTTCCAGGTTATCTCAGCTTGTGTCACGTGATTTTCAGAGTGCGTCAGTGGTTCGTTAAGATCAGACCCAATTTTTTTTTATAGCTATCAACATTCTGTCCAGCTTCCATTTTCAGTGAAAAAGTGTTACCATTGTTGTGAGTCTGGTTATCCTTTGAGTAGTTTTTCCTTACTCCGGTAAGTAGGCAGTCGTCCTTTCTCTTGTCATCAGGCACCTGCATAGTCGCAGGGATTTCATTTAGATCTCAATCAGCCAGAGAAATGCAACGATCCAGTAAAGGTTCAAGGCGTGGTTGCAGTTATTTTTCACAAGGTGATTATCAGGGTAGTGGCTCAGCTCAGCTGTAAAGGTAGTTCTATGAACTGCTAGTCTGGCATGATGCTGAGGTATTCGATGTAGTAGACCCTGAGATTTCTTCTTCTCTTAAATATGTGTAAGCTTTGATTTTTCCGATCGATTTGGAAATGATTGTCTTATCATATTTCCATAGTTTCCTGGGATGGCGTTTCTATTAACAATCTGTTACGGTAGAGGGGTGAGCTTCTTGGATGATTTATTCCTAGCATTTATGATGACCCTACTAATTTATCTGATTTAATTGTGAGAGATTTGACGGTGAGTATTGCTATTGCCTGCTTGGCATCTTGTTATGCCATTTGTGTTATTATATCAAATCAGTTTACCTCTCTTCTCGGAATTCCGTGTTGGTTGGATGATGGGATCTTAATTCTTCACCATCAGCAAGTGTTATCGTTTCATCCAGTGTAAAGTGATTAGTATGTAATATTCGATCTATGTATCTCTTCTTGGTTCAAAATGCTAGTAAAGTCATGTTATCCCATGAGATTATCTGGGTTATAAAACGGGTTCGGATAAATTGTCAGAGTTTCCTTCTTATTCGGAGGTCAAATTGGCATGGATGTCGTTTCATAAAGCTTATTTAATGTCTATCTCTTCAATTGCGATTCTTTGGCTCGCCTGACTCGGAAGTAGTCTAGCTTTGGTAGCCAAGCAAAAAAGAAGATGAACTTCCTGAAGCTCTAATTATTTCTATCCTCGATCCATTTCCATTTCTTCTTCGTCCGGCACTAGTGTGCTTGGGCGATTGGTAGCCGCTTGTGACGTTCCCTGTGTTGAGCCAGAGTATGTGTTATTGCAGCCGGGTAGTTATATTATTGTTTTGGATATCAGTTTATCCGGGTAACCATTCTCATGTATAGTATAGTGCTGGTTCTATTTTTGCGGATCATCCAGTTTTAGGGGAAACTCTGCCGAAACTTTTACATGGAAGTACCATCCATTAGGCGGTGGTGTTTACGGCAAAGGTATGGAGTTGTGAACTTGAGAGTTGCAGCTGTTTGGCAACTCGAAAGAGTAGTTGGTAGCTTAGGTCTGCCTACGTTCAGCTTTTAGCTAAATCTTCTTTGGTCCAGCAGACTGTGCGAGGATGATTATTCCTATTTAAATGGCTGCATGAGTTTGTGCTTTAAGTGGAGGAGTCTTCCTCCAAATACTGAATGGTCATATTAAATCTCTGAGGTGTTGATACCACTTTTCTCACGACCCAAAGCAAGGCCATGACAGAAATCTACAATGAATGTTGACCATTGCTAAACCCACTAATAATCTATTAATGACAGAGATAAGCTGGCAACCTGATTATATATACGTACCTATCTGCTGAAAGTATAAAGTCTGGAAAGATGACATGACTTTAACTTGCTGGCAATTAGAACATTGAGCCACAAATTCTGCTCTGTCACACTTCATTCCATCCCACTAATAAATCTGCTCAAGATCATGGTACATCTTAGTCGAACCTAGATGAACAGTGTATTTGGAATAATGTGCCTCTATCATAATGTGTCCACGTAAATCTGCAACACCAGGAACACAAAGTCTATCTTTATACATGGAAACACCATCAGTAGTAACCCTGTATGGTGACTCCAATTTTCTACTGGCTATCTGTCTGTATTCAACTAGAACTGGATCCTCATACTGACGCTGTTTTACTTCATGGAAATTTAGAGTTAAAGGTCTAGTGCAGCTTGTCGACAATCCATCATTGGTGTGTATATCTCTTTCACACCTCAATTCGTTAAGAAGTTACTTTAACGTTATAAGTGCGCATGTAATCAACTTTATTGCTAGTATTCTGCCTTAGATGAGGTCCAACTACATGTCTCTTTTATTTGCACTTTTCAATTCATAATATTTGCAATTCAAAGACAATACCCTGAAGTAGATGTTCAGTCTGAAGATCATTCCTGGTCTGCATCATACTATCCAGTAGCATTTGCATGATCCTTATCCTTATACGATAGACCATGTTCAGATGAATCTTTGACATACATTAGGATATGAGTAACTACATTCCCACAAGGAGCTTGCGGAACAACAATAAAATCAACTGAGATGTTGCAAAGTGCATTCGTAAAAATAATATAGCTCGCATCAAATTTTCTATAGTGAGTAGTGACAAGGTACTTCAAAAGCCTCCCCTATTGCATCAAGCGTGAGCTAATTCTTAGTTCCATCGACCTATTCTATTTGGAAAGGTATATCGAAGAGGTGATTATCGGCTGAATCATGTTAACCCATTTAAAGTTCCGTGTATCTTTGCTTCGAAAATGTAACACTCTCTTCTCGTGATCGAGGAAGGATCAGCTTAGTCAGAATAAGCTGTGCAATGGTATTTATCATATTACCCAGATATATTTATTCCAAAAGTACGATGTGTGCAATATAATTCTGATCCTGTAATCAAGAGATAAGCTTCGTGGAGTAGCTTATGAAGGTCGTGTAAGTTCTTTTGTTATCTGCGTGAATCTTGCTTTAGACTTAGGCTCGTTCGAGGACGAACGAGAGTTTAAGTGGAGGAGAATGAAACGACCTCGGTCAGTCGTTTCGGAAGTTAGGACTCCGATTGGCGTGCCGATAATTTTAAAATATTCGTAATGTCCATTAGGACCTGTCTGTAAAATTTGAGCTAAATCAGATCTCGTTTGGTAGGTATCGGAAGAAGGTTTCAATTTTTATTGGCGATAAATATTAAAAAGAGATTTTCGAGCTCAGTTTTGCCGAATGAGCTCCGAATCGAAATCCGAAAGCGCCGTTAGGTTCATATGATTATTTGTAATTTTTATAAACTTTCGAAAGTAAATTTTGATGTTGTTCGGCTAGTTCCGCTAAAATGCCGAAAGTTAAATAATTTGACTTTTTCTATTTAAATTTGCATCTTGAGTTTCGGAAGTCCAATTTGAGATCCGCCTTTGAGAGTATGTTACATATATTTTTTATAACTTATATACAAAAGTTGGAATTATTTTGAATATCGTAGGGTACCGTTTCAATTTTTACCGTAGCAGCTAATTTTTAAGGAAAAAAAAAGACAAAAGACAAAACACAAAATGACAAAAAAATGAAACAAAATAGTAGGTGAGAAAGTACCATGGGCGGTGGGTGATAGGGATATATCCCTTGACTTTATACAGAGTGAAACATTCAGGAACAAGAAAAAGAGACGAGAAACAGAAAATACGCGGTGGAAAAATGCCAGAAAATAAGAAAAGAGATCGGAGAAAAGTAGAATTTTTATCCTGAAATATTCAGGTAATGAAACTAATATATTATTTGAGTTTATTACGTGTGTTTGAATCTGTTTTAACGGTAAAATTTGGAATATTAGACACCGTTCTAATAAGTTCAATTAATAGTTAAAGGGTCAAATGGACCCCGATAACAAAATTGATTATATATTCATACTCAGTGAGTTATGGGCAACATATAAATGTAAATTATTTGGGGTTTGGTTATGTGACCTTAAACCCTGTACATAGGCCTGGCCTGCGTATTGCGTATGCGAATAGGGTATCAGGTTCCTACCTGGATTGCCCTAAGATGTGAGGAATGAAGTCTTTAGCCTAATTTGATGTATTTTTCTGGTTATTGAACACAGTAGAATCGTTTGGCAATGAATCCAAAGGACAAAGCGGTTATTGAGTGGTTGTACTAACTTTGTAACAAGGTAAGTGTTTGTATCCATTTTTTTTGGAGGCACCTGGCCTCGTGGATTTTCTACCACGTGTTCCTTACGTGTGTAGCTGCCGATAGGCGTACTCATTACGCCTTAGCTTTGGATTTACATTGTATATTATATTTTATGTCCTATTGTTGGTATTGCAATGACGATGAGAGCATTGTACCCTGGCTGTAAGTTGGCATCTACTTCCCGGATATCGTTGAGAGTCCCGCGCCGGTGAAAGGTTATTATTGCATCACATTGCGTTCATATGCATTATATGTCATTCATATGCATTACATTGCATATCATATTGAGGGCAGGAGAATTCCGCCCCAGGAGCAGGAGTATTCCGCTCCATTGTATCATATTGAGGGCAAGTGTATTCCGCCACAGGAGCAGGAGTATTCCGCTCCATTGTACCATATTGAGGGCAGGAGTATTCCGCCCCAGGAGCAGGAGTATTCCACTCCATTGTATTATATCGGGTGCAGGAGTATTCCGCCCCAACAGAGTGCAGGAGTATTCCGCCTCTGGTTTATATTATATCGGGAGCAGGAGTATTCCGCTCCAGTTGGTTATCAGATTGGATTCCCCTCGAATGCAGGAGTATTCTGCTTCGAGATGGGAGGACGGGCACATGTGACCCTTTGCATCACATTTCATTTCATTTCATACTATTGGGTAGACTTACGATACATGACTATTGTCCTGCTTATATATGCATTGCTTATTTGTTGATATGTTTCTGTCTCGTATCCCCAGTTGAGTTTATGGTTTCATACGTGTTTCCGGTTGTTATCTGGCCCTGCCTTTTTATAATTTAAATAAAATGAATTTCGTCTATCTATTTCTTTTCCCTCTGGCTAGCTATCCTATTCTTTGAGGTGGCTAGTCTGCCCCACTTATTGAGTCCTTTTGACTCACCCTTGTTTGTTGTTTGTTTCTTGTCTATCTATTCGTTTCGGCAGGTTCGCTCCAGGATTGAGTTCGCCATGTTGTGAAGGAGCGAAGACGACTTCAGCTGTCAGGGTGAGCCAGCTTTTATTCCGGATGGCCACCAGGTTATTGTTCATTATTTCAGTTGCATTTTGCTCCCTTCAGGAGGTATCTGTCTTCATTTGTACTCTTAGATGTCTAGTCTGGATAGCCCTAAACCTAGCATGTTGGGTAGTCAGCTGTAATTTCTTTTGTACAGCTTAGAGGTATCAGTATGTCCGTGTTTTTATTTTAAGTCTTGTCCTTATTTGTAAATTGTTATTTTTATTTTCCTGATTTAATTGGTAAGGGTTCGTCCGGCGGGTCTAGGGGAGGATGTCGGGTGCCCGCACGGCCTAACCGGATTCTGGGTCGTGTCACAGACACCCTCAACACGAACATAACCCATGGAAGCAAATGTGCGAGAATTATAGCAAGCAGACACAGAGCAAGTTTTCCAGGCAGATGTATCAATACGATAAAATTGCAAGATG
Source organism: Petunia x hybrida (assembly GCA_037355625.1). Lineage (NCBI taxonomy): Eukaryota > Viridiplantae > Streptophyta > Magnoliopsida > Solanales > Solanaceae > Petunia > Petunia x hybrida. The sequence continues at coordinate 11,499,740 of JBBBVM010000009.1, forward strand.
CGAGCAATAATCAAACCATAGGGTAAAGAAGCACAGGCAACAGCACTTTCTAGCATATACGCAATAATCCAAGCAGCCAAGTCAAGTTATTTTTTAGTAATAAGATAGTAAACAAACAGTGTATCACGTTGGGACAAAGAACTAAGGGAACCAGTTTGGAGAAGCAGAGTGGTACCAACAATGTGCACAAGCACACGAACTTCAAAGGCCAAATCTAAGGGACCAAGTTGTCCTTCTGGAACATCATCAAAATTTTCATATAAACATGCTTTAGCTTGTTCAAAAGAGACTTCAAATTCAGATGGCCAAGAGTTCTTAAAGAAGTCGGGGTATCCAGAAAACTTACAGCCGAAAATGCGACACATAATTGATTTGGTGATAATCCTCATGTTAAGCACCATTATCTCAACTCCTTTACATGAACATGGACGAAGATTAGCATAAAAGAGTCTTATCAGATCCTTAGGAACTTCGACTGGGTCAGTGGAGAAAAAGTTCATCCAGTCTTGAGCACAAAACAAGTGTTTCAAGTCGCAATTGAGTGATTCCATGGAGTCCAAATCAACGATTCTTCCATGCGCCAAGGGCTTGTCTTTGATAGCATCAAGTTTTGCACGGGCAGAGAAATCCCAAAAATCAAGGGTTTTATCTAAATCAGCCAGAGAGAATTCCTTTTTGGACCTTTTTACCAACTCGATGTCATCACTGTGCATGGGTCGCTTCCCTAATATTTTGTCGATGCTAGGGTTTTCCATTGGGCTTGCAAAATTTGACATAGTATTTTTGGAGTGGCCTAAATCAATTTGAACAGGAGTGGTTGAATTTATGGGTGGTTTGGTTCTAGTGCATTGGCTTTAGCGTGCAGAGGTGTTAGTTTTTCTTGCCATTTTTTAGGGAAAATTTGTAGAGGAAGAGTTGGGAATGTGAAGGGTGTGAGAGGTGAAGAGGCTATAAAAGAGTAAAGAGGGAAACAGATGGAGTTTCTTGTGAAGTGGAAGCGGTAGAGTTGGAGAGGATGTGAGTGATTTGAGAGGATGATTTAGTGCATAGGGAAGGGACACCACTGTTGACACCCAATTTTGTCCCGAATTTTTTCAAAATTATTAAATTATGGTAATATTTTTTTAATTGAGGTTTAATTTGAAAATTAAATAAAATAATGATAGTAAAAGAGGATCAATTGAAATTCAAAGAATGTGCTAAATTTGAAAAATCCCTCGAATTTTAACCCACCGTACAACCCATTTACTTTATTTTAAATTTTAATTCAACCCCCTAAGCACTAGCCTATTTGTGCAGATCACCATATATATATATACTAGCGGCCGTAAGCCCGGGCAAGCCCGAGCCCAATCTTAATATGGAGGACTATTTATATAAGTGGAATGCTTTAATGTTGGTGTATAACTTTTAGCCCCTCCGTAAAAAACGTTCAACATTTGACACTCATCATCAGAACCGGAGACAAATCATCATAAAACACTAAGGGATCGTTTGGTATATGATATAGGATTAATTAATCCTGGTATACAAAGCTGGATGATTTTATCCTGTGTTTTGTTTACAAATTCAAATCAGTATTATCCAATCTCAGTATAAACTTATCCACAATTTGATGAATAAATCAATACCAAAAACCCCATGGTATTAACTTATCTCGATATTATCGATATTAACTTATCCCAGTATTGAACGCAATCGAGCAAAATTTTCTAAAAATTCCATTTGCCAATTTTATTTGAGACTTCTACCATCATAAAATTGTACTTTTCGAAGATAATATTTATCTTGGGAGAAAAGGTAGTTTCCTTTTAATAATATCTTTTTTGTCATGTATTTTATAGAGTATATAAGAAAAAAAGTTATCATTGTATTAGTTAGCTAATAACTTTAACAGTATACACGACATAATTTGTATTTTAACCAACGGAGTCTCTCTGCTTCTTTTAACTTTTATTCACTTGTGTAGTAACTTTTCTTTGCTTTTACGGAGGCTAATTATATGGCTCATGCCTCATTTTATTTTCATTTTAATGAGTCTAGCCAATTTATCATGCTAATTAGCAAATCCTGGTTCTTCTTTTTTTTAGCATCAGCAAAAATGATTGTTTGTCAAAATCATCCATTGAAACTTCTTCTCTTTTAACTCGCAATAAGTTTTTCACTGATTCTACAACATTAATTTATAGTAGTGTTTCTTGTCCAGAAAAATTGATCAACTGTCCTGGTTAGTTAGTTAGTGTTTTACTTCAAATTAAAATCATTTTAGGACTACGTTTATCTCATCTGACTAAATTACTAATTGTTTGTTTAAATCTGAGACTACTTTTATCTCATGTTTGGTTGGTGATATTAATTAATTTGGGATAAATTTTATATCAAAAACATGATACTATTCTATATCACATAGGAGATAGGATTATAATCCCGGAATAATTATACTCTGAAACTATGGGATATCATTATTTTTTATTCCGCCAACTATACGACTCTTTAATGAAATGTTTATAGCCATACAAATATCTATGACTTATTTCAGATCACAAATTTCAAAAGTATTTTTTCTTTTTTTAAATTTTGTGTTAAGTCAAATTATGACCTATAAATCGGAACGGAAGGAATGCATAGTTTTGCCAAGCTTTTAGTTAATCCAAGGTTCATAATGATGCAGGGTCTTTTATCACAAATTTGTCCAATTTGAATATCAGTTTATACCCGATATGTCATCAATTTTAGAAGTTACACTTTGTGATAAAATATAAGCATTTTTACTACACTTATTATGGTTTAAATACAAAACAGTAAATGTATATATTTTATATTCACTTATTACGGTCTATACGTAAAACAGTAAGTGTATCTATTTTGTATTCAATATTTTACTCAATTAAATGTATCCATATACTAATTAATTATTAATGGTATATTATCTTATGGTAAGGACTTTAAACAGCATGAACTATCAATACAAAACAAAAAATTACTCAATTCGTTCTAATTTATGTAAAAAAAAAAATTAGTCCGTTAAAAAAAGAATGATTCTTTCTAAATTTGTAAACAAAATTTACAAATTTTACCTTTAATGAGATAATTTATAGCCACATAAATGTTTATAGCTTATTTTAGACCACAAGTTTTAAAAATCTTAATTTCTTTATTAAACTTCGTGCAAAATCAAATATTGTTCACATAAATCTTCAAGTATAAGACTACATGCATGTCAAATATCATCAATCCGGCATCATTTATGCTTTTACACTAAAAGTGCAAAGTAAATACATTGTGAGTTGAGTTATTTGAGAGAACAATAAAGTGTTAACTGTTAAAAAGAAAGATAATGGCATTTCTGCAGTTTTTAACTTTCTTAATTCCAAATAAAAGCAAAAGTTATAGTTTACCTTAGAAATAGTTCAAGGTATAACTTAATTGAGTGTTAAATATGTTATCCGAGTGAAAACCAATACCAATTTATCATTATGGAGAATTAATCAATCAACTTTAGGTGATTATGTGAGTTTGAATTATTATTTTACATAAATAGATTAATATAATTCAAAGAGATAATAAGAGTAGTTTCCATATATATTAGAAAGAAAATTGTCCCTATTCTCATATTTTTTAAATGCTATGTAAACGAATTTGCAAAGATGCTTTTAGACTGAGATTCGCAAGTTTGAAGCTGCATTTTCTTAAGTACATAATTTAGTTAAAATTCTTAAGTACATGTTCGAACATATTAAGTAGCAGCAGGTTGGTAGAAAATTCAAAGGCCTGCTAAGCAAAGCCACGCGTGAAGAGCAGTGAAGCGGGGCCCACGTCTTCAGAAAAGTCTGTCCCTATCTCCAAAGGGTAACTATTGAAATTAAATGTTCAAAGGGTATTACTAAAGTCTTCTCCTCGTGAATTTATATTTTTACTATTCGAAAATAAGGACTCGACAGGAAATGCTACATTGTTAAATCAGTAAGTCAACCAAGGAATACAATCAACATAACTCACATAGACAACCTCAGCTCTCAATGGTCGAATAAGTTCCATGACCTTTATTAAGTACCTTTATTTCTCATAAAATTTAGGGCAATATTCCTAAAATATAACCTCTTAGTTCAAAACTTCTGGACATTGTATTAGAGGTTCACTTGTATAAGTTCAAATTCCAAGAGAATTCTTGACGTTCCTGTTTTTGGCCGCCTTTTGAAGTTGTGATTATCTTGTACTTATTTTTAAAATAGTTGATTATATTCTAATTAGCAATCCTAAAAATGGCCACCTAATTAGTAAGTTATTCCTAAAAGTGGCTATGTTTCAAAGAGCACCACTAAAAGTGGCTACTTGGGGTCGTAAGTTCATGTTAAACTATTTAAAAAATTCATGAATTTCAATACAAATTTTGGTTATGTTTTCATCCAATAACCGTAAAAGTGGAAGTTTATTTGACAAGCTATGCAAAAATAGCTGTATTTATCAATTAGCGACCCTAAAGTGGGAACTTTATTTTGCAAAACTGGTTATCTTTTAACATATAACTCTGAAAGTGGTTGCTTGATTTGCTGAAAAGAGTGGCTATATTTTCAATTAATAACCGTTAAAGTGGCTAGTTAGTGGATCTAAGATATGCAAAATTTGAACAAGTCTTCAACTGAAATCCAAAAAGTGGCTATTTTGATAAATTTTTGGCTCCAACCCCAAGGGATGACGACCCCAAGCTCGTCAACTCCCCTTTATATATATGTACTAATACCCTTATCCCAAAATCCTAAACATTACACACTATTCATCTTCCCCACTCACAAAAACCCTACCCCCATTATTCATCATCAGCCCCCCTCACCATTATCCATCCTTCTCCTCCTTGCACAAAAACACCAACTCCTCCTTTTTCACCATCATCGATACATACAACACACACACACCATTCAGCCATATCCACACACCCAGAAATTCTGTGCAGCGATACAAAATCAGGGGAAACGAGATCTGAAAAAAACAAAAAGGGAAAGTAAGAGGAAGAGTGTCGGGGTAGCAGTGACGCCGTTAAACGGCAGTCTCTCCTCCGCCGCTCCTTTGGGGGTCACTGATTTGATGTTGTTCATGTCTGTTTCACTGGAAAAACCTGTCGCCGGCGGCCCTTGTTTTTCTCTATTGATTTCTGATTGAAAAGAACGGAAGAAACGGTAGCAACGACGCCACAAAAAATGGTTTAGGTTGTCGCTCCTCCTTCTACTCCTCCGCGTTACCGTTGTCTGGTTCACCGGAATTTGGTTAGGTTGTGACTTGTGATATTCCCACTGGTTCCTTAGCCTTGTTTGGTTTACCCGTTACTGTGACTTGTCCCTCTGTTCTGCTGATCTGTTTGTTTGTCCTCACCGGAGTTTAATTGGATTTGGACGGGCAATATTTCGCTGTTGTGTGGAACTTTAATAGCCCGATTTTGTGCTGGTTTCTGTAATACTTAATTCATTGCTACTAATCCTTCTTGTTGATTCTGCGGATTTGTTTTTGGTATTTGATTTGGTTCTGTCGGGCTCATTTGATGTCGCGGGTCGACCCGCTTTGGGCTTTGACGTTGCTGCTGGTTTAATTGATGATTAGGCCATTCTTTACTATTAACAGGATTTGATTCTCGTTGCTCCTTACAAGTTTTAATACTTATATTATGATTCATATCTAAATAATTATGTTTGTTACTGATTATTTTTTTGGTGAAGAGTGCAGCCCTCTTGACATTATCCTATTGCACTTTGATCATGGACAGTGCCACACTCGTGGACTATGAACTGATTTGAACAAATACTACGCTAATGGCCAATGAAAAAATACATATACAGGAATTGAAGCCTCGGGATTGATTTGAACATGATACTACGCTTGAACGGTCCCGTCACCGTGTCCCTAAAGCAAATAGGCTATGATGAATGTATGAATTTAATGCAAAGCAAGTCCGATAGAGTGGTGGGCTTGGTACTTGGCATGGCAACACGACCGGCCGGCGTGTTTGTAACTGTACCAACATCCCGAGCCTCTACATGAAGCGTCATACAAACCTGAGCCTAAATTTTGCAAAAACAAAACCCCTCACTATTGTTATTGTTATTATTATTATTATTACTATTATTATTATTATTATATATTTTATTATTATTATTACTTTATTACTTTATTATTATTATTATTATTATTTTATTTTCATTAGTTATTACGCTTTATTATTGTACTAATCCAATTTTATTTTCATAATTTATGTACATTTTGGCACGAAAACTTGGGGACGTGTTTGGCTAACTTACAAATGTGGATAGTCCATTGCATTGGAGTCGTTTGGGCTTAAATTCGAACTCAAGCTGTCAAGACATAAGACCTTAGAAAATTTAGAAAATTCAAGGCTCCCGCGAGTTGATCAATATCTTGGGTTCTATCTTTAACTTTGCATTCCTTTCCTTAGATATTTATGTAAATAAAATGTGTAAATTATTTTATTTATCAATAATATTTGATTGTTTGTATGTTGCTTTACTTTATGTCCATTACCTTTTATTGTGAAGTCGTTATTTAATTTATTACAAATTGGGGCAATCTTAGCAAATGCGTGCAAGTAAAAGAATATTTTGCAAATAAGCTTTTATTCGATTAATTATTCTTAATATTATTATTACTATCACTATTTCTAAATAATTCTTTTGAAAGAAAAGCGCACTTGTAAATATTTGGAAACCTGTCGGATTAACCGTATTTTACGAAATTTCGAAAGTGTCTTAAAAATCTTCTTGCGAAATTAACAAAACCTCTTACCTTTGAATCTCTGAAAGAAAGACCGTCTTTTCCAAAAATGGAGTTTTTGCACGCATTTGTTAATTTGGTTCCCTGTTTTTCCTTAAATTGGATGGCGACTCCAAAACTCCAAAAGAGTTAGTCCATTCAGTTGATATTCCTAAATTTATCATTTTCGGGGTAATTTTTGGGGTTCAACAGCATGGCGACTTCACTGGGGAAATATAAAGGTTTTGACCATAAAGGTTTCCAATTATTTGCAACTAGCATGCCTAATTTATTTACTTTATTATATCTGTTTGTTTGGTTTGTTATGAAAAGCATGCATTATATTTTATTTGTGCATAGTTCGCATTCCGTTCATATTTCCTCCCTCATGGGGCCTGTCAATTCTTTTTCACCTCCTCGATTTCATCACGGGGCACCCACTTGACGGTAGTTATGCAGGAAGGGCATTGCCCTTACCTCACTCTTTGAAACTTCTTTCGTGTCACCAAAGTTAGTTGGGGTATGGTTTGCCTAGTTTTGTCATAGCCGGTTTTACTGCTTTATGAGGCCAGGTTTATCCCGCATAGGTCGAATCAGCCTCAACCGTTGGCCCACTCTTAGAAGGAGATTAGGTCATGCATGCATATACACCATAGTTTGGACCCGGTCCTTGATACCGTTTCCAGGAATTAAGAAACCGCCCTATGGTTGACGGGTTATTGAATCCCAACGACACTGCATATTATGTGATCGTGTGGATATTATAACGAATCCCAAACCATTTGCCATGTCAAATTTGAGAAGTTGACAATTATGTCGGTTTATTTATATCTCAGATATTGTATTGACAAATGGCTTATGTCGTTATAATAACCACATGTGCGTGCAACTTGATGATTAGGCCTACCTCTGGCATAAAGAGGCACCTTACAGGGTAGGATGCGTTTGCATATTTATTTACGCTCAACTACTTGTAATTGTCACATGTTAATTGCTTTCCTTTCTTTATTTGCTCAAAATGTGTTAAATACTAGGCGTTGCTTGCTTGTGTGCAATCCTATGAATGACATGCAAACTATCTTAGTTACCCTTTCAGGTTTCTTTGTTTTGTTTATTTCTCTAGCAGAAGTTTGATTTGTAAGGTGGTTTACCATGCAAATCACGCAAGATTCAAGATCTGATTGATGGTAGACGCTTTCGCTCGTGAACGATGCAATACCAGAAGCTAATGGCATTGTTTGAAAGAACTTGACTATTGAACTTAGTAGCATTATTTTCAATTTTAATTCAGTTTGAGGCCCTGAATTGCATTGTACTTTAAAGCTTATGTTAATCTGAATCAACTTATTTTGAATTTATGAAAGTTGAAATAAAACGTATCGCATTCGTATTATATTGTTTACGCTTGCATTTGTTTCTGTTTCAAAATTAAAATTGATAAACATGCCAAAGCTTTGCTTGTCACGTATGGCAAAACAATTGAACAGTTTGAAACGACGCACTGGAAAGTTATTGTCTGCGCTCTTTGGATATCGCACTATATGTTAGAACTTCAACTGGACAGCTTTTATTTGTTGGTATATGGCGTTGAAGCAGTGATGTAGAACTACGCACGGTCTGATTCCCAAGGAGGGATACGTAGGCTCCTCCATCGGGCTCAATCCTTTAGTATTTAAATTTTAAATTTTTTCCAAAGGTTGTAACTGGGGCAAATTTTTGAAAGCAAGTAGAAAGCATGAGAGATTGCAACTGAGGTAGTTTTGTAAAGCAATTTGAAGTATTGAATGTCACAACTGGGGCAATTTTGCAAAATGAGTTGGAGATGCAAAAGATAATAACTGGGGCAGAATTTTGCAAGAAGCGGCGTTGGTTATTAAAGATGAGTTGGCAATAATTTTGAAATTGGTTAAGCAAACAGTGCAAAGTCTAAGCCAAAGGACGTTCAGTTTGTTTTAAAATATGTTACAAGTTTAAGTCAAGGCAAAAATTTTCAAAATGCATGACTTCATTTGCATGCTTGCTTTACTTACTATATTGCATTAAATTAATTTACCCTTGCCTCTATTTCTTTCAAAAAACTCATATGCTATTAAGTTCATGAGCCAAGTTTCTGAATGCAATTCGCAAATCCAAGTCCAATGAAGACGAGGAGGCAACAAAAGCAGCAAGATCAGGATGAAGTCTGCACAAATCAAACGCTTCCTCTTCCCTCCCCAAAATTAACAAAATTTTCTTTGAAAGCAGGAACATGGAAGCTTGCAATGAAAGGATCATTCACACTACGGATGAACAATTATTTGAAACGCATCCAAAGTTGCCTTGCAAATTGCGTCGCATTGCCCTTTTCATGACTTAAAGCATTATGCTTTGTCATGAGTTATTGCCGAACAGGCGGCATTTCTACCTCTATGACTTTCACTCCTAATAGGCGACAAAGCCGAGGCTTGTTTTGTGTTTTCAAAACTAACCTAAATAGGGAATTGCTTTGTTTCAGGTGATAATCCGCACAAGGCCATCCTTGCCGGATTGTCTCGCCAATTGATTTATCAATGGCTATCGCACTGACTACATTTCCGCACTACTTTGCTTTGCACTTACTTTGAATTATGCCTTTGCACTTGCTTTAAAATTAACGCTTTGCTTTACTCTTTCAGGTTGACCATCGGCTACGAGGATTCCCTTTGTTGGACTATCTCGCCTATTGATTCGCCAAATGGCTCTTGCATTGCTCTACATTCCCGCACTACTTGTCTTTGCACTTGCATTAAATTATGTCGTCGCACTTGCTTTAAAATTAATGCCTTGCTTTACGTTTTTCAGGTTGACCACCAAGCGGGGCTTCTCTCTTGTTGGACTTTCACACCTGTTGATTCGCTAAATCGCTTTTGCGTTGCTTTACATTTCACGCTAAATTGCCTTGCACTTGCTTTATATTATGAACCGCTTTACTTTTACCTTAACAGGTTAACAGGTCAGCCCCGAGAGCCTCCTTGCTTTGTGCCGGACCAGATTGCCAGCTGATTTATCGACAATCAACCCCAAGACCATCCTTGCTGCGTGCCCAACCGGCTTGCCAGTTGATTTGTCAAGATTGTTCAAATTGCTTCGCACTTGCCTTAAATTATGCCTTCGCATTTTCTTCGTATTACGCCTTGTTTTACTTTTCAGGTTAACAGGTCAGTCCCGAGACCCTCCTTGCTTCGTGCCGGACTGGTTCGCCAGCTGATTTGTTTGACAATCAACCCCAAGACCCTCCTTGCTTCATGCCCGACCAGCTTGCCAGTTGATTTGTCAAGATTATTGAAAATGCTTTGCACTATGCCTTCGCACTTGCTTTATTGCTTCGCCAGTTGATTGGAAGAGAATTTATCAAAGATATCACAGCTTGCGCTTACAAATTATGTCATGCCTACCGTAAGCAATCGGGGGCCTTATTATGAGTCTATTGTGAGCAAGCGAAGACTTCATTGGCATTGAAGCCTACCATAAGCAATTGGAGGCCTTATTCTGAAGCCTATCATAGACAATTGAAGGCTCTTTTGTTATTGATCCTACTGTAAGCAATCGGGGGGGGGGGGGGGGGGGTCTTATTATCAAGTCTATCGTAAGCAAGCGAAGACATCATTATCATTTGAAGCCTACCATAAGCAATTGGAGGCATTATTCTGAAGCCTATCATAGGCAATTGGAGGCTCTTATGTTATTGTTCTTATCGTCAACCATCAGTTTCTCAAAGATTATTCGCCTTATCGCATATCCGACGCAAATCTATTTCTTCCTTTTTTCATTATAGCTTTTGCTTTATTATTCACTCGTTTTCTATTGCATTTACTTTAAATTTGCAGAAATTGAACATCAGATTCAAAATGAACTGAAGGCATTCAACGCTTTGCAGCACTATTAATACAAGCAACACGACCCAGCTTTGCTTATTTGTTTTGCATTATCTTGCCTTAATTAATCTAATTTGCAACTTTATTTCACAGGCTGCATCAAATTTAGGCTCGTTCACCTTATAATTGAACGTTTTGGGCTCGTTCGCCTTATAATTGAACGTTTTAGGCTCGTTCGCCTTGTAAATGAACGATTTGGGCCCATTCGCCTTATAAATGAACAATTCGGGTTCATCCACCTGTAAATAGGATATGCAGGTTTATTTCAATTTGCATTGGGAGGCTGGAAGCTTCGTAACCAGATACCTCATTGCTTTATCAAGTGATTGGAGCACAGTTCAAGATCACATTGCAAATTCTCTCTTCATGATTAAAGCATTATGCTTATCATGGTTTATTGCCGAATAGGCGGCATTTCTGTCTTTATGGTTCTTTTTCAAATAAACATTAGGTTGAAGCCTGCATAGACTAGAGATAGACAAGTCAACTTGAGATATTATGTCTCGTTAGTCAAATTATTTTATGAAAGCCTTGCATTTTACAATTCGTTCTCGCTTTACTTATTGTCTTGCTTTACTGTTTCAGAATAAGGATCAGCTTAGAGGTTCTCCGGGCGGAGTACCTTGCCAGTTGATCGAAGGAAGAACTTATCGATGATACCACAACCCGCATTTACAATTTTATGTTATCACTTTATCTATTTCTTATCCAATTGTTACAGTTTATTAGCAGTTGCCCGCTTACCATTTGTTGAGATTATTACAGGATTTTTAGCAGCACCGCAGCAGCTTTTGGAGAATAACATGGAACTTTCTTATCGGTGAACGGGGGAAATCATTGAGATGAGTTAGACTCGTCAACGAAGACCTGAAGAATCTCACCTGCATAAGTCGTCAACCATAGAGTTAAGTCTCTTGTTAACCTTAGAGTCTGAGGTTTGAGATTGAAGACAAGATGGCTCGGTTATCGAGGTGCAGTGGAAGCTATGTCCGTGTAAACCCCTCCTTATGGATGTGTCGTCGACCACATTTTCATAACTTGGGTGATTACAAGCCTCTTTTCCCGCGCTTGAGTATTCGTTACTATCTCATCTTTGATTTTCAAATCGCGTCGAACTACATATGGCCTGATTCTCTTTCAGCCCGAGATATGTAGGCAACTCGGAAACCGGAGCTCGGCCATGTCCATAAGCCTCGCATTTTGATCCTAGGAATCAGAGTCTTGGCTTTACCGTGACAAAATTGGCTTTCACGTCAACTTTTTTTACCCTGAAAACTCTTTCATCCTTTTCGGGTAAAGAGGGGCAGCTGTTGACACCCAATTTTGTCCCGAATTTTTTCAAAATTATTAAATTATGGTAATATTTTTATAATTGAGGTTTAATTTGAAAATTAAATAAAATAATGATAATAAAAAAGGATCAATTGAAATTTCAAAGAATGTGCTAAATTTGCGAAATCCCTCCAATTTTAACCCACCCGTACAACCCATTTACTTTTTTAAAAAAATTTTAATTAATTGTAAATTGAGGCATAATCCGCTCACCCCCTAAGCACTAGCCTATTTGTGCAAATCACCATATATATATATATATATATATATATATATATATATATATATATATATATATATATATATATATATATATATATATATATACCCTTATCCGAAAACCCTAGCCATTACACACTATTCATCTTCCCCACTCACAAAAACCCTACTCCCATTATTCATCATCAGCCCCCCTCACCATTATCCATCCTTCTCCTCCTTGCACAAAAATGCCAACTCCTCCTTTTTCACCATCATCGATACATACAACACACACGCGCCATTTGCGCACATCCACATACCCAGAAATTCTGTGCAGCGATACAAAACCAGGGGAAACGAGATCTGAAACAAAGCAAAAAGGGAAAGTAAGAGGAAGAGTGTCGGGGTAGCAGTGACGCCGTGAAACGGAAGTCACTCCTCCACCGCTCCTTTAGGGTCACTGATTTGATGTTGTTCATGTCTGTTTCACTGGAAAAACCTATCGCCGGCGGCCCTTGTTTTTCTTTATTGATTTCTGATTGAAACAAATGGAAGAAACAGTAGCAGCAACGACACCAAAAATGGTTTAGGTTGTCGCTCCTCCTCCTCCTCCGTGTTACCGTTGTCTGGTTCATCGGAATTTGGTTGGGTTGTGACTTGTGATATTCCCACTAGTTCCTTAGCCTTGTTTGGTTTACCCGTTACTGTGACTTGTCCCTCTGTTCTGCTGATCTGTTTGTTTGTCCTCACCGGAGTTTTATCGTATTTGGACGGGCAATATTTCGCTGTTGTGTGGAACTTTAATAGCCGATTTTGTGCTGGTTTCTGTAATACTTAATTCATTGCTACTAATCCTTCTTGTTGATTCTGCGGATTTGTTTTTGGTATTTGATTTGGTTCTGTTGGGCTCATTTGATGTCGCGGGTCGACCCGCTTTGGGCTTTGACGTTGCTGCTGGTTTAATTGATGATTAGGCCATTCTTTACTATTAACGGGATTTGATTCTCGTTGCTCCTTACAAGTTTTAATACTTATATTATGATTCATATCTAAATAATTATGTTTGTTACTGATTATTTTTTTGGTGAAGAGTGCAGCCCTCTTGACATTATCCTATTGCACTTTGATCATGGACAGTGCCACACTCGAGGACTATGAACTGATTTGAACAAATACTACGCTAATGGCCAATGAAAAAATACATATACAGGAATTGAAGCCTCGGGATTGATTTTAACATGATACTACGCTTGAACGGTCCCGTCCCCGTGTCCCTAAAGCAAATAGGCTATGATGAATGTATGAATTTAATGCAAAGCAAGTCCGATAGAGTGGTGGGCTTGGTACTTGGCATGGCAACACGACCGGCCGGCGTGTTTTAAACCGTACCAACATCCCGAGCCTCTACATGATGCGCCATACAAACCTGAGCCAAAATTTTGCAAAAACAAAACCCCTCACTATTATTATTATTATTATTATTATTATTATTATTATTATTATTATTATTATTATTATTATTATTATTATTATTATTATATATTTTATTATTATTACTTTATTATTATTATTATTTTATTTTCATTAGTTATTACGCTTTATTATTGTACTAATCCAATTTCATTTTCATAATTTATGCGAGGTACATTTTTGCACGAAAACTCGGGGACGTGTTTGGCTAACTTGCAAATGTGGATAGCCCATTGCATTGGAGTAGTTTGGGCTTAAATTCAAACTCAAGCAGTCAAGACATAAGACCTTAGAAAATTTAGAAAATTCAAGGCTCCCGCGAGTTGATCAATATCTCGGGTTCTATCTTTAACTTTGCATTCCTTTCCTTAGATATTTATGTAAATAAAATGTGTAAATTATTTTATTTATTAATAATATTTGATTGTTTGTATGTTGCTTTACTTTATGTCCATTACCTTTTATTGTGAAGTCGTTATTTAATTTATTGCAAATTGGGCCCATCTTAGCAAATGCGTGCAAGTAAAAGAATATTTTGCAAATAAGCTTTTATTCGATTAATTATTCTTATTATTATTATTACAATTTTTAAACAATTCTTTTGAAAGAAAAGCGCACTTGTAAATATTTGAAAACCTGTCGGATTAACCGTATTTTACGCAATTTTCGAAAGTGCCTTAAAAACTTTCTTTCGAAATTAACAAAACCTCTTACCTTTGAATCTCTGAAAGAAAAACCGTCTTTTCAAAAAATGGAGTTTTTGCACGCATTTGTTAATTTGGCTCCCCGTTTTCCTTAAATTGGGTGGCGACTCCAAAACTCCAAAAGAGTTAGTCCATTCAGTTGATATTCCTAAATTTATCCTTTTCGGGGTAATTTTTGGGGTTCAACAACCACGCTGCCTGATACCTTTCAAAAACTTAAAGAAAAATGTGAGAGTAAGTATGACTAATGACGCAGTAATATGCGGTAAACAGGTAATGGGCAGAATTAAGAAATTAAATAAGGGAAATATTGACCAAAATAAATGCACACATAACTATTTACAAATTTTCTTTTTAGAAAACTTAAAACCTTTAGCATGGGTCAGGGACAATGCTTAGCAATTCCTTTATGGTACAAAAACGATCTTCTAGGAGAGGTTTAGTAAAAATATCAGCAAGTTGAAAATCGGTTCTAACAAATACAATATCCACATCTCCTTCTTGAACATGGCCTCTAATAAAATGGTAACACACATCTATATATTATGTTTTAGAATGATCAACTGGATTGTATGCTAAAATAGCACTAGTATTATCACATAGCATAGGAATATGCTTAAAATATAAATTATAATCAGATAATTGAGTAGCCATCCAAAGAAGTTGAGTACAACTGTGACCAAGAGCAATGTACTCTGATTCAGCTGTATAATCCTATTTCTTACTGTGCCATGAAACAAGTGATTTTTCAAGAAAAAAAACTTGCTCCACGAGTATTCTTAAGATCTACTCTATCACCTGTATAGTCAGCATCTGAGAATCCAATAAGATCAATAAAGTTAGAATGCAGATACCATATGCAATAAGAAATAGTCCCGGCTAGATGTCAAATAATTCTTTTGACCGCAGTCAAATGAGATACTTTAGGGGCTGACTGAAATCTGGCACATTTACACACTGAAGACATAATGTCTGGTCGACTGGCCAATAAATATAAGAGTGATCCAATAATACCTCGATAGAGAGAACACTTGTCCCCTTCTCATCACTTAACATGTGCACAGCAGGACTCATAAGAGTTTTAGCATGATTTGTTTTATTTATACCGAATTTAGAGATGAGTTCCTTGGTGTATTTTGATTGACATATGAAAATGCCCTTTTCTTTCTGCTTGATTTGAAGCCCTGGAAAGAATGTGAGTTCTCTCATCATGCTCATCTCAAATTCTCCCAGCATTAATGCTTCAAAATTCTTGCATAGAATGGGATTACTACTACCAAAGATAATATCATCAACATAGATTTGAATAATTAAAATTCCTTCAGATGATCTTTGAATGAACAGGGTAGTATCATTTTTGCCACTAGAAATACTATATTTAAGTAGAAAGAACTTAATCGCTCATTCCAACTTCTTGGAGCTTGTTTGAGTCCATAGAGGGCTTTTGATAATTTAAAAACATGATGAGGAGTTTTTCTATTTTCAAAACCAGCATAATATGCTTAACATAGACTTCCTCCTTTATGAAACCATATAGGAAGGCACTCTTAACATCCATTTGAAATAATTTAAACCTTTTAAAATATGCATACGCTAGTAAAATACGAATAGATTCAAGCCTAGCTACATGAGAAAATGTCTTATCATAGTCGACTCCTTCTGTCTGATAGTATCATTGAGCAACTAGACGAGCCTTGTTTCTTACCACGTTACCTTATTCGTTTAAATTGTTTCGAAAAACCCATTTTATACCAATGACAGATTTCCCTTTAGGTCTGGGAACCAGCTTCCATACTTGATTTTTCTCAAATTGATCTAACTCTTCTTGAATAGCACGAACCTATGATTCATCTTGTAGTGCTTCATCGACTCATTTGGGTTCAATCTGTGAAATAAGAGCAAGGTTAGATTTATGAGAGCTTCTAGTTTTCATACCTTCTCTTGGGTCCCCAATGGTATATTTTCGAGGATAGTCTGGATTACTTTTCTACTCATTTGGGATAACAACTTCTGAGTCCTTAAAATCAGTTATGGTAGTTGACTCCGGTTGCTCAGCAGCTGGAGTCGACTCAGGATTTTCATCTGACTTCAGTTCTTGCTGACAGGAAGTGGAATTCTGAGTTTCTGTCTCCTTCAGCTGAGTTTGAGCTGCATCATCTTCATTTGCAGTAGTACCTTTCTCGACAATGGTAAAAAAATCATCAAATACCCTATGCATTAACTCTTCAACAGATAATGTTCGTTTTTTAAATACTCTATAAGACCTACTTGTATTGGAGTATCTCAGAAAGATACCTTCATCACTGCGAGGATCGAACTTACCCAGATTGTCTTTACCATTATTATGGATAAAGCATTTACATCCTAAAGGATGAAAGTAACTTATGTTAGGACGCTTTCATTTCTAGAGTTCATAAGGAGTCTTTTTAAGAATTAGACGAATAAGGCATCTATTTAAAATATGACATGTAATACTTACAACTTCTGCCCAGAATTGATTTGGAAGAGAATGTTCAACTAATATTGTTCTGGCCATGTCTTAGGGGGTTCCGTTTTTCCTTTCCAGAACACCATATTGCTGAGATGTTAAAGGAGAAGAGAAATTGTGAGTGAATCCATGCGCATTGCAGTATTCTTCAAATACTTTGCTTTGAAATTCTCCTCCATGGTTATTTCTAACAGTAGAGATAAAGTATCCCTTTTCTCTTTGCACTTTCTTATAGAACACTTCAAAACTTTTAAAAGCATCATCTTTGTGAGATAGAAATATAAACCAAGTAAAGCGATAGAAATCATCAACAATAACGAAAGCATATCTTTTACCATCGATACTAGCAGTCCTAGTAGGCCCAAATAAATCCATATGTAGTAATTCAAGTGGCTTTGACGTGGTAAAAATGTCTTTACTTTTAAGTGATGTTCTAGTTTGCTTTCCTAACTGACATGCATCACATATATGATCTTTAGAAAAGATTAGTTTTGTCAATCCAATAACTAAGTCATGTTTTGAAAGTTTTTCAATTAGAAACATGCACGCATGACCTAGTTTTCTATGCCATGTCCATGGATCATTCGCTATGGATGCTAAATATAGATGTTTACCTGATGATACATTCCCATTATTCAGAACATGGATGTTGTTTTTCTCTTGAACCAGAGAAGACAACTTTACCTTTGTTATCGTGAATGATACATTTACTGTATTCAAACTTTACCTTATACCCTTCATCACCTAGTTGACTTATGCTAAGTAGATTGTGCTTGAGTCCATCAACCAAGAATGCTTCTTTTATATCACATGAAGGTCTTAAAGAAATAATACAAATGCCAATGATACATCCTCTTGCGTCTCCTTCAAACTTTACAAATCCTCCATTGAAACTTGTGACTGATTTAAACAGTTGTTTATTACCCGTCATATGCCTAGAACATCCACTGTCTAAGAACCATTATCCCATTTTAGTTGATTTGTGGTGTTCCTTGCTGGAGTCATTTGATGGTATGTCATTGCTGCTTGAATCTCCAGTAGCCATGAAAAAAATATTTGCAACTTCTTCTTGTTCCCTTTCTCATGCATAATCATCACTCCAGGCAGCATAGGATCTATTCTTCCCTTTCCTTTTTACAACGGGACATTATTTGCGATGTGACAAGTTTGCCACATTCATAGCAGCGTCCTTCACTTTTGTAGTTTGACTGATTTCCTTTTTGAAAGGCACATTTTCTTTTCTGAACTGTCTTCTTCAATTCATGTGACCACTTAGGTTCCTAGATATCATAGCCAGTTGTTCCTGAATTTCATCATCCTCCTCTCGATTATAGTCGACTTCTTCAACTGTAGTATTGAATGCTACATTTTTCTTCTTTTCTTCCTGAACATTCTGCTTAAGATGCATTTTCTTAAAAGCGATAAGATCACCTCTGAGTTTATCATAAGAGACTTTGTTTAGATCCCCACTTTCTATATTGATAACTTTAGGTTGCCAAGCAATGGGAAGACTCCTCAAGATTTTTCTGATTTGTTCACCGCTTGCATAAATTTTTCCAACAGCCTTGAGCTCTCAGATAATTTTGCTAATCTTGCAAACATGTCTTCCACATATTCTCCTTCCTTCATTTGGAACAATTCATATTCATAAACTAGCAGATTGATCCTAGTTTCCTTGACTTTACTCTTTCCTTCATAGGTAACTTCTAGTTTATCCTATATTTTCTTTGCAGTCTCGCAACTGGATATCTTTTCATATTTTTCACCGCTGATGACATTGTATAGGATATTGACAGCTTTGTAGTTGAGTTGAATAACTTCTCTTTGCTCATCAGTGTAGTCATCCATATCGAGAGCAACAGGGATGACAGATGTGTCACCTTCAGTCTTCTTAGTTGCTTTAGTAGTGAGAATATCATAGGGTCCCTTCTTTATGACACGCCAGATCTTATAGTCAACCAATTTTATGTATGTTTTAATACGAATCTTCCAATTACCATAGTGCTTACCTTTGAAGTAAGGAGGTCGGAGGGAAGAAGTTCCCTCTTGCAATAGAGCTCCGTTGACAAGATGCGAAGACATGATCTTTTCTCACTTGCTGTAAGGCAAAAACAAAATAGTGTGAGACCAAGCTCTGATACTACTTGAAAGTACAAGAGGAGGGGATGAATTATTCGTTTTAACTTATTAGTCGACTTCTTAGTTTAGTTACAATAACAACAAGAACATACCTAGTGTAAGGGAAGGTGAGATGTATGTAGACCTTACCTCTACCAAAGTGGAAAGGCTATTTCTGATAGACCCTCGGCTAAGAAATCTTTGAATATTTTGAAGACAAACCAAATATTTTGAAAATAAGATAAAAACAAACAAGGTAAGAAACACCATTAATGCTCAAGTTTTCATATTAGAAACTACTATAACCAGGGAAAACAGAAGACACCATTAGCGAAAAAGGACAAGATAAAACTACTATGAAAAAAAATACTACTGCAGAAATGTCAACAATCCATCGCCTTCGACCTAACATTCTTTACCCTAATCCTAGACCTCCACGCTTTCCTGTCAAGGGCCATGTCCTCGGTGATCTGGAGGTTAGCCATATCATGTCGAATCACTTCGCCCCAATTCTTCTTTGGTCTACCTCTACCTCTCCGCAGACCCAGCATAGCCAGCCTCTCACACCTCCTCACTGGCGCATCGGCGTTCCTTCTCTTCACATGGCCGAACCATCGCAACCTTACTTCTCGCATCTTGTCCACAGTTGTGGCACTCCCACCTTATCACGAATGTCCTCATCCCTAATCTTATCCGACCTCATGTGCCCATATATCCATCTAAGTATACTCATCTTTGCTACACTCATCTTCTGAATGTGTATGGTCTTGACTGGCCAACACTCAGCGTCGTACAACATAGTTGGTCTAACGACCGCTTTACAAAACTTATCTTTAAGTGTAGGTGCCACTTTTTTAGTTTAGTTAGTCAACTTAAATTGGAAACATAAACAAAGCAGAATTTAAAGTGCCTAAAGTAAAGCCGCTTAGACACATTATTTTTATACTGGTTCAGAATCAATATGGTTCCTAATCCAGTTCTCTTGGGTCACAAGGGAGAGTCTCTCTTAAGCTCTTTGAATCTGAGTACACCGATGATTTATCGTTAACCAAAAACTTTTTCCTCGTTGGTTTTGTTCAGTTCGCTCACCAGCAATAACCTTGTCTGATTTATCGATTATCAGACCAACTTTCTTGACACAACTATTACCTAAACAAGAACTCTCTTTCTTTTCTTTCGATCACTCGTACACTCTCAAGAATACAGTGGAAGTGTTTATAAGTAAAAGCCTAGAGAAAAAGTAGATTGTATGTAGAAGCGTGTCCTTCATTCTTCAGCATGTCTTCTTTATATAGTTGTTCAACAAATCTTCCCGTTGCTCTGATTGGTATCCCTTGCTGATCAGAGAGAGAGAGAGAGAGAGAGAGAGAGAGAGAGGGCGGGAAAATTTGATTTCTTTCCTTGCGTAGTCTTTGAGAGATTAATCTGATTGATTCATTAAGTGGAGAGAGAGAGACATGACCCAAGAGAATTGATCCTCAAAAGATATTGGTATCTTTTGAGAGTAAAGCAAAAGCTTAATTAGCGTGTTCCCACTTGACCTA
This sequence comes from Petunia x hybrida, assembly GCA_037355625.1. Classification (NCBI taxonomy): domain Eukaryota; kingdom Viridiplantae; phylum Streptophyta; class Magnoliopsida; order Solanales; family Solanaceae; genus Petunia; species Petunia x hybrida. The sequence goes on from JBBBVM010000009.1 coordinate 11,520,246, forward strand.
AGGAGATACCGCAATTCCAATCCTTTCTTTCCTTAGTTGGCTATCCTAGATCTGAAGAGATATTTCATACTTGAGAGCCTTCCTTCTTTTTGTTCGAAGAATCTTTCATATCATCTAGAATCTTCCTTCATCAGTTTCGATCTCCTATTACATATTTGTCATATATTAGTGTTGCACTTTTTGTTGTTATAAAAACTTAATCTAACAACCTATTTTAAAATTCAAAACTATCTGAATAACTAATTAAAATAATAAAATATGATTTTTTTTTGGAAAGGATGACAGAAAATATAATTTAAACTTTGGTGGCCAAGTCCCAAGTGCGCCAAGTAATCCATCTTTGACTAGTTTGGCCTTTTCCCTCCAATACTTTCTTACAAATATTTCATTTCAAGTAGTAGTAGCAGATTTCTTTCATTTTTTTATCTGACAACGACGAAACACCTAAGATCTTCTCAAATATTACTCCATACAATCACTACGTTGAGAAATATTTTGTTTCGACATTCTTAGATAATCACTCTGGAGGATCATTCTTTTGAGAAAGATTTCGCTGAACAGTATTCAATAAATTAAAGGAAGTGTGGTGTGACCTGTGTCTTTACATTCCTCAAGTGTAATCTCTTTTTATCTAGTACTAACATCTTTATTAGTAGATCCTAGTTTTGATCAGGATAAAGGAGAGATTATTCAACTTTTGACCTGCTATACTATGTAAAAAGATTGAAAGTATATTAGGAGTACGAATAATCCTATTAACTTGCATGGCCAAGATCGATGAAATTAATTAGAGGATACGTTACGTCTCTCTTAATTTATAATTAATAAATTTTACTGTTTGTTAAATAAATTGGACTTTACTCTTTAGTCTCTTAATATTAACCCAAGGAGCTAATTGAGATGCTAGCTATAAATAAAAGGGAATTATTAATTAAAAAGACGAAGGCTGTATTTGCATGCATGAGTTCCACCAGTAAGTTACAATCGATATCTTTGAAGCAAACTCGGATTTGGAATATCTCAGTTGGATTTCCTTCAAGAACATCAATAATGACCAAAGCAAATTGACCTCCATGTCGTCAGAGGTTATGACACGTCCAATCCAACTTCCCATTAAAGGTGTAAAAAAATTCTTTGATTTCAGGAGCAAGCTGTGGGAATGGGACCGGAACGAACTACTAATCTATTGAGAGTTAAAATCTCAAATGGTCACTCAACTTTGAAAAATTAACCATTAAAGTTACTTTGCTTTGATTGATCCCAAAACGGTTGCTCAACTTAGGAAAAATATTTCTAAAAATAATTTTTGCCGATTTTTACACCATCACACACCGGAAATTTGACGTGGCTTTACAAAATATTTTTATATAACCGTAGGTCACACTTTCTTTGCCATGTAGGACTTTTGTAATAGTCACTTACTAGTTTTCTGACAAGTGCAATGCACGTGTATTCCTAATAACTAGTTTAAAAATTATAAATATTTAGTAATAAGCGTGTATAATTGCTAATAAATTAAAGGAAAAAAATGTATTAAAAGTACTCGCATATCGAATCCTTTGCAATGAAAATATTTTATTTTCGTAATACATAATCATACTAATTATACATTACTATTGTACGAAAGCCAGTAACTAATATTTGAACAATTTTAATCATGCAAATTTTATAATATCAAGTATTTAGCTTGATATCGATACCTTTTCTTGGTTTTTATGTTTTTGTGCTAATGGCAAACTGTTATTATGCACTAGGAATTAGGAGTATGACAAATAATTATTTGACCTTCGAACTTGATATATTATAAAATTTGCATGATTATAATCGTTCAAATATTAATTTCTGGCCTTCGTACAATAGTAATGTTTAGTATGATTATGTATTACAATAATAAAAAATATCCATCGGAAAGCATTTGATTCAGTACTTTGAGTTTATATTTTTTCCTTTAATTTACTAGCTACGATGCACGCTTATTAAACAATATTTATAATTTTTGTACTAGTTATTAGGAATACACATGTATTGTACTTGTCAGAAAACTAGTAAGTAACTATTAAAAAAATCCTACATGGCAAAGAAAGTGAGACCTACGATTGTATAAAAATATTTTAAAAAGCCACGTCAGATTTTCGGTGGGTGATGCTGCAAAAAATGACAAGAATTATTTTTGGAGATATTTTCTCTAAGTTGAGTGACCTTTTTGGGACCAACCAAAGCAAAGTGACTTTGGTGGTTAATTTCTCAAAGTTGAGTGATCATTTGAGATTTTAACTCTTGAAAAATCATAACTGAGCTATTTGTATTTTTTAAGAACAATTAATATTAAGGGTATGATGAAAAAAAGATGGTAATTTTTATCTTGATCTTTTAAAATGACAAACATTTTTGTACAAAAAATTGTGACAATTAAATGGGATTGGACTGGGGATCGCGTAAGCTAGTTGTTAATTTTCAACCTTCTTAAGCTACACTTGATGTTTCAGTAGTTAAAGTCGATTCTTAGCGTTACAGTTCTAAATTCTGTGGTTAATACTTTTTATTTTATTATTTTTACGTTAGCATGGTAGTTTAACTTGTTACAATAAATTGATTCCATTATTTTCAAGGTAACTAATTTCATTTATTATGATATACTTACTTGGAGTTAACTTTGGTGACTAGGTAAAAATTATTTTAAACTATCGGCGGGTATAAACTACACTTGAAAAACTACCAGTATATAACACGTGTGACATCAAGAACATTAAACTGAGGCAGTTTCACTAATTAAGTAAGAAATTTTGGATGTCCAGGAGAAAGAAAAGAGAAAAATAAGAGGAGAGCAATGAATTCCAGCAAATTCTTTGATACCAAAGGAGCAGCAGACATTGCATAGTCCCATATGCAAGTCTGTGACTATATATGTACCTGTAAAGCCTCATCAGAAATCAGTAAAGCTCATAAAATCTTTGAAGCAACAGTAGAAATTTCTTTGAGATTTGATCTTCCACCTGTTATTCCTTCATATTTCTCTAAAATCACAGTTTTCAGCTTACAATTATAATGTCTACAACGAATTTCGCTCAAGCTACTAGTGGTTCTTCTGTGAGGAGGATCCCTCCCACCGACACCATGATCGTTGGCGGTGAGTTAGTAAACGCGCCTCAGCTTTTAAACATCATCACTTCAGTGGAAGGCGACGAAGAAGTATCGTCGTAGATGGGTGGTTTAAAGTGGCGTAAGCAAACTGCTGGTGACGATAAATTTGTCGAAGGAGACGATGATGGTGGTTAGGATGATGACGCTGAAGGTGATGATGACATCGAAGGTGACATCGAAGCTGAAAATGATAAGGTCGACGCCCTCACGGAGATTGGGGTTGCATTGCCTAGCACCGAGGGAGGGCATGATGTCGAGGCTGGACCCTCGGGGTCAAGGAAGAAGAAGAAAATTCTCCTCGTGCAAGAACTCGAGCCTCACCACATCATCCCTTCAAGTTTCAACACCGACAAAGACTTCAAGTTACAAAGCCAAACTGCTGATCAACAAGAGTTGAATAGGAATGTGCCGGTGAAAATGAAACCTTTGCTTATTACTCAAGGCAACATGGAATTGGTTAGCAGAGGTTGCCGATTTGGAGCTGAGGTCAAAATTGTTGTTCCCGACCCCGAATAATAGATGTTGTGACCACGTAGAGGGGTTATCCTTCGCGTACACATATCCATTCACCATCGGGTTCTCACTTCCTGTACATAGGGTGATTGACGAATTCTGTAGAAAATACAATCTCTGTCTGGTTCAGCTGGGCCCCGACGTTTGGAGGGTCGTGCAATGTTTAGATTGGTTTAGCCAAAGGGCTAAGGTGGATTTACTTTTCAGCATCTTATTTCTCTTTTTTATCCATACTTCCATAAGGTTGGGGTTGTGGCTTTGAAAAACTGAGGTAAGCACTCTATTCTTACAAAGAGTGAGGACCATGGGGACCGAGGTTGGTTTGTCCGCTATATCCTTTTGGAGACTAGCTGCTTATCCTCCGAGCCTGATTTTCCAAAAAAGTGGAATAGGACGCGTAAGTGATTTGCCGCTTTCAATACCTTCGGTTTCCGTCTTTCTTTCTTTCCTTTTTTTGACTTGTATTTTCACTCGTTTCTCATTTGCATCCAATAGGGTCGACATTGTTCCCCCCGAGGGTTTGTCTGATTGGGTCAAGGCCATAACCAAGGCTCGCAAGCGTCCTATTAGATCTTGGATGGACATGGCTGCTAGCAATGGTTGGGCATACAAGAGGCATGGTGAGCATTATTACCATCTTGAGCCTGGGATATCGCCCGAGATTGTCTTCCTTGTTGCTAATATCTTTTCTTGCGTTAGGTTTTTCGAAAAGGGCGGTTAATACTGAACCCAAGAAAAATAAAATGAAAAGCAAGAAAGGAAAGGAAAAGAAGAAAGAGGAAAAAAAAGCTTTTGATACCGATGACTATGTGGCCTTGATGGTGAATCTGGTCGGTGATTTGAAGGAGCTTAAGTCCTCAAAAGCTTCCAAACCTTCAAAGGGGTCCCTCGGTCAGGGGACCTCAAAAGGTAATGATGACAGCTTCTTCGGTCACTTTACTTGTATTTTAGCTTCTTCTCATTTTTTCGTCTATAAACTTCCCACCTTAACTCTTTCAGATTCAAAAAGAAAGAGGGAAACTTCAAAGAAGTCTTCCTATTCGATCCGTCCTCGCACCGAGGCGGTGACTTCCCTCGGGCTTGAAGCTGTTGTTGAGCGGTGCCGAGGGCTGATTGATGAGCCCATCGACGAGGGTCTTGAGGTTCAAAAGGAAATTGAGGTAGTGAACCTCGAAGAGTTAGAGCTTGAACCTGATGTGGCTGTTTCCAAGGCTAAAAGTAATGCCAAGGTTGGAGATGTTGTGGCTCCTGTTGCCGAGCAGGAGACAGCTATCAGTGTTGCTCGAGCCCACTCCAAGCTTGTTAGATTTTTAGCCTCGGAGAGTCTCTTGAGGAAGTTGGAGGTTTCAGCTTTGTCGAACCTCTTGGAATGATCTCGCCGAGATATTCTAAGCCTCATGCCCTTGCTAGGGTCCAATTTAGAGGCTGTTGTTAAAAAATTTACTTCGGCACAACTAGCCGCCACCACTGTTGCCAATGCACTTAAGGTTAGTTTATATCATTTTAAATCTTCTTTAGTTTGGGTATTTATTCCTCTTTTGACTCCTCGGTAACTTTTGCTCAGGGTTTCCTTCTATCTTTGAGGGCCGTTAAACTTGAGACCACGAGGTATGAAGAGGTTCAACGTGTCGCCAATGCTTGGGATAAGCAGAAGGACAACTTTAATGCTTAAATTGCCGAATTGAAAGCCCAATTGGAAAAGTCCCACTCCGATCTACATGAAGCTACTGCAGCCTCCGGGGCCAAGATTCAAGCCCTGGGTGATGGTTTTCAGGTAGAGCGCTTGAGGTTGGACAGCAAGATCGTGAGGCTCAATGATGAATTGGCTCTGGATAAGGATAAGTTCATGGAAAAAGCCAACAAACATCACGAGCAGTTGAAAGAGCATGTACTCGCGATCCAAAGGCTTGAAGGTCAAAATTTGAGGATTCCAGTCCTTGAAACCGAGGCTAAACAACGTCGAGATGACGTGGTGGATCTGAAGGCAAAGGAAAAGATCAGAGCCACGAGGGCAGAGCTGGATAAACGTTGGGCTGTCATTAGATCTCGATTGAAGCTACTTAAGCGATGCCAAGCTGGCGAGCTTAATTTGGAGGATCAAATAGCTAAAGCCGAAGATAATACAACTAAAGACCAAGCCATGATAGAACAGCTCCCCTCAAGTGAAGGTTCGGGCGATGACGAGGCCGAGGATGAAGAAGATGAATGTGAGGAAGACACCGATGATGCCGAGGATGGGACTTCCGAGGAGGGAGATAGTCACGAAACATTGCAGTTCTCTCGTAATATTTTTGTTTTTGGTTGTGGCTGTCGAGCCATTTTATATGAAAAATCCTTGTAGTCTTCGAGCTTAATCTAATGACATTTTGAAGCCTCCGGGCCTTGTGTTAATAAATTTCATTTTTTGTCTTTAAGTGTTTGCCTTTATTTTGTCTTGGAAATTTTGACCGAACACTTAAGATAATTTTGCTTGCAAGGCTTTATGATTTATAATAAACCGATGCTAGCTTGGACTGACGTCTCGGCCCCGAGCCATGGCATGAAAGAATGACTTCTCAAATAGTATATCTTCGATAAATAAAATCGCAGAAACAAAGAGATATTGAATCAACTTCATTTCATTGGTGATAATAACGAGCCAAAACTGGCTTTTACATAAAACCTAGTCGAAAGGAGACTTAAGCAAATTTCAAAATGACGCCACCATTGGGTGGAAAATACAAAGGACTAAACTAATCCACGGGCGACAGTTCCCGGTATGCAAGGCTTCAAGTCGAGTGTGACTGCACCCCATCTCTCCCATCCCCCAATGTTCGGTTATGAATCTTGATGAAGATTCGAGCACCGTGTGTCATTCCCTCCGCTTCCTGAAAAGGTCAAGCAAAAATGAGGGGTTAGATAAAGTCATTCAATCCAAGCTTCAGAGCGTTTTTGTCTCGTAGCTCTAGGTGAAAGTTTATTGATCAAGGGTAACACACCTCATTGTCCAAAATAATATCGCTTTAAATTAGAGATATTCCAATTTGAGAGTTCGGGTTTGCCCTTAAAGTATTCCAATTAATAAGATCCTTTCCCCACGATTGCTTTAACTTTGTAGGGTTCGTCCCAATTTGCAACGAGTTTCCCAGTATTTTTCTCCTTGGTTGATTAATTTGAAGCTTTCAGCACATAATCACCGACTTTGAAATCCCTGAGTTTAGCTTTCCTATTGAGATATGCTTCGATTTATCTTTTCTGCGCCTTTAGCCGAACCAAAGATAGTTCTCTTTTTTCTTCAAGTAAATCCAACTCTATAGGCACAGCTTGTTGGTTTGTATCTTCGGTAGCATGAGCGTACCGAAGGCTAGGCTCGCCTACCTCCACGAGAATGAGTGAGTCCATCCCATAAGCGAGGGAGAAATGAGTTTCACCGGTGCTGTTTTGCTCTGTAGTTCGCATCGCCCACAACACCCAGGGCAACTCATCGGGGCATGGACCCTTTGCTTCATCAAACCTCTTCTTTATATTTTTGATGATCACCCTATTAGAAGACTCAGCTTGTCCATTGGCACTTGGGTGATAGGGGTTGACACTATCCTTTTTATGCCCCACTGATTCAGGAAATGTGTGACCACCGACCCCATATATTGAGGGACATAGTCACAAGTAATTGCTCTTGGGACACCGAACCTGTAGATGATATTTTTGTGCATGAAATCTATCACCTCCTTCTGTCTAACTTTGGCGAAAGCCCCCGCTTCCACCCATTTTGTGATGTAGTCAGTTAGCACGAGTATGAATCAAACAATTACTTTTGCCTTTGGCAAGGGACCTATTATGTCCATTTCCCATTTCATGAATGGCAAAGGTGACACAACCGAATGTAGAGGCTCGGCCTGCTGATGGATCATTCGGATGTGTTGTTGACATTTGTCATATTTTTTCACAAAGGCTTTGGCGTCTGCGTTAATAGTTAGCCAATAGTATCCAGCCCGAAGCAATTTGCGCACCAAAGCTTTTCCCCCCGAGCGGTTGCCACACTCGCCTTCATGAACTTCCCTCATTACGTATTCAACTTCTTCCGGGACCAAACATTTGGCCATTGGGCCACAGTGCATCCTTCGATACAACTTTCCCAAGATTAGTGAGTATGAAACTGCTTGAGTTCTTAATTTTTTCGCCTCTCTCTTATTGGTTAGAAGAGTCCCCGATTCCAAATAAGAGATGAACTTGGTTAAACAATCCCAAGTATGATTCACCAAATTGACTTCTAGCTTCATGTTTTTCATTTGCAAAGAATGCAGTCGAATAACAGAATCAGACCCTGAGTGTTCTTCCTCAATAGCCAAACCTAAGTTAGCTAAGGCGTCAGCCCCGGTGTTTTCCTCACGAGGTATCTGGTGAATCTTCCACTCTTGGAACTTAGCTAAGATTTGTTGTGCTCGGGCTAAAAATTGCTGCATTCTGGGCTTACGAGCCGTATATTCCCCGAGTACTTGATTCACAACCAATTGCGAGTCGCACTTTAACACAACGGTTTCTACTCCCATCTCTTTGGCCAATTCTAACCCTGCTAAGGCATCTTCATATTTGCCTTCATTATTGGCTACCTTTTCGAACTTGATCGAATGTCTGATTCTTTCCCCCGCTGGGGTCACCTGGACAATTCCAAGCCTCGAACCTTTTGAATTGGTTGCCCTATCAGTGTAAAGTGTCCAAACCTCCGAGGTCATCCCCTTGGACATTGAATTTTCCCTTTCTGCCTCGGGAAGAATTCCCACACTAAAGTCAGCCAGGAAATCTGCTAAGACTTGTGATTTTATAGTCGTTTGGTGTGTATAGGTAATGTCATATTCACTTAGTTCTACTGCCCATTTGGATAGACTTCCCGACAACTCTGGTTTGTGCAATATGCTTCTTAGGGAAAAAGTGGAGATTACGGCTACTGGATGACATTGAAAATAAGACCGTAGTTTTTGAGCAGTAACAACTTAGGCAATGGCTAATTTTTCAAGATGTGGGTACCTGGTTTCGGCATCAAGGAGTGTCTTGCTCACATAGTAGATGGGTTTTTCCATGCCATCTTCCCCTCGAACCAATACGGCACTCACTAACACCTCGGACACGGCTGGGTAAACTGACAAAGTTTGACCATCTTTTGGCTTGGCGAGCAGCGGCGCGTTAGCTAAATATTGTTTCAACTCTCTCAGCGCTTCTTTGCACTTCGGTGTCCATTCGAAGGCATTATTCTTCCTTATGGTTGAAAAGAATTTGTAGCATCGCTCCGAGGATCTAGATATAAATCGAATCAAGGGCAGCGATTTGGCCAGTCAAGTGCTGAACTTCTTTTACCCCGGACAACTCATCGGGGATTTCCTCAATAGCTCTGATTTTTTCTGGATTATCCTCGATACCCCATTCGGAGACTATGAATCTTAGAAATTTTCCCGAGCCTACACCGAAGGCACATATTTTGGGATTCAGCTTCATATTATATTGTTATAGGACAGCGAAGGCCTCCCTTAGGTGATTCAGATGATCCTCAACTCGAATTGACTAGACTAACATGTCGTCTACATATACTTCCATCGACTTATGGATGTAATCTTTGAACGTGCGACACACCATCCTTTGGTAAGTTGCACAAGCATTCTTAAGTCTGAAGAGCATTACCTTATAGCAATACGTGCCTCGGTCAGTGATGATTGAGGTCTTCTCTTCGTCCTCGGGATCCATAAGGATTTGATTGTAACCCGAATAAGCGTCCAAGAAAGTTAATAGTTTAAGTCCAGCCGTGGAGTCTATTAACCTATCTATTTGAGAAAATGGATAAGAATCTTTGGGACAAGCTTTATTCAAGTCCATGTAATCCACGCACATTCTCCACTTGCCATTATTTTTGGGCACAACTACGACATTGGCTAGCCATTCGGGATTTTTTACTTCTCTGAAAAAGCCATTATCAAGCAACTTCTTTGTTTCATCCTCGATCACCTTTCTCTGTACGCGGGCATGCGGCCTCTTCTTCTGCTTTACCGGGGTGTAACGTGGATCTACGTTCAATTTATGGGTCATAATCTCCGGATCGATGCCGACCATGTCAGTGTAGGACCACGCGAAGCAATCATTGTTGGACTTTAACAACTCAATTATAGCTATTTTCGACTCTAGGCCCAACTTCGAGCCGAAAAACACTTTTCTATAACTGGGAAATCCTTCGAGAGCATAAAGGATTCCAACTCTTCGATAGTTAAATTCTCGGCTTTTTGCTTCCGAGGTTCTTGAATGCATACCGTGATCTTCTCTACTACTTCTTCTTCAGGGTCGATTTGGGGAGCCGAACCCCTCTCTTCACTAGACTTATAGATGTGTAATGCAAGCTATTCCCTCCATGTCCGCCACTAATCCACTCACGTCCCATATTCTTTGAAAGTGGGGTTAGTGGGCTGAGGTCATGGGTAGTTATCCCGCTGAAGCCATGATAGTCCACCGAGGCTTAAGATGCTGACCTCGGGGATATAGGTTGTCGTCAGTACGACCAAGGTGGCCATTCACCGAGGCGTCCCGTGGATTGCGGCTTCGGTTAATAACTTCATTATTCTAATTGCTTGCCTCGGGCTCTGACTTAAAAAAACTATTCGGTATACTTTGAACCGAGCCTCTGAGGTGCCACGTACGCAAGCCAATTTTTACCTAGTACAGTTAATAGGATTAACTTTTACGCTAATGGTGTATACTTTACACTATCAATATATAATTTAACATATTGTAGTTGATTCTTTGTCGCCTTTTTAGATTTCGTTATTATGATAGTTACCGTTAATGATCTTTAGGTGATCTAGTATAAAAATTCTTTCGCAACAATCCATACACAAAAGTTATCTAACTAAAATGCAGCTACAAATCAAGTACTACTCATCCAATTTATAAATGTGAGTAGAATAGGTTAATTCACGTTCCTCTTGATAAGATTTCTGTTCTTTTAACAGTTATTTCTTGGATGGGATTATAAGCTTCAGTAATACTGATTAGTTTAGCCCTCGAACCCTCAACTCCAAGCTCCATTTTTCCAAAAAGTGCAATTAGAGAAGCGAAGGCGTATGATCAGTCAAACTGATAGTACTATCTTCTAACTCATTATACTTTATCAAGATAAACTAAATTGAAATAATAATCGCCACTGTTGAGTTAAGTTTTGATGATAACAATTAAATTTATCAGTCAACTCATGAGTTCCTCTATTATCTATGTAGGCCACCCAAATGAGACTCGAGTCATAAGAGCAATGAAGATATCAAGTGCTGAAATCAAGGGCTCTCTATATGGAAAGTTGGTTGCATTCAAGATAAAATAATCCTCTCTGTATTCTCAGCAAAAGGGATTATCTTTCAGAAGGAAAAGATCTTAAATTGATACGCGTGATCAATTTCAATAGTTGCAGATTATATCAAGAAAGGAACATGATTCTCATTTAACGGCTCTATCCTTATTCTCACAAGGAATATATCATAACTCCTTTGAGGATCAAATCCTTTGGGTCACCATATCTCTTTTTGAAAGGAAAGTAAAATCAATCAGCATCATTAGAGTCTCTCATTCACATGGAAAGCTGAAGCTATATATTCTTGACATCCTTCACACTGAAAAATATGCAACCTCTTACTTTCTAGCAATCTCTTTCTAGCCTGAAACATTGTATTCTTGAGAGTTTACTATTGTACAAGAAAAAGAAAAGAGAAGTCAGAGCGAAAGTAAGGTTAGTGTTGTGTGTGAGTTGGTGTGAATCCAACTTTAGGTCGTTAGTGGTGAGCGCAGTATCAAAACCACAAGCTAGATTCGTTGGTGGTGAGCGAAGGAAAAATCATTCAAAGTTATATCGTGAAGAATTCTTTGAGCCAAACAGATAACTCCCTTGTGACCCAAGGGGACTTGATTAGGAACCACATTAGTTCTGAACCAGTATAAAAATCATTGTATCCTTTTGATTTCCTGCACTTTACTTACTGTCTACTACTGCTTTTCTTTCAGCTAACTTATTAGTCGACTAAATCTGGATAAAAATTAAAAAGATTATAATTCACCCCCTCTTATACTTTCAATTGGTATCAGAGCAGGTCTCACACATCTTAATTTGTTTATCTTTTGTTTTACAACAAGTGAGAAAAGATCATGTCTGGCCACATTGTTACTGGGGCTCTACTTCAAGAAGGAACCTCTATTGCTCGACCTCCCTACTTCAATGGACAGTATTTTAGTCATTGGAAGGTTTGTTTGGAAACTTTTGTCAAGTCCATTGACTTCAAAGTGTGGCGTGTCATTACCAAACGCCCTTATGATATACCTTTTGACAAAGGGAAAAAACCTGAAGGACAAGACTCCAAAATCCCCTTTGATATTGATGACTATAATGATGAGCAAAGAGAAATTATTCAACTTAATTCCAAAGCTCAAAATCTACTGTACAGCGCTATAAGTGGTGAAGAGTATGAGAAAATTTCCAGTTGTGAAACTGCTAAAGAAATGTGGGACAAACTTGTTGTCACCTACGAAGGAACAAGTAAAGTAAAGGAAACTAGGATTAATCTCCTTGTGCACGAATAAGAACTATTTCAAATGAAGGAAGGAGAATCCATCGAAGACATATTCACCAGATTTAGCAAAGTTATTTGTGAACTTAAGTCTCTTGGAAATTTATACACCTGTGGTGAGCAAGTTCGAAAAATCCTTAGAAGTCTTCCAGTCGTTTGGCAACCCAAAGTTATCAACATTGAAGGAGGAGACCTCAATGCCCTGTCCTATGATGAACTCCGTGGAGATTTAATTGCTTTCGAGAAAACTCACCTTCAAAGAAAATCACAACCTACTGAAAAGAAGAAGGAAGTTGCCTTTACTGCTGACAACTCAGATGCTCCAAGTAACAATGATGATATTGTGGATGAATGGGTCTTGATGTCTAAAAATTTCACAAATCTTCTTAGAAGAAATCGTTTAAGAGGAAAACCGAGATTCAACTCTCGTAGAAGTGCTCAAAATAATGATCAGGAAAAGAATGATGGACGATGTTATGAATGTGGGAAGTTTGGACACATTGCAGCCAACTGCAATGAATCAAAAAAGAAGCAGCCTAAAAGCAACTACAAAAAGAAAGCCCTTTCAGCATGGAGTGATTAGGAAGCATCAGAGAATGAGGAGGAAGCAAAATTATGTTTCATGGCTGAAGCAGAATCAAGCAAGGTACGCAATTATAACTATGAAAAATGTAATACTTTGCAAGAGGATTTAGATTCTGCATTACATGAAATGAAAACAATTCTTCAGGAATTGTCTAAACTAAAGAAAGAGAAAGAAAATTGTGAACGTAAACTAGATGTATGTGAATTTGAATGCAGCTATCTACAACAGGATGTCCAAGACTTGCAATTTAAACTAAACAGTCAGAGAAAATCTACCAGCCATAGCTCAGTAAAATCCAACACTACCCCTCTTTCTCCTGCATCTATAGAAGCTATACCTGGAAGCTTACGCTTCACAAGTGATGAGTCGACTAGAACTGCAACTAATGGGAAGGCTCACATTATATGTCATAACTGTGGAAATGTTGGTCACATAAATTCTTAAGTGTAGATTAAGAAAGCATAATAAAGGAAAATGGGTTTGGATGCCTAAAATGTCTATAAACAATTATGTGCTAAACAAAAAGGACCCAAGACAACTTGGGTACCAAAGCATGAGTGAATTTTGATAATGCAGGAACTCCATAAATTTCACAAAGGGAAATGGATTCTTGACAGTGGATGTTCCAGACATATTACAAGTGACAAACAGTGGTTCAAATCAGTCACTTCTCTCGAAGGAGGACTTGTAAAATTTGGAGACAACGGTAAGGGAATTGTTACTAGAGTTGGTAAAATTTCTCTAAGTCCTTCATGCGACATTAATGAAGTACTGCTGGTTGAGGGACTAAGGCATAATCTCTTAAGTATCAGTCAACTATGTGATGCTGGGTTTCAGGTAAGATTTGAATCCTCTAAATGCATCATATGCAACTCCACAGGTAATGTCATTCTCACTGGTTCCAGAATTAATTATATCTATAAACTACATCATACTTCTCCTATGACAAAACATGTATGCCTGTCATCTACTACCTCTGATCCCTGGTTATGGCATAAAAAATTAGGACATGCTAGTATGCATCTCATTCAGAAACTTTCTACAAAGGAGCTTGTTCTTGGTCCTCCTAGATTAAACTTCTCAAAAGATCATATATGTGATGCATGTCAGCTACGAAAGCAGACCAGAACATCCTTTAAAATTAAAGACATTGTTAATACTTCCATGCCTTTAGAACTACAGCACATGGATCTTTTTGGTCCGACCAAAAGTTCCAGCATTGGAGGAAAAAGGTACGCTTTTGTTATTGTAGATGACTATTCTCGTTTCACTTGGGTTATTTTCTTATCTCATAAGGATGAAGCTCAAAGAAATTTTGAGTTCTTCTGCAAGAAGGTTCAAAGAGAAAAAGGCTATTTCATTATAGCCATTCGGAGTGATCATGGTGGAGAATTTGAAAGCAAGACCTTTGAACTATTTTGCAGTGAGCAAGGTATTTCTCACAATTTTTCGTCTCCTAGAACTCCTCAGCAGAATGGAGTGGTGGAATGCAAGAACAGGACTCTTCAAGACATGGCTAGAACCATGCTTCTTGACCATTCTCTTCCAAACAAATTCTGGGCTGAAGCAGTAAGTACATCTTGCCATATCTTAAACAGGTGTCTCGTTCGACCCATCTTGAAGAAAACTCCATACGAGCTATGGCAAGGTAAGAGACCTAACATTAGTTACTTCCATCCGTTTGGATGTAAATGCTTTATTCATAACAATGGAAAAGACAATCTTGGTAAGTTTGATCCTCGCAGTGATGAAGGTATTTTTCTTGGATATTCTACTACTAGTCGCTCATATAGGGTGTTTAATAAACGCACCATATCAGTAGAAGAATCTATGCATGTTGTTTTTGTTGAAACTAATCCATCTATTGAGAAAGATGAAAGTGCAGACATTGAAATTCTCAACTCAAAGGAGTCAAACCTGAACACAAGTGATCAGACTCAGTCGACTGAGGATATTCCAGAACCAAAGCTAGAAGCTGAACCTATTGAGTCGACTAATGCACCTGATGTCATTGTACCAAATGAGTGGAAAAGCGAGGCAAACTACCCTCAAAAATTTATTATTGGTGATCCACAATAAGGTATGAAAACCAGAGGCCACTTCAAACAAAGCTCAAATATGGCTCTTATTTCTCAACTTGAACCAAAGAAAGTTGAAGAAGCCCTGAATGATCCTCACTGGATAAAAGTTATGGAAGAAGAATTAGCTCAGTTCGAGAAAAATCAGGTATGGACTCTTGTCCCTAAACCTCAACATGTTTCTATCATTGGTACAAAATGGGTCTTTCGAAATAAGCTCAGTGAAGATGGAAAAGTGGTAAGAAACAAAGCACGACTCGTTGCACAAGGCTATTCACAACAAGAAGGCATTGACTATGACGAGACAATCGCTCCCGTTGCAAGGTTAGAATCTATTAGAATGCTACTTGCATATGCATCCTTTAAGGGATTTAAACTATATCAAATGGATGTTAAAAGTGCCTTCCTAAATGATTTTATAAAAGAAGAGGTTTACGTTAAACAGTCACCTGGTTTTGAAAACTCTCAACTTCCTTCTCATGTTTTTAAGTTGACTAAATCTCTATATGGCTTAAAGCAAGCCCCTAGAGCTTGGTATGAAAGGCTAAGCAACTTTCTATTAAAGCATGGCTTCAGTCGAGGTAAGATTGATACTACCCTATCTATTAAGCGCTCCTCAACCGGTAATATTCTTATTCAAATATATGTCGACGATATTATTTTTGGGAGCACTAACTCCTCTTTATGGAAGGATTTCGCTGAAATCATGCAAACTGAATTTGAGATGAGTCTTATGGGAGAGCTCACTTTTTTCCTTGGTCTTCAAATTAAGCAATATGACAAAGGGATTTTCATAAGTCAATCCAAGTATGCCAAGGAACTCCTGACAAAATACGGTATGCACAATGCAAAGTCCATTGGACTCCTATGAGCACATCAACAAACCTTGACAAAGATTCTAAAGGTAAAAGTGTCGATTAAACTAAGAATCGAGGTATGATTGGATCCCTCTTATACTTGACTGCTAGTCGACCAGATATAATGTTCAGTATTTGTAAATGTGCACGATTTCAACCTGACCCTAAGGAGTCACATTTAACATCTGTTAAAAGAATCATGCGATACTTAGCAGGCACTACCATGCATGGTCTTTGGTATCCTCGAACTATTAACTTTCATCTTCAAGGTTATTCAGATGCAGATTCTGCAGGTGATAAGCATGATAGAAAAAGCACTAGTTGAACTTGTCAATTTCTTAGCAAATCCCTAATTTCATGGCACAGTAAGAAACAAGGATCCGTCTCTTTATCCACAACGGAGGCTGAGTACATTGCTATTGGGCATTGTTGTACTCAACTACTTTGGATGTCATATCAATTAAGTGATTATGATATTATTGCGAAACCAATGTCTATATTATGTGATAATTCGAGTGCTATTTGTCTGTCTAAAAATCATGTGCATCATTCTAGAGCAAGGCATATAGAAATCAAGCATCACTTTATTAGAGATCATGTTTTGTGTGGAAATGTTAAAATTTCGTTTGTTACCACTGAAAATCAACTTGCAGACATTTTTACAAAACCTTTACATGAGGAGAGATTTTGTGAACTTCGCGAAAAACTTGGTGTAATGGAAGATCCTATCATCTCCTAACATAGCACTTTTTTTGGTAAAAATATTTTATAAAATCCATCTGCATAGGGCTCTTTATTTATTTTCCATAAATGTTTCTACGTGTGAAAATTGCTTGCAGTTAATGCTATGTGTGAACATAATTGCCTTGATTCTCTCACCGGCTCTCACTATTCCTTTAAGTCTCGCCCTGTCGCTTCACTGCTCCTATCAGTCATGCCTTTCTCTTCTCTCCATAAAACCTCTTGAGTATTTCTCTTTCCTATCACTTCAACTACTCGCTCTTCTTTTTCATCCTTTTTCAAAATAAACTCTCTCATCTCTCACCATGGGAAAATCTTCTAAACCTAAAAATGTTCCTACCAGAAAAAGTTCCAGGACTCGTAAGCCTACTCGCTCTATGTCCCCCGTTCATGTTGCTTCTTCTGAATCCCTCCAGGCTTCTCTTCAGGATGAATCTGGGTCGGTCTCTCCATCTACAGTGAAGAAATCAGGTAAACACACCATGGTGGAACCTCTCTCTGGCTCAACTCCCAAAAAGCCCAATGTTGATTCTCCTGTTGTTCCTCTTGATGATGACCAAAACTTCTGGGATAATGGTTGTGAAAAACTAGGAGTTCTCCAAAACCGTCGCATTGCTTCTGGGCGTATTGTTGATCTTGAAGCCATGGAATCCTCTGACTGTCATATCAAAAATTTCTTTGACTTCCAAGGTTGGAACAATTTCTCCTCTCTTATTCGTCCGGTTGTTTTCCCTGATTTAGTCCGCATGTTTTATGCCAATTTACGTCCCTGTGGTAGTGATGCTGTAGAATCACTTGTTTTAGGCAAGCGTATCTTCTTGAACTGTAAAATTCTTGAGAAAATCTTGTCCTCCCAGTTCTCTGGCTATTCCAATTGTTTTAAGAACTCCTGGCCCACTGATTTCGAAGTCACTTTTGAACAAGCAAAGGTTTGTATCTCTGGCTTATCTACTAACTCCATTCCTGATGGTCAAATGGGTCCTCATTATCTCTGTTTTGAAACTCGTGTCTTGGCTCATATTGCTCCTACCACCATTCTTCCTCGTGTTGGTTCTTTTAGTACTCTTTCTCAACGAGACACTTTCATCGTTTATTGTCTTGTCTCTAAAGTTAAGATGAATCTGTCGTGGTGGATTTTGAGTTATATGCTTGAGTATGCTGATGATAGCAACTCCTCTGAGTGTCTTCCCTATGGCATGCTCATCTCTTACATCCTTGAATCTCTTTATGTTCTTATTGCTGGTCACCTTGAAGCATCAATTATTCAGTGTTGCAATGGTAAGGCCTTCGCTAGTATGGGTTATGTGAATCTTGGGGATACTTGGGTCAAGAAGCCTGAGTTAGACCCTACTCCAAACTCTGGCTGTCCTGCCCCCTCTGCACCTAGTTTACCTAATGACAAATCATCTATCATGTCCTCCGATGTTCTTTCCAAGTTAGGATCTGTTGAGAACACGCTTACTGAACTTAAAGATCTTGTCTTGTCGTCTCAGTTCAATCTTGAAAAGGTTAGGGATAACACAAAGTCTACCAAAGCTGATGTTTCCCTGCTTCGACTGTCTCTCTCTCACAAGCTGCTCGTGATGCTCGTGCAAGTTTGGTGACTGTTCATGAATGCATTGATACCATGGCCCGTAAAATCATCAATACCCTGCGTTACTTCTTGGGATGTCACTAGTCTCCTTGCTCTGCTCTGGTTGTTCTTTTGGTTACAGACTATGCCAACTGTTTTTGTCTCTCCTTTTTGTTGATGACAAAGGGGGAGAAAAATGGCCTCTATATAAAACTTGTGGCTGAATGTTGAATGCTTAATCTTATGAATGGTTAATGATTCTTTTTAATGGTGTATAACTTTTGACTTTTATATGATTGCTAAATCAAGTCGACTACTTTTGTAAGTATGGCAGATGTCTCAGTCGACTAATACTTTCCCATAAAGGGGTAGCAAAGTTTCCTGTCTAAGCTCTCAGGTACATCAGAGACAGGGGGAGCTCAAAATTAGAGGGAGCAAGCTATGACTCTAGCAATCAATAAACAAGGAAGTATCATAAAATTTAAATGTTGTCACATCAGTCAACTCATGAGTTCCTCTATTATCTATGTAGGCCACCCAAATGAGACTTGAGTCATAAGAGCAATGAATATATCAAGTGCTGAAATCAAGGGCTCTCTATATGGAAAGTTGACTGCAGTCAAGCTAAAATAATCCTCTCCGTATTTTCACTAAAAGGGATTATCTTTCAGAAGGAAAAGATCTTAAATTGATACGCGTGATCAATTTCAATAGTTGCAGATTATATCAAGAAAGGAACAGGATTCTCGTTTAACGGCTTTATCATTACTCTCACAAGGAATATATCATAACTCCTTTGAGGATCAAATCCTTTGGGTCACCATATCTCTTCTTGGAAGGAAAGTAAAATCAATCAGCATCGTCAGAGTCTCTCATTCACATGGAAAGCTGAAGCTATATATTCTTGACATCCTTCACACTGAAAAATACGCAACCTTTTACTTTCTAGCAATCTCTTTCTAGCCTTGAAACATTGTATTCTTGAGAGTTTACTATGGTACAAGAAAAAGAAAAGAGAAGTCAGAGCGAAAGTAAGGTTACTGTCGTGCGTGAGTTGGTGTGAATCCAACTGTAGGTCGTTAGTGGTGAGCGCAGTATCAAAACCACAAGCTAGATTCGTTGGTGGTGAGCGAAAGAAAAACCATTCAAAGTTGTATCGTGAAGAATTCTTTGAGCCAAAGAGATAACTCCCTTGTGACCCAAGGGGACTGGATTAGGAACCACATTGGTTCTGAACCAGTATAAAAATCATTGTGTCCTTTTCTTTCAGCTAACTTATTAGTCGACTAAATCTGGATAAAAATTAAAAAGATTATAATTCACCCCCCTATACTTTCAGCCACTAGGTAACTAAACTAAAAGGTTTAAATTTTTCAGCATACACGTTGAAAAGAAATTTTGGATAGTATTATATACATGTATTTTGAACCTATTCACACTAAATTCTAGTTTAATCTATGCTAGCAAGACAATATCAATTTTCAGAAAGTAATTTCCAAGTGCATGCACTGGGAAAATTCTTCTTGAGTTTTGAGTTCTTTGCGCTTATGTATAACTTGAATCCTTTGTTTTAAAATCATTTAGCTTTTACAGTTTTGGAGGGACACAAATGGTTTGGGTAACGAAGTGATTGATCAAGTAAATCACGATTCAAAAGTTTACACCATAACTTTAATCTGACACTAAATTGCACACGTAACTAAGTTAGAGGTTCGTAAGTGAACCATCATACTAAAAGGATGAGAATGAGAAGAAAAGAGATAAATTATGGTTTCTTGATCCCAAATTAAACTTTGTCATAACTTGCTTCCTTGAAATTACTAGCTACTAATTGCTGGTGGGTCACCTAGCCTGAGCTCAAGGTCAACGTCAGTTGAAAGGTTGAGAAAATATGCTTGTTTTCATTAGTTCACATTTGCTTACATTTGTCTACATTAGTTCATGAACTATAATATTAACTTAGTACATATGTCTTAGAGTCTGAATTCCTTTATGCATTCGTGTCATCCATATACCTTGAAAGGTGTGAGGTGTGGACTTAGTTATTGTGTTTACATATACACTAGGCTAGATACATTAAAGAGTTCTCCTATAAATAGCCATGTAATCCTAGCCATTTGAGCAAGTCAAGTTTAACATAAATCATCTTTTCCTCCACTTTCTTCTTTGTGAGTTTAGAGTGTTCTTGTGTTGTCTTGCTCTCCCAAATTTTCTAACATTTGGTGGCAAATCCGGTGTGTTTGAGAGACAAAAAACTTGGAAAAAGATGACAAATAGTAATGGAACTCAATTCCAAGTTTCTATGCTCATAAAAGAGAACTATGGAAATTGGTATATCTGGATGAAGGCCTTACTTGGTGCCTATGATGTTTGGGAACCGGTTGAAGTCGAAGGTGATAAAGCGTAGGATGATGCTATCTTTAGAAACAAAGATTAAAAGGGGCTCACTCTCATCCATCAACGTTTCGATGAGAAGATGTCTGAGAAGGTTGCAAATGCAACCACTTCCAAGCAAGCATCGGAGATTCTTCAAACTTCCTTTAAAGGTTTGGATAAAGTGAAAATAGTTTGTCTCTAAACCTTAAGAGGAGAGTTTGAATCATTGCATATGGAGGAATACGTATCTGTTTCGGATTATATTTCAAGATTTTTGGCTATTGTCAATCAAGTGAAGATATATGGTGAAGACTTGAGTGATGATAGGGTCGTAGCAAAAATACTACGATCCCTTGATTCAAAATTTAATTATATTGTTGTGGCTATTGAAGAGTCCAAAGACTTGGACACCATGACCATTGAGCCAAAGTTGTTCTTAGGAGCAAGTAAGGATAAGTAAGCCGGCTATACCGTAGACACAAGAGTTTATCCTACTAAATCCTTCAATGGCTTCACCATCCCGAAGGACGGCTTGCCATGAAAGGGGCTGGTTTCAACACAATGATACTTTAATTTCAAGCACATGAAGAAAACTTAAAGAAACCGAAAGAAAAATCTGTTGAACAAGCGTTGCAAGCAAAACTTTCTTTCAAAGAGAAAGATGAAAGGTGTGGCTCGCAACAATGAGATCGTGGACGTGGACAAGGTTGTGGTGGAAGAGGAAGAGGTAATAGTCAACCACCGAGAAAAGAGAACAAAAGTCAAGACTCCAATCAAGGAAGAGGTCGTGGAAGAGGTAGAGGATGGAGGCAAAATCAAGGAAGGTATGATAAGTCTAATATTGAATGCTATACTTGTCATAAATTTGGTCATTTTTCCTAGAAATGCAAAAATAATGTGAAGGTTAAAAATAATGTTGTGGAGAAAAAAATTGAAGATGGAGATGGCACTTTAGTTCTTGCTTATAAAGGAAAAGAAAGTGGAGAGAGAAATCAATGGTACCTTGACTCTGAAGCAAGTAGCCATATTTGTGGAAAAAAATTATTTGTGGAGCTTGAAGAATTGAATGGTGGCAACATCGCTTTTGGAGACTCTTCACGGGTTAAAATCAAAGAACAAGATACGATTTCAATTCGCTTGAAAGATGGTAGTCACCAATTAATTTCTATGTTTTGTATGTACCGGAGATAAAAAGTAATATTTTAAGTTTGGGACAACTTTTGGAGAAAAATTATGATATTTATTTGAAAGATAAAAAGTTGTTCATGAGAGATAAAAATGAGAGATTGTTAGCCAAAGTTCCTATGGCTAATAATAAAATATTCATTTTGAATCTTCAAAGTTATGTTCCAAGGTGCTTGCTATCATGTGCCGAAGATTTATCTTGGCTCTGACATATGAGATTTGGTCATGTGAATTTTGATAGACTAAGGTTGATGAAGAAGGAAATCATGGTGAATGGGTTGCCAACTATTGATCATCCAAGCCAAGTAATTATGTTTTACTTTTCATTGATGATTTTTCTAGGAAAACATGGGTGTATTTTTTGAAGGTAAAATCAGAGGTGTTTGATACTTTCAAAAAATTCAAGTGCATGGTGGAGACACAAAGTGGCTATCAAGTTAAGTCATTGCAGTCCGACAATGGTAATTCACTACAAATGAATTCAATGCATTTTGTGAAAAAATGGAATTCATCACTTTTTTATAGTTCCAAGATCACCCACAGCAAAATAGCCTCGTAGAAAGAACTAGACTATTCTCAACATGGCACGGAGTATGTTGAAGAGCAAGAATATGCCAAAGGAGTTTTAGGCTGAAGCAGTTAGCTTGTGTGGTGTACTTGTCGAATCGATGTCACATCAAGAGTATTTATGACAAAACACCTCAAGAGGCTTGGAGTGGTTTCAATCCAAAAGTTTCTCATTTGCTAGTTTTTGGGCGCATTTTTTTTTTTTTTTTTTTTGTGTTTTTTCAAATACCACTAAGCTTATAGCTTAGCAGCTAAAATTTATTAATAATAAAAAAATACACATAAATACAGTCTTTACAATCATGAATGAAATACGAACTAGCTAGAACTAAGTAATGCCAAAGTAGTGATAAGATAGCAACATACCAAAGCATTGCATTAACCTTATTGGATTGAGCATCATACAATGATAATACCACCAATTGAAGCAAATTTAATACTTTGATAAAGTGCTTTACAAAAACCACACTACTTAGGAATAATGCATGTGAAAAAATAGTGAAATATCTAGCTAATGATCTACAATCATGTAGTTTTAAACTAATGATGCATGTAAATAATGAAACTATAACATCCCAACTCGCCAAGAGAAATAACTTGCACAAAAGAATTATTCCCAGCCCAAACAACTCTTGATGCATCGCATGGAAGGGTGTGTGGACTGGAATTTTCACACAAAAACATCTCCCAGGCGAGACACTTGTTGACGCTTCGCCCCAGTCGCTGTCTCAGTTGAGAAATTATCCAAAAACGCATACAGAAGCCAGTGCCATAGCTTTTTGCCACTGGACAAAACAAAATTAATTCTGCCCAGTTCATACAGCCTGTGGCGCGACGCATGGAACAGTGTTTCAACTGAAACTTTGCAAAATTTTTTGCTCGCTGAGATGATTGTTGAGTACTTGAAATTTCTAAATTCTCCCAGGTGAAACAGCTATCAAAGCGACGCCTCAAGCAGTGTATCACCTTAATCGTGCCAAAAACAGTCCGCCATCAAGAGATCCATCGTATATATCCTTGCAAACTTCGAAACTTGCAACTCCAAACTCAAAAATCATGAAGGATCTTCACACCATGAATTATAATTATGAACGTACCTACAAAAAATAAAACAAAGTTAGTAGTAGAAGCCTCCATGCTCTCCTCTACATAGATTCGAGCATGAAGGAAAATTCTACCTCCCTTGTTTCTACACATTCCTCCTCGTCCTAGTGCGAATGTACGGCTCATTATACTTATCACCATTCACCAACCTCCTTCCCATGCCATCCAACTCATGAAACGAATTAACTATGACATCTTCTTGATCAATAGCCAATTTCGCACACTAATCCACCAATTTATTCACTTCTCTAAACACATGCATCACCACTACCTCTCTACCCTCCATCAAGCTCTAAATCTCCTCCGTTATTTGCACAATTTGCCAAGGCACCTCCCAAATCTTTGTCACTACGTTCTTGAGAAACATATTTCGTTTCGACAATAACTTCTGAATAAGAAGTAGAAGCCACATACCTCAAGGCCATAATAATTTTCGTTACCTCCGCTTGAGTATTTGTGGTCATGCAATCCTTCATCTCCTTAGCACAAGCATAAACAATATCTCCCCTGCCGTCCTGAACACAAAAAGCCTAAGAACTAACACCTGGATTGCCTCTAGAGGATCCATCCGTATTACATTTGATCCACCCCACCTGAGACGGACTCCAAA
The DNA here is from genome assembly GCA_037355625.1 of Petunia x hybrida. NCBI lineage: Eukaryota > Viridiplantae > Streptophyta > Magnoliopsida > Solanales > Solanaceae > Petunia > Petunia x hybrida. The sequence continues at coordinate 11,544,144 of JBBBVM010000009.1, forward strand.
CAACCTTTGTCATCACAAGCTTAGGCGTATGATCCCTTAACACCAGCAACAAGCCTTCTCACCTACCAGATGCATACTGAAAGTTCCTCCTGCGAACTCTCAGCAACATGATAATATGCTGAGTCACAAGATACACCAGCCTATGAGCTGAGGTCGACCCACCATGCCTTAAATTATTTCTCCGTTTCCACAACTCCCACAATATAAAAATGGGAATAGCAAGGTAAATCAACCTCAGGACCGAGCTACCAGGAGCATCCCACCACAAATTTATAACTTGTGTCAAGTGCAACCCATCAAAATTAAGACCTGCACGTCCTCTAAAATATTTCCAGACATAATGTGCTATAGGTGCATTCAGAAACACATGTGAAACAGTCTCTACATCAGGGTTCACACAACAATGACACCTAGAGGGGAATTGAATTCCCCACCTCTTCAACATATCATCTAAGGGCAATTTAAATTTCCACAACCTCCATAAGAAAAATGACATTTTAAACGGAATACCTTTAATCTACATGTGCTTGTAAAGATCACTTGGCTTCTTCCTTTGCCTGACCAACTGGTAAGCTGACTGGACTGAAAATGTACCCCGAGACTCCAAAATTCAAAAGTCTTGTTCCTCTGCTTACAAGTAGGCGGTTTGACATTCTGAATCACGTGCTCAACAATATCTATAGGCAGTAGTTCCCTGAGGTGCTGTTCCATCCATACTCCACCGTCAGCAACTTCGTAGACACAAAAAGCAATCTCATCACATGCAAACTCATGAGGAACTGCATGATACAATAGACCAAGACCAGTCCAGTTATCAAGCCAGAAGTAAGAATTGCCATTTTTTGAGGTGCTAAAATATCGCATGATCAATCTCAGGCCTGCTCTGCAACATCTTCTTCCATCCATAAGTCCAATTCTTCCATGGCACCACCATGGAATGATGCTTTTTCAAGTATTTGTTGCTCGTATAATCCCTCCATAAAGACTGTCATACCCGATTTTGGGTTCAACTCGAGTCGAGTTGGGTTTCGGATTTGACTTGGTAAACTCATTTGAGTTAAGGTTTTGGAGTTGCCACCTAATAAATTTCCTAGGCGTATTAGGTCACCTATTAATTTCTAATTCAATTTAAAGAATTAACTCCGGGTTAGTCTACGAATCAGAGATTCGGGTTAGTATTCGAAATAACCTACAAAGAAGGGGTTAGGCACCTCCTAGGTTCTACTAAACGTGGTTCCCAGCCGATTTCTATATTGGGTTTAAAATATTTCTTATAAAAGGACGAAAGCTAAATAAAGTAAATAAAAGGAATATGGGATGCAAAATAAACAAATAGTCAATTCAATACATTTGAATAAGTAATCTAAAATAGTAGTTATGTTGCACAAATAGCCATAAATTAAGCAATAAATAACCACTAGACATTTTAATAAACAACCCTAGATTTTATTCTCCTATTCGGATCAGAACTCGGCTTTCGTAAGAGGCGATAGTTTCAGAATCCACTATCAAATATAGCTCGGGTAGTTTCCATCATATCCGTGGGGCTTAATTTCCTTTAACCCCTATACCCTCTTTAAGTATTTTAACTAAAGCGCTTACTAACATTTTAAAACGTCTTAAAGGTTTACTAGCGTCCCACTTAATATCTCGGAGGCTATTGAGACAACTAATTTAAATATCTAGACCCCTATTTTTATCAAATGCCCCAAACTAGACCACTAGGCGTCAAACAATATACCGTCATGCATGGAAAACAAAGAAAAATATGTTTACACAACTTTCAATTCCAACTAATTAAAATGAAGCCTCCAAATTAATAAACAGGTGAAGAGGATATAAATTTAAACTCAAATTCAACTTCTGCCCATTTCCAGAATATCAGGTTTGCAGAAATGCACCAACTTTCAGCAGAGATTACCCTTTTAGCCATAAAATATACTTCCACGAGTATGCCATTTACAGAAACAGTCCTATTTTCATATTGTCTTGCATTTCTAACCTATCTAAAAAATAGTTAAGTCCCATGATCGTTGGTCCCTTCCGTATCGAGAAGCGTATTGATAAGGTGGCTTATAGGCTTAATTTCCCAGCATCTATGCCAGTTCATCCGGTCCTTCATATGATGATGCTTCAGTAGTGTATTCGGGATCCTTCTAAGGTGATTGAGTTAGATCCAGCTCAGCTACATGTGAATCTAGCTTATTAGGAGTTCCAGTTTCCAGAGATATCCAAAAGCTTCGGACAAAGGAGATTCTGATGGTTAAGATGCGATGGTATAGTCGTCGTCACTTGGACAACACTTGTGAGCTCGAGTTCAGTATTCATGAAAGGTATCCTCACCTCTTTGATGATTCATGTACGATCTTGATCTGTGAAGCTTAAGAGTCTTCAGCAAATAATGGTGTAGCAGTTTCTAATGATTAGTTGTTGGAGGTTCTGTAAATGTTCTCGTCAGTTGTATGAAATCCACTCTAGACTCTAGCTCGTTCGAGGACGAATGAGAATCTAAGTAGAAGAGAATGAAATGATATTGGCTAGTTGTTCCGGGAGTTACGACTCTGCCTTGTCGAAATGACAGTCTCAAAAGCTCTGTAAGGTCATTTACATGTTTGAGCTGAATATGACCTCATTTGGTAGGTCTTGGAAGATGTTTTCAGTTTGTACCGTCAGTAAAGCTAAAAAGAGGTTTTCGAGCTTTATTTGAGTAAGTGAGCTGTTTCAAAATCGAAATGTATCGTTAGGTTAGTATAGTTATTTTTGACCTATGTGAACTTTTGAAAGTAAAACTCGAGGTCGTTTGAATAGTGTTTGCAAATGTTCCAAGATTTGGAACTTAACCTCTTTCTATTTGACCCATGCCTTGTGTTTTGGGGATCCAATTTGAGATCCGTCTTCGCGAGTAGATCGTATATGCGTGGTATAGTTTATATGTAAAGTTTGGGGTGATTCTGAGCTTTATAGGGTCCTGTTCGGACCCAAAATGCAGCACTAGCTGATGCTGGTGTGCCTTATGGAAATTAACCAATGCAAAAGTGCAGCTTAGGGCACTACAGTGCTGACCAAACTGACGCCCCCGAGTATAAAAAGGGTCTTTTGGTCAGCTAACTTCATTATAATCAAATTCATTCAATTCCAAGTCAGTTTAGGGCCAATTCTTGGTACCAATTTAAGAAATATAATCAAGTAATGATCCAAACCTTTTTAATTGTGTTAATTCAAGGGTTTGGGCTGAGAATTCTATGAATTTAACTTGGGGAAAGTTCGGTTATAACCCTAGGTTAATTGAATTGGGGAATTAAGTTGAATTGAACTCAGTTATGTAATCTAATGATATATTTGGAATCGTAGGACTGTGAGGATTTCGGAAATGTATCATTTATGGGCTTTCGACTAAGCCAGGAACATGGGTAATTTAATAATTTTCCTTCTTACTCTGTCTAAAAATTAAATACTCCTTCTATATGCACTTATACGTGCGATTAAACTTCTTTGGCTCAGAAAGGGATAATTCTGAGAGGCGACGGAAAGGGAAAGAAGTTGTTCAGTAACAGATTGAGCTCAGTCTTAAGGTAAGTGATAGTATCCATTTCTTTGATGGCCTTTGTCCTTATGGATATTCTATTCATGTGTTCTTTATGTGAATAGCTACCGACAGGGCATACCTACCACGCCACAGCCTTGAGATGCATTTTCCTTATGTATTCTGATATTGTGGGTTGTTATGTGTTATGTGCTGCACATCTAGTTGTTTAAGTGTTGTAGCTTTCTTTAATATTAATTATGTTATTTTAATAGTTTATTTAAGGCGGCTAGGTTTAGAATTATTTAAGGTAATTAGGCTTTTTTTATTCCAAGTTATTAGGTTTCTTTTCCTCCAAGTTATTAATTAATTGTAGGACTCTGGAAGCTCTATTTAAAGAGCAATATTTCAGAGAATAAGAATAAGCAGAATTTTTGACAAAACCCTAGAGGTCTGAGACTCTCTCAATGAGTCTTAAGGTCAAAGCTCCCTTAATGAGCCTAAGATGAGAGCTCCCATTGATGAGCCTAAGGTTGGAGCTCCCTTTGACGACCCCCATTATCTTCACCACCCTGTGACTCGATCCCGGGAACATAACATTATGTCATATTGAGGGCAGGAGGATTCCGCTTCTTGCATATATATTGAGGGTATGAGTATTCCGCCCTGGAGTAGGAGGATTTTGCTCTTTTCATTAGTCACATGTGACCCTATGCCATCATGTTTCATTCATTTCTTACCAGTATATGTGTTTGCTAGTTGTATGTGACTTTTGCTTTGATTGTTTGTGCATTCCTTATATGTTTGACTGTTGTTCCGTTCTAATTCCATAGTTAGCTGATCTATTCTTCAAGTTAGCTAGCTATTCCTCGCTTACTGAGTTCTTATAACTCACTCTCAATCAATTTCTTGTATTGTCTTTTCATTTTGACAGATTCCGCTCCAGGAACCAGCACGCAGCATGAGTGCTAAGCAGGACATTACTAGTTTTATGTCTTGAGCTAGCTTATTCGTTAAGGCCACCAGCGATAGATGTCATAGTTATATCTCATTTTGCTTCCGTCGGGAGATGTACATATTTTTAGATTTCTTAGATGTCTGTCTGGAAACATCTAGACCTATGTATTTGGGTAGATAGTTGTGTTTATTTTGGCAGCCTATACATATGTTCATCTTATATATGTTAAGCATCTTTGAGTTTCTCTTATTTTTTTTGAGTTAGTTTTATCTTGTTTACTTGTTGATTCAGTCTATATGATTTGTCGGACAGGTCTAGGGAAGGTAGTCGGGTGTCCGCATGGCCTAGTCGGAAATTCGAGTCGTGTCAGCCTCTACCGAGCTGTTAAACACTATCCATTGCATTGCCATAATCTATCTCCCTAAGTTGCACCTCAAACACAACGTAGCTCTTATGGATCTCCTCCATAGCCTTGAACTCATCTTCCATCATCAAGCACCTTTTAATTTTGATTTTGAGTCCATGAAGATTTTCTTGGATTGCTTTAGTTTGTGATCTGGTCAATCATCTTCTTAGTGTTCTAATGACAACTTGTTTTTGATGTTGTGATGGTTGGCATCCTTGGCTGCTGTCCTATGGCAAGTGTTACATAGGAAAAAATGTCAACAGCAAGTGTTGCCTAGGCAACGGTTCAACTTTATTGGGAGAATGTGGGAAGAGTTTAACGGCAAGTGTTGCCTAAGCAAGAGTGATCGAAGGCAAGTGTTGCCTCTTAGTAGTACTTACACAGAAAGGATGTGGGGGGATACGTGCATCATTTATACGATTTATATGTATATTTTCATCCGAAATTTATTCATTAAATTAATCGGAGGTTCATTTTTACTAAACCACTGTTACAGAGGTCAAAAAGAGAAACTTATTGTCCCGTCGTCATAGTTTTGTAAATAATCAAGAGAACTACTGCTTGATTAGTATAAGAATGTTGCAGTAGGCTTGAATGTCCTTAAATTAAGCGAGATATTCGCGCTACACTCGGACTTTTTATTTTCTTCATTTTATTTTTCTACGGTGATTAGATTTTAACAGCCCCTGAGCTTCCAAGTTGACGTAGTCTTTACGACAAAATTGTATGGGCCTAAATCAGTTATTAGGACAACAAATCGAATTTGGATTCGAATATAAGCAATTCTTCGTATCAAAGTTGAACAAGAACACGAAAAAGATGTAAATGCGGGAAAATAACTGTATTTCAATATATCGTTTGTGAGTACAAATTTGGGCAGCGTTTCAGTACAAATTTCTGGATTCCAATAATACAAAATGAACTTCTATTTATAGGCCTAAGAGTCTTGCCCACATTCTCTACCATCAGCTAGTGCACTTCCCACGATCTGGATGCTAAATGGAGAGGTTAGTGGGACAAAGTAGTGGGCTGCAAAGCCGCTGGAATCGAGGTGATCACCGAAGCTTGGTCACAAGGCTTCGGTGGTATGACCTTGCTGTTCGGTTAGGGGGACATGTCATCAAGGTCCAACTCTCAATTCGCCCTCGGTAATGGTGTTGGAGCTCGACTTCGGTGATTCGGTCGTGAGTTCAACCACCTCTCTTTGGAGCATCGGCTCGCGTTCTCTTCGGTTCGTCATCCCGAGGTACTGACCGAGCACGTCAATTTTTACCCAATACAGATAGTCCCCCCACTCCTCGGGTGAACGCCGAGTTCGCAGAGGAATGAATTTGAGCGGGAAGTCGACGTGGCGAAATCCCATCCAAGGGTTTCAAAAAGTTGCACGTCTTTCGGGCTGCCATTCCGCGTTACGTGGCGGCCGTTGATAGGTCACTGAACGGTCGCGCCGTCTTTTTGTTTTCTCCAATGTTACAGTCATCATTACATCTCCAACTTGCACGTGTAAGTTTCCTATAAATACCCCATTTCACTTCCTTCCACTTCACTCGTAATCTTGACGTTTAACCAGAACCTCTGAAGAAAAAGTCTTTCCATTTCCCAAACTTTCTCCTCTGATCTTAATTTTTACCCTCATTTGATTACCATCATGTCTGCTACACCTTCTGGTCACGGTTCCAGTGACTCTGGCGAAAGGGCGGAGCGGTTTGCTGCCATAGCCATGAACGATGAAGTTGCTGCCTCTGTGCCACCATTGCAGGTGGCTGAAGTGGGAGGGGGTGGAAAGGCCATGTCTGTCGCTCCCACTCCTCTGAGGCATAAGGTGAAGGCTGGTCGCGGTTCGGCGGAGGCCAGTGAATACGTGGATCTTGACGTGGGCGATGACGACCGCTGCAAGGATGGGGATGATGTTGAAGGTGATGACGTCACCATCGCTAAGGAGGAGGGTGGTTTGGTAGGCGGGGCCGAAGTGAGTGGGATTAGTGGCCAAAAGGGGGAAACCTAAGTCGGCCCTTCGAAGAAATCGAAGAGGAAGATTCCCCTCGAGGTTGAAATCCATCCTTGGTTGGCCATCCCCTCGAGTTTCAATAATGACAAGGATTTAAAGGTTCACGCTCAATCTGATGCCCAGAGGGAGAAGAAGAGGAATATTCCCGTCCACGTTACCCCAAGCATCATCACCGAGGAGAGGCTTGAGGCTGTTCGGGCTGACTGCCGTTAGGGTCCCAAGGTGGAGATTAGGATTTCGGCGCCTGGCTCGGCTGTGTCCACGCATGTCGAGGGGTACTCTTCGATTTTCACCTACCCCTTCACCATAGGGTTCAACTTGCCAGTACATCCTATCATCGATGTGTTTTGCAGATCATATAACCTCTGTCTAGCCCAACTTAGGCCAGGGGTTTGGAGGGTTGTCCAAGCCCTCGAGTACTTGAGCGACATAGCTGGGTTGCCTTTCTCCTTTGTTCACTTGATCTCTCTCTACTATCCTTACTTCCACAAAGCCGGGGTGGCCGCTCTTCTGCCTCGGGGTTCTTACGCGATTCTGAGCAAGAGCGAGGATTATGGGGACCGAGGCTGGAATGATCGGTACGTGCTCATCCCCACAAGGCTGTTGTCAGCCGAACCTGGCTTTCCCGAAGTATGGAATGCTCAATGTAAGTGTGTGCTTCTATTTTCCTTTCGGCTTTGGATTGTCATAATTGTTACTTACCCTTCCATCTTTGGCTTGCAGCTGAGAAGGTTCCAGTTAACCCACCAAAGAACATGCTCGGGTGGGTTACCGAGGTTATGCAAGTGAAGACGCGCCCCGATCGGCAGTGGATGGTGCTGGCCGGTTTGGAAGAGAACCGATGGGTATGCAAGAGGCACGGTAAGTCGCCGATCACTTCGACTCCTTAGACTCGCTTCGAGCCATTAGGTTCTGATTTTTTTTTATTTATGCATGTCTCCCCAGCAAGGCTATGAGAGATGCCGATGAGGAACAAGAAGCCGAGATGGAAGCCAAGGGGGGAGGAGAGGAGAAAGGAGGTAAGAAAGCAAAGAAGAGAGAGAGGTTGGTGGTTGACGTCACCGAGGGTGTTGACAAGATGGCAGACTTGGCGAAGCGCCTGATTGAGGAAAAGAAAGCCAAAAGTTCGTCGAGCCAAGGGACCTCACAAGGTGATGAAATTTTCTTAGGTCGGTTTTCGTGCGTCTCTACCTCTACCTGTTCTTATGTTAAATGAATTGCTCCTCTTCCCTCTCCAGGTCCAAAGAGGAAAAGGGCGGTGCCAAAGCGTGCAGCCAAAGTGAAAGGACCTCGGGTCGAAGAAGTTGCTGCTTCTGCCGCCGAGGAAACAGTGGCGAAGCGCCGGGGTCTTGTTGATGAGACCAGTGATAAACAGGTTCCCCCTGCTGCCCCCGAGATTGGGTCAGAGCCGGCTTCGGTGGCGATCCCAGAGCCAAGACCCGAGGCTGGTAGAACCACCGAGGTGATAAATGTGGAAGAGCTTGACCAGGAGGCTGCAAAGCGAAAAGTCAAAGCTAAAGTGGGCGAAGGGTTAATCAAGAGTATGGTTAAGGCCTCACGAGCTTCACCAAAGCCTGCCAGCACTGAACCCCGGGCCTTGGAGATATATCCCGATGCGAATTTGCTGGATTCCACAAAAGAGGATATCGTGGCTCTTGATGGCATACTTGGCCCCGTCGAAGCTCATGCCCTTCGGAATCTCACCCCAATGAGTTTGATGGGCGTCTCCGCCGCTTCTGCCCTTTGGGTAAGTCTTAGTGTTCATTCTTCATAATTTACCTCGCCATTTCTCGGGTACTAACACTGTTTCAAACGAAGAGTTTAGTTCTTTCGTTGCAAGCTGTTCATCTCGAGTGTGATCGAGCCAAAGAGATCCAAGCAGCCGGCGCCGCTTGGGATGAACAGAAGAAAGTTCTTAAGGGGCAAGTTGCCGAGCTCGAGTCTCGATTTGCAATTATGAATGAAGAGCTGGAGTGTGCCAATGAGGCCTCGGCCAAGGCCAAAGCTGATCTTCAGGTAGCCGCAGAATCTGCCGAAGCTCGAGTCCAAGCTATAACTAGCGAGTTTACTGCAGAGCGCTCGAGGTTGAGCCTCAAAAACGCTCGCCTCGAGGCCGATCTCTTCAAGGTCAAAACTGAGGTACTTGAAGCAGGCGAGAGATATCGCAGTAAACTTGCAGAGTACAATGCCAGACTCGTTGGGCTACAGAGCCAGGTAGACCAAGTGCCATCCCTTCGGGGTAAGATCTCCAAACTCGAGGGCAGAATTGCGTACCTTAATGAGCGGGCCGAGGTTAAGGCAATAAGGGCAAAATTTGAAGAGACATGGGTCGTTGTCAAGACCAGGCTTAGTGCACTTGAGCAAGTCCAGGCTGGGCAAATCGTACTCGAAGAGGAGATTGCCAAGGCGAGGGAAGCTGATGCCGAGGCTCAGAGGATTGTGGATTAACTCCCTTCGAGTGAGGGGCCAGATGATGGCGGGCCCGAAGGCGATACTGCTGAAGAGGGCAGTGAAGATGCCGATGGGGCGTAGCCCTAGTGTTCGATTGTGAACATTTTGATGTTTTTCTTTTTAGGCCTTCGTGCCTTTTATGTATGCATAGTTTTGGACCTACGGGTCCTTTTTGATGTACATATTTTTCAGCCTTCGGGCTTTTAATGGAAATTGATTGTTCATATTTTGTCTCGAGTGCTGGTTTTTGCAAATACCGAACACCTTTTTAAGAATGAATGAATCACTTGCAAGACTTAATTGAATTTAATCGATGCAAACTTAGAACGACGTCTCGTCCTCGAGTCGATGCATTGTGCAACTTCGGGGTACAAGTTTTAAACAGATAGAAATGGGTATAATGTCAAAGTAGTTCATTGATATTAACAAGCTGGAAATCGGCTATTTACATATAACCAAGTCGAAGCGGACCTTGGGTGAAGAGCAAATTTACGATAAAGGTAAATTGACAATATGCCGCTATCGGGCTGATTTACAAATGTACTAAATCTATTCCCCGGGCGCAAGTCCCCGGTTGTCGGATAGATAAGCTTCGGTTGGGAGGCTCGAAGTCGACCTCGGTATAAACCTTCCTTCCCCCCCCCCCCCCCCCAGTGTTCGGTTTTGAATCTTGATGAAGATCCGAGCACTGGAAATCGTTTGGTTCGCTTCCTGAAAAGGTCAAGCAAAAGGATGGAATGAGGAGCAAGTTAGTACATTTTCGACCGATGCCATGGGAGCGTTATTCGGCTCAGGGCTGTGGGTGAACTTAAAAAGGTTGGGAAGTATATTTACCTCGACTAGAAGTAGTACCGCTTCAGATTGGAGACATTCCAATTCAAAGGCTCGGGCTCTCCTTGCATATTTTCAATTTGATAGGACCCCTTCCCAATGATTCCCTTGACTCTGTAGGGTCCTTCCCAATTTTCGACAAGCTTTCCCCCGTTGTCTTCCTTTGTTGATTGATTTATGGTTTTTAGCACGTAGTCACCAACTTTGAAGTCTCTGAGTTTGGCTTTCCTATTGAGATATGCCTCGATCTGCCTCTTTTGAGCAACTAACCGAACCAAAGCTAATTCCCTTTTCTCCTCGAGCAAATCCAACTCTATGCTCATTGCCTCGTGGTTTGCATCCTCGGTAGTGTGAGCATACCGAAGGCTTGGTTCGCCCACTTCTACAGGGATGAGGGAATCCATGCCATACGCAAGTGAGAAGGGAGTCCCACCGGTGCTGTTCTTCTCAGTTGTTCGTATGGCCCATAGCACCCCGGGCAGCTCCTCGGGCCAAGGACCTTTTTTCTCATCGAGTCTCTTCTTGGGATTTTCAATTATGATCCTATTCGAGGACTCAGCTTGGCCATTGGCACTTGGGTTATAAGGAGTCGAGGCAATTCTTTTGATCCCCCATTGCTCGAAAAAATTAGTAATAGCTGCCCCCATGAATTGTTTACCGTTGTCACAGGCATCTCTCTTGGGACACTGAACCTGTAGATGATGTTCTTTTTTATGAAGTCGATTACTTGTTGTTGCTTTACCTCGGTGAGAGCCGTTGCTTCCACCCATTTTGTGAAGTAATCGGTTAACACTAAGATGAAACGAACACCACCTTTTCCCTTGGGTAATGGTCCAACAATGTCCATTCCCCATTTCATGAAGGGTTATGGTGATACCACTGAATGTAGAGGCTCGGCCTGTTGGTGGATCATCCGCCCATGGCGTTGGCACTTGTCACATTTCTACACGAAGGCCTTCACATCGGCACTGATTGTGGGCAATAATACCCAGCTCTTAATAATTTTCGCACCAAGGACTTTCCCTCCGAGTGGTTGCCACACTCGCCTTCGTGCACTTCGGCCATCACGTATCTTGCCTCATCAGGACCCAAACACTTGGCCATCGGGTCGCAATATAATCTTTTGTGTAGATTGCCCTCGATCAGGTGATACGAGGCTGCTTGGGTTCTTAACTTCTTTACTTCTTTTTGTCCTGGGGGACAGTCCCCGAGTCGAAGTAGGAGATGAACTTACTTCGCCAATCCCATCAGTTGTCCACCGAGTTGACTTGCAACTTCATCTCCCTCATTTGCGCGGACAGCAACCGAACCACGGCGTCAATCCCCGACTGAGCTTCATCGATCGCCAAACCAAGGTTTTCGAAAGCATCAGCCTCAAAGTTTTCCTCCCGAGGTACTTGTTTAACTTGTCATTCTTGGAATTGGGCCAGGATTCTTTTTGCCCGATCCAAGTATAATTGCATTCTGGGCTCCCGAGCCGTATAATCACCGAGGACCTGGTTCACTACCAACTATGAATCACACCTCAGCTCGATCCTTTCAGCCCCTATTTCTTTGGCCAACTCCAAACCCACTAAAGCTGCCTCATATTCTGCCTCATTGTTGGTTACTTTCTTGAACCGAACCGAGTGCCTGACTTTCTCCCCGGTGAGGGCTCTCAAGACTATGCCTAACCCCGAACCTTTGGAGTTTGTTGCTCCATCGGTGTAAAGTATCCATAGCCCCGGGAAGGCTCCCTTCGCAGTGGAGTTTTCCTTTTCAGCCTCTGGCAAAATTCTAATACTAAAATCGGCCACGAAGTCTGCCAAAACATGAGACTTAATAGCAGTCCGAGGTTGATAGGTGATGTCGTACTCGCTTAACTCTACCGCCCATTTTGATAACCTCCTTGATAACTCTGGCTTATGCAATAGATTCCTTAGAGGGAAGGTTGAAACTACCGCTATTGGGTGACATTGAAAATAGGGTCGTAGTTTCCGAGCAGTAACAAGTAAAGCAAGTGCTAATTTCTCCAAGTGTGGATACCTGGTTTCGGCGTCGAGGAGTGTCTTGCTCACATAATAGATGGGCTGTTGTTTGCCATCTTCTTCCCAAACCAGCACAGCGCTGACTGACACCTCGGACACCGCCAAGTAGACTAGCAATGTTTCACCTTCTTTTGGCTTGGCAAGCAACGGTGCGTTGGCCAAGTATTGTAGACCTCCATAGACTTTCCAATATATTCTCTATACATGCGACATACCAGCCTTTGATAGGTCGCCCCGACGTTCTTCAACTCGAAGGGCATCACCTTGTAGCAGAAGGTGCCTCGGTCAGTGATGAACGAGGTCTTCTCTTCGTCCTTCGAGTCCATGAGGATCTGATTATAGCCCGAATATGCATCCAAGAAGGTCAATAGTTTGTGTCCAGCCGTGGAGTCTATTAACCTATCAATTTGTGGCAATGGGTATGAGTCTTTGGGGCAAGCTTTGTTTAAGTCAGTGTAGTCTACACATATTCTCCACTTGCCATTCTTCTTCGGTACAACCACCACATTTGCTAACAATACGGGGTATTTCACCTCTCCTATGAAACCATTTTTTTGCAACCTCGTGGTTTCATCTTCGATTGCTTTCTTTTTGACCTGGGCGTGAGGTCTTTTCTTCTGCTTCACCGGGGTGAACTTTGGGTCCACATTTAGCTTGTGGGTCATGATCTCCGGATCGATACCAGTCATGTCTGAATGAGACCAAGCAAAACAATCGTTGTTGGACTTTAAAACTTTGATGATTGCCTTTTTCGACTCCGGGTCCAACTCCGAGCCAATGTACAGTTTTCTCTCTGGGAAATCTTTCAATAAGGTGAAAGAATACAGTTCTTTAATGGTGGAGTCCTCAGCTTTTTGTTTTCGAGGCTCTTAAAAGCATGCCGGGATCTTTTCGATCTCACTGAGGTTCGCCTCGCTTGACCCCGGTTGCGTTGGTTGCTATTTCTTTGGCCCGCCCGGGGCGACTCCACTTTTTAGTGCAACCGAGTAGCATTCCCTTGCTACTCGTTGCTCCCCTTTGATTGATCGAACTCCCCAAGGTGTGGGGAATTTAATCACTTGATGCAAGGTGGAGGGAACAGCTTCCACGGAGTGGATCCATGGCCTTCCGAGGATCACATTGTAGGCTAGATCCTCGGGCATGACTTGGAACAGTGTTTCTTTGGTAACTCCCTCGGCGAATGTTTTGAGTGTGATCTTACCCAACGTTTTCTCCGTGGAGTTGTTGAAGCCAGCTAACACTGTTGATTTGGGAACGACTTTCCCTTTCAGCCACATTTTCTTAACAGCCCCGTAGCTTATTATATTTACTGAGCTACCGAGGTCGATCAAGACTCTTTTGATGTCAGAGTCGTTGATTCTTAACATGATGACTAGAGCATCGTGATGGGGGAACATCATCCCATCACAGTCATCTTCATCAAACACAATGTCTTTGCTCGAGCCTCCAACTCGGGTTCTCTTCTCCATGGTGATGGAGAGCTTGGCGAATTTTTTGGCCGCGGCAATGTTTACTCCGTTAACCTCTGATCCCCCGGTAATGAAATTCACTACTCTCTCCGGGGGTGGAGCCCGAGGTGGTTGCCCATCGCCCCGGTTCTTGGAGAAATTGTCTTTCCCCTTGTCCATAAGAAATTCGGCCAAAACTCCCTTCTTCAGCAAGTGAGCTACCTCGAGGCGCAAAGCTTTGCAATCCTCGGTCCTATGACCGTAATCTGCATGGAATTCACAGTGCAGATTGTGGTCTCTCTTGGGAACCCTTACCCCGGCAGTCCCCTTGACTACATTGACCAGCTCCGAGGTCGATATGTTGAAGTTGTAGTCTTGGATCCAAGGCAGATCCTTTTTTGGGGCCGAAGCGGAGCTCGAGGGATTTCTTTGGTTCGTATTGGGCTGAACCTTCCCTCCAAGCCTTTGGCTTATGTGTGAATTTGGGTATGAGCTACCGAGGGTGTTCCCTAGCCTTTGGCTGACATGGTGCCTTGGCGAGGTGTATGGCTCATACATCCCCTTTGGGTTACTTCGTGACGCCTCGGCGCGACTCAAAGATTTGCCTCGGTTTCATTGATGATAACCTCGGCTCTTGAATTCAGCCTCCTCCAACCTAATTTTGGAATAAGTGCGCCTATGCAGATCCTCCCATGTTAGAACCTGGTATTGTTGGAGTTCTTTTTGCAATTCAGCGGCAGCGTCAGAATTGCGAATATTGATACCTTTTTCAAACGCCATGACGGCCAAGGTATTGTCCATCCGAGGCAACTCCATGCGTTCAGCATGGAACCGCTCAAGAAATTCTTTGAGTGGCTCACCGGGCTTTTGCTTCACTTCACATATATCCTCCTTCATTTGGAGGATCTTTTGAGCCCCGGTGTGCGCCTTGACGAAGGCGCTTGACATTTCCTTAAATGAGGAAATCGACCCCGCTGGCAGACACATATACCAACATAAGACCCCCTTCTCTAATGACTCACCGAATTTCTTTAAGAACATCGATTCGAGCTGTATAGCCGTTAAATCGTTGCTCTTCACCATTGCCATATATTCTCTTATGTGCTCCTTGGGATCGGTGGTCCCATCATATTTCTTCAGGAATATGAGTTTGAAGCCCTTGGGAGTTGGGGCTGGAGCCGCTTCGGGCTTGAAAGGCAGCTCTGTGTATTGATCGATGTCGAGGTCGTCCTCCTCCTTTGTTATCCCCGGCACGCCCTTGAGGCGCTTTTCCACGCGCTCCTCGATGCGAGCCTCGATCTCCCTGCTCATTTTTTCAACGTCAACCGAGGACGTTGTCTCAGCCACGGTGGGAAACGTCCCGAAGTGTGGCGTGGTAGTTGGATTGTTCCCCGACCCCCAGACGTGGCCCCGTTGGGAGGTCCCCCTGTTGTCGCGCCCGGAGGAACGAAGGGCGGGATGCCTCCACCAGGAGCCGAAGGCTGGGTGCTGTTTGGGGCAGCACTGTTTCTCGCCTCTAACGAGGCGCGAAA
The DNA here is from genome assembly GCA_037355625.1 of Petunia x hybrida. Classification (NCBI taxonomy): domain Eukaryota; kingdom Viridiplantae; phylum Streptophyta; class Magnoliopsida; order Solanales; family Solanaceae; genus Petunia; species Petunia x hybrida. Next base: position 11,559,328 of record JBBBVM010000009.1, read on the forward strand.
CTCAGCGTTAATGCTGGCTTGCTCATCCTGCCTAGTTTGGAGAGCTCTTAACGTGGTGACAACATAGATCTGGAACTCTTCAGTTGTCATGGGTGAGATGGGCTGTTGGTTCAACGGAACGCCATCCCTCTCATTGCTGTTATCGCCATTGTCAGCCATAACGTTGTAAAATCGTAAGCTTTGATGAAAAACGGACGTGAAACTTTGGAACAAAGCATTACTGCTTATATCCCCACAGACGGCGCCAATTTGTATGGGCCTAAATCAGTTTTTAGGACAACAAATCGAATTTGGATTCGAATATAAGCAATTCTTCGTATCAAAGTTGAACAAGAACACGAAAAAGATGTAAATGCGGGAAAATAACTGTATTTCAATATATCGTTTGTGAGTACAAATTTGGGCAGCGTTTCAGTACAAATTTCTGGATGCCAATAATACAAAATGAACTTCTATTTATAGGCCTAAGAGTCTTGCCCACGTTCTCCACCATCAGCTAGTGCACTTCCCACGATCTGGATGCTAAATGGAGAGGTTAGTGGGGTAAAGTAGTGGGCTGCAAAGCCGCTGGAACCGAGGTGATCACCGAAGCTTGGTCACAAGGCTTCGATGGTATGACCTTGCTGTTCGGTTAGGGGGACATGTCATCGAGGTCCAACTCTCAACTCGCCCTCGGTAATGGTGTTGGAGCTTGACTTCAGTGATTCGGTCGTGAGTTCAACCACCTCTCTTCGGAGCATCGGCTCGCGTTCTCTTCGGTTCGTCATCCCGAGGTGCTGACCGAGCACGTCAATTTTTATCCAATACAAAAATAAATTTCAGTTTGTTCTCTTGCTTCATCAAAGATCCATAATCCAGGGAAAGCATAAAAGTACTGATCATCGCGTATTTTACTAGCTAGTTTTTTGCTAACTTCCGCACATACACTAATAATCTACCATAGAGTTTGCTCTAAAACAATGCACCAATGGTACGATTTTCAAGCACATTCACAGAATTAACCACGTGTCTTAGGAAATAGTCAACATGCATGCAAATTGCAAAAGAAAACTAAATTAAAAAACAAGAATGTCTGAAACTTTATTGATCTGAGATTTGAAGGGAAGACAAAAATGGACATATTTGAAGAGCTTAAAAGAGCAGTGGAGAGTGTAGAAATTGTTGATGCTCATGCCCATAACATTGTGGCACTCGATTCCACTGTGCCTTTTCTAAGGTGCTTATCTCAAGCCACAAACGACAGTTTATCCGACGACTCACCTCAGGCCGTCGACTTCAAGGTCTATTCTTAACTAGCTAGCTTGCACCTTCTTTATTCTCGCTATCTCATAACCTATTAATAAAGAGGTACATGTTTGTATTATGTGCATAAGAGTTCATTAGGCGCCTTTAACACAGCTCAAAGAAGATGAAGTATGGATATTATAGCTAAGATTTAAGTTTAATATGTTAATTTGATTTCTTTCCATTTTCTAAACTGTTTAGGCGACTTTTATCTTGTATTTCTGGCAATGAAAATATAAGATTAAAATAATAGTTGATATCATAAGAAAACATCACAACAATGATTGAAAATGTGGATAGTTGTATGAATTTAATTTTTTGAAAGTTTCTAGATTTGTATACAATAATATTATTAGTAAATGATGTTAAAAAATTTAAAATGCATTAAACAGAATGTCATATAAATTGAGACGAATTTAATTATCTTTTATTGATAATTCCATCAAAGTAATAAATTGTAGAATATTTCATAATCCTTTAGCTTCATTCTATGTGACTTATATTCTTGTTAGCCAAATTCCCAGAAAACACTTCTTTTTTAGCTCTTTAAAGAAACACTTCGAAGAGTGGCAATTTGTATTTAACCCATTTTTTTCAAGAAGTGTTTTTAGCATGAAATTACAACAAAAGTGGGATCAAATATCATTTTACAGTTACTGTTATGAAAGCAAAAGAATAACGTTACCTATCAATTATGCAAGAGTTTAACTACAAATTTCATTCATTCTTGTTTAAAAGTTTCACACAAGAAAAATATACATATTAAAGTATTTAATCAAAAGAAATAGGAGAAGAAGGTTATATTTAGATTTGAGAAGCACATTAATCAAATTAATAAGGGGTACTTAGAAATGTGAAGTTTTTGTAAGAACATTAATTTTCTCTTGATACAAAATCAAAGTTCTTCTTTTATTTGTATTTCTTGGAAAAAGTTAGTATTTGTAACATTTTCCAAGCGACATAACATCTCGTATCCCAAAAAAAAAAAGTGCTTTTAGTTTTACAAAAGTTTGACAAGATATCTAACTTGACGACAAAGTTTAAAAATGTAAATAAGAATTTTGAGTCCTATAGTGTTAAATTGAAATTTTTTGTTAATCGGGATAGTTGTTTTAGAGTCGTTGATTGCATCAGACATAGATTTGGTTTGGAATTTGAAAAATTAAATGTTTAAAGTTGAGTTAAAAATTAATTTTAAAAAATTAAAGTTATACTATTTGAATATGTTTTACTCTAAGAAAAGTAAAAGTTTTGTTTGAAAAAACTTAAAAAAGCAGCCCAATCCTTCTTGGAAAATTGATATCAAAAAATTGTTTAAAAGTTGTTACATTCTATAAAAAGTGAAATGTCAAATGTGTAGTTTTAATTGGCACGTATATGGAATCAACCATATATGGAATCCGTGGACTTTTCTGTCAATCAATCCAAATGTTTGTCTTGTCGTATTAATGTGTTTAGGTGTGTAACAATATAAGTTTAGGGGTATGTATTGTGCATGTCATTGATCTTCTTATAGTATTGTCTGTTTCTTCAGGAAATCTGTGAACAATATGGCTCAAGCTTATCCTTGGATTCTGTTAAAGAATCTCGCCAACGCCTTGGGTTGGAGTCGAGTGCTGCTATTTGCTTCAAAGCTGCCAGAATTACTACATTACTTATTGACGATGGTATTAAGTTGGACAAAAAGCTTGACATCAAATGGCACCAAACTCTTGTACCAAAAGTTGGTAGAATATTACAAATTGAGCATGTAGCTGAAAACATTCTTGACGAGGTAATGAATATCTCAACTAGTATGTATGAGTGTAGTTGGATAGCACCATACTCAATTTTTATTTTTGCGAAAATGTGCAAATATTAATATCTTTTCGTTCAAAGCTAGATTATGATCACAAAAAAGACAATGAACCCCATTTTATCACTACTGTAATGGTGTTTGTAGAGATGGAATCGAAGAAGCTGAGAGATAAAAAAAAGTTTGGACACATCTCTTTGCTTCAGTCGATAATTAGACAATTCGAATAGAAAATGAAGCAAAGAGCACTATATTTACTAGCCTTCCTCAAATTAGGAATTTGGTGAGGAATTAGCTGATGAACTATTAGCTAACAAGCATCCTTTGTTATGCCCTTCTACTTTCTAAAATTTGTTTATAACTATTCTGTTGCAGGGTTCAAAAGGAACGTCATGGACACTAGATTCATTTATGGAGATTTTCACTAAGGAGTTGAAGTCATATCCTCTAGCATTTTAGTCAATATTTATTACACTATTAGATGTGTTTTTTCTTTCGATGCATAAGGTGTTCACATTCCAAAAGTATTTCCTGAATGTTACAAGAAGCTGATAAAGTTGTTGCCTTTAAAAGTATTATTGCACATCGCAGTGGCCTTGCTATTAATACAGAAGTCACTCGGAATGAAGCTGAGCAGGGCTTCAATGAAGTTTTATGTGGTGAGTCTTGCATAATTTTGATGCACCATGATTGAGAAGTAATTCTGATTGTTTCTGCATTTCTAGCTGGAAAAATGGTCCGAATATCAAACAAGAGCTTCGTTGATTTTATTTTCATGCATGCTTTGGAGGTGGCTCAAAGTTATGACTTGCCAATGCAGATAGACACAGGGTAATTTTTCTTATTTGGTCAAGTTAATAGCCTTTGAGCTTCTGGTACATCTTAGTAGCTTTTTTGGATTGAGAAATAATTGCAATCTATTTATGACTACATTGTTTTACTACTTTGTCATTACAGTTTTGGGGACAAGGATTTGGATCTGAGGCCAGCTAATCCCCTTAATCTTCGTAATCTTCTTGAGGATAAGAGATTCGGGAAGAATCGATTAGTGCTTTTGCATGCATCATTCCCCTTCTTAAAGGAAGCTTCATATCTGGCTTCTGTGTACCCTCAAGTAAGATCTTCTATAATTAAAACTATTGACAATTTTACTTGGGTGCTTACCACTTTAGCCAATTTTCTGCACATAAATATATGATGTTTTGATTGTCTCCCTAATGGGTCCAATGTTTGGTATTACAGGTATATCTTGATTTTGGATTGACAATTCCAAAACTTAGCTTCCATGGGATGGTATCCTTAGTGAAAGAAATTGTAGAGCTTGCTCCTATGAATAAGGTTTATTCGTCTACTTAAAGATCGATACATATTAATATCACCTGACCTTGCTCAGATTATTTAATCAAGTACCTATAACCCATCTTTAAGTAGTGATTAAATTATTTTCCAATGTAATGCTTAAAGTATCAACAGGTAATGATCAGCACCGGTGGAATCGCATTTGCTGAAAGCTTTTATTTAGGTATGGCCGTGTCTTAATCTTTTTCTGTTGTGTATTATCCAACATTTGTTTCCTTTGCTCCTGTCCACGCGTCCATTTCCATGCTACCTAATTGGATTATTTTATGCCCTTGAACTTTGAATTTGTACTATTTGTTTATCATTCAATTAATTTAATAACTAAAAGAAGTGAAATCCTGCTTCATGAGGTGAAAATGTTGGCCAGTTTTCATTTGATCTAGCAAATAGTTCTTTTACAATATGTACAGAAAGAAAATCACTGCAACAATAAACATCCAGCTTGAATTACAGGTTAGCTAAGTGAGTTGTTCCGATTAAATCTTCTTATATTTGTAGTAACTATCATTTGGAATTGATTCTCTCTGTAGGTGCAAAGAAAGCACGTGAAGTGGTATTCAATGTTCTATGGGATGCGTGTGCCGATGGTGATCTTTCAGTTACAGAGGCTCTTTCAGCTGTTGAAGATATTTTTGCAAAAAATGCGAAGCAATTCTATAATCTAGATGTTTCTTCAAGATATGCTGAGGTAGAACCTCAGCCTATATCCTGTTCCTCCCAAAAGGAAGAGTTAAATGGCCCATTGACGGACGTTACGCTTGTTCGCGTTACTTGGTTAGATTTCTCTGCACAACATAGATGTCGTATAAGCTTTACCTTATGTTTTGACCTCTTCTACCTTATGTTTCCAAATGTTTGACATTATGCTTTTCAATGCCTGCAATAAATCTTTGTTCTACTTTGTGAAAATACAAGAGTGTGAATAGTAGTACAAACAAAGTTCTTGTCTATCAACAAGAAAAGGATGCCATATTGCCCATTTAGTTTAAACTAACTGGTGATGTACTTGTGCGTACAAGATTCATGCATCTCGTCAAAATTTTATGGCTTAAGGTTTTGAATTAGGGTATTTAGAGGAACACATGAGACCTAACTTACTGATCTAATCAATAAGCGTTTTATTCAGTTGTAGAAGAAATGGGGACTTTCTGTTCCTTGTGTGTAACAAGTCGGGAATACATGCTTTTACTCAACCCCAACAAAACATAGAAGTTGCTAATTCATATACATTAACAAGATATCTCTATTGGGTGGTAGGTTTAGCATCCAGTTATGGTTGGTTGAGCTTACTGGAGGCAAGTCATATCAAAATAAATCCCACTTTGCAAATTAATATCCTTGATCGTGGCATTGGTCATCAGGATTAAGAAAAACATTAGGAACAAGTATTGCACTACAGTTTTATTCTATCAACCTAGTTAGCTCTAACAGATGTATACATTCAATCTGCTTAAATCTTTTGTATATTTGCATTAATCGACAACAAAAATGACTTATTGGGGGAGTTATTCCATTGAATTGTAGCTTATTTTCTTTAATGATTGTGTATAGCTTTTCATTCTTTCCTCTCAAAAGCTAATTTTTTGGTAGAGGACTGACCAATGATTGTGACCAAAAAAGCTAATTTTCATTCATATGCTAGCTTAGGCCAGTATGGACTTTGAGGTTCAAGTATTTGTGATGGTTAAGTGAATTAAAATTTGGCTCAATTTGGCCATGTTCCTGGTTCTTTTTCCCGATCAAGGCTCTCTTACTAATTAGAGAATTTCTGTGAAAGTATCAAGAAACTGGTGAAATGCTGCTCCATATAAAAAACATCTGAAAACAAATAAAAACGCTGCATTGCTGTTTCATCTTATCTCAAGTAGACATTTTCTTATGCTACTAAAGATGATATATCTTGTGGTGACATTTGAGAAATTGATTTTGTGAAACATCAACAATCATATAATCATATATTGTGATTGAACAAGATCTCCTATAAGTTCTGTTCTTCCAAAATAGCGGGTCAGTCTACAGTTCCACACGCCCAGCTGTGAAAATGGTCTGATGTTTACTTCTCATTGTTAATATTTATTTAATGAGTTATCTCCAACAATCGATTGGAGATTTCTATTCCCGGTGTCCCTTTGTAGGGTTATGATAACATTAATTTTCCTCATTTTCTATGATTCTGAGGCCTTATTGATTACCTTGAATCTAAAGCTTTCAGGATTTTTTGTTACTGTTATGGCATGATCCATATTAGCTATAAATGTTATTTCCCTGCTTTGGTAAAAAGTTGATTGATTTTGTTCATTTCTTGTGCATCATTTACAGGTTGTTCCACAACAACGCTTTTATAGTTCTGTGAAAAAGCACGGTCTTGGCTTAACGGTTCATTGTATGCGACTGAGTTCAATAACTGATAATCTCTGCGTGGAGAATTCGCTTCCCCCTTCGGGTGAGGTCAGAATTGTTCCTGATTTATCAACCAAAACCAGACTCCCCTGGTACCACTTGCAAACCTATATAATATTGTTTGGCGTATTCTACTTTTTCTCTTTAACCTCGTGAGCTTAAGCTTTATATTTTAGCTTCAGTATGCTTTATGTTGTCTTTGTATTTCCTTTGAAAAATCATTAGCCTAGGGAAGAAGCCTGTTCATTTGTTCCATGCTTAGAACTGGGATATTGTCAACTTTCTCTATTGTCTTTCCTGAAACAGTACAGAACTTTTTCCAGTTAAGCTAGATCTTGAGAGGGCTGAATATGTGTACTTGCATATAATAGGGAGATGATAGTTGGTAATGGGTACTGAAGAGAATTTTATGCTTGTAGTTTCAATTGTGCTATTGCTAGTTAAGGATTTGACTAACAAGCTTTGAAGCTCAGTTTCTAGTTACTAAGCCATTGTAGTACATATCAACATTCTATATCCCTCTCTGTGCACCTATCCCTAATCACTCTCAATATTTCTTTCACATTCATGACCAAAATGATCATCCTTATTTATACATTACTCTTGAAGCATATAACGAGGAATAGTTGCATGAAAATGTTGCTGCATTTTTTAAAGTTGTCCAACTACTCAGTTTTAGAGTCTGACAGTCCTTACTCTAGAGTTGTCGATTTTGCACGGGAGTTCTTATGGTAAATCTTGGACATTGAGTTGCTAATTTTTTCATTCCCAATCAGCATCAACTTAAATTGTCCTTGCAATAATTCCAAGAAATTCTTGAATTCTGCAAACATCATAATGGCTATACTCTTTTCTGAATATATCTGCTACTTGCTCTTCTATCTTAATTGGCTTCATTCAATTTCACCTCAAAAGAGCTTTATCTCCATGAAATTGATGATGTACTATCATGTGCCACTGCACCTTTCATTCGTTTATCTAAATACATTGAGCTGCAATAACCATGTAATTTGCGCACAACCATTTCTGTACTTGGTAATCTATTGTGGTTATTAGCCTTCTTTTAGTACATCACAAATTGTGGTTGAGCTGTCACTGAAATCGCCTCCTATGGTTGATGTGTGAGTGTGTTACCATTGAAGTCATATCACAATATACAATGACTTTGCAGGGGACCACTTTCTTATGAACAGCTTGTAACCAATTGGTGCATTCATGTCTGTCAATATCCTATAGTTTGCTTCCAAGTGATATTTCTTTTATTTCTGCTTAAATAAGTTGAATACTCTAATTGCAAAGGTGATAACTGGCCGGACAATGTTAAGTAGTGCTATAAAGTTGTTGTAATCTTCTCCCATCCTCCAAGTCCAAACACCACATTCCCTTTGCTTTATTCTCATTAACATCTTCCCCATTTATGATCAAATAATCCACATAGACTAGTGTGAGAGCTAATTCCCTTCAGAAGCTTTTGTTAATAAGCTTGAATATGTAGGTACACTTTGTTAAACAATGAGATTTTTCTAAGATAGTCTTTAGTCTCTTAAGTTATTTTTAATATTTTTTGCTTAGTTTGTCAAGGAATGGTGGTCCTTGTTTTATGGAATATGTTTAGTAAGAAGTACAATAGTGGTTGGATAAGTAAGGTCTTCTACCAACTATGTAAAGCTAGTGTGTATATATGTGTGTATGCCTTTTATGAATGTATGAATGAAAAGAGTTCCTGCAGATTTTACTTTCTCTGCACTTCCAAAAACTAACAGTGGTATCAGAGCCCTTCTTCTTGAGGGATCTGTGAAAGGAAAAAATAAATTTCTTCAGTTCTTCTAAGGCAAGTAAAGCTGAGCAGCAACAACATGGCTTCCAACAACTTCTTGGGTGCAGGTCCACCTATGTTCACTGGTGATAATTATCACATATGGGTGATAAAGATGAAGACTTATCTCAAAGCTCTTTGTCTATGGGAAGCAATTGAAGATGGAGCTGATCCTGCTCCACTTGGAGCAAATCCAACTGTTGCACAGATGAAGATTCATGAAGATGCAAAGTCAAGGAAACCAAGAGCTCTCACATGCCTTCATTCAGCACTTTCAGATGTGGTTTTCACAAGAATAATGGCTTGTGAGACACCTAAGGAAGTATGGGAGAAGCTAAAAGAAGAGTTTGAAGGAAGTGACAGGGTGAAGACTGTCAAACTCTTGACTCTCAAAAGAGAATTTGAGATGTTAAGGATGAAGGAAGGAGATGTTGTGAAAGATTACTCTGCTAAGCTTATGGAAATTGTAAACAAAATAAGATTGTTTGGTGAACTTTTTCCAGATTCTAAAGTGGTGGAGAAGATGATGATTAGCTTACCAGCAAGGTTCGAGTCCAAGATCTCAGCGATAGAGGAATCTTGTGATTTGAAGACCTTATCAGTAGCGGAACTGATTAGCAAGTTGCAAGCCCAAGAGCAACGATCAAGTATAAGAGATGAGGAAGTTACAGAAGGGGCATTTCAAGCAAAACATAAAGGGAAGCAGCCTGCAAAGGATAACAAAAAGATGGAAGGAAACAAACCAGCGAAGGGGAGGAAGGAATCTTCAAAGAAGGGAAAGTTTCCACCTTGCAATCATTGTCAAAGAACCAACCATCAAGATAAGGAATGCTGGTTCAAAGGGAAACCATCTATTCAGTGCAGATTTTGTAAGAAAATGGGCCACATCGAGAAGAATTGTAGAGTTAAGCAGAATCAACAACAACAAAACCATGTGCAACATGCCAATTTTACTGAAGAGTCGGAAAAGGAAGAAGACAACTTGTTTATGGTTTCTCATGAAGGAAAAACAACCAGAAAATCCACATGGTTCATAGACAGTGGTTGTACATGTCATATGTCAAACAATGAGCTTCTCTTTCGCACACTTGACAAGTCAGTTAGAACTAAAGTCAGGTTGGGAAATGGTGAAACAGTTGAATCACAAGGGAAGGGGTCAGTTGTTGTTCAGACTAAACAAGGTACAAAGTTTATACATGATGTATTGTATATTCCTTGTTTAGCATGTAATCTATTAAGTGTTGCTCAAATGCTCTCTAAGGGTTATTCCTTATCGTTTAAGGAAAATCATTGTTTGGTTTTTGACTCTGAAGATAATTTGATTGTTAACGTAAAAATGGTGGATAAAAGTTTTCCTTTAGACTGGAATTTAGCAGTTGATAGTGTCAACTTTGCAAGTATGGATGAGTCATGGTTGTGGCACAAAAGATATGGGCACTTTAACTATACTGCTTTAAAGTCTATGTATGATAAAGGTTTGGCTAAGGATTTACCTGAGATATCACTTTCTAAAGAAGTCTGTGGATCGTGCCAGATGGGTAAGGTACACAGGCAAGCATTTCCTAAGAGTACTACCTGGAGGGCAACTGAAAAACTTGAGCTCGTCCACACTGATGTATGTGGACCTATGCAGACACCATCTTTGGGCCAAAATAGATATTTTGTGCTCTTTATTGATGACTTAACAAGGATGACGTGGGTGTATTTTCTGAAAAACAAGTCTCAAGTATTTTCAGTGTTCAAGAAATTTAGAGCTTTTGTTGAAAGACAGAGTGGATGTAAGCTCAAGGCTTTGCGGTCCGACAATGGTGGTGAGTACACTTCAAATGAGTTCAATAAGTATTGTGAAGATGTTGGGATTGATCACAAGCTGACAGTAAGCTACTCACCCGAACAGAATGGAGTCTCAGAGAGGAAGAATCGGACTGTTGTTGAAATGGCTAGATGTTTGCTGCTGGAAAAGAAGCTACCCCAAAGTTTCTGGGCTGAAGCTGTTTATACTTCAGTGTATTTGTTAAATCGGTTGTCCACAAAAGCTGTGGATGGAAAAACTCCTATCGAGGCATGGAGTGGAATAAAGCCGTCTGCAAAGCACTTAAAAGTCTTTGGTTCAATATGCTACTCTCATATTCCTTCAGTCAAAAGAAGCAAACTTGACCAGAAAGGTGAGTTGGGAATTTTTACTGGTTATTCATCACAAGCCAAAGGTTACAGAGTTTTCAACTTGCAGACGAAAAAAATTTCCATCAAAAGGGATGTTGTGGTGGATGAGCATGCTTATTGGAATTGGGAGAAGAATCAAATTGAAACAGAAAATGCAGATTTTCAGAACTTGCATCCGCTGCCTACAACACAGTCATTTGGTTCTCAAATTCCAATAGAAGATGAAGAATCTGACGGAGAATCCTCACTTGATTCACCAATTTTGAAGACCAGGTCTCTTTCTGAGATATACGAAAGATGCAATGTTGCAATCTCTGAACCAAATAGCTATCAAGAAGCATCACGACATGAAGTTTGGATTCAAGCTATGAAGGAGGAGATTGGTATGATAGAGAAGAATGACACTTGGGAGCTGGTTAATAAACCCAAAAACAGAAAAGTGATAGGGGTGAAATGGGTTTATAGGACAAAACTTAATCCAGATAATTCAGTTCATAAGTATAAAGCAAGACTTGTTGTGAAAGGCTATGCGCAAGTTGCAGGTCTGGATTATGGCGATACATTTGCTCCAGTTGCAAGGCATGATACAATAAGGCTTCTATTTGCTTTGGCAGCTCAATCGAATTGGAAGTTGTATCACCTGGATGTGAAATCAGCATTCTTAAATGGAAAGCTGCAGGAGGAGATTTTTGTTGACCAACCAGAGGGCTTTCAAGTTGAAGGAATGGAGGATAAAGTGTACAAACTACATAAAGCATTGTATGGATTAAAGCAGGCTCCTAGAGCCTGGTATAGTAAGATTGATGCTCATCTTATTCATTGTGGCTTCAAGAAAAGTGAAAATGAAGCAACTTTATACGTGAAGAAGGCTAAAGGTGGAGATGCGCTTGTGGTGTCACTCTATGTTGATGATCTTCTGGTAACAGGAAATAATGAAGCTATGGTAAATCAATTCAAGCAAGAAATGCAGACCAAGTTTGAAATGTCAGATTTGGGTTTAATGTCTTACTTTCTGGGAATGGAGATTTATCAAGTTACTGATGGAATCTTCATTTCTCAGAGAAAATATGCACGGGATATTCTTAAAAAGTTCAAGATGGAGAGGTGCAAGCCTGTATCAACGCCGCTGGTTCATAATGAAAAGATTTCAAAGTATGAAGGAGGTGGGAAAGCTGATCCAAGAGTTTATAGAAGTTTGATTGGTAGTTTGCTATATTTGACAGCAACAAGACCTGATCTCATGTTTGCTGCAAGTTTTTTGTCGAGGTTTATGCATTCTCCTAGTCAAGTTCATCTTGGTGTTGCTAAAAGAACGCTGAGATATATCAAGGGAACTATTGATTTTGGTATTTGGTTTAAAAAGGAAGCGCAAGGGCAGTTATTGGGTTATTCGGACAGTGACTGGGCAGGAAGCATCGATGATATGAAAAGCACTTCCGGATATACTTTTACCCTTGGTTCTGGCATGTTCTCATGGAATTCAAGGAAGCAAGATGTGGTAGCTCAGTCCTCTGCAGAAGCAGAATACATAGCTGCTGCTGGTGCGACCAATCAAGCTGTATGGTTAAGAAAGATTCTGCATGATCTGGAGCAAAATCAAATTGACGCTACTGTTATTAAAGTGGATAACAAGTCAGCAATATGCATGGCCAAAAATCCAGTGTTACATGATCGTAGCAAGCATATCAAAGTGAAGTATCATGCTATCAGACAAGCAGAGAGGGATGGTGAAGTTAATCTGGTTCATTGCAGCTCAGATCAGCAAATTGCAGACATCATGACCAAAGCTCTTCCTAAGGGAAAATTTGAAGTTTTAAGAGCTAAGCTGGGAGTATCCAGGAAAAATCTCAAGGAGGAGTGTTAAACAATGAGATTTTTCTAAGATAGTCTTTAGTCTCTTAAGTTATTTTTAATATTTTTTGCTTAGTTTGTCAAGGAATGGTGGTCCTTGTTTTATGGAATATGTTTAGTAAGAAGTACAATAGTGGTTGGATAAGTAAGGTCTTCTACCAACTATGTAAAGCTAGTGTGTATATATGTGTGTATGCCTTTTATGAATGTATGAATGAAAAGAGTTCCTGCAGATTTTACTTTCTCTGCACTTCCAAAAACTAACAGATAACCATGCTGAACCTGAAACTGAAAAATCTTCCTACACCATACTTGAAGGGCTTGGTTAAATCCAAGCAACGCTTTACTCCGTTTGAGCACAGAATAACTATTGGGTTTTTCACAAAACCTTGTACTAATCCTTACATTTATTGACCAAGTTTTTTTAGTGATGCATTCTTTACATCTATTTTCCATTGTCTATAGCATGTAAGCTCCAGAGCTAGTAGCACTGTTGCAGTTGGTGCACCTAGTAAGACACTGGGGGAGATAGTGTTGTTACCCGATTTTCGATCTTAAAACTGGCTTTCTTCTCGATTGCTTAACTCACAATGAACCAGGTTCCTTGCAAGTTTCACCTATCTCTTAAACTACAACTAAGTGCGGAAACGTAAATAACACAAGAGATTTTTACGTGGAAAAATTCTTGCTCAAGGTTCTAAAACCACGACCCAAACATTTAAACACTTCCACTAAAGAAAAACTTAGCAAGTTTTAGGTTACAAGACTCTATAACCAAGGAACTAAAACTTTAAGCTGTACCTTTTTCTTTCTTCAACTCGAACTCGTTTGTTTCTTCAACTCGAACTTGAACTTAACTCGAACAGCTGACTTTCAACTTCAACTGTAAACCTTTTCTTCGTTCACCTAGCACCAGGTCTTTTGTCGATCATCAAAACCTATATTCAACAATCACGCATATTAGTAGTAATTGTTCCATAGAATAGAACGTCTCACTATAGTACAAGGCATAATCCTATGAAAATTGCTTGGTTGCCAGACGGGCATTGTACTGCTGTGTCATGCCCCAAAACTACAGGGTCGCACCTGGTAGCATCTTGTCCCTGAATGAACCTCTAATCCCTTCAATTAACTTGTGCAATGTGCACACCGTAGGACCATCACTCAACAACAGTCTAACTTGTGCAATGTGCACACCGTAGGACCATCACTCAAACAACAGTCAACATGAAGAAATCCAACCATGTATGGACATGAAAATAAGAAAATGAAATCGAGGTTTGGCCGGTAGGTCTCAACATTTATATAAACATACACTATTGGATTGAAAAACATGTACAGCTGCTCCTCTATCTATTTTCTACCCATAGTGATCATGGAACCTCCATGACTATATAATTGATGAAACTGTGTTGAGGACATATCCCGACAAGACAAAGGAATGAACATAAGTACTGGCACCACTGGATGACTGAGGTAGGGCTCACCAATGAGTGGATGGAGAAGCGAAGCCTAGTATGTCAATCTGTCACCTGGAAGAGCTTTCTTTCATAAAAGATAAAAAAACAACACGTGGCTAGAGCTCTGAGCATAGAACCCCTGCGACTTAACCCAAACCATACCGACAAGTCATAAAAGTTATACCAACACATAAACACCTTGAAAACATAATTCTGAACTCAAACACTTAAGATGAGGGGTTGGATTGTTACTATACTTTGAAAACTTCTACTAAATGGACAGAATGTAGCATTAACTTTATTTTCAAGTCGAATAGTTTAATGTAGTAGAAACACTGATATCTAACTCTTGCATTGTTCTATCTTGAACTATGTGATGAAGTTATCAAGTTTCTCTTTAACTTTGAGTGATTTTATTGTTCAAACTTCCCATATACAATACATTACAATCATACTTTTGTGCTTCTTTTGATCCAGGGCAAAAAACCAGGAAATGGTTTAGGTTGATATGTTAACTGAACCAGGCATAGGTTGGCAGTATTGTCCAAGAGACGCACTTCGTAGATTCTCCAAAATTTTAGAAGATGAATTCGGCTTGGTATGTTTGAATATCTTTTTGTGCAGGGGTTTAAAGATATTAATGATCTAATGCATATCTTTATATTCAGGTCATGAATGTAGGCATTGAAGTCGATGGTGTAATTTTGGAGGTCAGGCAAAGCCCCCCTCATTGGTCTTGAATGATATACACCTACCTTATTTAAAAAAAAAAAAAAAAAAAAAAAAAAAAATGTAGGCATTGAAGTTGAATTTTACCTTTTGAAGAGTGTAATAAAGTATGTCAGGAAAATTCCCCCTAATATTTTGTCTTTGGAGTTGCTCTTTATGACCACTAAATTTGAATCAACATAATTATACAGGAATGGAAAAGAAACATGGGCTGCAATCGACAGGACCAGTTACTGCTCTACAGCAGCAATAGATATTGCTTCATCAGTACTTGAAGAGGTTTTTGCTTCTTTGCAGTCCTTGAATATTATAGTCGAACAGGTTAGTTTCCATTTCCTACCACACGTTTCCTCTTGTGTTAAGGTCTGCAGGATAAAAATTTTGAAATTGTATTTATCATGCATCCCCAGCTAATTGAATTTGGAAGTTTATGAAATAAATGACACGGTAAATGTAAAAAAATTATTTATGATTGTACTATTTCACTGAATTTTTGTATCTTAATTTTGTTAATGCACTCTCGAAAAGGACAGGTCATTAAAATATCTTCATTGGTTGAAGCGTGATGAAAGTTGTTCCGTAAATCACTTAAAACTGATTTCAACTCTCAGAACTTAATTTTTTCTCCAGTCATCAATGTGCTAAAGAATTATTTCTCGTCAGATTAATAAAGGGAAGGGCAAAATATTTGATGATTACATATCTCTTTGCTAAGAAACAGAGTTTTCAGTAAAGAAATAAAGAAATAGAGGCTTAAATAATTTTTGAACCGAAGAATCTTACTTTTAAGGAAAACTTTGTGCAACATGATCCTGCTTGACCTTGCAAAGAAGAAGCAGATTAGTAAAATCAGAGATATCTTTATAAATATTTGATTGATAAACCAGGATTTCAATATCAACCACCTCTACATATTTTTCACTTTTATATAAAGGATGCAATAGCTCATATATTTTATTGCTACAATGTACAGCTCTATTTGATGTTACCTCCTTTTAGTATGCAGCTACATTCAGAAGCTGGGAAAGGTCAGTTTGAGATTGTCCTACAATACACAGATTGTCGTCGAGCAGCTAATAACTTAGTAATTACGCATGAAATCATTAAAGGAATTGCAAGGAAACATGGACTGCTAGCAAGTTTTATGCCAAGGTAGGTAGCGGATTTTGCCACAATATTTTAAATGGCTTTTTATTGGTTTATTGTTTTCCTCCTTATGGACTACTGCAATTATGTTTTACTCCTACTTTCGGTGTTCTGCATTCAACAACAATGCTAGGTGAAAGCTCAAGTTAAACTTG
The DNA here is from genome assembly GCA_037355625.1 of Petunia x hybrida. Taxonomy (NCBI): domain Eukaryota; kingdom Viridiplantae; phylum Streptophyta; class Magnoliopsida; order Solanales; family Solanaceae; genus Petunia; species Petunia x hybrida. The sequence continues at coordinate 11,575,486 of JBBBVM010000009.1, forward strand.
ACGCTTCTTTACTTATTGTCTAGGTATTATTACGACAGTGTTTATCCCTGGTATGATGAATATTCAAAAGATGATGTTGGCTCTGGAGCACATCTGCACATCAGTCTGTCTAAGAATGGAGAAAACGTTTTTATGGCATCTGGTGAACCAAATCGGTATGGGATGTCTAAGATTGGAGAGTCGTTCATGGCTGGGGTGTTAGATCATCTTCGTTCCATATGTTTATTTACGATGCCTATTGAAAATAGGTAAACATAATCTCTATTACTCATGTAATGCTTCCTTTAAATCTGTTGGTGATTGGTTTATGCTTCCTCTGGAGTCTTCATAATGAACATATTTATCTGGTAGAAATACTCATTGTAGGGTTGATTTCATGTATAGTGACGAACGTTCCTAGATTTGGCCATTATAGTGGGTAAAGTTCAATTATTTAAATGAGGAATAAAATAGGTTTTGATTTTACTGTAAAGTTCAGTCACTATAATTTGGAAAAAATAATTGTCTTTACTGATATGGTAGATCAAGTTCATTTGACCATGTGTAAATCAACGTCTTCATGGTACTGTGTGTCAAGACTTCAGCACCTTAGCACTATTTGGAATTTGGACAGAATGAGAATTGAGTTAATTGCAACTATATAGTTTGAAATTAATTGTATTTTATAGCCTCACCTTGAGAGCAATTATCAATGAGAGATTAAGGATTTCTTCATGACAATACCTATGACAATATTTATTTTTAACGATTCTAAATTAAATACTTATGTACGTACAGTTATGAGCGCTTAATGCCTAAATCATGGAATTCATCATATATTTGCTGGGGTCCAGAATGCAAAGAGTTAGCTATAAGAACTTGTTGCCCTCCCGGCGCTCCAGATGGTGTAGTAACCAATTTTGAAATGAAAACATTTGATGGATCTGCGAACCCACACCTTGGTCTTGCTTGTATAATTATTGCTGGAATCGATGGCTTGCGGAGAAATTTACCAATTCCAGATCCAGTAGGTAAGAGAGCTACTTGATCTTTACTTCAGTAAGTATAGCTTTATCATTATTGCTGCTTTTTAACTGTCATTTTGGTACTCTGGATGTATTAGTGTATGTATCTTCTTGTAATCTAAAGTATATGAGATTTGGAAGTAAAAAACGAGCCTGCTCCTGGATTTGAAATTTTTTCTGGATTCCATGTGATCAGCGGTTTCAAGTTTCTTATGTCATTGTATCAATTCTCTGTTGTCACCAAAACATGACTATTAAGTATTTGGCTATCTTGGGCTTTTCTCTTTCTAATGCTTCTCAAGTTATATAAAAGTTGATCACTCATTTTTCTTGTGCATAGGTAAAACATTAATTTGTGCACTTTAATATGAGTTCTGCCTTTTTTTTTTCTTTCGGGCAACAGAGCCGGAGGCTGATGTCTTTGATCACAACGACGACAACGAAGATATAAGAGTACCATCCTCACTTAGAGACTCTATAATCCATGTATTCTCAGATGAATGGTTTAAAGAAATATTGGGTGAGAATTTTTTGATCACCAGACGAGGAATTTGCAGCGTACGTACCTCAAATTTTGCTCTCTTCATGTTAGCCATCTGTTTCGTATAATTTCTATTTTTCACTCAATAAAGTTATTCTCTGAGGGGTTATCAGGTATATATGTACACAATCTTCGTGCCAACCTAATTCTAACAATACCAAATACTAGCAAAGTAGATAAACCACATATTGTTTTACTGACAGTCTGTCGTAGCATGGGCAACCGTAGGCGTTTATTTTGCCTTTTGTATCCTTCAAGTTACCAATATTTTGACCAGAAAGTATTCTAAGTTTAATCCGTGAATAATGTTCCTCCATTATTGAACTGTTTTTTACATGCCAAGTATGATTTCATGTTTTGCAGGACGAGATCGGAAACTACATGATGGGCAGTGAGGATAAATACGCTCATTGTATATTCAATTATTAGGTTTAATACATACATCAGTGAGATCACGATGGTCTATGTTGTTAATTATCATATTTGGACGTTCTTTGTTGTGTCCTACTTTTTTGCCCATCCTATGTACTTTGTTCGATAAAACATGAGAAGAATTAGTCAAAAGACCCCTCAAAGTGTTGAATAAAAAGTTTAGCCCTTTTTTTTTTAATTTATTTTTGGAGGGAGAAAAGGTTAAGTGGGGACCAAAGGGGTGGAATTAGAATACTTATAAATTTGTGGGTGCAAAACATTAATTCTTGTTGGTGCAAAACATAAAATAATAATGTGAACTCATTTGAATTTTAAAAAAAACTACCGGGTAAAATTAAAACCTAATGGATCTTTCATCTCCTCAATTGGATCGATCGTACACCTTGCTAACCGTTCCATTTTTCTCTCAACTGCTCCTATCTTCTCTCTATCAACCTCTTGCACGATTTCATAACCGTGTGGGTGGTCCAATTCTAGTTATTTAAAGCATCGCATTGTGGATTCGAAGCACATTGTCGAGCAAGAGTCGGAACATATATGCTACTCGATTTCGTTAGGGTTTTTAGTTGAAATATAGTTTTCCTTTTGTAAAATTTAAAGATTTTCTTAGATTACTGGTGATTGTGCATCTTTAAATATATCTGATTGTTTTTCTGTTGGATACGCATCATAGCTGATTTAGGATTTAGGGTTTTTTTGGGATTTTTTCTTTACCTTCCATAATTCGAATGTATTTTGTGGGTTATATGTGTAGGTAGTAAAATGCCTAGAATAAAGCATTGCATAAAACCTGGTCGCGGTCCACGGACTTATGTTCAACATAAAGCGGAAGAAGCAACGAAAAATTATCGTACACGTCGGTGGTCCCTTCGTAAATCAACGCAAGAGGCCTGAGAGGCTTCAAATGTCCCAAACCAATTTGTCAAAAGAGGAAGACTGGAAAAGGAGTCGAATGTCCCTAAAAACTATCAAAAGAAGAAGGTTGGTTGATGAGGCGACTGATAGTGAGAAGACAATATATGATAAAGATGTTGGTGGTCAAACTGAAGTAGGTGACAATGAAGAGATTTTAGGTCGAAAACAAGCATCCGCTGATACCTTTGATCAAATTTATGCTTATGTTGACGAATCTGATGATGGAAAGAACAGCGATTGTGGTGGTTGTGATGCTGTAAATGAACAAAAATAAAAACAAAAAGAAGTTGTTGATATTGATGATGATGAGTCATTTGAGGCAGACATGAGTCATGCAAGAGAAGAGAAGAAGAGGAGAAAGAGGAAGTACATGAAGAGCAGGATGATGATGGAGTTGATAAAGTTGATGCTGATGTTGAGAACAAGAATAAAGAGGAACAAGAAAACCCTGTTGAAGAAGAGGATGAAGAGGATGTGCATCCTCTGGATAAGCTAAGTATCCCAAAGAATGTCATTGATATTGATGTGCAGAGCTTTAGGTTTAGAATCTGGCCGTCAACATATGATTCTTTTCCTGTAAAGAATCTCAGTGAGATCTTCAATGAACAAATTCTATAACTTTAAGGCAAAGCTGAGAGTATTGGGGATCTATAACATGTTAAGGAAATCTATTTTGGTGATTTCTTCGAACATGTCTAAAAATTGGTCATTCAATGGACATTTGGTCTATTCAGTGCTTTCGAGGACTATCAGGAAGTCCAAGAAAAGGCACGAAATATGGTTCTTGCTTGATGGTAAGCCTGTTTGTTTTGGCTTGAAGGAATTTTACCTGGTGACTGGCTTGAATTGTTCTGAAGAGTGTAAAAGCGAAGTCGAAGTATCTGAAAAAGGGTGTAGGTTTTATGAAGAAGGTACGTGGGGATGGAGATGGGGATGTGCGGTCTGAAACTTTGCTGGTGTTGATGGATCAGCCAGAATTCTCCAAGGTAGAGAGGTTGAAGCTTGCACTACTATGGTTCCTGCATACAATTCTGATGGTAAAGGACGTCTCCAAAAATATGGAGAAGTGGTGGATTAAGGTTGTTGATGACCAAGAGTTCTTCAGCAAGTACCCTTGGGGTAGGCTATTTTATGACCTGACTCTTGAGTACCTCTACACCAAAATTGATATGTCAAAACATACCAACATCATGCAGAGGGAAGAACAGCTGATTATACTCTCTTTGGATTTCCCTCTGCCTTTCTTGTAAGTAAGATTATATTGTTATCCAGTCTTGTAAAGTATCATTATGTTATTTTTGTATTGTGATTGTGGCATTCTTGACAGGCTTGGATATATGAGGCAGTGCCCTTAGTTGGCCGAACGGCTAGAAATTCTGAACAATCTCCCTTGCCAATCTCAAGGATCCTCAGGTGGCATCAAACAAGGTATGTTGGAGATGCTGATGCAGCCCAGATAGGAGATACACAAATATATGTGACAATTTCAATTCATGAATTTTTTTATCAATTAATGATGATGTTTGCTTATTATTCTTTTAGTTTATGTAAAATGGCAGGTTTTACACCCTTTCTTGATCCCAACTGTGCAAGAGGTTAAGGGCTACAACAGATATGTGTCTCCACATGCTGATGAGGCTAAGGATGCTTCATTGGACGAAGTAAGGGCTAGACTGGTGGGTGATAGGCATCAGGTACATAGTGCATCCTTATGATGATGCTGAAGATAATCTGGAGGACCAGGATGGTGGTAGAGAAAGAGAAGATGGTGTTGATGATGGTGGTGATGATGGCAGTGGGAGAGGAACTTACAGGCACTGTAGCCATTTGGAAAGTGTGCTGACAAGAATGTTGGAAGTGAATGAGGAGATGTTGAAATTGATGAAAGAGAAGAAGCAGAGGAGAGAAAGAAAAACAAAGTCCAAGAAGTTGATGAAGAGGAAGGTGTTCAAGCTGAGGAAGCTTATGAAGAGAAAAAAGAAAGGTATGTACCTCAATTATTGATATTTCAAAGTTATATTTTGATTACTAAGTGTATCTAAGTATTTCCTTTTACTTGTAGTGAATGTTGAAGTCAAAGAAGAAGAGAAGAATGATGAAGAGAAGAATGAAGAGATGAGTGAAAAAGATGCCGCAGTCAAAGAATAAGAAGAGAAAAATGATGCTCCAGTTGATGGAGAAAATGCATAGATGGATGGAGAGATAAATCAAAAAGTTGTTGCAGTCGAAGAAGGAGAAGAGAAAAATGAAGCTCCAGTTGATGGAGAAGATGTAGAGATGAATGAAAGGGTTGTTGTTGGAGATGAAGATGGGAATGATATAGAAGATATTGGAAAGAATGTGATTGTTGAAGAGGTGAATCTAGAGACACAAGCAGCAGTGCCGATGGATGAAGCAGATGTAGCAACAATGCAGATGGAAGCAGTGCGGATGGATGAAGCAGATGTGTTCAACGATATTTTGAATCAATTGCTTGTGAATCTGAATGATGAATTGGCTTTAGAGAACAATGGGGGTGATAATATTTGACAGTATTTGAAAATGCTTGGTTTTGTATAAGTTGACAGCTGAATTGGTGGTTGTTCTGTTTAAGGGTGACAGTAGTTTAATTTTTAGACCATGCTATTTTTGGATATTATGGTTAACCATGGACAAGTTGATGGTGGCTAACCTTTTTTGTTTTTGGTGGTTAGCCTTGTTTTTGGTTAGTTAATCTCTAATATCCAAAAAAGTGTGTTTAAATTTAATTTATATTGATTTGATCAACCACAAGTTCTAATCTTATATGGATTCGTTAATTGTTGGTTCATTTATGCAAGTTGTTAGGAATTCAATCATGTTGTTTAGTTTATCAATGTTTCAATTTCGGTTAAAAACTTATAACATATTTCTACTTGCCATGGTTTAAGATTACGTTTTGCAACTTAAACAATATAGAACTATTTAACTTGAACAGCCATAAGAAAACATAGATTTACATATCTCCGGTTAGATTACAAAATTTTACACTATCGAAATATTACATTAGTAGTACAAACATTGTCTAGAACACCCAAATTTACATAGTAATCTAACAGATCCATTTAAATAAGCAGTAGATTAAACAACCAGAAACCATCGACTTAATCAACTTCTTCAGTCGATTCCTCTGCATTTCAGCTTCTTGCCTCTTCAGTTCAGCTTCTGTCAACATGATTTTCAGATAACTCATTTGCTCTTCACACTCACTCAACATAACTCTCACTAGAGCCAAATGTTTGTCAGCTTTTTTTAGCCTTCTGACTAAAGTAGCATTCACCCTTGATGCTTCTTCAGGTAGTGGAGGGTCGTACCACCTAAAATACTCGCACCCACCACTTTGGTGCATTAACAAAAAAAAAAAAAAACCAGCAAAGTAACAATTACAGTGAAAACAAACACATCTAAACAAAATAAGTAAATAACACACTTTTGGAATTTTACAACTCCAGAATCTGTGGCCAGGGTTTGCCACAGTATAAGAGGTCTTCAATCACGTATATTGGCCACAAAGAAAGACATCTAGTTCCTCTGGTACATTATAACCCAGTGAAGTCTGACTCATGATGCCATGGAAAAGGAGTGTGTGAAGTTATGAGGAGAGAGTGGAAGAGAAGAATTTGAAGAATTGAAGAAGAGGACTGTGTATATTATGGGGGTTGGGTTTTAATTATAAATAGAACTTTTAATTTTGGGGTCTGAGAAAAAATAATCTTTTTGTATTTGGGGGTTGTGGTAAAATTTTCAATTTTTGGTTCAAGGGAGGCAGGAAATTGAGATGCCGCTTAAAAGTTTCACTGTTCGTCTAAGTCACGTACCCTGGAGCGTGACGTGTTTCTAGTTTGGGATTTGGGGTTTGGGTTTGGGATTTGGGGTTTAGGGTTTAGGGTTAGGGTTAAGGGTTTCAGCTATTTTACACTTGTTCTATAATCGATGAGAATTTTTGCCAAATCCAAAACAAGTAATAATAGAATTTTTCATTGTAAAGTATATAAATGGATTACAATGACTTATTGGATGTGTATACTTGATTTATATAGCCATTAAACCAATATTTGAGGTGTAACAAGACGTATGAGTCATAAAACTAAGGCATTGTTTAACAAGAGTAGACATAGTAGGCTTATGTATAGATGAGCTATAACCTCGTAGGCATCAATAGGTTGTTATAATGTATTAATGTGAGCCATAATACTCAAATTGGCACATTATACCAATATTTGACGTGTAACAAGACATATGAATCATAACACTAAGTCATTGCTTAACAAGAATAGACATAGTAGGCTTATGTATAGATGAGTTATAACCTTGTAGGCATCAATATGTTGTTATAATGCATTAATGTGAGCCATAACACTCAAATTGGCACATTATATCAATATTTGAGGCGTAACAAGACATATGGGTCATGGTTTAATGATTTAATATGAAATTACACAAGGTCGACAATCAACTTTCATTCTGATTGATTTGGTTAATAGTCGATTAAGGATCTCGTACCTTCGCTCAAACAAGTTGTGTCTTATTTGGTAGTCATTATATTCTTTCATCGACTACAGTCTTAGTTTATAATCAACAAAACAAAAGTAAAAAAATAAAGTGATGGTTAAAAGATTATTATTTAACACTGTTTTATTACATCGTTTACTTATTTTACTTTGAGTCTTTTTCTTTATTACTTATTTTTACTTTTTCATTTACCTGTTTATTTCACTTTTCTTGTTCTTTATATATTCTGCTTATTACTTATTTTACTTTTTCATTTTTGTTAAATATTTTTCTTTAATACTTATTTTACTTTTCCCCTTTTAAGTTAATTTCCATTTTACGAAGCTATCGATTCATCTACTTCACAGTTGGTTTATTATACACCTAACTGGAAAGATCAAATTTGAAAACAAATGCAAGAGCGGAAATTAAAACAAAAAAATAAAATAAAATGAAAATAATAATAATAATAATAACAACAACAACAACAACAACAACAACAACAACAACAACAACAACAACAACAACAACAACAACAGCAGCAGCAGCAACAACAACAACAACAACAACAACAACAACAACAACAACAACAACAACAATAACAACTTATATTTTCAATAATGATAATAAAAAGAGGAGCAATCATAATGAAAGTTTTTTTTTTATATTTTTTAAATAAAAAAAAATACTAATTATTACAGGGGAGGAAGGGATGATGTAGTTGTCCAGATCCTCCCATGTCCTCTCCATGAGCACCCTCAGCATCCTCGCAACCCGGCAGATGGTAATCTCATGCCTCCTCCTATCCTCCTAGAGGAGACGTATAAGCTGATCAATGTCGGAACGGATCAGCAGCATCTCTAGGTCGTTGTTCCTGAGACATCCTCCTCCATTAGCTCTGGTAGCAGCACTTCCACTTGCATTTTCGGTTGGAGCTCTAGCTATTTGATGTAGGGAAAACCTACGAAAGCGATAAAGAGATAAAAATGAGACGTTACTCACACGATTGTTCAAGTAGCAACGAAGAACGATGTTTCGTTATACCCCGAACGATAAAAAGATACACCTACGCTATGCAACTATCCTCAAGAATCACGAGGTCTTTGCAAATAGAGTGATCGAAAAGGTTTGAGGTTCAACTTGGAATCGTCCAATTGAAATTCAAGCCAAGAATCAAAGGTTTCAATAGAGAGTATTCTCTTGTGTTTTGTATTCAAAGATAGGTGAATTGAGTTCAAGACCTAATGAAGGTTTTTCTAGCCTTCTACAAACTTGTAATGAAGTGTCTAAAATACCCTTAAGTGGGTATAAACAATAGAAGCCACTTAGGGCCAAAGTTGGAATTACACGCGAAAAACAACAAAAACTCGGATTGGCTTGACACAGGGGTAGGCGGTCCGCCCACCCCTAGGAGGCGCTCCGCCTTGACAATTTCTAGAGAGCAGCCAGCAAGGAGGCAGTCCGCCTCTCCCAGATCCAGAGAGGTGACAAACTTCAGGCGGTCCGCCCCTTTGGGTAGGCGGTCCGCCTCTTCCTGAAGCCTCTTGGGGTGTCTAAAATTGTGTCTCTTGAGCTTCTCCAAGTGTCCGAGATGATCCTCCTTCCATGGTGCTCCAATGCATAATCTTCAAGGTTGTTCGGGAGCTCCCATCTTCCAGATCTAAGCCTTTCCATACCAAGTGAAGGTGAGCATCATGGATAGCTTTGGATTGGCTTCTCGTAAAGGGTCTCGAGCTAGTTTGCCTGGCATCATCCTCCCCTTCTTGAGAAGATTTTGTCCTCTAAATTAAGGCGTCATCCTCCACGGCATCACCTACATCACAAGGAGCCAAGTCACTAACATTGAAAGTATTTGAAACATTGTAATCACCGGGTAGATCAATCACATATGCATTGTTGTTGATCTTGGATATCACTTGGAACGGGCCATCTCCTCGGGGTGCCAACTTCCCTTTTCTAATGTTTGGAAATCTTTCTTTCCGGAAGTGCACCCACACCCAATCTCCTTTCTTGAGTTCCACTTTCTTCCTTCCCTTGTTCTTCTTGGTGGCTAACTTTTCATAAGCTTCCTCCAAGTTCTTTTTCGCTTTAGCATGGAGTTCAATCAAGGCCTTAGCTCGGCTTGTACCTTCAAAATTAACAATCATTTCCCTTGGCAAAGGGGTAAGATCAAGTGGAATCAAAGGATTAAAACCATAAACGCACTCAAATGGAGTCATGCCAATCATTCTATGCAAAGTGTGGTTATATGCAAACTCCATGAGTGGTAACTTCTCCACTCAAGTCCCGGCCTTACCTCGGGTCATAGCTCTAAGAAGAGGTCCCAAGGTTCGGTTCACCACCTCGCTTTGACCATCCGTTTGAGGATGGTGGGACGTAGAGAACAACAATTTGGTGCCAAGGGCACCCCACAAACATCTCCAAAAATGGCTTAGGAACTTAGTGTCCCTATCACTCACAATGGTTTGAGGCACGCCATGCAATTTTAACACATTATCAATGAACAAAGAAGCTACATGGTGTGTGTCACTACTCTTTTTACAAGGAATAAAGTGAGCCATTTTGGAGAACCTATCCACGACAACATAAATTCTATCATGTCCCCCTCTAGACCGTGGCAATGCCATAACAAAATCCATCGAAATGTCCATCCACGGGCTAGTAGGAATAGGCAAGGGAGTATACAAGCCATGGGGATTCGACTTTGACTTGGCGTGCTTGCAATCTAAACAAGCATTGCATAGCCGCTCAACATGCAACCCCATCTTAGGCCAATGGAATTGCTCCATAAGAATGGCCAAAGTCTTATCCCTCCTAAAGTGACCCATCAAGCCTCCGCAATGTGCTTCACGCACTTGCAATTCCCGCCAAGAGGACTCGGGGACACATACTCTCCCTTTCTTGAAAATGTAGCCATCTACCCATTGGTACTTTTCCACCCTCTTCCCACTCACTAGAGCATCATGAATGCTCTTGAACTTTGGGTCATGTTCATACAAATATTTTATACTCTCAAAACCCATATGTCTAGAAGCAAGAGTGGTAGCAAGGGCGAACTTCCTAGAAAGCGCATCAGCTACAACATTGTCCTTTCCCTTCTTGTAATGAATTACATAGGGAAAAGACTCAATGAACTCCACCCACTTGGCATGTCTTTTGTTCAACTTCTCTTGGCCTCTTAGATGCTTGAGTGACTCATGGTCACTCTTGATCACAAATTCCTGAGGCCATAGATAGTGTTGCCAATGGGCTAGAGCTCTCACGAGGGCATATAACTCCTTGTCATACGTGGAGTAATTCAAGGTTGCGCCCTTCAACTTCAAAATAAAGTAGGCAACAGGTTTCCCTTCTTGCATGAGAACACCCCCGATTCCCACCCCCGAGGCATCACACTCAACCTCAAAAGCCTTTCCGAAGTCGGGCAATTGTAACAAGGGGGCGGTACTCAACCTACTTTTCAATTCTTGGAAAGCCTTCTCTTGAGGCTCCCCCCACACAAAGGGCTTGTCCTTTTTCACCAACTCGGTGAGTGGTGCGGCAATGGTGCTAAATTCCCTAACAAAGCGCCTATAGAATCTAGCAAGGCCATGGAAACTCCTAACATGAGAAACGATAGTAGGAGTAGGCCAATCTCTAATGGCTTCAACTTTGGACTCATCAACCTCTACACCATTTGCACTAACAACAATGCCCAAAAAGACAACCTTATCAACACAAAAGGCACACTTCTTAAAATTGGCATAGAGCTTTTCGGCTCTTAGCACTTCAAGGACTTGACTCAAGTGGCCAACATGGTTGTCTATTGATTTGCTATATATCAAGATATCATCAAAATAGACAACCACGAATTTGTTGATGAATGGCTTTAGCACGTGGTTCGTTAGCCTCATGAAAGTACTAGGTGCGTTGGAGAGGCCAAAGGGCATCACCAACCATTCATATAGACCAAACTTGGTCTTGAATGCGGTTTTCCATTCATCCCCGGGTTTCATCCGGATTTGATGGTAGCCGGACCTAAGGTCTATTTTTGAAAAGATGCTAGAACCACTAAGCTCATCTAACATATCATCCAAACGAGGTATGGGATGTCGATACTTTACCGTGATCTTGTTGACTGCTCGACAATCCACACACATCCTCCAAGTGACATCCTTCATTGGAAGGATCACGGGCACGACACAAGGACTCAAGCTTTCCCTCACCAAGCCTTTGGTAAGCAATTCATCAATTTGCTTTTGTAACTCCCTTGTGTCCTCGGGATTACTTCTATATGCCGGCTTATTTTGAATTTGAGATCCCGGGACAAAGTCAATTTGATGATCAATACCCCTCAAGGGAGGTAATTCATCTGGCATCTCCTCCGGGAACATGTCCTCATAGACCTTCAAAACATTTTCAATGGCACTAGGCAAAGGGTTAGGGTTAGATAAATAATCACTTTCAGAATTTAAAACCATACCTTTGTGCACTAGGCATATGAACATTTTGGTGCCATCATTACCTCTCAAGTACTCGTCCGGTTGCATCATGGCACAAATGCGACCGGTAGAAGATGGTGGAGTCTCGGCCAAGGGTGTGGCCACAACCGGGGACTTGGCCTTAGCCGCTTCCCTCAACTCCTTCATGGGCCGATAGTCGTCACTTACTTGCTTTGGGATCAAGGGTATAAGCACAAACTTCTTCCCCTCATGTTTCACCGTGTAAGTGTTGGTTCGGCCATCATGAAGCACTTGTTTGTCGTATTGCCAAGGCCTACCAAACAAGAGGTGGCAAGCTTGCATTGGCACCACGTCAAACATGTGTTCATCTTGGTAGTTTCCAATCTTGAACCTAATCGAGACTTGCTTCACTACCCTCAACTCTCCACATTCACACAACCATTGCAAATGGTAGGGGCTTGGGTGCTTAAGGGTAGGCAACTTCAATTGTGAGACCAAAGATTGGCTCACCACATTTGCACAACTACCCGAGTCAATGATCATGGAACACATTTGTCCCTTCACTCTACACCTAGCATGGAACAAGTTTTCCCTTTGCTCATCTTCTCTCCCTTCACTCACCATGGCACCCAAAATACGACGTACCACAAGGAACATATTAGGATCATCCCCCTCTGCTGCTCTCTCTTCACCCTCAACTACCTCACTCTCCTCCTCCTCAACATCACCCTCGGGCTCACTTTCCTCCTCATACACCAACCCATCATCAATCACAATCATTATTTTTCGGGTAGGGCATTGTTTGGCAAAGTGGCCATAACCCTTGCACTTGTGGCATTGGAAAGAAGAAGAAGAAGGAGTATTTAATTGAGTTTTAGAAATGCCTCCCACTTCTTTGAAGTCGCTTCTTGGAGTGGCCTTCTAAAAAGGCTTCTTGACTTCACGGCTTCCACTAGCTCCACTTGTGTATGGACTTTTCCATTCTTTGGGTCGAGGTGTTGGAGTGGTAGTGGTGGTAGTACTCCTATAGCGAGGAGCCTTCTCTTCTTTGAGCCACTTTTCGGCTTCAACCGCGGCATCACAAACATCTTGAAGAGAATGAAAGATGTGTAGCCTCAATTGATAAGCGATCTCCCGGTTCAAACTATTCTTGAAATGGATGATAGCTTGTTTTTCATCTTCGGTTTCCATGTCAAGGGCCATTCTATTCTTCTCAAAGCCGTTGAAGTACTCATCAACGGACTTGGAGCCTTGTTTCAATTCATAGAGCCTCTTCAGTTGTTCTTGCCTATACTTGGGTGTTAAATATTTGGTACTCATTACCTCTTTCAACTCTTCCAAAGTAATGTTCATTCGCAACCCAACTCGTCTCCTTGACCTTTAGACGGATTCATTCCCACCATGTGGATGCATAAGAGTCAAATGAAGCGATGGCATAAGTAGCTTTCTTATCCTCGGACATGTCATTTATGTTAAAGACCCGCTCCAATTGAACCTTCCACTCTAAGAATGCTTCCGGATCACTAGTCCCTTTGAAAGGTGGGATAGTGATCTTCACACTATTGAGGTTTGTGTCACGGCCCCCACAGTTTGGTTCAGGTTGACCCCCGTAGTAGTCTTCAACCTCATCATACTCACGTCTCAAGTTGCTTCTCCCAAAAGCCCTTGGAGGCCCTCGACCTCGCCCACGACCTCCATTCATCGCCCTCCTATTTGGATAGGGAGCATCATAATCATCCTCAAGTCCGGGACCCTCCCCTTCTTGAGCTTCATCAACTTGCTCAAGGGGTGCTGTGTTTCTTCGGGGCCTTAAGAGTGGAACATCTCCTTGAGGATTGCCCAAGGGTTGGGGATTGCCCAACAATCTTTCTCTAGCAAGAGCCTCATCCCTCAACCGTTGTCGACGAACTAGCTCCGCATATTGATCCGGTTTCATGATCAAATCATCACTTGTTCCTTCACCGGCATCTTTTTGGACACTCGGGGTCCTTTCCTTTTCAAAAACTTCCATTCTATGGTTCAAATTCTTCACCTCGGCCAATAGACTAGCCAAGACGTCGGTTGGAACCTCAATGGTATTCTTGGCTTTCTCGTCCGCCATTGTACCTAAAAACAATCAAAGACAATCAAAGAGATTAGAGTAAAAGTCCTCACTCGCTCCCTCACTTTTGATTGCCTCTCGGGTTCACTCAAGTTGGGGTGGTTTCACTCAAGCTTGAATTTCAAAAGTCTTCCTCGGAGTTGAACAACTACCTCAACAACCAAATAATTCAACAAGTTCCCAATGCTCTTCGGGAAGAGTGGATTTAATGGGACTCTATGGACGTTTGGCTTTTAAGTGAGCACTTGAGCCAAAGAAATTCTACGAGTCTTCTTGGAATTTATCAACCACCAACAGCAAGAATATCCTAAGCGCTCAATGAATTAGTACTAGTTGAGTAGGAGAATTACTCGCAAAGTACTAACCGAAAGTAACGGAAGCAAAGAAAACACGAAAACTTAAGAAACAAACTGCCCGGACACCTTCCCAGGAGTAGCCGGTCCGCCTAGGAACAGGGGCGGAGCACCTCAAAAATTCCAGAGAGCTCGAAGTGAGGAGGCGGTCCGCCTATGGTGAGGGGCTGTCCGCCTAGGGCCAATTCCTCCACAGTCTCAACTTCGGTTCTTGGTTTTTGGCACCTGATTTTCCAATATTTTCAAGGGATGTTTGATATGTGATGGTACCCAAAGTTGTTTTGGACTATAAAAAGTAAACCCCAATGGTTTAATTCAACAAACAACCAACAATCAACATGTATCAAGAATTTGGAGCAAGTTCTACAAAAATTTTCAAAAACTTCAAGATTTCAAAACTTCGATTTTCACTCCGCTACTCCAAATGATGTTGTGGGGGTATCAAAATGACGGGGTAACTATAAGGAACAATCCCCGATACCAAACATCCAAGAAATCATAACATCAAACAAGTTCTGGCAAATTTTGGGAAATTTTCAACTTTTGGGATTCCAAATTTTGATTTACAACTCCAAAATGTGTTTTGTTGGTACCCAATCGAAGAGAATACGAATACAAACAATCTCCGATTGATAACACCAACAAAATCGCAACAACCAACGATTTCTAGCAAATTTTTGGGTGGAGAAGGGGCTTTTCTATTTTTGAATTTTTTTCTTCTTTTTCAAATAAACAAGAACAAGAACACGAAAATAAACAAGAAACAAAGATGACAAGCACGAAGAGTAGGATGAGGGTTCATAAGAACGTAACCCTAGCCTTCCTCTGATACCAACTGATGCAGGAAAAACCTACGAAAGCGATAAAGAGATAAAAACGAGATGTTACTCACAAGATTGTTCAAGTAGCAACGAAGAACGATGTTTCGTTACACCCCGAACGATAGCAAGATACACCTACGCTATGAAACTATCCTCAAGAATCACGAGGTCCTTGCAAATAGAGTGATCGAAAAGGTTTGAGGTTCAACTTGGAATCGTCCAATTGAAATTCAAGCCAAGAATCAAAGGTTTCAATAGAGAGTATTCTCTTGTGTTTTGTATTCAAAGATAGGTGAATTGAGTTCAAGACCTAATGAAGGCTTTTCTAGCCTTCTACAAACTTGTAATGAAGTGTCTAAAATACCCTTAAGTGGGTTTAAACAATAGAAGCCACTTAGGGCCAAAGTTGGAATTACACGCGAAAAACAACAAAAACTCTGATTGGCTTGACACAGGGGTAGGCGGTCCGCCCACCCCTCAGAGGCGCTCCGCCTTGACAATTTCCAGAGAGCAGCCAGCAAGGAGGCGGTCCACCCTAGTGAGGAGGCGGTCTGCCTCTCCCAGATCCAGAGAGGTGACAAACTTCAAGCGGTCCGCCCCTTTGGGTAGGCGGTCCGCCTCTTCCTGAAGCCTCTTGGGGTGTCTCAAATTGTGTCTCTTGAGCTTCTCCAAGTGTCCGAGATGATCCTCCTTCCATGGTGCTCCAATGCATAATCTTCAAGGTTGTTTGGGAGCTCCCATCTTCCAGATCTAAGCCTTTCCATACCAAGTGAAGATGAGCATCATGGATAGCTTTGGCTTGGCTTCTCGTAAAGGGTCTCGAGCTAGTTTGCCCGGCATCAGCTACTTCTTCAAAAAGTTTTTCAGTAGAGAGAATATTCTTCAGTTGTTTGTGGAATCATTGCATTTGAATGCCTCTATTTATAGGCACCAACTGATTCTAATCGATGCAACATTTAGTGTTCCAAGTAAAGGTCTCATCGTTTACTGAAGCAATTATTAAAAGCCACTTCATTTAAAATAATTCTGGCTGCTTTCAGTGAGGGGGAGCACGCTGTATTAAATGCTTTCAGACTCTGTATCATCGACATTGTGTCAATTAATCTACCCATAGCTTTTTTTTCCACAATCAACCCACTACGTCTAAAAAATGTAAATACTGTACTGATTATCAATATGTCAACCAAGTTAAAATAATACCATTTACTAAAAATCACTTCAAATGAAAATAAAACTAATACATTAACGAAATTATTACAGTAACTTCAAATGGTTCCAACGACTATCACAGTACCAAATTAAGACAAACACATTTAACAGTACTAAATCACACCAAATTGTTCCAACATAATCTAATACACCAAATCAGAATAAACATGTTGATTATAAACCACATAACATGTTGATTATCAACCACGTAACAATGTAGGCTAGGTTGTCCTCTTATGGCCACTTCTCTTGCAGTTTGAACATCTATTTTGCCTCTTCATTGAGAAAAATGATTCATCAACTGAGAAAAAACGATTAAGTCTCCTTCTACCCTTTTTAGGGTCAACCATCGGCAGAAGAATTCTTCTCTCAACTACCTCGGGAGTAACCATCCACTCTTGCTCCGGTGGGATTGGATGAACATTTTCTTCATATGCAAGCATGTAAGTCTGAAGCCTATAAAATGGACAAGTATAATGGTACGAGCTAGCACCATATTCATCTCCATACTATATTCTTAGCAATGTCATCGCATGCTTGCATAGTATCTTGTACAAGTCAAACCCCCTGCATGGACATGTTCTGAAATGAAAATTGACAGTGTGGGAGTCGCCATCTCCAACCACAGTGTACTTCAGAACTTCCACGTTCTCGCCTGCATGATAAGTAATCAATTTGTTGCCTTCAAGCATATTACGCTTCAATTTGCTTTCAGCACTAGGCACCAAAATGGTGTTATGTTTCTTCATGTACTCACGCCTCTCATTGAACTTCTCATTAAACCTGTAAGTATATCATTGCATTCGTCCTTCAACATCAGGTTGAGGGACTCAGAAAGGTTTGTGGTCATTACATCGTACCTGTTTCTAGGGAAACATTCTTTGGTCCACCTATGAAATCCCATTTATTCCTGAAGACATGCAGCTGCAGCAGGATATTTTTGTGGTGAGCTGGAGAAAAGTATCGCTGAACACGTTAAAACGGTATGCTTTCGCTGCAGTATAATAATCCTTCAAAAATGATCCACAGTTGAACCTTACGCGCAAGTTCTCTACAAGTGCCTGGTGCAACAACTATGATGTGTTAAGGTGTACACCCTTTTAATCCTATTTGCTATGGACTTGGCACGATCAGAAATTATGCACAATTCTTGCATATTGGGGACTGTGTGAGCCAATTGTTCAAAGAAGAATTGCCAGGAGTCATCGCACTCCTTTTCTATCACACTGAAAGCAATGGAAAAATGTGGCTCTTCATGTCTTACGCGACAGCCGTCAACAAAATACCGTTGTAGCTGGACGATAAATGTTTCCCATCGACAGATATCACCTTTCTCATATATGTAGACCCTCTAATATAAGCTCCATAAGACACAAAAAACTACTTGAACCCCCCCTGTCCATCAACCCTCAAACCATTCTTGCTACCAGGATTTAGGTTTTCCAACACAAAACTATAGACATCTAAAAATGCATATCTATGCTCCGGATTGCCCCTGACTAAAGCCTTTGTAATTTCTCTTCATTTCCAGCACTTCCAATAACTTACCTTGCTATTCAGTTGTTGATCTAAATCACTCTTGATATCTTTTGTCGTCAACCCTTTGCCTTCAATAAACCTGTTCTTGAAATATTCACCAATAACATTCCTGAAGAATGTGGATGATGGCTTGGTAGATGTTGCACCTCACATGTATGACCTTTAATGTATTTAGTGATCACAAATCTATTGGAGTCAACATACTTCATGGCCGCACCATCCACTTACGATGCGTTTCTACACATGCCACCACATACAAAGATTTACTGCTCTTCTTTGTTTTTGTTTTGAAAGTGAATGGCTTCTTTATTGAACCCAGCTTCAAAGCCACAATCAGGTTCTTCTTAGTATCAAAGGTTTTCCCAGTATGAAAACATGTGCAATCATCAACCTCATCAAGTTGCTGCCTTGAGTGGGAGCAAATTCGCGAACACATCTGCTCGCATTTACAGCGAGATATCCAACCTCTGGATCTTCAATAGTATTTTCTTCTTCACTATCCACATCACCAGTAGTACCACCAACACCAGCATCACTGCCATAGTCACCCGTACTTTCATTAAATAGCAGTGGTCGTGGTAGTCGTGTCGAAGCAGCAGCAGCATTCGTGGCAACATTTGAACCTACTTGAGAACTCCCGACAACAAATATCTTTAAAATAGGTCTACCAACATTGCTACCAACATCAAGCATATAGACATGTAAATCATTATCATTCCTTATAAAAGAAGGAGCCGCCTTACCTCTTGTAGAAGCAGCACTAAAAACATAACTAATTGACACCTTGCTACGATGGCACGTTAAATTATTGCGATCAATTAATCGATCAATTAACTGATTGTAGGTACAGTCCAAACTTAAAGCAATATGTATTGTTGTCTTTGTCTTAGATTGCCAATTCCAGCATTTTGGGGTATCAGCCCATTCACCCAAAAAGTCAGCACCCACTACTACAAAATCCCCCATCTATTTTAAGAATGTCTATTATCAACCAAATATGGTCGATGGTCGATGAATTAATACAGTAGATCTACAACAAGGTCGAACAAATTAAAAAGAGCTTGCACTTCTTACCAGCTTAAGATGTATGTGCAACGACGAATGCTCTATCCAATTTACCTAAAATTTCCGTCCACATTACACGAATTGAGGTGGGTACAGCCGCAAATTGAAATGTGCAAAAAATGGGGCTCCAATAAAGAAAATAATTAGCAAACGAGAAGAAACAGTTCTTGATGAATGAATTGGAGCAAAAACCGTAGCTTAAGCAGCCATTGAGTGCACGAGTGATTTTGGGCGGGAGAGCTTGGACGGAAAAGGAAAATGGCACCTAGGGGTTTTTGGTGGGAAGGTTTAATTGTTTTGTACGATTTTAGGAAAATAGTAATAGTTTATATAGTAGACCAAAGTGTATTTTTAAGAACTTGTGGGCGGGGGTTTAAACTTTGCAAACTTGGTAAAGTGGATTAAGTTTAAATAATCATTAAGGAAAAGGGGTATACACCCAATTATTAAGACTTGAGGGTTATTTCCTAGTTTTCTTACATGTGGGAGGTCTTTTAGCCAAAGGACTCTTAAAACGTGGTTACAATTTTAGTTTCTACTTCTGTTTGACTTTGTAACATGCTCCTTATCCAGAACTATTGATCCATAAGAGATCAATCTTTTCTAGATGTGTTGTATTAGCTTTCGGTAGGACCAAATTCTAAGTTATGTTAACTACCCATTTTAGAATTTTGGTTTCAATTTGAAATATTTAACACTCAAAATATTATGTTGTCATATGGTTTTGGTATTTTTACACCTGGTCATTTGGTTTGTAGACAAGTTATATTCATATTATAATTTGAGAAGTACAATATGAAGATTAAATAATGACGAGATTATTCAAAAGATATACTTTTTATGGTAGTTTTTTGGATCATTGGACTAAAAATCGGATATACGAGGTACAACCTAAAATATGTGTTTGGTTTTTACACTATAATTGATATAATTTTATTTTTAAGTTTAGCATTGCATTTTCTTGAGCCTAAACTATTGCTTGCCTTCTGGTCAACAAAACTATACCAAATCTCACGCGCACCTAGACGATATCAAAACAATTAGTGAGTCTGTATGTCGATGAGTTCTCCTGCATTTTCTTTATTCGCTTTTTTGTTTTCTCTATGTTGTACCTTCTCCTGTATATATAATTAGCTCTCAAAAAAAGTTTTTTGGGTTCCTCTCTGTTTGAAATTGGTGCAAGCTAATCGGAGATAAGCTTAACAACCGAAGAAAAGCGGTAAACAAACAAGGTAGAAGCTAGATAATTCTAAGCTTCAATCCAAACGAACCCAAGGAACCAGTCTTGGGGCCGCTCGATTTGAAAATCGAAGAAGCACCTAAACTAGGCAACAATCCTCAAGAAGAGCAACCATGGTTCTTGCAAATTGAATCATCAAAGAAGAAGTTTTTCAAACGGGTTTCACCGATTGACCCAAGTTCTTATATCAATCCCACAACGGGGTTCGGCTCTCAACAGAGACACAATAGCTACAGCTATGTTCAATATTCAACAACAACTGCCCTTCAATGAAATACTAAGGTGTGTATATAGATAGCCTCAAGGTTAAACTAGGAAATGGTCACAGACGACCAATGAAAACAAGCCACGAAAGGCTGTTATTTAAGTGTTCGGGCGCTCTAGTGTTCAGGCCCTCTTGTGCTAGAACACTTGAACTCGGACGCTCTCTTGCCTCGGACGCACTTGTAGCCCTTCGGTCACTTCGCTTCTCGGCGTCAATATTGAGTGTTCAGTCACTTCTTTCTCTGGGCTCGAGCTTACAGATGTAGGTGCTCGGTCGCTCAGCATCTGAACGGTTGCTTTCTCCCAACCACGCCAGCTGAATGTGAGCATCATGCAAAAGCTTGGCTTGGCTTCGTGTCAATGGCCTCGATGGGTTGAATACTTGATCAGCATGGGTTCGGGCGCATAATCCTCCCCTTCTCAAGAAGATTTCAACCTCAAAATCGAGCCCTCTTCAGTCTCCGATGCTTGGCCTACAACACAAGAAGTTAAGTCAGCAACATTAAAGGTGTTGGACACGTTATACTCACCTGGGAGGTCGATCACTTGAAATGGACCATCCCCTCGAGGAGCCAACTTTCCTTTCCTTTGGTTCTGGTATCTTTTCTTTTTGAAGTGAACCCAAACTCAATCTCCCTTCTTCAATTCCAGTTTCTTGCGCCCCTTGTTTTTGTTGGATGCCACCTTTGCATAAGCTTCCTCAAGATTTTTCTTCACTTTGGCATGTAGCTTTAGCAAAGTAGTAGCTCGGCAGGTACCTTCAAAATCAATAACAGAATCTCGAGACAACGGGGTTAGGGTTAAAAACATACACACACTCAAATGGAGTCATTCCAATCATTCGATGCACGGTACAGTTGTATGCAAATTCCATTACGGGCAAACAATCAGCCCAGTTTCTGACCTTACCTTTGGTCATGGCTCGAAGTAGAGCTCCCAAGGTTTGGTTGACTACCTCGGTCTATCTATCAGTCTGAGGATGGTGAGACATCAAAAATAGTAATTTGGTGCCAAGGGCACCCCATAGACATTTCCAAAAATGACTCAAGAATTTAGAGTCTCGATCACTCACAATAGTATGAGGCACACCATGCAATTTCAACATATTAGAATGAACAAAGTAGCTACATGTTGTGCATCATCACATTTCTTGCAAGGAATAAGGTGAGCCATTTTAGAAAAACGGTCGACAACAACAAAGATGCTATCATGTCCACCCTCCAACCTCGGTAACTCCATAACAAAATTCATTGATATATCAACCCACGGTCGATTAGGAACAGGTAGCGGAGTATACAAACCATAAGGTTTGGACCTCAATTTAGCTTTCTTGCAATCTATACAAGCATTGCAAAGTTTTTCCACATCTCTTCGCATTTTGGGCCAGTGAAACTACTCGGTTAAGATACCAAGAGTCTTATCAACACCGAAGTGTCCCATTAAGCCCCCGGAGTGAGCTTCTCGAACCAAAAGCTCTCTCCATGATGACACAGGCACACAAATCCTCCCATTCTTAAAGAGGTAGCCATCGTGTCACTGATACTTCTCTACCCTCCGACCGCTCAAGATAACGTCTCGAACGCTCTTAAGCTTGGGATTGTGTTCATACATTAGCTTGATGCTTTTAAATCCCATTAACTTTGAAGTAAGAGTGGTCGCTAAGGCGAACTTCCTCCACAGCGCATTGGCCACAACATTGTCTTTATCCTTCTTGTAATGAATTACATTGGAAAATCTCTCAATAAATTCTACCGATTTGGCATGTCTCCAGTTCAACTTCTCTTGGCCTCGGAGATGTTTCAAAGATTCATGATCACTTTTAATCATAAACTCACGGGGCCATAGATAATGTTGCCAATGAGCGAGTGCTCGAACGAGGGCATACAATTTCTCGTCGTACATAGAGTAGTTCAAGGTTGCACCCTTAGGCTTTTCGCTGAAGTAAGTGATCGGCTTCGATTTTTGCATAAGCACTCCTCCGATCCCAACTCCGGATGCATCACATTCAACCTCGAATGTTTTGCCGAAGTTAGGGAGTTGTAGTAACGGGGCAGAACTTAGCCTCCGGTTCAACTCTTTGAAAGCCCTCTCTTGGGACTCTCCTTACACAACTGGATGGTCTTTCTTTATCAGCTCGGTTAAAGAAGCTGCCACAGTGCTAAAGTCACGAACAAACCTTCGGTAAAAGCTAGCTAATCCATGGAAGCTACGAACTTGAGATACCGAGGTTAGAGTCGGCCAATATTTGATAGCCTCGACTTTTGACTCATCGACTTCAACACCATTAGCACTCACAATAAATCAAAGAAAGACTACACGCTCAACACAAAGGGCACACCTTTTAAAGTTGGCATACAACTTCTCTTCTCTAAGTTTATCAAGCACTAGCCTTAAGTGTTCGACATGTTCATCCATAGATTTACTATAAAAAAGTATGTCATCGAAGTAAACAATAAGAAACTTATTTATGAACGGTTTAAGCACATGGTTCATCAATCGCATGAAACTGCTCGGTGCGTTAGAGAGGCCGAAAGGCATCACTAATCATTCATAGAGACCGAATTTGGTCTTAAATGCGGTTTTCCACTCATCACCTGGTTTCATTCAAATTTGGTGGTAACGGGACCCGAGGTCTATCTTTGAAAAATAAGAAGAACCACTCAATTCATCTTTCATGTCATCTAATCGAGGGATAGGATGACGGTACTTTACCATTATCTTGTTGACTGCTCGGCAATCAACAGACATTCGCCACGTTCCATCTTTCTTCAGGATAAGGATAATGGGAACGGCACAACGACTCAAGCTTTCTCGAACTAGGCCTTTGTTCAGCAATTCATCTACCTGCCGCTGGAGCTCTTTGGTGTCTTCGGGATTACACCGGTATGCAGGTTTGTTGAGGATTTGAGACCCCAGAACGAAGTCAATTTGGTGCTCGATTCCTCTCAACGGAGGCAATACACCTGGCATTTCTTCAGGAAACATGTCTCCGAAGTCCTGCAAAACACTTTGAACAACACTAAGAAAAGTTATCGTTAGAAAAATCTTCATTAGAGTTTAGAAAAATACCCTTGTGCACGAGGAAAATTATCAGTTGATCGTTGTCATTGCCTCGTAAGTACTCACCCGGTTGCATGATTGCACAAATATTATTTACCTCGGGAGGTGAATTTCTGTCTTCGGCCACAATTTGTGTTCCTATGGGAGACTTTGCTTTGTCCGCTTCTTAAAGCTCCTTCATTCGTTTATACTCCTCACTGACTTGTTTTTGAGACAATGGTTTTAGAATGAAACTCTCCCTTCCGAGCTTAGCTGTGTAAGTGTTGAATCATCCGTTATGTATAACCAATCGATCATACTGCCATGGTCGACCCAATAGCAAATGACAAGCTTGCATCGGTATCACATCGAACATCATCTTATCTTGATATTCTCCTACCTTGAACTTGATCCACACTTTCTTGAAAACCTTTAATTCTCCACATTCATTTAACCATTACAAACGGTAAGGAATAGGGTGCTTTGAGGTAGGAAATCCTATTTGTGAAACCAAGGTTTGACTTTTCATATTTGCACAACTACCCAAATCAATAATCATTGAACATTTCCCCTCACTCGACACCTCGCATGGAAAAGATTTTCCCTTTGGTTGTCCTCTTCTTCAAGAGTCATACAGCTCAAGTTTCGACGAACCACTAGAAACATTTCCGGATGGTCAGCCTCGGTAGCATCACGACCATCATCATTTTCAGCTCGGTCAGTCTCCTCCCTATTTTCTTCCTCAATATTACTCGCTTGCTCATGGACGGTTCCATCTTCGAGCAAAAGCATAACTTTGCGAGTCGGACACTCTTTTGCCATGTGACCATAACCCCTACATTTAAAACACTGAATGTTTGAAGCATTAGGAGTATTGAGTTGAGCTTTACCTCCCACTTCCTTAGAGTTATTATCTGTCACTCTCCTTTCGGGGGTCTCTTTTGATCTCAGCCAGTGTTGGCACTTGTTGGATTCAGACTCTTCTAATCTTTACCTCTGTTCAAAGGAGTTGAAGTAGTGACTCCTCGGTACGAGTTTGTTTTGTCGTCCTTCACCCATGTCTCAGCATCAACAACTGCATGGAATACATCTTCTAATGTTTGATACACATAGAGTCTCAATTGAGATGACACTTCTCGAGTCAGCCTATTTTTAAACCGAATGATGACTTGCTCATCATCTTCTTCCATATCAAGAGCGAATCGAATCTTTTCGAACTCATCATAGTACTCTTTGATCGATTTAGACCCCTGTTTCAAATCGTAGAGCTTCCGAAGTTGCTCTTGCCGATATTTGGTAGTCACATACTTAGCATCCATCACTCTCTTCAGTTGTGCCCAAGTAAGAATCTCAAGATATACATGTCTTCTCCTCGTTCATTTGTTAGCTTCCCACCATGTTGATGCATATGCCTCGAACGAAGCAATTGCATGTGCAGCTTTTCTTTCCTCGGTCATCTCATTTGTTTCAAAGATTCGCTCCAAACATACCTTCCATTCAAGATATTTGTCCGGACCACTAGTTCCTATGAAGGGAGGAATAGTGTTCTTGATACTGTTCAAGTTTGAATCACGAGCACCTCGGATCGATTCTGGATACTTTTCATAATAGTCATCAGCCTCACGCTCAAAATACCTAACATTTGCGCCTCGACCTCGGAAATTTCCACGACCTCATTGAACCTGCCTTCGTTGATTGAACGATTGTTCATACTCAGCTTCGACCTCGGGAAACTCTCCATCACCAACCCCTTCATCAACGACCACGACTTGTCTTCGGGCCCTTGGAAGTAGTAATCTATCACCTCGGGGAATGCTCAAGTTTTGATGATCAGCTCGGGAAACACCTAAGTTTTGTTGTTCTACTTGGGGAATGCACAAGTTTTATAGTTCATCTTGGGGATTGCCCGAGTTTGGTTCAGCTCGGGGATTGCCCACAGCTTCATCACGAACGGCTTTATTCCTCAACCGTTGTTGACGAACCAGCTCAGCAAATTGCTCCAGTTTCATAGGAGTAGAGTTGCTAGTACCAGCGCCGGACCCAGGCAAGGCCACGGATGCTTTCTCCTGCTCGAGGTTTTCTACTCGAGCACCCAATTCTCTCACCTCGGCAATAATGCCTTGTATCGCAGCTAACGACACCTCGGGCGCTTCAACACCCTTTCCTTCGCCTCCATTCCGAGCCATGGTACCTGCACAAATCAAAGACCAAGAAAATGTTAAGGTCAGAAATTACCTCACACACTTCCTCACTTTTATTGGGTGGCGCTCGGGTCCACTCAATTTTGTAGGTTTGGTCACTGAAGAACTTGTTACCAATGGCTTCTTCGATTTGATCAAATCCTCTAAGACTCTTCGAATATGACAAGTCATACTGCCTTCTTTGGGAAGAGTGAATTGATTTCGACTCGATGGAACGGATACCATTTAACTGCGCACGGGAGGTCAAGAATTTTCTACGATATTTTGGACTTCGGTCACACCACGCACTAGTTCTTATAAGCTCAAACAAGTTAGTACAACCTCGAGAAGAACAGTTTACTCTAGAGATCAGCTAACAAAATTTATAGATCACAAGAAAAGAAGATAACCTAGGAGAATATACTCTTCCTTTCCTATTTTGGAAACCTCGGACACGTCACCCTTGTACGGACAAAAGTGGTCCCTCCATGGTACAGATTAGGGTTTAACCTTATCAATTTTTTCCTCTTTCTTGCCGACAACTTTTGAAACGACCTCGGCCAGTCGTTTCGGAAGTTAGGACTTCAGTTGGCGTGCCGATAATTTAAAATATTTGTAATGTTCATTAGAACTTGTCTGTAAAATTTTAGCTAAGTCAGACCTCGTTTGGTAGGCATCGGAAGAAGGTTCCAGTTTTTATTGGCGATAAATATTAAAAAGAGATTTTCGAGCTCGGTTTTGCCGAATGAGCTCCGATTAGAAATCCGAAAGTGACGTTAGATTCGTATGATTATTTGTGATTTTGTAAACTTTCGAAAGTGAATTTCGATGTTGTTCGGCTAGTTTCCGCTAAAATGCCGAAAGTTAAATAATTTGACTTCTTTTCATTTAAATTCGCATCTTGAGTTTCGAGAGTCCGATTTGAGATCCGTCTTCGCGAGTATGTTACATATATTTTGTATAACTTGTATCCAAAAGTTGTAATTATTTCGAATATCATAGGGTACCGTTTTAATTTTCGTTAAGAAAATAAAAAAATAAAAAAAAGAGAGAAAAAGGACAGAAGTTTTGCGGTGCTTTGGGATTTAATATCCCTTAGCACCAAGGATAAGGAGCCCGTACAGAAACATGACCAATTCCAAAAACATAGAAACGAAGGAGAAAAAATACCAGAAAATGAGAAAAGGGGCCGGGAAAAAGTAGAATTTTCACCCTGAAACATTCAGGTAATGATCCTAATATGTTATTTGAGTTTATTACGTGTGTTTGAATATATTTTAACGGTAAAAGTTGGAATATTATACATCATTTTAATAAGTTCAATTAATAGTTTAAAGGGCCAAATGGACCCTGATAACGAAATTGATTATATATTTGTACTCAGTGAATTATGGGCAACATATAAATGTGATTTATTTAGGGTTTGGTTATGTGACCTTAAACCCTGTATATAAGCCTGGCCTGCGTATTGCGTATGCGAATAGGGTATCAGGTTCCTACCTGGATTGCCCTAAGATGTGAGGAATGAAGCCTTTAGCCTTATGTGATATATTTTTCTGGTTATTGAACATAGTGGGATCGTTTGGCAATGAATCCAAAGGACAAAGAGGTTATTGAGTGGCTGTACTAACTTTGTAACAAGGTAAGTGTTTATATCCATTTTTTTGGAGGCACCTGGCCTCGTGGATTTTCTACCACGTGTTCCTTACGTGTGTAGCTGCCGATAGGCGTACTCATTACGCCTTAGCTTTAGATTTACATTGTATATTATATATTATGTCCTATTGTTGGTATTGCAATGAGGATCTGAGCATTGTACCCTGGCTGTAAGTTGGCATCTACTTCCCGGCTATCGATGAGAGTCCCGCTCTGGTGAAGGGTTATTATTGCATCACATTGCATTCATATGCATTATATATCATTCATATGCATTACATTGCATATCATATTGGGTGCAGGAGTATTCCGCCCCAGGAGCAGGAGGATTCCGCTCCATTGTACATATTGAGGGTAGGAGCATTCCGCCCCACGAGCAGGAGTATTCCGCTCTTATATCAGATATTGAGTGCAGGAGTATTCCGCCTTAGCTTTACATTATATCGGGTGCAGGAGTATTCCGCCCCAGGAGAGTGCAGGAGTATTCCGCCTCTAGTTTATATTATATCGGGTGCAGGAGTATTCCGCCCCAGGAGAAGGAGTATTCCGCTCCAGTTGGTTATCAGATTGGATTCCCCTCGAATGCAGGAGTATTCCGCTTCTGGATGGGACTACGGGCACATGTGACCCTTCGCATCATATTCATTTCATTTCATTTCATCTCACTTCATTTCATTCCATCTCAAATCATACCATTGTGTAGACTTACGGTACATGACTACTGTTCTGCTTATATGTGCATTGCATATTTGTTGATATGTTTTTGGCAGGCATCCTTGGTTGAGTTTATAAGTTTCTTACGTCTTTCCGGTTGTTATCTGGCTCCGTCTTTTTATAATTTAAATAAGGGGAATTTTATTTATCTACTTCTCCTCCCTGGCTAGCTATCCTATTCTTTGAGGTGGCTAGTCTGCCACACTTATTGAGTCCTTTTGACTCACCCTTGTTTGTTGTTTGTTTCTTGTCTATCTATTTCGTTTCGGCAGGTTCGCTCCAGGATTGAGTTCGCCACGTTGTTCAGGAGCGAAGACGACTTCAGCTGTCAGGGTGAGCCAGCTTTATTTCGGATGGCCACCAGTTTATTGTTTATTATTTCACTTGCATTCTGTTCTCTTCAGGAGGTATCTGTCTTCTTTTGTACTCTTAGATGTCTAGTCTGGATAGCCCTAAACCTAGTATATTGGGTAGTCAGCTGTAATTTCTTTTGTACAGCTTAGAGGTATCAGTATGTCTGTATTTTTTTTTTCTAAGTCTTGTTTTTATTTATGAATTGGATTATATTTATTTTCCTAATTTAATTGGTAAGGGTTTGCCCGACAGGTCTAGGGGAGGATGTCGGGTGCCCGCACGGCCTAACCAGATTTCGGGTCGTGTCAGTTGGTATCAGAGCCCGATTTAGAGTCTATCCAGACTAAGACAGTGTCTAGTAGAGTCTCGCTGATAGGTACATAGACGTCTGTACTTATATACGATAGGCTATGATGGCATTTAGGAAGTTTCACTTCCTTCTTTTCTGATCATGCGTCAGTCTAGGATGTAAAAGTAGTTTCGTTAACTCCTTCATGGTAATTGTGAACCCTCGTGCAACAAATCAGCAAATGGTATGAGTTCAAGACGAAGCAGTCTGGCCTGGGGTTAGCACTGACGAAGCCCCGAGTGTTTTGATCGTGCTGACGATCTAGTTACAGAGGTCCTAGCTATAAGAGCTCGCGATGGGCAAGAGAGCAGGGCCTTGTGGTTCCCTTGGCTCTCTACGATGCTTTTACGAGAATCTTGGCGACACAGATACCATAAGAACCTATTATTCGCTGGGCAGCCTATCAGGTCGCCGCATGTGCAGACGTTCGATCTCAGAGAGCTCCTTTTCTGGCTCTTAATATTGCTGCAGTAAATTATATCCCGGAGGTTGTATGTGTTGTACCTCTAATTGTTCTGGCTGGTTAGCCAACCGAGGTATCAGTTCGGTCCGAGTGTCCGAAGAGGTTGCAGTATTTTACGCGGTTGAACCTTCCGATATTCTTAAGCAATGCATCAGATAAACCTCGTAATTCTTTTTATAAAAATAAAATGATGTCAGCATATCCTTCAGGTTGTTGGTTATCTCGAGCAATGTTCTGTGTATTATTCTGCTTTCCAGTTTCAGGGTCCAGCCTTGAATTGGTGGGCCGCTCTCTTAATAGCTAACTTGGTTCGGTTTTCTTCTAGATTTGTGGAAAGTTCCTTTCGAGTAGCGAGCGAGATGAAAAGTATTGCCAGTGTGAGTGGATTGGACAGGGTAGCCTATCGGTTAGCCTGTTGATGTTTTAGGATATGAGATTGAATTCTATAAAATGGCTGAATATGCATTTGAACTAGTCTATGAGCCTTTTGAGAGATTCAAAGATTTATTGATGACCTTTCTTCTTCCTTGAGGTCCCAGATGGCTCGAAAAATTGAGGTTGGGACTTCATTTGATGTCATTGTTGATATTGCTCAAAAGTATTAGGTATACCATAAGTTAGAGGGGGAAGAGTTAAAGCGGGAGAGCAAGAGATCTCGTGGCCCTAGTGGGCAACCATAGTACCTCATTTGGAGGTAAGAGTTCTGAGTATTTTGAGAAGTCACCTGCCAGGTTATCTCAGCTTGTAGAGCGTAATTCTCAAAGTGCGCAGGTAGTTCGTCAAGATCAGAATCAGCTTTCTCTTTGTAGCTTTCAACAATCTGTACAGCTCCCATATTCAGTGAAAAGGTGTTATCATTGTCGTGAGTCTGGCTATCCTTTGAGGAGTTTTCCCTTACGGAGCAAGTAGACAATCGTCCTTCTTCTTGCCCTCAGACACCTGCACAGTCGCAGGAATTTCATTTAAATGTTAATCAATCAGAGAAATGCCACAATCCAGTAGAGGTCGAGACCGTGGTGGTAGTGGTTCTTCTAGAAGTAATTATCAGGGTAGTGGCTCGACTCAGCTGCAGAGGCAATTCTATGAACTGCTAGTCTGGAAGGATGTTGAGGTATCTGATGTAGTACACCCATATATTTCTTCTTCTCTTAAATGTGAGTAAGATTTGATTCTTTCAATCGATCTGGAAAAGATGTGTCTTATCATGTTTCGATGGTTTCCTTGGATGTCGTTTCTTCTAAGAATCGGTTGCGGTAGAGGGGCGAGCTTCTGGTATGATTTATTCCTGGCATTTGTGAGACCTTACTATTTTTTTCTAGTCTAAATATGGAGATTTGGCAGTAAGTGTCGGTATTGTCTGCCTGGCATCTTGTTGTTCCACCTTCTGCTATTATGTCAAATCAGTTTACCTCTCTTCTCGGAATTTCGTATTAGTAGGATAATGGGATGCTAATTCTTCACCATCAGCAAGTGTTAACGTTTCTTCCAGTGTAAAGTGATTAGTAAGTAATATTCGATCTACGTATCTCCTTTTGGTTCAAAACGCTAATAAAGTCATGTTATCTTATGAGCTTGCCTGGGTTATAAAAGGGTTTCTGGTAAATAGTCAGAATTTCCTTCTTATTGGAAGGTTAAAACTGGTATGGATGTTTTTCCATAAAGCTTATTTAATGTCTATCTTGCGATTTTTTTGGCTCGCCTGACGCGGAAGTAGTCTAGCTTTGGTAGTCAAGCAAATAAGAAGATAAACTTCCTGAAGCTCTAATTATATCTATCCTCGATCCATTTCCATTTCTTCTTCGTCCGGCACTAGTGAGCTTGGGCGATTGGTAGCCGCTTGTGACGTTCCCTATATTGTGCCAGAGTACGTGTTATTGTAGCCGGGTAAGCATATTATTGTTTTGGATATCAGTTTATCCGGGTATCCATTCCCATGTATAGTATAATGCTGGTTCTGTCTTTGCTGATCATCCAGTTTCAGGGGAAACTCTGCCGAAATTTTTATATAGAAGTACCATCCATCAGGCGGTTGTGTATACGGCAAAGGTATGGAGTTGTGAACTCGAGAGTTGTAGCTGGTTGGCAACTCGAAAGGGTAGTTGGTAGCTTAGGTCTGCCTACGTTCAGCTTTTAGCTAAATCTTCTTTAGTCCAGCAGACTGCGCGAGGATGGTTATTCCTATTCAAATGGCTGCATGAGTTTGTGCTTTAAGTGGAGGAGTCTTCCTCCAAATACTGAATGGTAATATTAAATCTCTGAGGTGTTGATACCACTTTTCTCACGACCCAAAGTAAGGCCACGGCAGAAATCTACAATGAGTGTCGATCATTGCTAAACCCACTAATAATCTATTAATGACAGAGATAAGCTGGCAACCTGATCATATATACGTACCTATCTGCTGAAAGTATAAAGTTTAGAAAGATGACACGACTTTAACTTGCTGGCAATTAGAACACTAAGCCACAAATTCTGCTATGTCACACTTCATTTCGTCCCACCAATAAATCTGCTTAAGATCATGGTACATCTTAGTCGAACCTGGATGAATACTGTATTTGGAATAATGTGCCTCCATCATAATCTATCCACGTAAATCTGCAACATCAGAAACTCAAAGTCTATCTTTATACATGAGAACACTGTCAGTAGTAACCCTATATGGTGACTCCGGTTTTCTTCTGGCTATCTGTCTGTATTCAACCAGAACTGGATCCTCATATTGACATTGTTTTACTTCATGAAAAAATTTAGAGTTAAAGGTCTAGTGCAGCTTGTCGTCCATCCATCATTGGCATATCTCATTCACACCTCAACTCCTTGAGAGGTTACTTTAGTGTTGTAAGTACTCATGTAATCAACTTTGTTGTTGGTATTCTGCCTCAGCTCATGGTCCAACTACATGTCTCTTTTATATTTACTTTTTCAAGTCATAATATTTCCAATTCAAAGATAATACCCTGAAGTAGATGTTCAGTCTGTAGATCATTCCTGGTCTGCATCATACTATCCAGTAGTATTTGCATGATCATTATCTTTATATGATAGACATTGTTCAGATGAACATTTGACATACATTAGGATATGAGTAACTGCATCCCACAAGGAGCTTGCGGAACAACATTAAAATCAATTGAGATGTTGCATAGTGCATTCGTAAAAATAATATAGCTTGCATCAAATCTTCTATAGTGTGTAGTAACAAGGTACTTCAAAAGCTTCCCCTATTGTATCAAGTGTGAGCTAATTCTTAATTCCATCGACCTGTTCTATATCGAAAGGTATATCGAAGAGGTAATTGTCGACTGAATCGTGTTAACCCATTCAAAGTTTCGTGTATTTTTGTTTCGAAAATATAGAATTCTCCTCACGTGATCGAGGAAGGATCAGTATAGTCAGAATAAACTGGAAAATGGCGTTATGAAATTATCCAGCTATGTTTTTATACAAGAGTCCAATATGTATGTTATAATTCTGATTCTGTAATTATGAGATAATGTCTGTGGAGTAGTTTATGAAGGTTGTGCAAGTTCTCTTGTTATCTGCGTAAATCTTGCTTTAGATTTAGGCTCGTTCGAGGACGAACGAGAGTTTAAGTGGATGAGAATGAAACGACCTCGGCCAGTCGTTTCGGAAGTTAGGACTCCGGTTGGCGTACCGATAATTTTAAAATATTTGTAATGTCTATTAGAACCTGTCTGTAAAATTTGAGCTAAATCAGACCTCGTTTGGAAGGCATCGGAAGAAGGTTCCAGTTTTTATTGGCGATAAATATTAAAAAGAGATTTTCGAGCTCGGTTTTGCCGAATGAGCTCCGATTCGAAATCCGAAAGCGCCGTTAGGTTCGTATGATTATTTGTGATTTTTTGAACTTTCGAAAGTGAATTTCGATGTTTTTCGGCTAGTTTCCGCTAAAATGCCGAAAGTTAAATAATTTGACTTTTTTTCATTTAAATTCGCATCTTGAGTTTCGAGAGTCCGATTTGAGATCCGTCTACGCGAGTATGTTACATATATTTTGTATAACTTGTATGCAAAAGTTGGAATTATTTCGAATATCATAGGGTACCGTTTTAATTTTCGTTAAGAAAATAAAAAAATAAAAAAAGAGAGAAAAAGGACAAAAGTTTTGCGGTGCTTTGGGATTTAATATCCCTTAGCACCAAGGATAAGGAACCCATACAAAAACATGACCAATTCCAAAAACATAGAAACGAAGGAGAAAAAATGCCAGAAAATGAGAAAAGGGGCCGGGAAAAAGTAGAATTTTCACCCTGAAACATTCAGGTAATGATCCTAATATGTTATTTGAGTTTATTACGTGTGTTTGAATATATTTTAACGGTAAAACTTGGAATATTATACATCGTTTTAATAAGTTCAATTAATAGTTTAAAGGGCCAAATGGACCCCGATAACGAAATTGATTATATATTTGTACTCAGTGAATTATGGGCAACATATAAATGTGATTTATTTAGGGTTTGGTTATGTGACCTTAAACCCTGTATATAAGCCTGGCCTGCGTATTGCGTATGCGAATAGGGTATCAGGTTCCTACCTGGATTTCCCTAAGATGTGAGGATGAAGCCTTTAGCCTTATGTGATATATTTTTCTGGTTATTGAACACAGTGGGATCGTTTGGCAATGAATCCAAAGGACAAAGCGGTTATTGAGTGGCTGTACTAACGTTGTAACAAGGTAGGTGTTTATATCTATTTCTTTGGAGGCACCTGGCCTCGTGGATTTTATACCACGTGTTCCTTACGTGTGTAGCTGCCGATAGGCGTACTCATTACGCCTTAGCTTTGGCTTTACATTGTATATTATATGTTATGTCCTATTGTTGGTATTACAATGAGGATCTGAGCATTGTACCCTGGCTGTAAGTTGGCATCTACTTCCCGGCTGTCGATGAGAGTCCCGCGCCGGTGAAGGGTTATTATTGCATCACATTGCATTCATATGCATTATATGTCATTCATATGCATTACATTGCATATCATATTGGGTGCAGGAGTATTCCACCCCAGGAGCAGGAGGATTCTGCTCCATTGTATCATATTGAGGGTAGGAGCATTCCGCCCCACGAGCAGGAGTATTCCGCTCTTATATCAGATATTGAGTGCAGGAGTATTCCGCCTTAGCTTTACATTATATCGGGTGCAGGAGTATTCCGCCCCAGGAGAGTGCAGGAGTATTCCGCCTCTAGTTTATATTATATCGGGTGCAGGAGTATTCCGCCTCTAGTTTATATTATATCGGGTGCAGGAGTATTCCGCCCCAGTAGCAGGAGTATTCCGCTCCAGTTGGTTATCAGATTGGATTCCCCTCGAATGCAGGAGTATTCCGCTTCGGGATGGGACTACGGGCACATGTGACCCTTTGCATCATATTCATTTCATTTCATTTCATCTCACTTCATTTCATTCCATCTCAAATCATACCATTGTGTAGACTTACGGTACATGACTACTGTTCTGCTTATATGTGCATTGCATATTTATTGATATGTTTTTGGCACGCATCCTTGGTTGAGTTTATAAGTTTCTTACGTCTTTCTGGTTGTTATGTGGCTCTGTCTTTTTATAATTTAAATAAGGGGAATTTTATTTATCTGCTTCTCCTCCCTGGCTAGCTATCCTATTCTTTGAGGTGGCTAGTCTGCCCCACATATTGAGTCCTTTTGACTCACCCTTGTTTGTTGTTTGTTTCTTGTCTATCTATTTCGTTTCGGAAGGTTCGCTCCAGGATTGAGTTCG
This sequence comes from Petunia x hybrida, assembly GCA_037355625.1. Lineage (NCBI taxonomy): Eukaryota > Viridiplantae > Streptophyta > Magnoliopsida > Solanales > Solanaceae > Petunia > Petunia x hybrida. The sequence continues at coordinate 11,610,436 of JBBBVM010000009.1, forward strand.
CCACGTTGTTCAGGAGCGAAGACGACTTCAGCTGTCAGGGTGAGCCAGCTTTATTCCGAATGGCCACCAGTTTATTGTTTATTATTTCAGTTGCATTCTGCTCTCTTCAGGAGGTATCTGTCTTCTTTTGTACTCTTAGATGTCTAGTCTGGATAGCCCTAAACCTAGTATATTGGGTAGTCAGCTGTAATTTCTTTTGTACAGCTTAGAGGTATCAGTATGTCTGTGCTTTTTTTCTAAGTCTTGTTTTTATTTATGAATTGGATTATATTTATTTTCCTAATTTAATTGGTAAGGGTTCGCCCGACAGGTCTAGGGGAGGATGTCAGGTGCCCGCACGGCCTAACCGGATTTCAGGTCATGTCAACTTTTCACCTGGGTTTTAGCAATAACACTTTACCCCTTTCTTCTTCAATGGAACAGTGAACCTTAACTTCGGTGTACGGATAACATCATATCTTTTGTTCACAGCGCAATGAATAAACAAGATTCAGGTCGTTTCCTTCATTAAAATCTTCAACGAACGGAGGTAATTTCAGCTCAAACAATCAACAAAAACAGTCACTCATCGTCCGTACACTGTTAACAAGTTAACAATTTTCCGGCGTACGGACGTTGGTTATCGACTGAGCTTCAAAGCTTTCCAACATTACGCGACCCAAATCAAACAAGAACCACCAGTTTCGATATCAAACAACCAAAATTCCACTGGGGTTTTCAAACAACAACACCACGTCAAGAACAGTTCAAAACCTCGAGAAACTTTAGTCGTCGAACAGTGTACGACTGGTACTCGTTTGAATCTCCAGACAATGGTGAACAAGAATCTGAGGTTGTTTAATCCAAACAACCAACCAACAACCAAATTTTTTTATTTTTTTCTTTCTACTTTTTTTTTTTGGTAAGATAAGAACAGAAACAGTGATAACAACAAGAACACGAAACGGAAACAAGAGACACAACGTGCGAGAGTAAAGATAAAGAACATGATTGGAGTTGTAGGAACAAGCTCAAACCGTGCTCTGATACCAAGATGGTGCAAGCTAATTAGAGATAAGCTTAACAACTGAAGAATAGCAGATAAACAAACAAGGTAGAAGCTAGACAATTCTAAGCTTCAATCCAAACGAACCCAAGGAACCAGTCTTAGGGCTGCTCGATTTGAAAATCAAAGAAGCACCTAAACCAGGCAACAATCCTCAAGAAGACAAACCATGTTTCTTACAAATTGAATGATCAAAAAAGAAGTTGTTCAAACGGGTTTCACTGATTGACCCAAGTTCTTATAACAATCCCACAACGGGGTTTGGCTCTCAATAGAGACATAATAGCTACAACTATATTTAATATTCAACAACAACTGCCCTTCAATGAAATACTAAGGGGTTTGTATAGATAGCCCCAAGGTTAAACTATGAAATGGTCACATACGACCAATGAAAACAAGCAACGCAGGGCTGTAATTTAAGTGTTCGGGCACTCTTGTGCCCGGTCACTCTTCAGCCTCGAAAACTTGAACTCGGACGCTCTCTTGCCTCGGGCACACTTGTAGCCCTTCGGTCACTTCGCTGCTCGGCATCAATGTTGAGTTTTCGATCACTTCTTTCCCTGGGCTCAAGCTTACAGATGTAGGTGCTCGGCCGCAGTATCCGAACGGTTGCTTTCTCCCAACCACTCCAGCTGAAGTGAGCATCATGCAAAAGCTTGGCTTGACTTCGTGTTAATGGCCTCGATGGGTTGAATACTTGATCAGCACGGATTCGGGCTATATCAGAAATGGACATAGGATATGGTAGTGTGTATTTCCTGTTGGTCTCGGAGCTTAATCTATCTCTTACCATTCAATTTATCCTTCTTCGTTTACCTTTTGATTTCTCCTTAGTCTATATACATTGATGATTTACTTGTGTTGCAGTTTGTCTTCAGTGAATGTTGCTGCCTTTAGTTATATACTCCATCCATCCCACTTTATGTGATACACTTTTCTTTTAGGTCTGTCATAAAAATAATGACACACTTTGTTATTTGACAACTAATTAATAGTATTTTCTTTATTCTACCCTTGTTGGGCCATACTTATATTAAAAGCTACAAACAACTTTTTAATTACTCCAATATTCTCTCTCTTACTTTTTCTTTACATCTTACATGGGCAATTTTGAAACTTGACAAGGTCAATCTTTATTTGTTAAACTCCGTACAAAGTCAAACTACGTCTCATAAATTGAGACGGAAGGAGTATAACATAGATATTAAACCTAATCTCGCATAAGATGCTATAATAGAGATGGCCGGAAGAGTTCACGTCTCCTACCCATGAAAACTTAATTTAGTTGATTTTATTAGTAGTACTTTCCATTTGACGAAAAAGTTTTAAAAGGGATGGTTTTATTGTTTGCAAAGAATGAAGAGCTTAAAGTGCAAATCATTAAAAAAAATACAGTAGGGTGCATATCACAAAAATAAAAAAAAAATAAAAAAACTTATGTTAAGGGCGCAAAATGCGAAGGACGGTATGAAAGGAAAATATTGAGTAAGCCACAGAAAGAAGGTGGACGCATCACCGCTACCGGAAGAATGTGCATCTAGCTAGCCACATGTGCTACTAACATTGGTTACGAAATTTACAAGTTTCTTTTAAAATGCATAATTGAGATTTGTTCAGGGTTCCACCTGAGCGGGGCACTCGTAAATGCCTTGAGACTTATGTGTGTGACTCTTGTCACATGGGACTTAAGAGTTAAGCGCCCAAGCATACATTAGAGATGCGCCGAATGCCCAAAGGACAAGACACACCCAGCGTGTAATTAACCTTGTGCATTATCAAAATTCCTAAACAAATCATTCACTCTTCCAAAGTACTCATTTTCATGACAAATCATATGGTGAAAATTCTGTAAGTCATTATTGAAGTTTAAATATTGTATATTTTTTACTAGGAACACAATAACAGTAGATTTTTCAAATAAGTATTCTCAATTTTATTAGTTTTGCTAAATTAGGATGATTCACCCGTCCATATTTTTCTCTTCAAATCTTATTATTCTTAATATTATTTTTTTCACGTTTACAAAAAATAAAATATTATAGCGTTTCCAAGTAACTACTTGTAAACAATTACTTATAAATTACTTTTTCTAACTTTTGATGTTTGAGTATATCTAATATTCTTTTGTATTATTTATTATTGAATTTCAACATTGCAATATTCAATAATTTATTTTTGTTAAGGAACTTATGATTTTAATGTAATATTTTCTATTTTTTTCTATTTTATACTATTTCGAAAATCTAAAAGTCAGTAAACTTTGAAGATTCGTGTAGCTTATGCCCCATGCTTCGGAGCTTTCGCCTTGAAATGCCTCGTCTCCCACACCCCCTCCCTCCCCCCCCTCCCCCCTCTATAAAACATTCAATACCAAATAAATTGGGTCGGCTAATAAATCCTCATTGGTCATGTTTCTCCATATAAGCTCAATTTATGTCATCATGATACCAAAAGAAGAAAATATTGACAGTAAGATAAATATATGCAAACAATAGTAATAAAAATAAATACAATAGTGTTAAAAAAAAGTCCTTACTATTACCAACTAATAGATATCACCTACACAAATTTTTTTCTTCCATTGCGCCTTATCTTTAGCTAAGTCTGTCTCTATTCTATAAAAGTGTAGGTCCTTTGAGACGACTTCCTTCCATGTAATTTTACGAACTACCGTATAACATTGTCGGTCCTATAATTGTCCTGTAGTATTTTCCTTTTATCACATATCACTCTGGTAGTACTTCTACATTTTAACAAAATGATATTAATACTTGTTCATTTATCATTTTATTATCTTGGGACAAAGAGTCGAGATATATAAACGGCTTGCATTTTGGCACCGAAATCCCATCAACAACCAAATATTTAAACAAAGAAAAAATGTATGTATAAACGTATTTAATATGTATAATTGGACGCCCCTAAAGAAAGAAAACGAGTCGCAGTAAAAATTAAGCTTTATAATCTCCGAGACTTTATACATAAGCTTCAAGTGATAATAACATAGCTGCAACTTCTGTTCTAACAAAACATAAATTGTATCCGCTGAAGTTACAGTTAGCACAATCATAAAGTTTATCAAGTAGTGTAATGAATTCATATTATAGCATGTACTGATGCAATAAATGCACATATATCATATCGTAATGCATATTATGAACTATAGGCTTCTATACTTGCATGTACATAAAATATCAGGCTCGACGGCATTCCATGGCTCACTAGGGATGATCTGTTACAGTCAAAATGGATATTACTAATTGTATCTTAAACAACTGAAATTGAAAGGTTAACTACGCCAGCCAAATTGGTTCGGTGAACTTCTACAAAAGAATGCATTTGTATGAGCAAATAAATATCTACATAACTGATTGGCCTAGCACAAATATATGCATAGACAAGTGTAATTAAACATGTATAGAACATATACAAAGCTTATAAATAACGTAAAAAGGCTACTATCAAGTATATAGCATACATGTGGCCATGTATATACTTGTCCTCTCATATACATGTCACACAACAATACATATTATTAGTATTTTGTAAACATGATTATCTTTTAAGGAAACACCCTTCAGAAGTAAAAGCCATAATGTAACATACATCTGACCAAGCTAAGACTCTAAATCTCCTTCTCACCACTCCTCAACTATCATTCGTCTCCGTTATATCCTAAAGATCATTACCACTTAACTCATAGGACTCATATTCAATTTACAGTTTTTGATTGAGGACAAGGTAAACTTTTTTATCAACTAGTCAAATCTTGAGACAAACTGTATTTTTAGATTACTCATAACTCTAGAAATCTAAATTAATATTTAGGTTTCCAATTGGAGTCCTTTTTATTGTTTAATTCCTAATGCAAAGTCGGAATTGACGTAATGAACAAATAAAAAATAATAGATAGAAAATAGGGAGATAAGATAGAAATTAAGAGATCTAAGAAAGAACGGATATAATCACCTAAAAGAATTACATAATTAGAATCTAATAAATAATTTTTATTCAAGGAAGATGAGAAATTAAGTACATACAAGGGATTTCTAACCCAAGTAATTAAAAGGATTTAGTTGAAGAGATAAGAGGTTTCCCCAAAAACTCATATAAGAGCTTCCACATCTATGTTCCACTAAAAACAAACCTCCAAATGAAAGACTAGTAACCCTAAACTACTGCACAAGTGTAATTAGACCAAACTAAATAATATGGTCCTCAAATGCGTTGAACATTGGTCTCCCCTTATAAGCATCTGACATTCGGCAAAAGTGCACGTTCTTAGCGTTCGTCTCGCCTCATATCTAGCTGCTTTACTAGTTGTTTGAGTAATACTTTAGGTGTTTTATGCTTATATAATTTATCTTATTGTGTAGGAATGAAATGGGTGAAAGATGGTTGTTTTGAAGCTTAAATGAGGAAGAATCGGTGCTTTGAAGTCTGAGTAGATGCCTGAGACACGAGAGGAACAAGTTTGAAATAAAAATTCTGAACTGGCAGCGAAAATGGCCTACCACGCCGCACTACGCATTGCATGGCGCGACACGGTAAGCCAAAACTTCAGAGACTCAGCAAATATGAGAAAAATCAAAGTCGCAGTTAAAGTGACCTACCGCAAGGCGCAATGCGTTGCATAGCGCGATGCGGCAGGCATATTTTCCTTCTCCGATTTTAAATTAGTTTTGGATGGGTTTTTACAAGTCAGTGTCGGCCCAAGTCATTCTAAACTAATATAAATACATCCTAAAAGAACTCTTGAAGGGTTGAATAAAATTTTGAAGGCAAAGGAGTGAAGACATCAAGTCTAGAGGTCGCAAGACAATGGATTTCAACAGTTTCTTCTCCCTTTATCTTATGATTCTTGTTGTAATTATGTTTTTACGTTTGAGCATGAGTAGATAAGCTTATTTCTAGGGTTATAATGTACCTTTTTATTGGTCGAATTCTATAAACATGTCCTATAATCCACATCGTTCTTTTATGAATCTATTTATTCTTCTCAATCTCTGCTTGTGATTAATGGCATAGCTGCGTTAGTTGCTTGATCTATTATTGCTCGGAAGAGAACGTAGGGTTAGAGTAGAGTTGAATACAATACTTCTCCCTAGTTGTTTGGAAGATAATTAGAGAGACGGTAGGAGGGGTTAAAAATAACAAATCCGATTGTGGCACGTAATAGCTATCTAAACGCCTAGACTTAGTTCGGAAGAATAAATCTATGTGAAAGATATAACTGCTTGGAAAAGAGTTGTGGTAGTTCTAGTATTTACCGCCAATAGAGCAGAAGACAATGTGATGTTAGGAACTTATATGCATTTCACCCCGCTAATTAGGGAAATCATAATCTTAGGCTCTTTCATATTGACTGTCACCGTTTCTTTTATCGTTAGTTTACATTTTACTTTTGCTTTTAGTTGCTTAATAATTCTTAATAAGTTCTAGTTCGTCTAATTGGAGTTGATTGGATCTAGAGATTGGCTGATAAATTATTACTTTCTAGACGTGCGCTCTCTGTGAAATTCTACTCCTGACTTAAATCGGATATATTTGCAACAACCGCTTAGTTCTTTTTATAGGACAAAGTTGGGCTTTACCAAACATTTTAAAATATTATGGATCTTGAAGTTTTCTATCCTCTCTTTCATATTGCACACTTAATAAGAAAGATTGGCTTCAAATCCATGATGATCAATTTGGCTTAGATCATTACCCCCTTTTCAAATCAAATGCGTCCTCGAATTCAAATTGAATTCGAACCTTGCAAAACATTAAAGGGAATTAATAAAAAACTAAAAAGACTCAGTAGTGAGTATGGACAAGATATACCCACTAAAAGCCTATGCCTCCAATGCAACAAATGATCCCAAAAATTCATACTTTTATGATAAAGCCTAGAGTCAATCCAAGGAAGATCAATTTTCCTAGATAAGTAAGACGTACTTGGCGTGAAAGAAAAAAACATGTATGAAGTATCAAACCGATAATATTAAGAGATAATCTTGTACACGACAATAACTAAGTTGTTCCAAATTTCCTTATCTCATGCAACCAATGGAACACTTTTTATGGTATCACCAAGTAACAAAACTAATCAAGAAGAAAATCTTTCCAAAAATAATAGCAAGTACTTGGCTAGGAGAAATGTAATAATAACTCAAGTACCATACAATTGGTTCTTTCACTCAATGAACTCAATTCACCCAACATACAACATCTTGGAAATAATTTCTTGCTTTCTATAATAGAGAAGCTACAACATTATTCAAAACCTCTTTGTGGAGTACTAAACTAGTCCATCCTCCATCTAACACTTCTCCATTTTCCAAGCAAAGTGAAATAAGTACTAGATTGAACACAAACTTCAATCCACAATTATCCATAAGGACTCCATTCAATGCTTCACAAATTAACTCAAGTAATGACCATAAAATATTAAAGCATACCAACCCAAATTCACTACAAAGAATCTTAAAAGTATAGTGTTGTACCTTTTTAGCTTCATAAAACTCAAATATCAGCACTAACCAATCAAACATGCCACTGACTTAGGAAACAGGAAAGCATCAAAACCCAATATGCTCCAAAGTGGTGATGAATAGCACACCTTTAAAAAAATTTATTTGTCAACCCTTCACGGATAAATCAAGAGAACTAAAAGGATCATCAAGAGGACTTACCATTCTTAAGCTCATATAAATCACATCAATCTTCAATTAAAGCATTTATACATTTCAAATTTGAAGTATTGGCATAATCTGACCAAAATGTAGACTCAAAACTATTTACATATTGTCATGGGAAATATTTACATAAAGTCATTTCATATGTTATGGTGAGGTTTGAGTATGAAATATATGGTGAAAGTACGTTAAAGCATTTATCTTGGATGAAATTCAAATATTTAATTATATTTAAAGTGGAAAAGAAATTACAAAAAGGACCAAAAGCTAAAGCTAACTTAAGATGGCCAAACTTTAAAGTAGCAGCCCGTAAACAAGCCACACAAAAGGTGGCGTTGGTTGGCACCAAGAGAAAGGGGTTTGACTTACCTCTTACTTCATATCCTTGTTTTAGGCCTATTAGTGACATAAAGTAGTAGCAAAAAAATGAAAGCAAGCCAATTAAAATTCTTTGACTTTTATGTGTGGGCCCAAAAGAAAAATCAATAATCCCTAAACCAAAAAGCCTCATAGCATATTCCACTGAAGGAAGCAAAGTAGAGAACATTATGCTAATCCTTTGGAACTTCTCGGGCAGAACCTCCTTTAAGCTATAAATAGGGTGAGTTTTTCCTATATAATTTTGCAATGACATTTAGTGTACTTATACACAAGAACATAGTATCTTAGCGTATTAAATTAATAGAAAAAATTCCCAAAACCTAGAAAGTTAAAATATGAACTAGAGTTCTTGAATGGAAAAAAAGAAAGATGAGAACTTTGGAATTGATTATGTAAATTGGTGGTTGTAGTTGTTGGGTGACATGAAGTGCGTCTATTGGAGCTACGTTTTTCTCAAAGGAGTAATCGATGTGAATTGATATAACCCTTTACTAAAGAAATTTCACTCACAGAAGGCCGCTTACAAAGTGTTTGACAAAATATCTTAAAGAGCTAATATATGCTTAATTGAAGCGAGAGAGTACCTATTAGCTAAACATCATTCAAGTTAACGTTCAAAGAATCTATCCTTGAGTTAGACACATTTATTTTCATATTTTGTTATGTTTAATTTATGTGGTATCATATTTCAAGCTTTTCATGGATTAATGAATATTTGAGATATATGGAGTAATCCTTTCATACGCTCATGTCAAGTTTTATTCAAGAATATTATTATAGATATATTCATGGATAATGCACAGAAAAGTTTTCAAGAAATATTTTGGGAGTTACCTTGAGATTCTGAGAAGAGTTTCGTGACCTTTAGTGGTTAACATTGACCCCGAAACTATTCGTGCCAGAGTAAGAGTTTATGATAAGGTTTCCTGACACTGCCAAGGAACAAAACGTGCAACATTCTATTGCCTGGAACTGTGTGGCGCCAAAGAGGCCTATTTGCTCAGGCAGGGATCGAATCTGTGCCGATCACACGATGGCTTTATGAAATCACATTATGTCAGAGTTAATTGGTACTCCCCAGAAAAGAAAATAAATAATACATACACACACACACACACACACACACACACACACACACACACACACACACACATATATATATATATATATATATATATATATTTCATAACTTTATTGTTCAAGTTATTCAGTTGCTTTAAATGTTTATGCTTTCATGGCTTTTAAGAATTACGTTGCATATCATGGTTCTTTTAAATGTATAGTTCCCGCTTTAGTTGGGGGTCGTTGAGACTCACTGAGTATCTTTGTGGTGTACTGATGTTCTTTTCTGGAACCGACATTGGCTTGTGGCCCAACATAAGAACCGGTGCTGCAGACACGCAGGCGACAGACATAGATGGTTCGCTCGGGTCAAGCTTAGGTATCGAGTACCGGTCACAGCTCATTCAGAAAATGGGCCGTGACAAACTTGGTATCATAGCAACAGGTTTAGAGAGTCATAGGGGTCTATGAAGCCATTTCGATAGAGTCTTGTTTATGGGTATGAAGTGCGCTTTACTTATAAATAGGAGACTGCATACATTTAAGAAAAGTCTCTCCTTCTTCTCACTCTAGATCGTGCAATAAAGCCTTACTTTAAGAAAATTTCTAATGTTTTCGTTTCTCCAAATTCGCATAAATGGCTCATACTCGAAACTCCAACACCAATGATTAGGCTGCTGGTGAAGAAACTATTGCAGCTATTGCAGTTTAGAAGAGAACTAAGAAAAGCAAGAAGGGTAGACCTGCTAAGAAAACTCTAGTACCCCAGGATGAGTAAGAGAAAGAGGTGGAGCAGGTTGAGCGTAATGAGCAAGCTACTCATGATCAAGTGCCACCCCCAGCGGCAGTTCCGGCTTCGATAGTTATACATCCGGAGGTGGGGCGTGTGCCTAACGCTGTTGGCAATACTATGGGTATGTGTTCAAGCTTTCATGGCCAACTAGAACCAGAAGAGAGAGAACAGTCCTTAGCTATCCAAGGTAGATAAGTATATCAAGTTAAACCCTTCATTGTTTCAGGGCAGCAAAGTTGATAAAGATCTCATGCTATGGTTTAAGGGTGTCTAGAAAACCCTCCGGGTTATGAAAGTATTTGATAATGATGATGTTGAATTGATATGTGTTTCAGCTCAAGGATATAGCTGGAGCCTGGTTTCAAATGTGGGATAGAGAAAGAGTTGAAAAAGACGGTTGCCATACCCGATTTTAGACTCAACTTGAAGCGAGTCGGGTTTCAGATTTGACTGGGTAACTCGTTTGAGTTTAAGAGTTGGAGTCGCCACCTAATATAGTCTTCTAAGGTGTATTAGGTCACCTAAGTGTCTAAAGTTTAGTTTAATAGCCATACTAGTCAAGTTTCAGCGATTCAAAACGGTAAGAAGTCCAAATGATTCAAGGGAGAAGGTGTTAGGCACTCCCCGAGTCCCACGAACGGTGGTTCCCATCCAAGTCTATATCTTGGGATAAGTGGTGAATATTATCATGCAATACTAACTTGGGAGGTTAAATTCGCATCTAATTCATGAAAATAATATGTCTATGCAATTTAATTCACACATATGCAAATAAGTTATATACACGACATATACTTAAGCTTAATCACATTTTATGGCCTCTAATACAAATGCCTAATCGTAAGTATAATTAAACATGCAAAGAGTGTTCAATTTCAGCTTACTTGTGCAATTTTAACAATTGAAGCAATTTTGCATAAATGGACGGTTTTACAAATAATTTTCAGATTTAGACCAAAATCAAATGGATGTCGTTTTTAAAACAAAATGTTAGCCGTTTAGGGTCGGCGTGACTCGTCATTAATTGTCGAGCCCTAACCTTAATGGCTATTTTTGTTTAGGAGTCAATTTGAAAATACATAGATGAAAGGGCTGTTTTTGAAAATGGGTTTCACAAAAGCATAGAAATGCAAACAGGTTGTGGCACATAATTATAGATAGAAGCATGCATATACATGAGTGATTAGCAATATATCTTTGAAAATATGTATAGTAGGTTGTATATTTGACCCCAAAGACCTTATACACCTATATACACTATTCGATTAGTGTATAGGAGCATTGAGTAGTTTGAAAACCAATTTAATACACGTAAAGGCCTTTTTTTAAAAATAGTTTTGGGCCTGACCTTTTTATGCAAAGAGGGGCAACCTTAGTTTTCAGAAAACAGTCCAGTTTAAGCAACTATAACACAAATAGCCCCTGTTTAATTGAAATTCCAGATTTAACGTAAAACAGATATGCTTTCGATACATTTTAAGTGTAAAACCTGTCCTGTACTGATTTTCGGTCAACTAAGAGTTAAATTCACTATCGAAATCAACCAGTTTTACATATATGACATTATTAGGCAACATTCAAAATCATTTTGCAAGTTGAAACATGATGCAGCCACACATAGGGAGGAAAAAGATAAGAAAATGGCCCCTGGATGGCCTATTTGCACAGCATTGCAGTTGTGCACCCTGTTTTAAAAGAATACAGATGGGAAACCTAAAAAATATACAAATTGGGGACAGTTTCTAAATGGGAAAGCACAGGAAAGGGTAAGGATCAGAGGGGTGTCCTGTTTTGGCTAAATTTAGGCAGAGTTAGCATCTCAACAGTACTTAAATGAATACTGCATAGTGCGGTTAACAAACCTCTCAAAGAAGTCAAAACCTGTAACTAAAACAAGATTGGTATGACCTTTTATGGTCATCTAAGGGTTAGTAGGGCCAAAAGGAGACCTGTGCTATTTCCACTACTAAAAATCAGGGCTTTTCCGACCGCCCATCCGGTCGGACAACGGTCGGCTAGGCGACCGTTGTCCGACCAAACAAGGCGGTCGCCTAGTTAGTCGTCGCCCAAAGCTGTCCGACCGCTGCAGTCGGATATCGGACCGAAATTCGGTCGGATGGCGGTCGCCTAGTTTCATAGGTGGAAAAAATACGTTGGCCTAGGCGACCGAATTTCGGTGGGATATTGCAAAAAATCTGGGAAAGTGGGAGACCGCTGGGCGACCGCGTCGGTGGGCTAGGCGACCGACGCGGTGGGAAATTTATTTTTTCTGGGTAATGAAATTAAAAGATTTCGGACCGCATTCGGACCGCGGCGGTCGGTAGACAGTGTAAAACCTGCAATAAAAAAACCTGCAATTAGAGCTACACCACCTGTAAAAAAACAGTAAAAACAGCACCCAGAAGAAGATTAGGCTTCTCAAGCCTTAATAATAGTCTAAACAACGCTTATTTCCTTTAAATTGAAAGTTTAACAATTTACATAACATCTCCAATCCGAATAGTGATCCAAACAAGTTAATACATGTCTAAAACAAGTCTAAGACATCAACAATCCATTATTACTACTCCGTTGCCTCAGAACTAGACTCAGAACCCGACTCAGAGCTGTATTGACGTTTGCTCTTACCTTTCCCCCAGCTTTTGCTCTTGCTCTTGTTCTTGGTCTTGCTCTTGCCCTTGCCCTTGCCCTTCGTTCCCTTGTCCGCACCACCACACATAATGTTCTGCATCATTTCCCGCATGACTCTCATATTTTCTTCATTGCGCAAACGTTCTTCTTCACTCTTTCTCTTAAGCTCTTCGATTTCATTGCGCAAAGAGGTTTCCACCGAGGGATTAATTGAACTAGCAGGAGGAGTGTAATTGCCAAACAAACCTAGATTTAGACGTTCTGAGGCATACTGCGATCCAAGGCCGTAAGCACTTCCCTTCTTTACTCCGCCATTCACCTCCAACCATAGTGCGGTTTCCTCCTCTAGTGTCATTTGAGCTGTGGTACTGCTACCACACTCGGATGCCTGACTCGCAATCCTTTCTTCATAGACCGCCGTAGCCTTTTCCTGAAAAAAATTTAATAACAAGAATTAGATTTACAAATATTGACGGATTTAATAACTTTAAAAAATTGAATTTAATAACTTACATATAGCTCTTTAGCGCGGTCTTCGACCCACACTTCTTCTCCTTTTTTATTTCTGTATATATGCCTCTTCTTAAACATTTCAGGCACACGAACTGGACGCCCTTCTTGCCTTTCCTATAAAATTAAAAAGATGACAAGTTAGATAGAAAATTAATGTGAGTTACATAAAATAATACATACAATTAATTAATAAGTTACCAATATCATCCGCTGAGTCGCTGCGCTAACCGAACCCCCGGTGTGCAGCGATCCACCCTTTTCGGAGGCTCGTGCGGCTTTTCCTTGGGCGCTCCTCTTCTTAAATTTATCACTCTCCCAATATTGTAGATATTTTGCCCAAACGTGATCGTATATCCACTCGGGCTTCTTTCCTTAGGCCCGAAAATCATACAGGTTACCTTTCACTCTATCTGCACATTTTCCAAGGAAATTGCTTCGGGCAATGTTATCAAATGCAGGATGTCATTTACACTAAATATTAGATTTTTAAAAAATTGACACTTAACTAAATTATTAAAAAATAAAATATAGTTATTACCTGAAAATCGTCAAACATGCCCATCTGTACCTTGAAGGGTACCCTACCCCAGGATGGCCATGGCTCAGTCCATCTAGATTTAATGCACTTGGTGATTATGGGAGTAGCCACCATCGAGGGAGTAAAACTAGATAAAAATTTCTAGTGTTAATAAATATACTAAAAAATTAAACTTCATAGTAGAATTAAATACTTAAAAAATAATAAAAAATAATACTTACCCACGACTACCCTCAGGATAAAGCCTCACCCTCCCGTCATCATCATATGATCCTGCAGGACCAATGTAATAAGGCGAGCTTGGATCATAATACTTAATAGTAGGTGGTACCAAAGCGTCCACCGAGCTCGGATCAGAAGGTGGCAAAGTAGACCCAGAAGGAGTAGATGATGAAGGGGATGGTAACGGACTGGAAGATGGCTGAGGCATGGATGATGAACCGATGCCAAAAGGACGAACGACATAACCAGGCGATGTAGGAAAGGGCATGCCAGGGGGAAAGGCAGGAGTGAAAAAATCTAAAGCATATGCAGACGAAGGATGTGTAGGAAGCATATGAGGTACATGTCCAGGAGGAGTAGTTTGACCTGAAGCAGGCGAGGAACTTTGAACCTTTCTTTTCCCCCTAGCCTTCTCCGAAGATGACATATCTGTAAAATAAGCACAATAAATTAGCACAATATAATCAAATTATAAATTTTTATGGAATACATTTATAAAGTAGTGAAAATAATTGTAGTAAAGTAAAAACAACAAACTACGAACATGTCAATCATCATCATCCGCGTTAAGGTCATCGGCTATTTCCTCTTCCTCGCTCGTCTTATCGCTGTCAACAAATTCTTCCTCACTTGTTTCAACGTCATCCATATATTCATCCTCCTCGTTTGCCCTAGATGTTCCTTCTCCAAAATTAGAAGTATTTTTTCTTCGTCTAACCACCGATTCATCAAACTGTTCATAGATGCCTTCACTATGTTGCAACTGGTCGGCTAATTCAATATCCGCAATCAAGGGAACGGTAGATACCTCATTTTGATATGCAACATCTAATACATCATCTACTTCCACTCTTCCCACCGGCTTGCCTTTTAGAACAGCCCACCAATTGGTCTTGGCTTTGGATTTGGCTTTGGCTTTGTTCATCGTCGGTGGATAAGGAACGTACCACACTTGCTTCACATTCTGGGCTATGATAAAAGGATCATAATGTCTATATGACCTTTTGTGATTAACTTCAACTTTTTTAGAACATGGGTCTACCTTCGTACCCTTTGGACTCGGATCAAACCACTTGCAATGAAAAAGCACCAATCTTTTACGAGGCCAACCTACCGTAAACTCTATTTCTAAAATCTCCTCAATCACACCATAGTAATCAAAGTCTACATCCTGGTCAGCAGTACCACCTTTCACACACACACCGGTGTTGTTTGTTTTCTTCCCCAAGGACCATTCTCTAGTATGGAACTTGTACCAATTAACAAAGTACTTAGACATCCTCTTGTATTTATAATAAGGCCCGTGAGATATATCATGCAACAATGGGAAGTTTATGCCATTATCCGGATTGAGTACCTATATAAAGTTCAAGATAGTTGTACCTATATATATATATATATATATATATATATATATAAAACTTATGTATTTGTTTATATAATGCTTACAAATTCTCTAAACCAATCTGAAAATTGTTCATAAACAGCAGAGGCGCCAAATTCTCCAACAAAGTGACTGGATGATGCGCCAAAAAATCTCATTAGTTAGATTACTGATGAAACTTGAATGTTAGGTTTTTAAATACTTAAAAAGAAGCATAGTTGTAAAAAGACGTGACATCGGGACAATTCAACAAAACATGAGTTGTAGCTGCTTTTCTGTCCCGGTCATTGAACTTGCATACTTCGGTCATTAACTTTCCTCAACCAGATTGATTGAATATAGAAAAATGGTGGATAATTCGGATCATTGTTGTCTCCATCATCATGTCGATCCGGCCTATTTCGCAAACATGGCACATTTTGATCGAAATAATACGAACAAAAATGAGAAGTTTCTCTAGGCAGATATGCCTCACATATGGACCCCTCAATTTGGTTCCTGTTTTTCACTTCCCGCTTACACTTGCCATTAATTCTGTACAATACATTATATTAATTAATTTACTTAAGATGAATTTAAAAAATGAGTTAAGGACTAATTTAAGAGACCTTACCTCTCAAAAGGATACATCCATCTACAGTGCACCGGGCCTCCCAATAGTGCCTCTTCCGCGAGGTGAATTGGAAGATGCTCCATTACATTAGAGAAACCAGCGGGAAATATTTTTGTCAACTTAGTCGCGACAACAGGAAATTTACTTTCCAACGACTTAAGATTCTCTTCCTTCAATGTCTTAGAACACAGCTCCTTAAAAAATAGGCTCGTCTCTGTAAGTGGTTTCCAAACTTTATCAGGCAAGCCATTGAATGCAATTGGGAGCAAGTTTTCCATGAAGATGTGACAATCGTGGCTTTTTATGTGAGTCAATTTTCCTTCTGTCATATCAACACACCTTTCTAAGTTTGATGCATATCCATCAGGCATCCTCAAATTCTTGACCCAATCACAAATCATTCTTCTCTCATCCAATCTGAATGTGTAACTAGCCTTGGGAAGCCAAATCGTGTTGCCAACTTGAGATAAGTGTAACTCAGGTCGCCTACAAAGTTCCTCAAGGTCCAACCTGGCCTTCACATTATCCTTTGTCTTGTTTCTGACATCCATCACAGTATTAAAGACAGCCTCGAAAAAAATCTTCTCAATATGCATGGGATCCAGGTTATGTCAAAGAAGATTATCCTTCCAATAAGGCAACTCCCAAAAGATACTTTGTTTAGTCCAATTATGATCAATACCATAGCCAGGTGCTTTAGATGGCCGTTGGTCAGTTACCTTAGGATACACCTTAACACTATCCCATATTTCTCCTCCTGACAACCTTCGCGGAGGCTCCTCAAAATCAACCTGATCTTCATAAAAGCACTACTGTTATTCCTAAACGGATGATCCATTGGCAAGAATCGACGGCAACAGTCGAACCATGTAATCTTACCACCATTTTTCAAAGTGAATGCTTTTGTATCTTCCATACAGTAAGGGCAAGCGAGCTTACCAGCAGTGGACCACCCAGACAACATTCCATAAGCTAGAAAGTCATTTATAGTCCACATCAAAGAAGCATGCAGTTGAAAGTTCTGTTTCATTGATATATCATATGTTTCCACACCTTCATACCACAATAACTTTAACTCATCAATCAAAGGTTGCAAAAATACATCAATCGAGGCTTTCGGGTTATGTGGCCCTGGGATAATGCAATTCAAAAACAGATAAGGACTAGTCATGCACATTTCGGGCGGAAGATTGTACGGCGTGACAAATACGGGCCAGCAAGAATAAGGTGTAGACGAGACATCAAAAGGAGTGAACCCATCTGAACATAGACCCAACCTTATGTTTCTTGGTTCACTAGCAAATGCCGGATACACCTGATCAAAATGTTTCCATGCCTGACCATCTGACGGATGGCTCAGAATGCCTGGCTGTTTCGTACGATCATGGTGCCATCTCATACGAGGAGCAGAACTCATCGACGCATACAACCTCTTTAACCTAGGTATAAGGGGTAAGTAATGCATCGACTTAATAGGTATCGGCTTCTTTTTAGGGTTTAAAACCGGCTTATGACGAGGCTCCGCACAAAATTTACATTTATCTAATTCTGCATCATCCTTATAAAACAACATGCAACCGTTGACACAACAATGAATTCTCTAGAGCAGAAAGACCTAACGTGGAAACCAACTTCTTAGTGTGGTAATAATTAGTTGGTAATGCTATGTTAGTCGGATTGAGATCATTCATAAGGTCAATGATGGAATCCATGGCTGCTTGACATATACTAAAATCAGATTTAATACTTAACAATCTAACAGCAACTGACAACTTGGAATGCACTGAGCCTTCGTACAATGGACGAGTAGCTTCCGCCAACCGTTTATAGAAGAGCTTTGCCTCATCAGTAGGAATGTGCTCAACATTTGGTTGCGATGTACTCGGTTGAGATGGCTCCTCTGGGTACATCCCAAAAGCATCATTAACCATATCGTTCATTCGATAATTATCAAGATCATTCTCCACAAATGGACCACTCCCACCGACATAAGCATCTTGAAAATGAACATCACCCCCCACATCCCTAGACTTTCCATGATAAACCCAAACAAAATAATCTGGCATAAAACCCTTCCTATAAAGATGCATTTCAACATCTTCCAAATTTTTTCCTTCTATGCACTGGCAGTCCACACAAGGACACTTAATCTGGCCCCACCGTATAAAATCATCAAGTGTTTTCGCTTTTTCAATAAAATCTTCAACACCTACTGCAAATTCTGCCCTCATCCCCCGCCGGCAGGGATTATTTCTATTATACATCCAACTACGACTTTCATGAACCATATCTACACAAAAATTACACGTTTGAGATGCATATTAAATTGCGAATATTTAAACAAACATTTCTTTGATACACTACCAATTTTCATAAGATTAAGTAATTGTATAATTTTCTAAGTCAATTACTTTTATATTACTAACTAATTTGTTCTCTAAGATTATCATTTAGTAATTAATAACACTTCTCATTTTCAACTTATATCTATTTATTCAAAATGATAAAACTATTTACTTATCTATACTTAGTTGGAGTAATTTAAAACTATTTGCAAACTATTCAACTTAAATTTTGAATTCAAGTTATAGGCCTAATACTTATTTTTTATTCACTAGACTAGAGCATGTATAACTATTATGTCTAGTTCCTATTATGTCTTTGTTGCTCACCACTTATTTGATGAAATGCCTCAAAGAATCTAACTACCAAACTACACTATACACCAATAATTCTTTCTCAAAGCAATACAACAACAACAACAACACGAGTACACACCATTAACAACATTCAACAACAACAACAACACTACTAAAGGAACCCATCTGACACGACCCGGAATCTGGTCAGGCCGTGCGGGCCCTTACTAATTAAATTAGGAAAATAAATATAACAATTCATAAATAAGAGCAAGACTTAAAACAGAAACATAGACATACTGATACCTCTAAGCTGTACAAAAGAAACTACAGCTAACTACCCAACATACTAGGTTTAAGGTTATCCAGACTAGACCTCTAAGAGTACAGAAGAAGAAAAATACCTCCTGAAGGGAGCTAACTGCAACTGAAATAATAAACAATAAACTGGTGGCCATCCGGAATGAAAGCTGGCTCACCCTGACAGCTGAAGTCGTCTTCGCACCTTCACAACGTGACGAACTCAATCCTAGAGCGAACCTACCGAAACAAAATAGATAGACAAGAAACAAACAACAACCAAGGGTGAGTCCAAAGGACTCAATAACTGGGGTAGACTAGCCACCTCAAAGAATAGGATAGCTAGCCAGGGTGAAGAAATAGATAAACCAAATTCCTTTTATTTAAATTATTAAAAGGCAGAGCCAGATAACAACCGGAAACACGTAAGAAACTTCTAAACTCAACCAAGGGTGCTTGCCAGAAACATATCAACAAACAAGCAATGCACATATAAGAAGGACAGTAGTCATGTATCGTAAGTCTATGAAATGGTATGAAATGATATGAAATGAAATGCACAGGGTCACATGTGCCCATAATCCCATCCCGAAGCGGAATACTCCTGCATTCAGGGGGAATCCAATCTGATAACAAACTGGAGCGGAATACTCCTGCTCCTGGGGCGGAATACTCCTGCACCCGATATAATATAAACCAGAGGCGGAATACTCCTGCACTCTCTTGGGGCGGAATACTTCTGCACCCGATATAATGTAAAGCTGAGGCGGAATACTCCTGCACTCTTCTGGGGCGGAATCCTCCTACCCTCAATATGATACAATGGAACGGAATACTCCTGCTTCTGGGGCGGAATACTCCTACTTCTGGGGCGGAATACTCCTACCCTCAATATGATACAATGGAGCAGAATACTCCTGCTCCTGGGGCGGAATACTCCTGCACCCAATATGATATGCAATGTAATGCATATGAATGACATATAATGCATATGAATTCAATGTGATGCAATAATAACCCTTCACCGGCGCGGGACTCTCATCGTGACACGACCCGGAATCCGGTTAGGCCGTGCGGGCACCCGACATCCTCCCCTAGACCCGTTGGGCTAACCCTTACCAATTAAATTAGGAAAATAAATATAATAATTCATAATAATTCGTCCTAATAATTCATAACCCTTACCAACTCACAGCCAGAGTACACTGCTCAGTTCCTCAATGCAATACCAACAACAGGACATAACATATAATACACAATGTAAATCCAAAGCTAAGGCGTAAGGAGTACGCCTATCGGCAGCTACACACGTAAGGAACACGTGGTAGAAAATCCACGAGGCCAAGTGCCTCCAAAGAAATGGATATAAACACTTACCTTGTTACAAAGTTAGTACATCCACCCAATAACCACTTGTCCTTTGGTTTCATTGCCAAACGATCCCACTCTATTCAATAAGCAGAAAAATATATCAAATTAGGCTTAAGACTTCATTTCTCACATCTTAGGGCAATCCAGTTAGGAACCTCATACCCTATTAGCATACGCAATACGCAGGCCAGGCCTATATACAGAGTTTAAGGTCACATAACCAAACCCCAAATAAATTACATTTATATGTTGCCCACAACTCACTGAGTATGAATATATATTCAATTCCATTATCGGGGTCCATTTGACCCTTTAAACTATTAATTGAACTTATTAGGACGATGTCTAATATCTCAATTTTCACCGTCAAAATATATTTAAACACACGTAATAAACTCAAATAATATATTAGGATCATTACCTGAATATTTTGGGGTAAAAATTCTACTTTTTCCCGGTCTCTTTTCTTATTTTCTGGCATTTTTCCACTGCGTATTTTCTGTTTTCTCTGTTTTGCATTTCTGTTCTTAATGTTTCTGTTCA
Organism: Petunia x hybrida; assembly: GCA_037355625.1. Classification (NCBI taxonomy): domain Eukaryota; kingdom Viridiplantae; phylum Streptophyta; class Magnoliopsida; order Solanales; family Solanaceae; genus Petunia; species Petunia x hybrida. The sequence continues at coordinate 11,631,154 of JBBBVM010000009.1, forward strand.
CGTTAGCTTTAGGGGATTGTATATCCCCATCACCGCCTACTTACTTTGTTTATTTCATTTTGTCTTTTCCTTTTTCGTCTTTTTCTCTTTTTTTTCTTTTTCTTTTAAAATTCGCAGTTACGATAAAAATTAAAACGGTACCCTACGATATTCGAAATAATTCCAACTTTTGCGTACAGGTTATACAAAATATATGTAATATACTCACGAAGACGGATCTCAAATTGGACTCCCGAAACTCAAAATGCGAATTTAAATGAAAAAGGTCAAATTATTTAACTTTCGGCATTTTAGCGGAAACTTGCTGAACAACATCGAAATTCACTTTTGAAAGTTCACAATGGTCATAAATAATCATACGAACCCAACGGCGCTTTCGAATTTCGAATCGGAGCTCATTCGGCAAAATCGAGCTCGAAAATCTCTTTTTTAATATTTATCGCCAATAAAAACTGAAACCTTCTTCCGTTGCCTACCAAACGAGGTCTGATTTAGCTCAAATTTTACAGACAGGTCCTAATGAACATTACGAATATTTTAAAATTATCGACACGCCAATCGAAGTCCTAACTTCCGAAACGACTGACCGAGGTCGTTTCATTCTCCTCCACTTAAACTCTCGTTCGTCCTCGAACGAGCCTAAATCTAAAGCAAGATTCACACTAATAACAAAAGAACTTGCACGACCTTTATAAACTATCGCACAAAAGTTTTCTCATGATTACAGAGTTAAAACTATAACACGAATACCGAACTCTTGGAATAAAACATATCTGGATAATATGATAACACCATTGCCCGGATTATTCTGACTAAGATGATCCTTCCTCGATCACGAGAGGAGAGTTCTACATTTTTGAAATAATGATACACGAAACTCTGGATGGATTAACATATTTCTGCTGACAAATCACCTCGTCGATATTCTTTTCGATATAGAACAGGTCGATGGAACTAAGAATTAGCTCACGCTTGATGCAATAGGGAGAGTTTTTGAAGTACCTTGTTACTACACACTATAGAAGATTTGATGCAAGCTATATTATTTTTACGAATGCACTTTGCAACATCTCAGTTAATTTTAGTGTTGCTCCGCAAGCTCCTTGTGGGAATGTAGTTACTCACATCCTATTGTATGTCAAAGGTTCATCTAAACAGGGTCTATCATATAAGGATAAGGATCATGAAAATACTACTGGATAGTACGATGCAGACCAGGAATGATCTTCAAACTGAACATCTGCTTCAGGGTATTGTCTTTGAGTTGGAAATAAAATGACTTGAAAAAGTGAAAATAAAAGAAACATGTAGTTGGACCTTCAGCTGAGGCAGAATACCAGCAACAAAGTTGATTACATATGCACTTATAACGCTAAAGTAACTTCTCAAGGAGTTGAGACAAAGAGATATACATACCAATGATGGGTTGTCGACAAGCTGCACTAGACCTTTAACTCTAAATTTCCATGAAGTAAAACAGCGTAAGTATGAGGATCCAGTTCTAGTTGAATACAGACAGATAGCAAGAAGAAAACCGGAGTAGCCATACAGGGTTACTACTAACGGTGTTCTCATGTATAAAGATAGACTTTGTATTCCTGATGTTGCAGATTTACGTGGACAGATTATGATAGAGGCACATTATTCCAAATACACTGTTCATCCAGGTTCGACTAAGATGCACCATTATCTTAAGCAGATTATTGGTGGGATAGAATGAAGTGTGACATAGCAGGATTTGTGGCTCAGTGTTCTAATTGCCAGCAAGTTAAAGTCGTGTCATCTTTCCAGACATTATGATTTCAGCACATAGGTACGTATATATGATCAAGTTTCCAGCTTATCTCTGGCATTAATAGATTAATAGTGGGTTTAGCAGTGATCGACACTCATTGTAGGTTTCTGTCGTGACCTAGGTTGGGTCGTGACAAAAGTGGTATCAATGCCTTAGGAATTTAGTATTACCATTATATATTTGGAGGAAGACTCCTCCACTTAAAGCACAAACTCATGCAGCCATTTGAATAGAAATAACCATCCTCGTACAGTCTGCTGGACTAAAAAAATATTTAACTAAATGCTGAACGTAGGCAGACCTAAGCTACCAACTACCCTTTCGAGTTGCCAAACAGCTGCAACTCTCAAGTTTACAACTCCATACCTTTGCCGTAAACGCCACCACCCGATGGATGGTACTTCTATATAAAAATTTCGGTAGAGTTTCCCCTGAAACTGGATGACCTGCAAAAATAGAACCAGCACTATACTATACATGGGAATGGATACCCAGATAAACTGATATTCAAAACAATAATATGCTTACCCGGCTACAATAACACGTATTCTGGCTCAACATAGGGAACACCACGAGTGGCTACTAACCGCCCAAGCTCACTAGTATCGGAAGAAGAAGAGATGTCAATAAACTGAGGATAGAAACAATTAGATCTTTAGGAAGCTCATCTTCTTATTTTCTTGGCTACCAGAGCTAAACTACTTCCGAGTCAGGCTAACCCAAAAATCGCAATTGAAGAAATAGACATTAAATGAGCTTTATAGAACAACATCTATGCCAATTTAATCTCCCAATAAGAAGGAAACTCTGACAATGTACCAAAAAACCCTTTTATAACCAAGACCAGCTCATAGAATAACATGACTCTACTAGAATCTCGAACCAAGAGGAGACACGTAGATCGACTATTACTTACTAACCACTTTACACCGGGAGAAACAATAACACTTTCTGAAGGTAACGAGTTAGAATCCCATTATCCTACCAACATTGAATTCTGACGAGGGAGGTAAACTGATTTGACATAATAACAAAAGGTGGAACAACAAGATGCCAGGCAGACAATACCGACACTTATTGCGAAATATATCATATTTAGACCAGATAAACTAGTAAGGTCATCATAAATGCCAGGAATAAATAGTATCAGAAGCTCACCCCTCTATCGCAACCAATTATTAATAGAAATGACATCCAAAGAAACCATCGAAATATGATAAGACACACATCTTCCAGATTAATCGAAAGAATCAAATCTTACTCACATTTAAGAGAAGAAAAAAAAATGTCAGGGTCTACTGCATCGGATACCTCAGCATCCCGCCAGACTTGCAGGTTCATAGAACTGCCTCTCCAGCTGAGCTGAGCCACTACCCTGATAATCACCTTCTGAAGAACCACTGCCACCACGCTCTCAACCTCTACTGGATGGTGGCGTTTCTCTGGATAATTGAGATCTAAATAAAATCCCCTGCGACTGTGCAGGTGCCTGACGAGAGAAAAGATGACTGCCTACACGCCGGAGTAACGGAAAACTCTTTAAAGGATAGCCAGACTCACGACAATGATACCACATTTTCGCTGAGAAATGGAAGTTGGAAAGATTGTTGATAGATGTAAAGAGAAAACTGAATCTGATGTAGATGAGCTACTGGCGCACTCTAAGAATCAAGTGACACAAGCTGAGATAACTTGGAAGGTGACCTCCCAAAATAATCAAAACTCTTACCTCCAAATGAGGTACCATGGTTACCCACCAGGGCCATGAGATCTCTACTTTCCCGCTCTAACTTATGGTATGCCTCGAACCTTCGGGCAATATTAACAACAACATCAAATAAAATCTAGACCTCAATTTCTTGAGCCATCTGGGATTTCAAGGAAAAATATAGGTCATTAATAAATCTCTGAATCTCTCGAAAGGCTCATGAACTAGTTCCAATGCATATCCAGCCATTCTATAGAATTCCATCTCATATTCTGAAACACCAACAGGCTAACCGACAGGCTACCCTGTCCAATCCACTCAAACTGGCAACACTTTTCATCTCGCCCGCTACTCGAAAGCAACTTTTCCACGAATATAGAAGAAAATTCGAACCAAGTTAGCTAATAAGAGAGCGGTCCACCAATTCAAGCTAGACCCCTGCAACTGGAAAGTAGAATAATCAGCACTATATCGCTCGATATAATCAAGAGGCTGAAGGATACAAATACACTGACATTATTTTTTTAAAAAAAAATAATTCACGGGGTTTATCTGATGCATTGCTTAAGAATATCGGAAGGTTCAACAGCGTAAAATAATGCAACCTCTTTGGACACTCGGACCGAGCCATTACTCAGACTAACTAACCAGCCAGAATAACTAGAGGCACAACACATGCTGTCTCTGGAACATAATTTACTGCGGCAATATTAAGAACTGGAATAGGAGCACATTGAGACCGAACATCTTCATCTGCTGTAACCTGATAAGCTGCCTAGCAAATAATAGGTTATTGTGGTATTTGAGTTGCCAAGATTCTCATAACAGCATTGTAGAGCCAAGGGAACCACAAGGCCCTGCTCCCTTGCCCATCGCGAGCTAGTACAATTGGGACCTCCGTAACTAGATCGCCAACACGAGCAAAACACTCGGGGCTTCATCAGTGCTAGCCCCAGGCTAGACTGCTTCGTCTTGAATTCATACCATTTGCTGATTTGTCGCACGAGGGTTCACAATTACCACGAAGGAATTAACGAATTAACGAAAATACTTTTGAATCCTAGACCGACACACGATCAGAAATGAAGGAAGTAAAACTTCCTAAATGCCATCATAGCCTCTCGTAGATAAGTACAGACATCTACGTACCCATCAGAGAGACTCTACTAGACACTGTCTTAGTCTGGATAGACACTAAACTGGGCTCTGATGCCAACTAACACGACCCGGAATCTGGTCAGGCCGTGCGGGCACCCGACATAATAAATATAACAATTCATAAATAAGAGCAAGACTTAAAACAGAAACATAGACATACTGATACCTCTAAGCTGTACAAAAGAAACTACAGCTGACTACCCAACATACTAGGTTTAGGGTTATCCAGACTAGACCTCTAAGAGTACAGAAGAAGACAAATACCTCCTGAAGGGAGCAAACTGCAACTGAAATAATAAACAATAAACTGGTGGCCATCCGGAATGAAAGCTGGCTCACCCTGACAGCTGAAGTCGTCTCCGCACCTTCACAACGTGACGAACTCAATCCTAGAGCGAACCTGCCGAAACGAAATAGATAGACAAGAAACAAACAACAACCAAGGGTGAGTCCAAAGGACTCAATAAGTGGGGTAGACTAGCCACCTCAAAGAATAGGATAGCTAGCCAGGGTGAAGAAATAGATAAACCAAATTCCTTTTATTTAAATTATTAAAAGGCAGAGCCAGATAACAACCGGAAACACGTAAGAAACTTCTAAACTTAACCAAGGGTGCGTGCCAGAAACATATCAACAAATAAGCAATGCACATATAAGCAGGACAGTAGTCATGTATCGTAAGTCTACACAATGGTATGAAATGAAATGAAATGATATGAAATGAAATGCACAGGGTCACATGTGCCCATAATCCCATCCCGAAGCGGAATACTCCTGTATTCAGGGGGAATCCAATCTGATAACCAACTGGAGCGGAATACTCCTGCTCCTGGGGCGGAATACTCCTGCACCCGATATAATATAAATCAAAGGCGGAATACTCCTGCACTCTCTTGGGGCGGAATACTTCTGCACCCGATATAATGTAAAGCTGAGGCGGAATACTGCTGCACTCTCATGGGGCGGAATCCTCCTACCCTCAATTAGATACAATGGAGCGGAATACTCCTGCTCCTGGGGCGGAATACTCCTACCCTCAATATGATACAATGGAGCAGAATACTCCTGCTCCTGGGGCAGAATACTCCTGCACCCAATATGATATGCAATGTAATGCATATGAATGACATATAATGCATATGAATGCAATGTGATGCAATAATAACCCTTCACCGGCGCGGGACTCTCATCGTGACACGACCCGGAATCCGGTTAGGCCGTGCGGGCACCCGACATCCTCCCCTAGACCCGTCGGGCGAACCCTTACCAATTAAATTAGGAAAATAAATATAATAATTCATAAATAAGGACAAGACTTAAGACAAAAATACAGACATACTGATACCTCTAGCCGTATAAAAGAAATTATAGCTAACTACCCAACATACTAGGTTTAGGGTTATCCAGACTAGACATCTAAGAGTACAAAAGAAGGCAGATACCTCCTGAAGGGAGAAAAATGCAAATGAAATAACAACCAATAAACTGGTGGCCATCCGGAATAAAAGCTGGCTCACCCTGACAGCTGAAGCCGTCTTCGCTCCTTCACAACGTGGCGAAATCAATCCTGGAGCGAACCTGCCGAAACGAAATAGATAGACAAGAAACAAAAAACAGACAAGGGTGAGTCAAAGGACTCAATAAGTGGGGCAGACTAGCCAGCTCAAAGAATAGGATAGCTAGCCGGGGAGAAGAAACAGTTAAACCAAATTCCTTTTATTTAAATTATAAAAGGCAGAGCCAGATAACAACCGAAAACACGTAAGAAACTTCTAAACTCAACCAAGGGTGTGTGGCAGAAACATATCAACAAATAAGCGATGCACATATAAGAAGAACAACAGTCATGTACCGCAAGTCTACACAATGGTATGAATTGGGATGAAATGAAATGAAGTGAGATGAAATGAAATGAAATGAAATATGACGCAAAGGGTCACATGTGCCCGTCGTCCCATCTCGAAGCTGAATACTCCTGCATTCGAGGGGAATCCAATCTGATAACCAACTGGAGCGGAATACTTCTGCACCCGATATAATATAAACCAGAGGCTGAATACTCCTGCACTCTCTTGGGGCGGAATACTCCTGCACCCGATATAATACAATGGAGCGGAATACTCCTGCTCCTGGGGCGGAATACTCCTGCCCTCAATATGATACAATGGAGCGGAATACTCCTGCTCCTGGGGCAGAATACTCCTACCTCAATATGATACAATGGAGCGGAATACTCCTGCTCCTGGGGCGGAATACTCCTGCCCTCAATATGATATGCAATGTAATGCATATGAGTGCAATGTGATGCAATAATAACCCTTCACCGGCGCGGGACTCTCATCGACAACCGGGAAGTAGATGCCAACTCACAGCCAGGGTACCATACTCAGATCGTCATTGCAATACAAACAATAGGACGTAACATATAATATACAATGTAATTCCAAAGGTAAGGCGTAATGAGTACGCCTATCGGCAGCTACACACGTATGGAACACGTGGTAGAAAATCCACGAGGCCAGGTGCCTCCAAAGAAATGGATATAAACACTTACCTTGTTACAAAGTTAGTACAGCCACTCAATAACCGCTTTGTCCTTTGGATTCATTGCCAAACGATGCCACTCTATTCAATAAGCAGAAAAATATATCAAATTAGGCTAAAGGCTTCATTCCTCACACCTTAGGGCAATCCAGGTAGGAACCTGATGCCCTATTTGCATATGCAATACGCAGGCCAGGCCTCTGTACAGGGTTTAAGGCCACATAACCAAACCCCAAATAAATTACATTTATAAGTTGCCCATAACTCACTGAGTACGAATATATAATCAATTTCATTATCAGGGTCCATTTGACCCTTCAAACTATTAATTGAACTTGTTAAAACGATGTCTAATATTTCTATTTTTACCGCAAAACTATATTTAAACACACGTAATAAACTCAAATACTATATTAGGATCATTACCTGAATGTTCCAGGGTGAAAATTCTACTTTTCTCCGGTCCCTTTTCTCATTTTCTGGCATTTTTCCACTGCGTACTTTCCATTTTTGGACTCTCTGTTTCTCGCTCAATTGTTTCTCTGTTTATCGTCCTAAGCTTTATAAGCTAAGCTGACACCGCCAATGCACTTTTCTTTGTCAACTTTACCATTTTGTCTTTTTTTTGTTTTTGTTTGTTTTACTTTTTTACTTTTTTTTTTTCATTTTCGCGACGAAAATTAAAACAGTACCCTATGATATTCGAATCAATTCCAACTTTTGCATAGCAGTTATATAAAATATATGTAACATACTCGTGAAGGCGGATCTCAAATTGGACTCCCGAAACTCAAGATGCGAATTTAAATGAAAAGAAGTCAAATTATTTATCTTTCGGCATTTTAGCGGAAACTAGCCGAACAACATCGAAATTCAATTTCGAAAGTTTACAAAAATTACAAATAATCATACGAACCTAACGGCGCTTTCGGATTTCGAATTGGAGCTCATTCGGTAAAATCGAGCTCGAAAATCTCTTTTTTAATATTTATCGCCAATAAAAACAGGAACCTTCTTCCGATGCCTACCAAAAGAGGTCTGATTTAGCTCAAATTTTACAGACAGGTTCTAATGGACATTACATATATTTCAAAATTATCGGCACGCGAACCGGAGTCCTAACTTCCCAAATGACTGGCCGAGGTCGTTTCACATCGACAGTCTGGAAGTAGATGCCAACTCACAGCCAGAGTACACTGCTCAGTTCCTCAATGCAATACCAACAACAGGACATAACATATAATACACAATGTAAATCCAAAGCTAAGGCGTAAGGAGTACGCCTATCGGCAGCTACACACGTAAGGAATACGTGGTAGAAAATCCACGAGGCCAAGTGCCTCCAAAGAAATGGATATAAACACTTACCTTGTTACAAAGTTAGTACATCCACCCAATAACCACTTGTCCTTTGGTTTCATTGCCAAACGATCCCACTCTATTCAATAAGCAGAAAAATATATCAAATTAGGCTAAAGACTTCATTTCTCACATCTTAGGGCAATCCAGTTAGGAACCTCATACCCTATTAGCATACGCAATACGCAGGCCAGGCCTAAATACAGGGTTTAAGGTCACATAACTAAACCTCAAATAAATTACATTTATATGTTGCCCACAACTCACTGAGTACGAATATATATTCATTTCCATTATCGGGGTCCATTTGACCCTTTAAACTATTAATTGAACTTATTAGGACGATGTCTAATATCTCAATTTTCACCGTCAAAATATATTTAAACACACGTAATAAACTCAAATAATATATTAGGATCATTACCGGAATATTTTGGAGTAAAAATTCTACTTTTTCCTGATCTCTTTTCTTATTTTCTGGCATTTTTCCACTGCGTATTTTCTGTTTTCTCTGTTTTGCATTTCTGTTCTTAATTTTTCTGTTCACGTTAGCTTTAGGGGATTGTATATCCCCATCACCACCTACTTACTTTGTTTATTTCATTTTGTCTTTTCCTTTTTCGTCTTTTTCTCTTTTTTTTTTCTTTTTCTTTTAAAATTCGCAGTTACGATAAAAATTAAAACGGTACCCTACGATATTCGAAATAATTCCAACTTTTGCGTACAGGTTATACAAAATAATGTAACATACTCGCGAAGACGGATCTCAAATTGGACTCCCGAAACTCAAAATGCAAAATTAAATGAAAAAGGTCAAATTATTTAACTTTCGGCATTTTAGCGGAAACTTGCTGAACAACATCGAAATTCACTTTCGAAAGTTCACAATGGTCATAAATAATCATACGAACCCAACGGCGCTTTCGGATTTCGAATCGGAGCTCATTCGGCAAAATCGAGCTCGAAAATCTCTTTTTTAATATTTATCGCCAATAAAAACTGAAACCTTCTTCCGATGCCTACCAAACGAGGTCTGATTTAGCTCAAATTTTACAGACAGGTCCTAATAAATATTACGAATATTTTAAAATTATCGACACGCCAATCGGAGTCCTAACTTCCGAAACGACTGACAGAGGTCGTTTCACCATCAACAACATTGATCAACAACAACCCATTCAAAGTGTACTCTTCTCCATGGAACACCAACTTTTTTACTACAACAACCCATTCAAAGTGTTACTTTCCAATTTATCATCTTCTAAATTTGCATTCAATAACCCAATCATTTTTTAACAACACCCACTTTTCCAATCAACCTAATTTTTACAATACCAGCTAAAATGTCAAAGTAGCTTAAACATTTCCCAAACCAAACAACAACACTATGTAACCTAGTTCAAAACCAAATAGCAACTACTATGTCATGGATTAATTTCATGAGCTAGAATTCAAAAATAGGAAAAAATTAAAAAAACGAGCTGAAATTAAATTTTTTAAAAAAAATTGGTGTTTCACCATAAAACTCACCTCAAGGGACGGTTTTATACTCCACCACCACTGATTTAATAATCTCCAACTTTGATAGATGGAAGAACTACAAAATAATAGATAAAAAAGCTAGGGTTTTCGGATTTGGGGAAAATAGGAAGAAAACTATGAAAATTAAACTTACCAAGTTGTAGAGGATTGGAATTGATGTTAAACCTTGTTGATTAGAGATGCTGTATTTTTAGTAGTGTGCAGTAACAAGCATGACAACATAGATGACATGTTTTTTTAAAAAAAAAGGAGAGCATGGGAAGGCAGGGAACTCCTCCAAACAGATGATAAACACACAAAACATCTATTAAATCATGTGTGATAGGTATGCTGCAAGTCAGGGGAAGTTCAGACAAGCAAATGCATATGGCCAGGGAACAAGCAAAAGGGCATAGATGGGAGCAATCTTGAGCAGACAACATCATAAGTTTAGAAATTTATACCTTGTCAAAGAGTCAAACAAGCAGAATTTAGACAGTGAGGGTGCAGCAAGGAGAGAATTTGCACCAGTGAAGTGAAAGACTCTCTGTTCTTCAGTAAAGAAAACAAGATATTGTCCAGAAAAGAGAGAGAGAGAGAGAGAGAGACAGAGAGGCTTGCAGTAATACTCTATTGTTCAGTGTATGTTAATGTGTAAAACTGTATCTAAAGAGTATGAGAGAACAGGCTTTTATAGATGTGGGGAAGGGCCAGGTTTTAAATTCAAACGGGTATCTCATAACGTAAAAATATTGTCTCCTAAACTGAAAGGATTCTTTTAGTTATTCCCTTCCAAATATAGCTCAATTAGGGCCTTAATTTAAGTTGAATCAAATAAACAAAATCTTAAGTACACCAATTCCCTATCCCCCAATCCTAATTAAAGTCCAGGTTCAAATTCAGCATGTTTAACAGGTTTTGAACTAGATTTAGGCTCGACAATCTTTACCAAATTCAAACGAGTTCTAATTGGTACCATATCAATCATAGAATTAATTTCCTCTTCCAGTTTTCCATTAGAGAAACTAATTAAGGTCCTCTAATTATGTGAATCAAATTGCTGTCCAAATTTGAAATCCAAAGTTACTGATTTCTTTAGCAATGCCCCAATCAAACCTTGACTGACGTTCTACCAATTATAAGAGAAGTTTAGGGTCCAGATTTCATGCTTAGACAACTATGCTTATATTGAATTCAATACTTCAATCAGGGCAATCAAATGAGCAGGTCACAGGACACATAGGGTAGTCATAGTCAAACTGCATATTCATTGATCTTAGGCATTCAGAAGGTTCACAATAATGTCAAATTTATCAGTGAGTTTAAAAGCGATGATCGTATAACTTGTCCTAATCAGTTATCATGTAGCAATCGCTTAGTCAAACATGCAAATATGTAATCATCTAGCAAATTAAACCAAATCAAACATGGTGTCACATAGAGTTTCAAACAAATAAAATAAGAGAAAAACAAGGAAAGAATTACCCATCTTGGATCAAACCAGCTCCGACACGTTTTAATCAAGCGCCTCATCCTTTAGGCTTAGTTTTTTCCTTTAAAATGTACACAGGGTCTTTACCTTAACGTGTCTCGACCAGTATCTTAGTTTTTCGGCGACAGTGAGGGAAATCGATGACGGGTCGATTTTGACTTTCATCAAACAGTGACAAACCCATAGGGGTTTTGTAGAGGAGAGTGAGAGGATTATTGTGGTGCGATTTGTTTTCGATTTCGCTGGCGGAATCAATCGAAAATCGCCATAGACAACGGCGATTAGGTTTTTGCCATGAGAGAGCGAGAAGGTATCATGCGGCTGAATGTGTGAGAGGGAAATGAAAAAGGGTTGTAGGGTTTGGGGTGGAGAGTGTAATTAAAAAAGGAAGTTAGATGTTAGCCGTTGGATTATCCAGGTGGACGATCGAGATCGATCCACGTAGGCGCGATGTGTATAAAAATATAGCTGATGTGTAAGTGCGCGTGTGTGTATGTATTTTATGTATATACAATGTATAAATAGTGTATATCAAGCATAATTTTAATATAAAATAGGCATAAAAATTGTATAAAAATAGATATAAAATCATAGGAAAATTATGAAATTAAATTTTAAAGTACTGGAATGACTAGAGGAACGTATGAAAAATATAATTTTGGAATTTAAAACGATTTGGGCAATTTTGTCAAAAAATAGAAGAAATTACGGGATTTTAGTTAGGGACGCACATTTTGTAAAAATGGCTACGGTTTGCGATGATGCTTTCGAAAGTGGCTTTGATTACTAGACGTGTATAGGAAGATAAGTTGAAAGAATGGACGGGTCAAAAAATGAATGCACGATCGTGTGTATAATTTGAAAACTATTGCTTTAAAAATAGGAGGGGCAAAATTGGGTGTCAACAACGGTCCGCCTACTTGGGGAGAATTTGAAGAGGCCTTTATTGGTAACTTCATACCAGAAGAAGATAAGGAAGCTAAAGCTACACAATTCAAGCAGCTCAAGCAACGGAGTAAGAGTGCACAAGAGTATCGCATGGAATTCATCAGTTTGGCTAAGTATGCTCTGCACATGGTCAAGACAGAGAGAGCAAAGATCTATAGGTTTGTCAATGGTTTGGGTAGCCACATCAAGGACACCACAACAGCTGCAGCACAGGGTCAAGATAGAGAGAGCAAAGATCTACAGGTTTGTCAATGATTTGGGCAGCCAGATCAAGGACACCACATCAGCTGCAGCTGTAGGTATGATAGCTTTCTCTTCAGTTGTGGAATTTGCTAAGAATTTAGAAAGATATAAAAAAAAAAAAAAAAAAAAAAAAAAAAAAAAAAGAGAAGAAAAGGAGCATAACAAGGAGGCCCACACAACGGGTGGGTTTAGTGGTTTAGCCAGTAGAGCAGGAAGAGGTTCCTTTAGGAAGGGGTCACTTGAACCAGCACAGTCCACTCATCATTCAGGTGGTGGGATCAATCCCTTTAGAATCAAAATTTCAAGTCACATATCTCTCAGAGTCAGAGCAGCATTGGAGAGCAGATTCAACAAAAAGCTCCTTGCACTTCATGTAAACGTGCTTATTCAGGGTCGTGCATGATAGGTACCCAAGGTTGTTTATATTGTCATAAAGAAGGGCATTTTAGATCTGAATGCCCAAAGTTGCAGGAAAATTTTAGTGGGGGAGCAGCACGTCCAACAGGTTCTTCATCTATTACAGTTGCACCACCCTAAGTTCGTGGCCCACAGAATCAAGACGCGTCCGGGGCAGGTAGAGGTTTAAGCTCAGCCAACTAGGGAGGGGGATGACCCCATTTATATGCTACACTTGGTCGTCAGAGTGTAGAGGCATCTCCAGCAGTTGTCATAGGTGTACTTCAAGTTTGTTCACAGAATGCATATGTCATGATTGATCTAGGTTCTGCATATTCTTATGTCACTCCGTATTTTTCTATAAGTATCGGGTTAGAACCTGAATAGTTAAGTGAGTCCTTCTTAGTATCTACTCCAGTTGGTGAGCCAATGAAAGCAACGAGAGTATATAAGGGTTGCTCAATTTGAGTCCAAGGCCGCAATACCACAGTTGATCTCAAAGAGTTAGAGATGGTGGACTTCGATGTGATCATGGGTATGGATTGGCTATCGTCCTGCCATGCCATATTAGATTGTCGTGCCAAGATTTTTAAATTCCAAACTAGAAATGGAAGGGTAGTTCAGCATCGCCTGTAGGTTAATTTATTTCTTAACGTAAGGCACAGAAGATAAATAAATGATGTATTGCATATTTGGCTCATGTCATTAATATAGAATCAGAAGCGCCGACTCTCCAGTTTGTGCCAGTTGTTAGAGAATTTCCAGAAGTTTTCCCAGATGACCTTCCAGGACTTCCTCCAGAAAGGATCATAGACTTTGGTATTGACCTCGTGTCGGGCATTCAACCTATATCTATTCTTCCCTATAGAAATGGCCCCAACAGAACTTAAAGAGTTGAAAGAGAAGTTGAAAGATCTTCTTGACAAGGGCTTCATCAGGCTGAATGTGTCACCGTAGTGTACCCCAGTCCTGTTTGTCAAGAAGAAAGATGGGTCTCTTAGAATGTGTATCGATTATTGACAGTTGAGAGAAATCACAGTTAAAAACAAGTATCCATTCCCTAGAATTGATGAGTTTTTTGACCAACTTTAAGGTGCAAAGTACTTCTCAAAGATAGACTTGATGTCGGGGTATCACCAATTGAGAATCAGAGAAGAACATATCCCAAAGACAACCTTCACCACTCGCTATAGGCACTAAGATTTCTAGTGATGTGCTTCGTATTGATAAACCAGCAGCATTCATGGACCTGATGAATAGAGTCTTCAAGCAATACTTAGACACCTTTATTATTCTGTTCATAGACGATATTTTGGTATATTCTAAAAGCAATGAAGAACATAAAGAGCACCTTAGGAAACATTGCAGTCTTTGAAAGAGAATCAGCTTTATGCCAAGTTTTCTAAATGTGAATTCTGGCTCCAGTCAGTGGCATTCTTAAGTCATGTAGTATCTAGCGAAGGTATTAAGGTAGATCCTCAAAAGATAGAAGCAGTTAAGAATTGGCCAAGGCTGACAACACCGATGGAAATCCAAAGTTTCTTGGGTTTGGCAGGCTACTACAGGAGATTTGTAGATGTTTCTTCACTTGCAGCACCATTGACGAAGTTGACTCAGAAATCAGTTAAATTTCAGGGGTCGGATGCATGCGAGTAGATCTTTCAGGAATTGAAAAAGAGGTTGACCACTACACCTGTGTTAACTTTGCCGATAAGTTTGGGTTGATTCACGGTGTATTGTGATACCTCCAGAGTAGGGCTTGGTTGTGATCTCATGCAAGAAGGAAAGATTGTTGCTTATGCTTCGAGGCAGCTGAAAACCCAAGAGAAGAACTATCCCACTAACGACTTAGAGCTTGATGCAATAGTGTTTGGTTTAAAGATATGGCCGCACTACTTGTATGGCAAGTGTTCTGATATATTTACAGACCATAAGAGTCTCCAGTACATTTTCAAGCAAAAGGAGTTAAATTTGAGGCAGAGAAGGTGGCTCGAGTTGTTGAAGGATTATGAAATTAATATCCTTCACCATCCGGGTGAAGCTAATGTAGTAGCTGACGCTCTCATCAGAAAGTCAATAGGTGTAATAGCTTATTTATCAACTCAGAGGAGACCGTTAGGTCGAGAACGCGAAAGCTGGCAAACGAAGAGGTCAGACTAGATGAGAAAAAAGGGAGAGATGTGGTTGCTTATGCCTTAGCACGTTCATCACTTGTTGTATATGTTAAGGCTAAGCAAGATGAGGATCAATATCTAGTAAAAATAAAAGAGGAAGTCAGAAATAAAGAAATCACTACTTTCACTCTTGGAAGAGATGGAGTTTTGAAACTAAATGGCAGGTTATGTGTACAAGATGTGGATGATCTCAAAATATCCATCATGGAAGAAGCTCACAGCTCGAGGTGCTCTATTCACCAGGTGCTACTAAAATGTATCAAGATTTGAAAGTTTTGTGTTCGTGGAAAGGCATGAAGAAGCAAGTGGCAGATTATGTGGCTAAATGTTTGAATTGTCAGCAAATTAAGGCAGATCATCAAAGGTCAGGTGGTCTACTTCAGGATATAGAAATACAACAATGGCAAGGGGAGGCAATAAACATGGACATCGTGGTACGCTTGCCTCACACGTACTATAAACATGATTCAATTTGGGTGATTGTAGACAGACTCACAAAGTCAACTTATTTTCTGCCGGTGAACACGGCAGACACCATATGCTTAATTGTACATCAAGAAAATTCTTAAGTTGCATGGAACCATAGTCTCGATCATTTCTGACAGAGGTCCTTAGTTCACAGCTCATTTTTGGCATGCTTTCTAGAAAAGGTTTGGTACTAAGGTCAACTTGAGTACTGTGTTCCATCCACAGACTAATGGTCAGGCAAAAAGGACCATTCAGACGGAGAAATTACAAAAGGGACCAAAGCCTAAAGCTAACATAAGATTGCCAAACTTTAAGGTAACAATCCGTAAATAAGCCACACAAGAGGTGGCGTTGGTTGACACCAGGAGAAAGGGGTCTGACTTACCCTTTATTGCGTATCCTTGTTTTAGACCTATTAGTGATATAAAGTAGTAGCAAAAAAAA
Source organism: Petunia x hybrida (assembly GCA_037355625.1). NCBI lineage: Eukaryota > Viridiplantae > Streptophyta > Magnoliopsida > Solanales > Solanaceae > Petunia > Petunia x hybrida. The sequence goes on from JBBBVM010000009.1 coordinate 11,647,404, forward strand.
TAAAAGCAAGCCAAGTTAAGTTCCTTGACTTTTATGTGTGGGCCGAAAAGAAAAATCTGTAATCCCTAAACAAAAAAAAACCTCATATCGTATTCCACTGAAGGAGGCAGAGCAGAGAGAGGCCTAAACACTTGGCCAGGGGTCCGCTGAATATTTGCCGAGATAGCTCTCCCTTGACTAGGTAATTACAAGCTGCTTAGGCCATCAACTTCCTACTTGCCTTCTTGTCCTCGGAAAGTATCCCATTTTCAAGGTATTCTACAAACAAATTACGCCAGTACCAAACCAATCCTGTTGTGTTCACCTCTTGGCTGCCTAAGACTGAGTGCATCAGCTGAATTACAATGTCCGGGCTATCTTAGATCATATCCATCGCCACGACCAAACAAGCTAAGGCGTCTTCTTTATTCTTCTCCCTCGGGACCTGTGCGATTTCCCACTTTTGGAACCGATTTAGAAGTGATTCTACTCTCACCATATACCCCTACATATATGTATCTTTGGCCAGGAATACCTGTTACACCTGATTGACCACTACCCGTGAATCCTTTTTGAGGCAAACTTCTCTTACACCAAGCTCAGAAGCAAGCTCGAGGCCATGGATTACGCCATTGTGTTCTGCTTATTTTTTCGTGACAAAGATGCATCTTATCGCTTTCCGAATTGCTTTACCTCCGGGAGTGACCAAAAAGAGCCCAAGTCCGACTCCTTTGATGTTTGACGCCCCATCTGAAAAGATCGTCCACGACCTCAATGTCACACTACCCATGGTCGTATATTCACCCTCAACTTCGGGAAGTACTTCAGTATTGAAGTCTGCCATTAAATTTGCCAGCACCTGAGAATTTATGACCGTACGTGACTGATAATTGATGTCGTACTCACTCAATTTAATCGTCCATTTGGCCAAGCGCCGCAATAACGCTGGCTTATTAAAACGTTCACAGGAAGGATATAACGACCACTATCGTGTGGCTCGGGAAATACGGTCCTAACGTGCGGTCGTAGCCTGAGCTTAGGACAGCTTCTCCAACTGTTGATAGTGAGTTTCAGCCTCATGCAAAGACTTGCTGACATAATAGGTGGGATACTGGGCTCCTTTCTCCTCCCGTGGAAGCACGACACTTACTGCTACCTCCGAAACCACCAGGTACAACAAGAGTTGCTCCCTACCATGCAGCTTGGACAACAACGAAGGGTTTGATAAGTACTTCTTTAGGTCCCAAAGTGCTTGTCTATATTGCTCCGTCCATTCGAACCCCTTGTTTTTTTCAACACGTTAAATAACTGGTGGCAATGCTCGGATGACCGAGATATGAACCTACTCAGCACAATGATATGAATGTTGAGCCTCTTGGCTTCGAACTCGCTTTTGAGCACCTCTGATATTCCCTCAATTTACTTTATTTAAACTGGGTTTGCCTCGATCCCTCGGTTTGAAACAATAAAGCCTATGAACACTCCAAAACCATATTCCATAAGTACACTTTTTCGGATTAAGATTCATATCGAATTTACCCAAGATGTCAAACAGAATTTTCAAGTGTTTAATATGATCCTTGGCAAAATCAAACTTTAACAGCATGCCGTCGATGTATACCTCCATCATTTTCCTAATTTTATCCTTGCACATTAAGTTGACCGGTCGCTAATAGGTAGCCCTGGCATTCTTAAGGCCAAACAACATTAGTCGATAGCAGAAAGTCCCATGGTCGGTTATGAATGACATTTTCTCCTAATCATCCAGATCCATGGGGATTTGATTATACCCAGAGTAAGCATCTAGAAAATTGAGCATCTCATGCTCAACATCCAATCGATAAGTTAATCGATGTTTGGAAAGGGAAAGAATACTTGGGCATGCTTTGTTCAAGTAAGTGAAATCTATGCACATTCTCTACTTGCCATTCCTTTTTGGAACTATGACCACCTTGGACAGCCAATCCAGGTAGTACACGATGCGAATGGACTTGTCTATCAACAACTTTTCAACCTTCTCGTGGACCGCCTAATTCATCTCGCAACTGATTGTTCATTTTTTTTACTTGACAGTTTTGAATGATGGGTCGACATTCATCTTGTGTGTGATCGCCTCGGCCCTTAATTTCGAGCACACATAAAATTTATTCTCGGGAGTGGCTTTGTAAAAAGTTAGAAGATCAAACTTGTCCACCATAGTCTTTAAGACCTCTCTTTGATTAGGATTACAGATGACATTCGGTGTCTTGTAGGGTCCACCCCTCCTAGCTCTTCTTGTTCGCTGGCAATGTTGAAAACCAGAGGTGGCCCCCGCTTCAGAAATCGTTGTTTAGCTTCCACTTCGACTGCGCTTTAATTTACAGTAGTATAACACTTCCTCGACGCCCTTTGCTCTCCCCGAATTTCTTTTACTCCGCACTTAGTCAGGTACTTGATCACCTAATTGAGTGCGAGGGCACTGCTTCCATCTCAAGTATCTAAGGCCTCCCCATTATTATATTATACAAGATGTCGCATACCATCACTTAAAAAGACGTCAGTTTGACTACCTCGGTACTAAGATCGGTAGTACAATTTCACGAATCAACCTCTCGCTAGAATTCTTGAAGCCAGATAATGTGTATGAGCTTGAGACTATCTGGTCTGTTACCTGTATAGCTTGTACTACCTTCTACCTGATAATACTTATGACGCTTCCAGCATCAAGGAGGACTTGCTTTACCTCTGAATCCCCTATTCTCAAGGTGACGACCAAAGCGTCATGGTATGGGAAAAGAAGTTCGTATGTATCCTCTCCATCGAACAGTACCATGTCGCTATAAAACCTCTTCCTACCACCCATGCTAGCCTCACAAACCGTTATGCCTTCACCCTCCAGCTCGTAATTTTGAGGCATCTGTATATCATATTGATCGAACTTTATGCCTCTCCGGTGGCATAAGGGGCTACTCTGTGTCCTTACTCTAACTGTACATTCGCTTTCCCTTATCCAATAGCAATTCCACGAGATGACCTTCGCTGAGGTGATGGGATACCTCGAGCATGAGGGCATTGCAGTCGGTGGTGCCGTGGCCTCGAACCCGGTGGAATTCACAATAAACTTTCGGATCTTTGTTGCTTGAGTGAGCCCTTATATCCTTGGGCTAATGGACACACTCACCCAATTTCTTGAAGTGGTTCTTCACTAGGTCTATTACGTTCACGTGAAGGCTGAGGTCTCTGAATCTTTTAGGCTCGAGTGCTCTCCCGGAGTGTGAGGACCCTAGTTCCTATGGGAACTTGACCTTTGGGAATCGTCATGCCTCGGGATTTTTAAGTGGGTCCTCTCCTGCTCTTGGTAAAAGCCTTCGTTGCAATGTTGTCCGGCACCGGATGGAGTATCATCTGCTCCTTATGGCCACCAGAGTACGCCTTTACAAAACAAATCATGTATTTGAGCGAAAGACTCAATAGACCCTTAGGGTAGTTGGGTTTACCTGGTCAATGCCCACTTGATTATGGTGGCACCAAATTTCTTCACCGGTACGAACTGGATTTCCTCCTTCGTTAGGTCGTTGCTCTTGACCCCATCACATAGGCTGCTACATGATCACTCTGGTCTATTGTACCATCGTAATTGAGTACCTCTATATGTGAAACTTCATAGGGATCTGGAACGGCGCAATGCTCGGCTTGTAGAGCTACTGGGCGAACTTGTCTTTGCCAATCTTCTTTAAAATCATTGGAGCCCTCGGTATTTGATCGATCCTGTTATAGTGTTCCTAAGCTGATAGAGCATAGACTCTTCAAACATTGACAGTGATGCTGCTGGGACGGCAGTGACCGAACTACCTAGCGTTGCGTTTAGATTGGTCTGCCACGTCACCAAATTCAGTGTGTCACCTATGGGCCGAGCCCTTGGGGAGATTCTAGTGGCCGTGGTGGTGTCGTCTTGCTAAGTGCTTCTTCGATACGTTTAGACAATGTCTCGACAATCAACTCCGAGAGACGTTCTTGTTCCTCGAGGATCTTCTCTAGTTAATCCATTCCTGGACTCTGCCTTGCCTTTTCCTTTGGTAGGATCTCTCTCCAACGACTGGAACTCTAAGTCGCTATGGCTGCATTAAGGGGAGTTTTGTCGCGACCCGATGTTACTATCCACTACCAGGTCTGCCGCCCTCTTGTTAGGGTTTAGAGCCATGTCCTCTGTTCCTACGGCAACAACGCGCTAAACTCTGCCATTTTCTGTCGACATGGTTGGTTTGCTTCTTCAAAATAACAAAGAATTGCATGGATCCTACGGTGGGCGCCAAACTGTTTAACTTAAAACTCGCGTGATAGGAAAATCGATTAAATCCATATTTAGGGCCACAAGCAATAATGAAAAATTGAAGAAACAATAGTAGGGTATGCATTGTATTTCCTTCAATGAATATTACAATGAAGTGATTAGGGTATTTATAGGTTAAGCTTTACCTCAGCCCCTATTCTAATACAGTTATACTCGATGGGCCAATGACCCATTACATAAGGCGGTTATCTAGCTCCTATCTTAGGTAGGAATAACTTAATTCTAAAAGCGGCACGCATCTATTTACCATAGCCCGCACGGTGGCAGCGTACGTGGTAGAGCATGCTCCTGGATTCATTTATTTTCGGACCCGTTCCATATGGGCCAACGGGCCTTTCAATCCGTCTGATTGAGGGATGTGCATGCCCACACAGTTAGAGCCGACTATTTGTTCTAGTCTAGGCTCCTAGTTGAGAGAGTTTACGGGTTTGCTTTATGAATATGGTCCTCTGCATTCAAGATTCAGAACCCTTCTCTTTACAATTCCTTCGTCAATGAGTTTAGCAAATATCCTTATTCAACCTTTGCAGTTGACTGCCCATATATATTTAGTACTGTTCAACAATTTGCTTGTACTCTTAGACCATAGGTATGATCCGCATGTAAAAAAGTCCCCTCTTCTAAGTTAGTTAACCAACTGATCAGATGCATGAATAAGCCCTTTCAAGAAGTAGTTTGAATAAGCCTTCACTCATAAGATCATGACTAATCTTATATTAGCCAACTAGACTCTTAAAACTGACACCTAACTCCTTTAGAAATTTATAAAAGTGGCCATTTGACAAATTTAATATGTGCTTCTTAATATAAATAAAAAATTATCAACAAAAATATTAAACTAACACTAACACCATATGAAGCAAATAATGAACACATAAATTCATAACCTTCTCTTTCTTTCCACTACCTTAACAACTCTAGACTCATTTCTTTCTTATACTATTTTTATCATTTTAACTTTGCTGCCATCCCAAAGTCCCAAAGTTCTGTTCTTTTGTTCAATCAACCAAAAGGTCATTCAAAGATTTTAAAATCTGTTTAACTATTTTGTAACATAACATTTGATTTCGATTTACTTTAACTTTAATTAAGAGGGGAAATGCTATTCATCTTTTGGGCATAAATCACCACTTCTGAAAAATATAAAAGAACTCTTTGTAAGTTGTAACTAAATCTATGGAACATCACATTATGGTGGCTGAATTGATTTTGTTTTTCTGGCATAAAAGAACGAAAAGTGAGAGAAGAATAACGAGTAACCATCGCTTTGACTTCAAAAAGAAAAAACAAAGGGAGAGCTTCCTTTATTAGATTGAAAAGAAAATAGCAAAAGAACATTTACCCTTCTTTTCCACTTCATGGTATGCTTTTCATTTAGCAAGTGGTAAAAACAAAGGTGAGGCAATATTTTTCCTTGTTTAATTTTACCACATAAAATCATTGAACAAAAAAAAAAAAATGGATGACTGGTCAACTAGGGAATATCGAAGCAACACAAGCCAACGCGTTTTATGACTAATTTAGATTCATATATTAAACTTATACATATAAGATAGAGTGACTAAATTTTTGAAGATGGAGCTCAACATCTCTAAATACTTCATTTGTATTAAACATATATATGGACACTTACCACCAATCACAAATTCGGAGATAGTCAAAAGCTTGTCATTGAATAAACAACCAACTAGTAATTCACAAAGTCCAAAGTCCAACCTTTGACTCACCAAACAACTACTACATTCAAAAACAGCCAAAAAAGAGAAAAGATCAAATCTTTATGAATTCTTGAATGAACAACAATCTTTGTATGGAGGATTCAAATCCCAATCCCAAGAAGAGTAATTTAGGCAGAGATGATGCTGCTTTGATTACTACTTTGAGCAACTCAATTCAAGCTTTAGGTAGAGGCTTTGATGTCACTTCAGATATTAGGCTTCTGTATTGTAAAGGGACTCCAGGGTCTAGTTTAGTTCATCTTGATGAGCAAAATCTTGTGGATCTTTTGGTCCCAGATGAAAAGGGTGTCTTCATTCCAAATGTTTCTGTGGACATTGAATGTTCACAAGGGACTAAAATCACTGATGCCACACCTGTTTGTAACTTCCATGAGGTCAGTTGGTTTCTTGATCGCGGGATGCTTCGTGTACCCACCTATCCTTTTATTTTATCTTCACTTCTTTATCACTTATGTCCTCATTTATGTGACAACTTACCTTTTTTAGTTTGTAAAGGTGATTTATAGGCAAACAGATGTCTTTGTAGACCACATATTTCAAAAATCATTCTTTTTTTTTTCCTTAAATGGGAGTACTAGTAGATTAGCTGTTGCCATCATCTTTAAGTTTTGCTAAATGATGTGTTAAATTAGTTGGTAGGTGTAATTGTTTCTCTAATTTTGCATTTGTAAAATATAAATTGCTAAGTGGTTATGAAGGTTGGTTTTAATGTCTTGTTTTTGTGTAATTCGGTAGTGAAGATCAGGCAAGGTAAACAGTTTGAGTCTAACTTACTGGAGATTTGATTAGCAGGTCATAGTAAGTGTGATCTGCTGGGACTTAGTATGTACATGAAATTACTGGAAGATTGTTTATTCATACTTTGATAATCTGTTAAATGGATAGCCAAACTTTACCGGAATACACATGTACACAATGTAGTAAAATCTAGAGCAATTCGTTCAAATCTTGACTCGTAAGAGAATCACTGAATTAGATTTTCTTACACTGCTTAGAGTCGTGAGTTGTAAAAACATAAACTAATGATTAGAAATAAATAAGGGTGGTCACAACTCACAGCTAGCTTAAGATGCATTTGGGTAGACAGATTAGTATGGGATAAAAAGTTTAGGAAGGCAATGATGGTTTGCCGCAGTTATCCTACTCATACTGCTTGTTTATAACTAATCAGCAACTTGGTAAAAACTCTTAGGAACGAGTACTAGCGGTGTTGATGCAGTGTGATACAATAGTCAGATGAAGAGACCACTTCCTAATTATATGATAGTGAAAGAAAATGATATGACCTACATTGAGAATATGGGTTCTCACCATGGAAAATGTTGGCTGGGGGAAACTCATGGACGATTCTGTGACAAATTGAGCAATCAAATAGTGGTCACAAGCTGGCTTATGATGTGCAGAGTAGATAGGATTATGAGGTGCCAAGCTTTTAGTGCCAGTGATGGTAGACAACAAGTATCATAACAGAACGAGAGTGAAGCATCGTATAATAAGGCGCTAGTTGAGTAGGCAGACCATTTTCCTGAGTGTATGTGAGCAAAACGAAAACAGAGCACTGGAAATCTTTGCGTCCTAAAGGGATATGGTTCTTTAAATGTAAGTTGAGTAGCTACAGGAGTATGTGTCCCAAGATGTGAGAGATGAAAAGGCTGTGCAACTTTTTTGGTCAAATTATTCACGGAGACGAAGAATCGGTTGCCAAATTCTTACTGGAGAAGTGGTTAGAGTAGCTATCCCAGAAGTCCATCTGTAAAAATTTTGAAAGGATGGTCATGGAAGCTAGCCACTTGTTGCATATTGAATTGTGTGACCATTTTATCTAAAAGTTTAAGCTGTTCGAGAGAACATGCTTTTATTTATTTAATTATCTCTTCACAATACCCCCTCACGTGTGGGCCTGATTCTTTTTCATGGGCCAAGCACATAAAATCTTTAAAATAATGGGTGGCGGTGAGACTTGAAATCAGGACCTCTACCTACTATGATACCATGTTGAATTGTGTGACCAACTTATTCAAATGATTAAGCGGTTAGAGGAGCACACTTTTATTTATATAATTATCTCTTCAACATTTCATAGTCCACGTTTTAGTATCTATATTTGTGGCTTGGTTAATTGGGATGTCAGTATTCTTCGTAATTTTTCAGTAGGCCACAAGCATGACTTAGTGGGGTCTCTACTTCTTTATTCTGATAAATCTCCATTGTGAGGAAGGGTACATGAGCGTTTAATAAATTTGAAATCTGAGGTAACGTATTTGGAACTTCTACCCTCTATTTGTGTCAGGGGTCATGGTACGTAGCGTACAATCTTGCCACCTTCTGTAGAAATTGTTGGTAGTGCACAACATATAGCTTAACAAATCCTTTTTTGGTTTCCCAATGGCTATGTTTGCTACTTCAGTATGAAAATATGTCATTCTCGGAATCAGTATGTATTCTTCCTAAACCCTGGAGACTATCTATCTTCAAAATCCATCTCGGTTCCTTTTGCATGATCACTTTCTGAGGTGAGTTTCCTATTGCGAAATTTATAACTGAGAGAAAGGGAGGTTTAATCACAGTGCATGTGGAAGGACTCACCAACTATGAAAACTGAAACAGCTTAAAAATACAATGATGATGACCCTCCTCTCTAGAAAAAAGCGGTTCTTCTTTTTGCCTTCTTTGCTTGATACTCATCCAACTTGTGTTTTATAGTTCAGCATTTCTATCTCATTATCTATTATCCAATGGTGGATGGAGTGCTTGCAGGAGGCATTAATTCATTTTCTAACATTAGCTCGTGTGTGGGCTCCAGAGCAAAATAACCTTCAAAGAAAGGAGCCTGTATGTGCAGCTCTCCAGTTCAGTTTGATGGGCCCTAAGCTCTATATTAGCCCAGATCAGGTATTCTTCATAATTTGTCTTCTGAACATATTACATAGTTATAGCTGAAATATTTGACATTGAATTGCCAAAGGAACCTCCAAATTTATGTGTGCATATGTGCTTGTAACTTTTTTGTTTCATATGGAGGACAAAAAGGAAGAAGTACAACCTGGACTAGTTCTAACAATCGTTTGATTTATCCAGTGCAAGTACATGTCACTTGTTATCATCCCGTGTCCTAATTATTATTTTTTTTAATCAAGCAGTATTAGATTAATATTTTACAATCTTAATGATTCGGCACATCGAAACCAAAAGTTGATGAAACTGTAACTTCATGATGAATTCATCTGTAAGTAGGCTTCTGAGGTTTACCAATCAAAAGTTAGCTTACAGACTATACTAGCAGAGTGCAAACTTAATGGGTTTACTAATGGTTAGGAAGTTAGGATTGTCACAGCTATCTGACTTCCGAGGTCTCTGCGCATGTATAGTCACTGCACAATGTGGATTTAGACGCTACTGTCTAGTAATTGTCCTTCACGTGCATTTGAAGCTAATAAACTATCATGTTAATGTAGCTTTCGACTTGATTGATGGATTTGTTTGCAATTGTAACCTCAAAATTTTTCTCATTAGCATTCCTTTTAATTATCTAAACCAATTAACAGTCTTTGTTATCAGGTGATTTATATCGTAAATCACCCCGATTAGTGGAACCAGCTTCTATTCTCCAGTGCTGCTACTCATATTAAAAAGATTTGTCTATGATCATAGGCAGTGCTACTACCAATTTGATACATGAACCAGAAAACACAATGGAGACTAGAGTGATGACCAAATTAGATATCATTTTTCTTTTACCCTAAAATTTGGTAGATTTATCGGTGTAATCAATTCCCGTAGCATAGAACACAGTGAGCTCCTATAAAAACAAAAGTTGCTTAATGGAAACAAAAACTGAATATACTCTGTACACAGACACATATATATGTTTAGATGATTTTTCCTGATTCCATCAAGGGCTTAAAGCATTTTTTCCATAATGAAACCCTCTAAAATGGTCAAAGCATGTCGTGTTAAAGCTTCACATATAAGATACCTTGCCTGGAAGGGCTTCCACACTTCAGTACATTGTAACATAGTACATAATTTACGGTTAATCAGCAAACTACTGTTCATTTGATCCCTAACATTTTCATTATAAGAGGTAATTCAGTAATATGTTTTTGGTTTTTTCTTCAAAATATGAGCCATAGCCAAGCTAAAGGAGCTTATGAGTAAACAAGCAAGAAATTAGAGAAAACATTATTTACAGAGTTTTTGGAAAGATAAATGCATTGGAATGGCTAGCTGATCGACTAGGTTGGTGGATGGTTCAGTCTGGAAATCTAGTATAGATGTTGATCAATATCAGCTTGTTGCCAGTTCGAATGTAATCCTTTCACTAAGCCCCCGTTTGTTTATAGTTTTTGGGGACATTTTTGGGGAAAAAAGTGTTTGTTTATGCTATTTCATCAAAATTTCCCCGAAAAAGTCCCAAAAACTCAAAAAAGTGCTTAAAGGCTATTTTTGGGCAGTTTTTGGGAAATTTGAAAAACTACTCACAAAATTTCAACTATTTTTTCAAGTAAATTCTATATATCCAAACACAACTTCAAGTTCCAAAAATTATTTTTCAACTCGACTCCAAAACTCAAATTCCCAAGTTTCAACCAAATTTATGTCCGAACGCTAGCTAAATCACAGCGCCACTTTTTCAGGTGACAGTGGGGCGTAAGCCAGTAACAGGGCTCAGACTTAGCCTAGAAGGTAGCAAGCTGAACCGTCTTTCAGTCAATTTGCAGCACCTGGTTTCCCTTCCTAAGATCCTCCAACCCCACTGGGATGCGCACATGGCTATAGGTGCACCAAAATGGAAAGGTCCTGAGGAGCAGGATAGCAGATGGTTTGAACCAATCAAGTGGAAAAATTTCTCCCATGTGAGCACAGCACCGATTGAACATACCGAGACTTCCATTGGAGATCTCTCTGGTGTTCACATTGTGACAGGGGCTCAGCTTGGTGTTTGGGATTTTGGTGCCAAAAGCGTGTTGCATCTTAAACTCCTCTTTTCCAAGGTACCTGGCTGTACAATAAGAAGATCAGTATGGGATCACAGTCCATCAAATCTATCAGCAGTACAAAGGATTGATGGTTCTTCAACATCACTTCTGAACGAAAATAAGAAAGGAGATAGTTCCAGCCAAATGGGAAAATTGGCAAAAATTGTAGACATGACAGAGATGTCGAAGGGGCCACAGGATGCACCAGGGCATTGGCTGGTAACAGGAGCTAAACTTGGGGTCGATAAAGGAAAAATTGTGATAAGAGTGAAGTATTCCCTGTTGAATTATTAATGAGTTGAGTTCGTGCTAATGTATGCGAGATCAAAGCATTCTTTCGATAGTCTAGATATCATATTATTCTTCTGTAAATTTTATTAGCATTGGTCATTCATTTTTTTAAAGCTATTTTCTAGCCACCATATCAGACACTTCTTTCCGGTATTATACTTTGTAAAATTTTCATGATTTTATAAATCTACTTGTCCAGATTCTTATGATTAACATCCCCAGCTTAATGAGCTGCATTTCGTTTCCAACTTCATTATCAAACCAATGATTCGCCTTATCCCTCACATGTATAGAATCATAATCTAACTTGCTATGGTCATGTAAACTTTGAAATATTTCTCTTATTTTCTGATCCATCTTTTGGACCGACCTGTTTCTAGAAATTGAAGCTTGACTTTAATACTCCCTCCATCCTGATTTATATGAAAGTGATTGACTGAGTAGAGAGTTTAAGAAATAAAGGAAAACTTTTGAGAGATGTAATTTAAAACAAACCTTAGAAATTTGAGTGGATGTGAATTATCTGATAATATTAAATTATCACTAAATATAGAAATGTGTCATTCCTTTTTTTTTTTTGACTGACCAAAAAGAAAAGACATTCACATAAAATGAAACTGATGGAGTAGTTTGTACTGTAGATTCTATCAGAATGTAATGCAAGACTAACTGGGGTTGGAAGTAAGGGAGAGCTTGAGATATGCAGAGTAGGCATAATAAGTATGTGGAAAATTAGTGTGGAAGATTCTGAGCAGAATAACCTATCAACTTTAATTGTAATTGATTAAGGGTAATAAGAGCTTATTTGAAAAAGCAAGGGTGCTCATCCAATCAATTTGGAACTTCACCGGTGGTAGAATCAAAACTTTACTCTTGTAATGCATCAGTTTAGAACAAAAAATATTGGTACTTCTGTGAATTTGATGCAGACTATAGAAAAAATTGATAAGAGGGAAAAATATTACTACAGGATAAAACATGATGGCTCGACTTGAAAGTTGTACACTTGGACTATGTTGCGTTTGTAGCATTCTCCTGAATCTGTGTTTTGCGGTGTTTATTACCATCCTGGACCAAAATCTAGTTGGAACTTGGAAGTGAGGTTCATAGTTGGAACAAATACTCCTCCATTTAAATTCAATAAACATCAAATTTAAGAAATAAATAAAAGACTTTTGTAATTTGTAGCTGGAACATGAATTTTGTGGCTTCTCTCACTAAGGATAAAATTGAATGTTTAATTTTAATTTTTAATAGAAAACTGTTATTTTTGTTAGATATTAAAAAATACGTTATACACGTATGATCCAAATAAATATCCTAACATATAAAAAAAAAGAATATTGTCAAATAAATTAGAATGGATACCATTTTGGCGTATTAGTTGTTGGAAGAAAAAGCACGTCATGAGTAATCCTTTTTCTATGTTTTCTTAGCTCCTACAAGCAAACAAGGAAGTGAAAGCATCCTCTTTGTCAGTCGACAGGATAGGGTCATCGTGGGAACCGAAAAAGAAGTTCAGGGAATTTTTATACAAACACCAACACAATTTAGATAGGAAAGTTAAGATTAGAAGTAAACGTAGGGAATTTTATGTCATGATATATTCGTTTCCAAATTTTAATGAGGTAATTTATGCCACACAAATATTATATGACTTATTAAGTTTCAAAAGTCTTATTTTTTGAATTTCTTATCAATTTAAATTTTACCATATAAAAATATTTTAACCTATTATATCGGGTAACTAAACTTTTTATACAAATTACTAAACCCACTTATCGCTAATCTATGACTATTTTATATTATATGCGAGTTGGTATTAGAAATTCTGTTACAAAATCAGCCTATACATGTTAAACTCTAAATTTACTTACCCAACCTCGAATCTTCATGATCCTTTTTGCTACATGATAACCTAATCATCTACTCACATGCATGCTTAGCTAATAAACGATTCCTAATGCTACGTGGGATCTCATTAAAGCATCCACGTCCTTTCTTCCACCTCTATATTCTCACATCTGTTTCCTTTTAACTCTCAAAACAAAGCCACCAAAATCTTAAGACTCTCAAATTTTTCATAACCTTAATGGCATCTAGTGATCAAACACCAGGGGCAATGCCACCAGGCGATGGCTCTATGCCGCCAGGAAAACCAATGTCAATAGGACAACATGTTATAGACAAAGGTGCTCAAATGATGCAGTCCTTGAAACCCGTCAAGCAAATGAGCCAACATGTTTGCACTTTTGCTATGTATAGCCATGATATCACTCGTCAGATTGAGACTCATCATTATGTGACTCGACTCAACCAGGATTTCCTCCAGTGTGCTGTTTATGATTCTGATGATTCTAAAGGACGCCTTATTGGTAATTAATAAATACACTTACATGTTGTTACATGTGAAAAATTCGTTCAGATTTTGCAATTTGGTTGCCAGCTAGTATTAATTAGGTCAATATTATTATTATTATTATTATTATTATTATTATTATTTCTACATGTGTAGTTGTTAATTTGTATTCTTGTTAAACACTGCACTTTATCTTTCGCATGTAAAGAAATTGTCTAACATGATACTGCAAATGATACTTTATATGCTGCTCTCGTTTGTCCAAAGAAGTCGAAATTTTAAGAATAATTTATACTGACTTCTTTAGTGCTCTACTATTTCCTTCTACTTTTTCCAATAACGCCAATGTTAGACTTCGTCGTGTATGATTTTCAACAAGTAACATTTTCAAGTATTTTGAAACAAATTTATTTTGTGAAAACGATTAATATTTGAAATCTAATGGAGTAATATTTAATTGATTAAAGAAGTCCTCTTTCTTCAATTTGTTTTCGTAGAGCTTTTAATATAGCTCCCTAAATATCTGAATTATTTGTTGCAGAGTTTTGTTATGTTAAGCATCTTTGATTTTTAAGAAAATTGTCTATCTATTAGAATGCTTCTTTATTTGAGTGACAAAATCATATCTAACATATAAATTGGGGTGGATATTTGTGTTGGCGCAGGCATAGAATACATTATATCAGATCGTATCTTTGAAACTCTTCCAGCAGAGGAACAGATGCTATGGCACACTCACGAGTACGAGGTAATTTCTTTCAAGTTTCCTTGCCATCAACTCTTTTCTGGATTCTTGGCATCAATAAATCTTGAAAGGACTATGAAATTGACAAAATACTTTTCACTTGCAAACGTGAGTATTGTGAATGTGCAGATTATATCAGGCCTTTGGGTGAACCCAAGAGTTCCAGAAATGGTCCAAAAGCCCGAACTTGAAAATCTTGCTCGAACTTATGGGAAGTTTTGGTGCACCTGGCAAGTTGATAGAGGCGAGTCCTAACCCTTTATTTTTATTGCAACTGCTAAAGCATAGAGATTACTTTCTGGTTTCTTTAAAAATGCCAAGTAAAAGCAAACAGAAATCATTTTTCCATCTGAATTAGTGCTGAGATTTTGTTGCTATTTCAGGCTTAAACATTGTTACATATCAAAGTAATAAAATACTCCCTCCGTTCCACTTTAGATGAACCCATTTGACTTTGCACGGAGTTTAATAAAGAAGGGAAGAATTTTGAAACTTGTGGTCTAAAATAAGTTATAGATATTTGTGTGACTACAAATCATCTAGGGATGAGTAAAAGTGAAAATTTGTTTCCAAATTTAGAAAGAGATCATTCTTTTTGAAACAGACTAAAAAGGAAATAGGTTCATCCTTTTTGAAACGGAGGGAGTAAGAGTTAACTTTCTCTATGCTGTGATGGTAAATTTTTTTACAAATTAGATCACATATAAGGTAATTATGCCTAAATCTCTATGATATATAGTACTGGTAATCACTAATTTGATATATAGATGTGTAACTAACACATACATCATCAAGTTATACAAACACCTTAAAATGTAGTCCTGTTATTCTCGTTCCTTGAATCAGTTGACTACTGTCCGAATATATATTTCAAAGCATATACGAATGTTTTGGTACGACAATAGCTTAAACTAAATCGCGAGTGGCATGACATAGGTGTCTTTTGTGTTCATTCTCAGGTGATAGGCTCCCCCTTGGAGCACCTGCATTGATGATGTCTCCACAAGGTGTAAACCTAGGCATGGTGGCACCAGAGCTAGCGAAGAAGAGGAATGAAAGATATGGAATTTCTTCGCAGGATCTGGAAAAGACAAGGGTAGATATTGCAGGGCCAGTTACCATGAATCCATATGCAAACTATTGGATGCAAACTGGAAAGGGCCTTGCCATTGATGTTGAGCTAGTTGATATGAAAAAGAGAGCACCTTTTCCATGATGGATATAAGTAGAGTCTATATATGCAATATAATTTTTACTATTACATGCTTTTGTAGTAATAATGTATTTTAACTCTTTCAATTATGCAGCACAACTTGTCTTTCACCCTTTTTCATCTTCTTATGTAACATTTGAGCTACGGACGCTTTCATGAAAATGAGAAAGAGATTAGGAGGAAGAAAAAGAGAAGAAAGAAGGGATAAACCGCGACGGAGAGTAGGGAAACAAAACTAAGTTTTCATTCATCATCAATCATGTCAGAACTAATTAAGAACCTGGACGGAGGCTGGACCTCAAGAAGACCATTTCAACAACTTTGTCAAATAGTTAACACTCATCAACGCTATGCTGAAGCAACTACGAAACAAATCCTTAAAGATGGCACTAGTGTTATCAGTTATGTATTCCCCTGAATAGACTGATGGTGTATCCACATCAAGTTGCAGCTGTCAAAAGTATTTATGAGCATTAAGGATGATCACAATGAGAATTGGAAGTTCTTTGAACAATACAACAGCAACAAAGGCTTCCTTAGTTATCTCTAAGAACTGAAGCCAACTACTAACACTGCCCAATTAACCCAAGTTGTGAAAATTCCCTACAACTAATAGTACTGTCTCTATCAGTCAGCTTTAGCACATGATCATGAGTTTTTCCTGCCATGTGTAATTGAATAACAGTAGAAAAGTTAA
Source organism: Petunia x hybrida (assembly GCA_037355625.1). Taxonomy (NCBI): domain Eukaryota; kingdom Viridiplantae; phylum Streptophyta; class Magnoliopsida; order Solanales; family Solanaceae; genus Petunia; species Petunia x hybrida. Next base: position 11,663,736 of record JBBBVM010000009.1, read on the forward strand.
CTGATCTATGTAAACAATTTGAGAAGGATCGTGCATTGTAGAACTGCTACTTATGTTAACAAACAAAAAGTCAGTAATCCAGCAAACTTCTCAAAGAAGTTAAAGTTGCATTCTGCACAAAATGCTCTTCCAGCCTTGGTCAAATTCCAGATTTCAATGTACTGATGTACTTCTCCCTTAATAAATTTCTTTACCCGGGTTGAAGCTAATACTTTAGGAAACATAGCATATGCTGAAAGTAAGTTAGCAACATATAGCCTGGACACCAGATTAAAGTGTATTTGGACTCGTATACAGTGTATATACTCCACCATTGAAGCGATGAAAATCTGAACTACAACTGTGAACAACAAAACTAACTCTTCTGCCTAAGATATGTCATGAAGAAATGGAGCGAAATCGCTGTAACCACAACCTTTAGCCGCTGCAGCCAAGATTATGGTTAGTGAAATGAAGTCCAACATAACAACTATCAGTAAGATCTCTTAATAAATCTCCAAGGAATTGCTCATGGAAATGTAAAAATGTATGGACTTACACATACATATGTATCAATAATAATTGTATGTTGACTGCTATCATTAAATATTGGCCCAATTAAAGTGATCTGCTAAAGTTTAAAGTTGACGGGCCTAATTAAATATCTCATAAAGTATGGGTCTTATGTGTAGATACCCGGATGTATATTCTAATTAAATGATGGGCTTAATTAGAAATACATAAAGTGTGTTCAACTATAAATAGGGTTATGGTCCCCAAATCAGATGTAGGGTTCTTTTCTGATATCCCATCGTCAGACAAAGATTGGAATGCCCCACGTAATGGTTTGGAAGACTAAAGACCGTGAGACTGAAGAGTCACAACCATTGCTATGGATTCAGGTACGCTTCCGCATCTAGCTTTTTTATTATCTTGATGATTTGACATGATAGGTCTTGGGATAGATGTAGTATGTAATCTACACTTTAGTTCTAACAAGTGGTATCAGAGCCTATATTGTGTTAAATCATTGAGATAGTATGTAAATTCATAGATGCCTATATAAGGCGCATAGATCCGGATTACTAGGAGTAACCTCCTTGCCCTAAAGATAAAAGCCAGTAAGAGGCTTTGAAGTACTTGAGTTGGTGAAATTGATGAATCTGCCTTTAAAATTTTATGGCGGCACTCGGCAGTATATAAAGGCAAAGATGCCTTGAATATGAAATTGTTGTGAGGGGTCTTGAAACCCTTTAAGAGTGGCACCATTGGTTATTAATTTTTTATTGAGAACATTAGCAGGATAAAGTTAAGGGTGTCGTCTTTTATCTACGACATTAAAAAAAATGGTAATGAAAAGTTTGACCTCCATGTGGGATATGTGACCACGTAAGGCCACAAAAGGTTACAGGTTACTGTTGTATTTTGTTCATTTGGTGAAGTATTTTGGTTAGTTGCCGCTTTTGCTTCGTCAATTCAGTTTCTCGCAAATTGACGTTTCACCTCCTTTATGGAATTTCCAGAAAAGTACTTTTAATATTGCAACCTTCATTTTTAGATGCATTAGTTCTTGTTCTCGGCATTTAAAAGTAATAGTACTTCTAATAAAGGAATACCGACAGTACCTTTAGAATAATTTTTGGGCCCATCATTACTTATTTTAGCTAGAGAATTTAACAGTTCTCATATGGTGAATTTAATTTTGGATATTGGTATGGTTGTATGTACTTTGAGATGAATTAATTGAAACTAGATGTCGCTAAAGTGACCTCTCTTGTGGAGATTTATTCATTTTGAAATATGAAAAGTTGTGTGCATGTAACCTATGTGAATGTTGATCGGCCCAAAGGAAGATCAATGTTTAACAGAATTGCATGTACGCCTTTGTAGTAATAAACACATGATGATTATTTGGTTTTACATGTGAATAATAAATCGGCCCAAAGGAAGATTTACTATTCGACATGTTCTTTATTATCAGTGTTTGATTACTACGTCAAGATATCACTTACAAGTTAATATTTTGTCCAAAGATGAAATATTAATGGAGTGCCAGGTATCTTGAGATGGGGTTACCTTTATTCAAATTTATATCCAATTCGGTTTAAGTCTTATTGTGAGCTTATTTTGTTATTTGTTGTTCTCTGATTTAGCTAAAATTACTCCTCAAAATATTAATACCAACATCAAATCAATGAATTAAATGGCACTAAGTTTAATCATGGCAAGAGAACCTAAATATGCTTCTCGAAGTCAGGAATCTTGACATTGTGTTAAAGATGAATCCTACCACCTTTACTAAAGGAGTACCTTTGATAAAAGGAGGCAGATAGAAAGGTGTGAGAGATCAAAACGCATGTCTATGATTGTCATGAAGAAAGCCATTTCAGGGACATTCAGGGGCACTATGCCTAACAAGATTATGACAATTAAGAAATTTATGACCGAAATTGAAAAGAGAAATTTGTCAAGAATGAAAAGATAAAAATTGTACACTCTTGACAAATCAAATTTCAATAAGGTTCATAAAGTAAGAAAGTTGCAATTACGAAAGTAATATAAAAATTTAACTAAGGAAGGTTGTTTCTTAAGTGGAGTTGTGAGTTATTAGGACGTTTTTCTTAACTTTGTTTGTTATGGGACTGCCTGCACTCAACACCAATACACACATGATGGAAAGATTCTGGGATAACACATCATATCAGTGTGTCTATACAAGGATGTATGAATTGTCGAAAGCCTAATGATGGTGAAAGAAACACCTACGGAGGTGACGACATGTCAGTTAAGATTGAAGCTATTTGAATGATTAGATTATTGTTAAGAACTGGTTTTATTTGAAACTGAATGAGGCTTATGATGCACTGCTTCTTTAGACGAAATTTAATTTTCATTTCAAGGTTGGACAAGTTTGGTAATTATTGTTCATTTGAAATGGAAAATATTGTCTCATTCAGACTTCAAAACTGGTTAGTCCCAGTTCTTTGTGAGTTTACAATAGTCTAAATTTTATTAATATAATTACTTCATTTAAAGAATCCTTGCATGGTAATTATAAATTGTGAGATTTTGCTTCGTTATGACACAATATATTAAGTCATATCTCTAAATGGAGAAAAAGTGATTTGTGTCTGACAGCAGTCTCGACCCTTATGCAGTTTTTGATATATGCGTAAATCGCATAAAAGGAAATAAATAAACCTTAATAGATTTGGAACCAACAAGAAATTATACGTCTTAGAACTTTTATAGATTTGGTATTTCTGGACAATTCTCTATAGTTTCTTAGAATGGTTAACTATATCTCATAATGTCCATAGACAACTTTTCAAGATATGGCTTCTTTGTTTAATTCATTAGAAAAACTGCAACTTATTACTTAACAGAGTTCCGGCTAAAGAAAACTGAAAAGATCCTTTATGTGTTTTGGATAAGCATTGGTCTTGTTTAAAGTATTTACACATTTAGGAATGTCCAGCTGAGGCAAGGCCTTCTAGGCCAAAAGAAATGAAACTGGACAAAGAAACTTTCAGTTGCTATGTTATTGGATACTCTGAAAAGTTTAGGGGTTACAAGTTTTAGGATCCCACAGCTAGGGCTATTATGAGACAAATAATGTACAGCTCTTTCAGGATGTTGAGTCTGGGGGGAAGAAAGAATAACATTGTCTTGAAAAGGAATATGTTGATATTCCTCATATTGCTATTGACTATGCTTAGGAACAGTTTTCTATACCTGAGATAGTTCAAGAACAAAAAAACTCCGGATCAAGACAATGTCATTGAACTTCACGTTTAAAAAGTTATTTCTGGAAAACAAACTCCACAGCCTCAAGAAACAGTGCTATTAAAAGATATATAGAGAGAGAGAGGAGAAGTGCAATTTTAAATAATTATATTGTATTTCTCTAAGAACATAAAGTTGGAATTGGAATGATGGAAGATGATTTAGTCAACTTCTGTCAAGCCATGAAAAGTTCCGACTCTCAGAGGTATATTGATACAATGAATACAGAGATGAAGCACATAAAGGACAATGATGTACGAGACCTTGTCCTGTTGGCTGAAGGTGCGAAGCTCATTGGTTGAAAATTGATATTTTTAACCAAAAGGAATTCGAAAGGCAACGTGGATAGGTATAAGACACATCTTATCGCTAAAGGCTTCACTAAGAAATAAGAAGGCATCAATTATAAAGAGACTTTCTCTTAGGTTTCATTGAAAGACTCTTTCATAACTATAATGGCATTGATCAAACATATTGATATTAAACTACATAGATGGATACAATATTGTTGTTCTCAATAGTTATTTTGATGAGGAAAGGTGCAACTAGAAAACTTTGTGTTTTATAATGCAAAGTCAATGATTTGCAAATTAAAGAAATTCATCTATGTGTTTAAACAAGCGTCTTATCAATGGTATCACAAATTTCATTAAGTTATTGTCTCATTTGGTTTCGAGATAAATCTTGGTGATTATTTTGTATACCACAAGGTCAGTGGGAGTAAGCATATTTCTCTGGTTTTGTATGTCTATGACATACTTCTTGGTCCATACGATATAGGCTTGTTGTGTAAGTCCAAGATATTTTTGATAAAGAATTTAGAGAGAAAATATCTTGGTGATGCAAGTTTTGAATAAGGATTCAGATACATCGAGATTACTCTCGAGGAACTTTTGGATAATTACAAAAGCCTATGTTGAAAAGGTATTAAAGATTTGATATGCAAGATTTCAAATCAGGCGATACCCCTATGCTAAAGGAGAAAGGTTCAGTCTTAAACAGTGCTCTAAGATAATTTTGTAATTAAGAAAATACAAAATATTTATTGTTATTTTGTGCTTTAGTTACAGATGTTTAATGCATACTTAGGTTTGTACGCATTTAAATATTGCGTGCATTATTGGGATGTTGTCACGACCCAATTTCCAAGGGCTCGTGATGGCACCTAAACAACATTTGCCTAGGCGAACAATTGAAACAAGATGCGGAAAAGAACAATAATGTGAAAAGATCATAAATGGATATATAAATATAAAAGTGTGAAGTCCAAAAGAATATATCCACAAAAGAATTGGAGCATTCTAAGAGTGACTCAATAAAGTATGAATATACATCAAAGAAATCTGAGTCCTATCTCTAAGTGACTCCGGCGGTATGCCACCACGGTCTGTGTGGTCGGCTCACCTCAATCAAAAGTCTCAGAAGCCTCGGGAACCGCTAACGTCCGGGCTGCTGACTGGATGAAGGACCTGCGCACGTAGCAGAGTAAGTTATGAGCCGAAGCCCAGTAAGATCACCGACAGGCCCGCTATGGTACCCTTGCGAGACAAGTCGCTACATGCATCATAAGCAACAACATACTATAGTAATCATACAATAAAGTAGTGAAATCACAAATAGATGTAACACATTCCGTACACACAAGTAGTAACCAGAAGTCTCAAGGATTATGCCCATCCAACGTAAGGCATAGGTCAACTCAGCGGCGGTTTGGAGGTCCAATCTCTACTCCCGTGCCGACTAACCTAGACCTACGATGGACTAGCAACACCACTACTAAGTATCAACCATATACCGTGACCCGAAGTCACTATCACAATCATGAATAAGTAGACCAACGACCCGTAGTCGTTGGCTCATCTCAAATCTGTCTACGATCGCACCACACCCCCTGTCAAGTGCGTCGTATCTCAATAAATCAAGTGACCACACCACACCCCCTGTCAAGTGTGTCACATCTCAAAGATCAAGTGTCCACACCACACCCCCTGTCAAGTGTGACACATCTCATAGTATATGCGACACCACACCCCCTGTCAAGTGTCCCTCTAACAGTATTAATATCCACGACATTAATAATAATAACAGAAATAATAACAGAAATATTAATAACGATAATATTTCACAGTCACCGTAACCCAAGTTGGTTATGCTAGCTGAACGTAAGGCGAAGGTTAACCCGACCACAGTTTGGGGGTACAATCCCTACTCCCATGTCGTCCAACCCAAGGTTACGTATAGACAGCACTACCCAACCCGGCACGTGAACAAATCAAGTACCAATATCATACAAAAGCCGGCAAAATCCTCGGCAAGACATTTATCATGACATGCCGGCAACATCCTCGGCCATGTCCCAAGTTCTTGCTATCTAAGCATGGCGTAGCAAGCGTTACTACGATATAAATTTAAGCTACCTCGACGTAGCGTTTAGACCGGCACATACCTCGGTCGAGTCACAATCTCGCTATTTATAACAAACAATAATAGCAAGTAATTCACATCATTAATCCTAACCATTGTTAGGTATATATATGCGTACATGAAGCATACTAGCATGAAGGAAGAGTCCACAAGCACAATAGAGGTCAAGTCTCACTTACCTCGAAATTCGGGCTCAAATGCCGGGAAGAATCTCCTTTCCCGCTCGCCTTGTCCGCGAAGGACTCTCCACTAGGTCTATTAAGACAAGATATAGCACATATGAGTGCTCAATTATAGCTATTTAAGCCCATAGGCATCCTAGGGTAAAAATTACCAAAATGCCCCCGGATAGGGCAGAGCCCTAAATTTACAAAATGTACTCTTCCGGACTCCCCACGCTCCCGTGAGTCCAAAAGTACACTTAGATTCCACATGCGAGCCTTGCTCGTTGTCTTTCCCCAATTCTTAAGAATCTAGGGTTCTAACCCATTTCCAAGAATCAACCCTTTGATTCTTGTGTTAATCAACATAAAGATAGATTGAAAGGGCTTACCTTAAGTGTAAGTATGATTGGGTCTTCAAGAAATACCCAAAAATCGCCTCAAGAGCTCACCAAATGATTTTTATAAGTTATGAACCGAAATGGCCCGAAATGGCCTTTTTATAGCAGTTTTTGCCTCTGTGACAGCTTCTTTTAAAAAAAATTATAACTTTTGATAGGAATGTCCAAATGACCTGAAACTGGTGCCATTAGAACCACAACTCAAAGGGCTACAACTTCCATGATTTGAGTTTTTCCTAATTCCTTACGGATTGACCGAAAAATCAGCTTTTATCCGGCTGTCTGCGCCAAAACAGAACAGAAAAGTCGCACCAGATTTTCTACTGTTTTAGGGGCAAAACGGGACCCTACGAAGCTCGGAATGATCCCAAATTTTGGACACAAGTCATAAAATACTTGGGTGACATGCTCGTCAAGACGGAACTCAATTCGGACCTCCAGAACTCAAAAAGTGGGTCCCACGGCAAAGGTTCAATTTTCGACTTTCGCCAAAAATAGCGAAATTTAACCAAACGACCTCGGAATCCAATTCCGAAAGTTGCTACAAGTCACAAATGACTATACGAACCTAACGAAACTTTCGGATCTCTCATCGGAGCTGATTTGCTCAAATCGAGCTCGGAAACCTCTTTTAACTCTTTTAAACTTCCGAAACGGGGACTTTATCAAAAGTCCTATCAAACGAGGTCCGTTTTCAATTTTGAAGGTTGCTAAATGACGAGACGGACCTAACGGTGCGCTCGGATTTTCCATCGGGGTTCGTTTACTCAAAACGACCTATCGAAACCCCAAATTCCTTTCCGGAATTTCATAAACGGATCCTTTTCTCGAAAACCTATCAAACGGACTCCGTTTCGACTCAGATTTCACAGACGGGTCATAAATGACGTAACGGAGCTTTTGGGACTGTCGACACGTAAATCGAGGTCCCGGATCCCGTAACGACTATTTGAGGGTCGTTACATTCTCCCCCACTTAGACTCTCGGCCGTCCTCGGACGAGCCTAAGTCTAAGGTAGGATCCACACACTAGCCACGGAGCTGGCACGGATTTCGAGGACCCCTCGGTACCACCCGAAATCAATACAACTTAAAAATGCAAATTCAGGCTTAGAAAATACAAGGATTTCATACCTGAATCATCGAACAAGCGCGGATGCCTCTCACGCATCTCGGACTCAAGCTCCCAAGTGGCCTCGGCAATGGAGTGATGCCCCCACTGAACTCTCACAAGCGGGATCACCTTCGATCTCATCTTACGGACCTCTCTAGCCACAATAGCAATAGGCTCCTCCGAATAAGATAAGTCGACATCTACCTCCACGGAAGCCATATCGATCACATGAGACAGATCGTGAACATACTTCCGGAGCATGGACACATGGAACACCGGATGAACAAACAGAGAGGGAGGCAAAGCCAGTCTATAAGCAACGGCGCCAACGCGCTCCAATATCTCAAAAGGCCCAATGAACCTAGGACTGAGCTTGCCTTTCTTCCCAAATCTCATAACACCCTTCATGGGCGACACTCTGAGGAATACCCGGTCCCCAACCATGAACTCAAGATCTCTCCGCCTCCGATCTGCATACGATATCTGCCGGCTCTGAGCCGTGCGGAGTCTATCCTGAATAACCCGGACCTTATCTAAGGTCTGCTGCACCAAATCGGGCCCCAACACCTGGACCTCACCAGACTCGAACCAACCGATAGGCGAGCGACATCTCCGACCATACAATGCCTCAAACGGAGCCATCTGGATAGAAGCCTGATAGCTATTATTATACGCAAACTCTGCTAGCGGCAAATGGCTATCCCAATGGCCTCCAAAATCAATAGCACACGCCCTCAACATATCCTCGAGGATCTGAATGGTCCGCTCAGACTGGCCATCATTCTGCGGGTGAAATGCAGTGCTGAGATCGACCCGAGTACCCAGCTTTCTCTGAAAAGATCTCCAAAACTGAGCTGTGAACTGAGCACCTCGGTCAGAAATGATAGAAACAGGAGCACCATGCAATCTCACAATCTGCTCAATGAAGATACGAGTCAGACGCTCCGAGGTATAAGTAGTCCTCACTGGAATGAAGTGAGCCGACTTCGTCAGTCGATCAACTACTACCCACACCGAATCATGCTTACCCACGGTCAGCGGCAAACCAACTACGAAATCCATAGTGATCTGCTCCCACTTCCACTCGGGAATGGGCATAGACTGGGTCACCCCGGCTGGCCTCCGGTGCTCATACTTCACCTGCTGGCAATTCAAACACCGAGATACATAATCAGCAACATCCCTCTTCATCCCTTTCCACCAATACAGCTCTCGAAGATCATGATACATCTTCGCAGTACCCGGATGAATGGAATATCTCGAACTGTGAGCCTCTGCCAAAATCATCTCAGCTCCACAATGGCTGGAACACATACCCGGCCGTTAAGCCGCAAAGCACCATCATCACCAATCACGAACGAGGACACTCTCCCACTCAGGACCCTGTCCCGGAGATCTCTCAGATAAGGATCCTCGAACTGCCTTTCCCGAATCTGGGAAGCTAAAGACGACTGAGATCCCACATATTCAAGCACCCAGCCTGGAACAGAATCATCAAACCGAACCCCACTAATGGACAAAGCCTGCAACACACGGGCCAACGGCCTCATATCAGCATCAAGATAGGCGAGGCTACCCATGGACTTCCTACTCAAGGCATCGGCTACAACATTAGCCTTTCCGGAATGATACCGGATAGAAAGATCATAATCCTTCAGCAGCTCTAACCAGCGGCGCTGTCTCCCGTTCAAGTCCTTCTGAGTGAACAAGTACTGGAGACTCTTATGATCGGTGAATATCTCACATGGCTCGCCATAAAGATAGTGCCTCCACATCTTCAGTGCAAACACGACAGCTAACAGCTCCAAATCATGGACAGGATAATTCTTCTCATGGACCTTCAGCTGTCTCGAGGCATAAGCTATCACCTTACCCTCCTGCATCAGAACGCTACCCAGGCCAACACCCGAAGCATCACAATATACGGTGAATCCCCCGGATCCACTAGGCAAGGCCAACACTGGCGCTGAAGTCAACAGAGTCTTAAGCTTCTGAAAGCTAGACTCACAGGCGTCGAACCACAGGAAAGGAACATTCTTCTGTGTCAACTTCGTCAGAGGTGCTGAAATAGAAGAAAACCCCTCGACGAACCGCCGATAATAACCTGCCAAGCCTAAGAAACTCCGAATCTCTGTAGGAGAAGTAGGCCTAGGCCAACTCTGAACGGCCCCTATCTTCTTCGGATCAACACACACCCCATCCTTGGTCACCACGTGACCTAGGAAAGATACAGAACTGAGCCAAAATTCACACTTGGATAATTTGGCATACAACTGCTGATCCCTCAGAGTCCGAAGAACAACTCTCAAATGCTGCTCATGCTCCTCCCTGCTCCTCGAATAAACCAAGATATCATCGATAAACACAATGACGAAGGAGTCAAGGTAGGCCTTGAACACTCGGTTCATCAGATCCATGAAAGCAGCTGGGGCATTCGTAAGCCCGAAAGACATCACCAGAAACTCATAGTGGCCATATCGGGTACGAAAAGCAGTCTTGGAAACGTCCTCGGACCGAATCCTCAACTGATGATACCCCGACCTCAAATCAATCTTCAAGAAAAAGGTAGCACCCTGAAGCTGATCAAACAAATCATCAATACACGGCAAAGGATACCTATTCTTGATAGTAACCTTATTCAGCTGCCGGTAATCAATACACATCCGCATAGAGCCATCCTTCTTCTTCACAAATAATACCGGGGCACCCCATGGAGACACACTGGGCCTAATGAAGCCCTTATCGAGCAAATCCTGAATCTGCTCCTTCAGCTCCCTTAACTCAACAGGAGCCATACGATACGGGGGAATAGATTTAGGCTGAGTGCCTGGCAATAGATCAATGCAAAACTCTATCTCCCGCATAGGCGGCAAACCCGGCAAATCATCAGGAAACACATCCGGATACTCACAAACAACCGGAACTCTATCAAGGGATAACTCCTCTGCCCGGACATCCCGAACTGAAGCAATATATCCCTCGCACCCACTAGATATTATCCTCTGCGCCTCCAAGAAAGAAATGATCCTACTCTTCGGAGAAGGCCTGGAACCTCTCCATACAACCCGAGACTCACCCTCTGCCCCGATCGTCACGACTTGGCATGGCAATCCAAAGTCGCATGACAGGAAGCCAGCCAATCCATGCCCATAATGACATCGAAATCAGACATATCGAGCAGCATCAGGTCCACTAAGGACTCTACACCACAGATGGAGATCATACACTGCCGATAACCCCTATCTACACATATAGAAGATCCGACAGGGGTGGCAACCATAAAGGGATCATCTAAGAAGACCAGATCCCTGCCCAAGCAAGGGGAAAATCCCGGCGACACATACGAATAGGTAGACCCCGGATCAATAAGAGCATAAGCATCGCGGCCACAGACAGAAATAATACCTGTGATGACATCATTGGATGCCTCAGCATCCTGACGAGTCATAGCATAGACCTGCGCCGAGCCTCTTGAACCCGGAGCTCTCTGAGACTGCTGTCTAGGAGGAATCTGAGAAACGGGCCTGGCGGCCTGAGGACCAGATGGTACCATAGCTGCGGATCCCTGGCGACCTGATGAAACATAAGGGCAACTCCTGACATAGTGCTCTGGAGACCCACACTCAAAACATCCATCACCTCTACCTCCTCTACCGCCTCTACCACCTCTGCCACGACCACCTCCAGACGAACACCTCCCATGATGCCTCTGATGGCACCTCCCGCACTGCGGCGGACCAGACTGCGAAGAGCCACCCCGCCTCTGGGATGACTGAGGCCTCGGGGTCTCTGAAGAAAAATTCAGGGCAGGCAAAGCAGTAGCCTGGGGCCTAGACTGAGTGCTCAATTATAGCTATTTAAGCCCATAGGCATCCTAGGGTAAAAATTACCAAAATGCCCCCGGGTAGGGCCGAGCCCTAAATTTACAAAATGTACTTTTCCGGACTCCTCACGCTCCCGTGAGTCCAAAAGTACACTTAGATTCTACATGCGAGCCTTGCTCGATGTCTTTCCCCAATTCTTAAGAATCTAGGGTTCTAACCCATTTCCAAGAATCAACCCTTTGATTCTTGTGTTAATCAACATAAAGATGGATTGAAAGGGCTTACCTTAAGTGTAAGTATGATTGGGTCTTCAAGAAATACCCAAAAATCGCCTCAAGAGCTCACCAAATGTTTTTATAAGTTATGAACCGAAATGGCCCGAAATGGCCTTTTTATAGCAGTTTTTGCCTCTGTGACAGCTTCTTTTGAAAAAAAATCATAACTTTTGATAGGAATGTCCAAATGACCTGAAACCGGTTCCATTAGAACCATCACTCAAAGGGCTACAACTTTCATGATTTGAGTTTTTCCTAATTCCAGACGGATTGGCCGGAAAATCAGCTTTTATCTGGCTGTCTGCGCCAAAACAGAACAGAAAAGTCGCACCAGATTTCTACTGTTTTAGGGGCAAAACGGGACCCTACGAAGCTCGGAATGATCCCAAATTTTGCACACAAGTCATAAAATACTTGGGTGACATGCTCGTCAAGACGGAACTCAATTCGGACCTCCAGAACTCAAAAAGTGGGTCCCACGGCAAAGGTTCAATTTTCGACTTTCGCCAAAATAGCGAAATTTAACCAAACGACCTCGGAATCCAATTCCGAAAGTTGCTACAAGTCACAAATGACTATATGAACCTAACGGAACTTTTGGATCTCTCATCGGAGCTCATTTTCTCAAATCGAGCTCGGAAACCTCTTTTAACTCTTTTAAACTTCCGAAACGGGGACTTTATCAAAAGTCCTATCAAACGAGGTCCGTTTTCAATTTTGAAGGTTGCTACATATCATAAATGACGAGACGGACCTAACGGTGCGCTCGGATTTTCCATCGGGGTTCGTTTACTCAAAACGACCTATCGAAACCCCAAATTCCTTTCCGGAATTTCATAAACGGATCCTTTTCTCGAAAACCTATCAAACGGACTCCGTTTCGACTCAGATTTCACAGACAGGTCATAAATGACCTAACGGAGCTTTTGGGACTATCGACACGCAAATTGAGGTCCCAGATCCCATAACGACTATTTGAGGGTCGTTACATATGTTTGGCATATATTTGAGTAATGCTGAAATTAAGAATTAAGGAGTAGCTAACGGTTTATGTTGTAATTACAGAGAACAAAAGATTTTAAGCTCACATACAGGAAGTCGGAAAAGTTAAAGATAATCAAGTATTTAGATACCGACTTCACTAGATGCCAAGATAGTGCAAAGGTTCTATTTGTATACTTGGTGAATGAGCTATATAAGGAAGAGTGTTATATGGACACTCATAGCTTATCTCACCATGACAGTAAAGTTTATAGTGCATTATAAGGCATCAAAATTATCGAATATGACTGCAGAATCTTCTCACTGGACTGTGAATTAAGGATAAAGTTGAAAGACACTAAGGTTATTTTGTGACAATAAGTTAGCAGTCTCATATTCCAATAACAACAGGAGTTCGGTAAAGTCAAAGCAAATTGACATAAAGTTCCTGGTTGTTAAAGTTAGAGTTCAGAGTGGTCAGGTGTCTATAGAACATAATGTAACAAACTCCCTATTGTGGATCCACATACTAAGGGACTACCACCGAAGGCTTTTCATGAGCACATTGCTCATAGAGGTGGCATGTCGGTTAAGGATATTTAGTTTCAGTGGGAATTTGTAACCTTTTGATGTTCTTTTGTTATAGACACACTTCAGTTTTGGTTTATGGTTTCAGGTTTACGGTTTCAGTTTAAGGATATTTTAAGGATATTTTTGTAGAAATAAAGTATTCGGTACATTTTCCACTCTGACTTTTTTTTCCGGTTGGACCAGTTGGAAATAGGCGTGTCTAGATCACATTACATGTAATTTCCACGCTACGCATCCATGCTTGATTTATGTCATTTGGTTATGTTGGTATACGTGATCAAGAAAGGTTTAGTTACGATATAAATGTAGCGAAAGCCGCCTTGGTTCTATGGTGGCATGATTGATGGACGAGATTTTTTAGAGGTACTTCAGTTTATGATAGCAAATATTTGGAGCTCATAAGGTGATATACAATTATAAGGCTATGTGTATATATGTGTAGTCCAAGTGGGAGATTGTAAAAATGTATGGACTTACACATACATATGTATCAATAATAATTGTATGTTGACTGCTATCATTAAGTATTGGCCCAATTAAAGTGATCTGCTAAAGTTTAAAGTTGACGGGCCTAATTAAATATCTCATAAAGTATGGGTCTTATGTGTAGATACCCGGATGTATATTCTAATTAAATGATGGACTTAATTAGAAATACATAAAGTGTGTGCAACTATAATAGGGTTATGGTCCCCAAATCAGATGTAGGGTTCTTTTCTGATATCTCATCGTCAGACAAAGATTGGAATGCCCCACGTAATGGTTTGGAAGACCAAAGACCGTGAGACTGAAGAGTCACAACCATTGCTATGGATTCAGGTACGCTTCCGCAACAACTTTTTCTTGTAGTGTATATTAATGACTTATCAAAAAATCACTCCCACTACTTTGGAATAGTGGATAATCCAAATATCTTTTGTCTATTGATATTTCTCCCACTATTTAAATACAATGGAATGTCAATTCCAATATATCGGTTGGATTTCAATTGAACTTTTAGATTTTCAGGTGATCCGCTTGTTATTTCTATGTTCAGTCCAGTAAATAAAATTTACTTCTAGTAACATTGTTTATTAAATAGTCATATTCTAGAAATCTGGTACTTATGCTAACAAATACCTTCTTTTCATTATGACAAAAAAACAAAATAAACTTCCTTTCGTCCCCTTTGGATAGCCAATAAACATATACACATTCATCCTTGATTCCAATTAATTAGTTTTCCCTTGTGAAAGGTACTAACATAGAAGGACTATGTTTAGAATGTAATTTAAAGTTTCTAAGGCATATTCCCAATACGAAATTGAATAACAAATTTGAACAACTTCACTTTGATCTAACCATCTCTATGAGAGTCTTAATTCTTTTTTCTACTACACCATTTTGTTATAGCGTCCCAGGTGTAGACATAATTCCTTATTCTGGTAAGTATTTAGTGAACATTGCAAAGAGGTATCACCACCACGATCAGATCGCAATGACTTAATATATTTTCCATGACACATTTCTTTTTCAGTCTTAAACTCCTTGAATTTCTCAAAGCATTAAGACTTACAATGCATCAAATAAATATATTCATATTTTGAGTAATCATTTATGATTGTCATAAAATACTCAAAACACCTATTGCCTGTATGTTCATCAGACTATACTAATCAGAACGAATTAATTCTAACTTATCACTAGCTCTATTACCTTTTAACGGGAAGTATCACTTAGTCATAATTCCTTTTAACCAGAATTCATAAGGTTGGTAGTGCCTCCACTTTCAATGAACCTTAAAGATCCATCCATAACCAACCATAATATTCTATTAAAATACATATGACCTTGATACAAGAGCAACAGATAAGTGTTATTCAATTTCAAAGCATACTTTCTCTTACGGGGCAAATCAATATCGTTAAATTCAGAAGACACATCAAATGAAAAGGCCTTGCAACATTGTACCACAAGAGATAAACATTTATTAACCTCAATAACATCAAAGTTATTGATAAAATAAATTGAATATCCATCTCTTATTAAGCTAGAAACTGAAATCATATTTCTTTCTAACTTAACATACATATAATGCATCCTTTAAATTAATGTCTTGTCATCACCAAAATAAATCCTAGAACATTTAGTTTTGTGAGAAAATAGCACTTAGGAAATTGAAATAAAGACATACCTAATTAGTGAGACAAAACAATTTAAATAGATCAACTCAGGTCATGTAACATTGAATAATCAAGTTCAAAACACATCACACATATATTTTCATGCAGCTCGAATAGCCAAATTCGTTGGAAAAATAACTATTTATGCACCATATACATGCAATGTCAGATTTCACTCATTAAATTAAATAATATCAAACTCAGTTGGAGAGTCTACTATCAATTTAATTCAAGTGCATATCAGTTATTGAATAGCCCTAGTCTCATTGACTCAACATGCAATTCTCAGTTGGAGAGATATATACAAGTCATCAACAACTAGTGATTAAAGCAAGTATACCAACAATACATTTATCCGTTGGGGAGGAAGACCTATTGTCAACACGTAAACACATTGTTTATACTAGTATTTAATCATGGATACCATAGGGACTTTTAAGCCAAGTATACTTAACAATAAATTTATCCGTTATGGAGGAAGAACTGATGTCAACACGTAAACTTATTGTTTATACTAGTATATGATCATGGAGACCATATAGAATAATCCCTATAACCACTGGGTGCCAACCATTAACTTTTCTTAGAAAAATAATTTCCAAAAAATAGAAAAACGTTCAAAACACCATCTTAACAACCTCAAATTGCCGAAAAACAACATGATTCACTGCGTAACAGTGAGTTTTTCTTATTGGGCCGTTTCCGATGAACCCACTAAATTTCAGGTCAATCGGAGTCTATCAAAGTTTCTGATCTCTGAAACTATGACCAAATTCGGACAAACCTTGTTTCACGTTTTTAAGGTTTAAAATATCTCAGTTGTTTGTTCTAATAACATATCAACATATAATTAATTGATATCCATGAATCAAGATCAAACAACATATTTTAATTTTTTTTATTAAAACAGTGCAACTCTTATGTTTCTAAGAATATAAAATATGAACTACATTCTTATCATATATCAACATATATTAAATCATCATGCATTATCATGTCCCAAATTTAATATAAACCAAAATCTACATAAAGAATGACTTTTCATATTTAAATCAAGTTTTAATCCAACACGTTACTTAAAACCCTCATCCATACGATCTCAAAATGTCAAAAAAAATGACATCACTTACTTACCAGATCGTTTCCAATGTCTCTACCAAATTTCAGGTCCATCAGAGATCGCGAAAATTCATGATCGCAAAACTATGACCAAATTCGGAAGACACCCGATTTTAGGTGTTGTTATGAGTTAAAGAAAACACGATTCCGGTTTTCACTCTCCTTATAACTATCCCATGAGCACAAGTTATACATTGTGTTACTCAGATACACAAAACCTTATCTTGGATCAAATTGTCCTTTCAATTTATACACATGAGAACCCAAGATATTATTTTCTCCAATTGGATGAAAACCTCAATATCTTATCTCATGAATTAATTTAGTGTTTCTAGTATCAAAAATTCAATCTTCTTTTCAAGTAGATAAAATTTGACCACTAGCATATACTTACCAATAGACAACTTACACATGGTACATTGAGGAAATTCAATGACTCAAATAAATAGATCAATTTTGTGAATCCTATTTATTAATCATAACTCTCAATCCATGAATTCACATAATCCATATGTAGAACCTTAAGAATTTTCAAACATTCTGAATAAATACTTCACTTTTGAGGTAGCCAATTATCCATCACAAATTCTTAATCTATATATGATACGTCTCAAATGTATAGGAACTGTAAGGAAAACCCTTAATGAGCCAAAAGTTTTATTTAATCATGTTCTCTTTTCTTATCTAAACCAATAAAACTAACTTTGAATCCTTATTAATTTAGTGAATCCATATTGTTTATAGTAAAATTTAATCATAGAGAACTCAGGGATTTATCCCTAACACCATAGGATTATTAGAGATACATTTTCTCTTAAAATTAAATTTTAGAAAATAGAAAAACGTCCAAAACACCATCTTAACGACCTCAAACGGCCAAAAAACAACCTTAATCATAGCAAAGCAACGTGTATTTCTCAGAAGATCGTTTCCGATGAACCCACCAAATTTCAAGTCAATTAGAGTCTGAAAATTTTCAACCTCCAAATCTGTGACCAAATCGGTTAGGAAAAATCGTTTTTCATGTTTCAGGATTCAAAATATTTTTAGTTTACAATCTAATAATGCATCAATATATTATAAACTGATATCCATGAATCAAGATCAACCACATATTTTGAAATTTCCGTTTTCACAAAAATACTGCCTTTTTTAGAAAAACAAATAATACAAGTTCATGTTTTTCAAAAAAACTGCATGCATGCAAGTAATTATTTTTATGAAACCCTAGCCATCTAGTTAGACGTGAGTAGGCTCTGATACCAATTGAAGGAGTATAAACACAGCGGAAGCAATTCCAGGATCATGACTCACATGTAATCTAGACAAACTAGCAGGCAATTTAGTTTTACATAAACATAAAACAGAATACCTCTTGAAGCATGACTTCAACCTTAAAACAAATCTTCAGTCACAAGCAGGATCATCTACGGGGCGTCCTCCAGTTCCATGATCTTCTGTCGTGTGCCCGAACAATACCCAGACTAATAATATTTGGGTGGAACAAATATTAAGAGAGAGAACACTATTAGGTTTTTCTTGTCTATCTCCTTTTGGCCAAGAATCCCCTTTATATAGTTTTAAGGCAGAATGGCTTAAATCCACCCTGAACTATCACTTTTTTTCCAACTTGACACCGGAACTTTGCGGGGGACCTAGTGCCCCCTTGAACCCCTTCGGAGTGTAATTAATACACCATCCCGACCATTTGTTTGACCTGCAGTGTTTGCACGTTGTTCAAGCGCGTGAAGGCTTGTAATTACAGCCTAAAACGAATCAGAATATGCCATATGGCCTTGTCTTGTTTACATATACACAAAGAACCATTTCTTCCCCAATTTTGAACCCGCCATTGTAGCTGTACAAACCTTCCACCTTTGTGCAGGTAATTCATGATTAGATTTACACATTTCATCTATAGTTATTTTGGTCTTACTCAAAGTTAGAATTTTTAGTAAAGTAATTTAACATGTTGGTGTATGTGATATGAATGTTAAATGCAAGCTTGAATCGAATTTGTATGGACGAGGATGACCCAATGTTGCATATGAATGTTCGATGCAAGCATGGGGAGCTGCTGCCCTTATGCACATCTTGGTCGAAGAAAAATCCGGGAAGGCGATATTGGTCTTGTCCATACTATGGTGTAAGTTGCTTAACAAGTTGGATTTTTAAGGTTAATTATATCGTTAATATAGTTAAATTGAAACATTATTTGCTTATCAAATGTGTAGGATAGCTCGTGCAAATTTTTTCGATGGAGGGATGAAGAAATTGATAGTCGCTCTAAGTTTGTGCTTCCAAGATTGGCAAACAAAGTAAAGGAGCTAGAAGAGGGACTAGCCTACTTTGAGAGTCAACAAAATCAGTGGATTCACATGACAAATTTTATGGATAAAGGAAGCAAGAGAATTAAGGAGGATAAGAAGAGAAATTGGTGCAACTTTTCCTTTAAAGTTATGTTTTGTATTGTTGTTGTTGTATTGGTAATAGGCTTCAATAGCCATATGAAAGATGATCACTGCAAGTGTATGCAATTGGAATTGCCTTAGGTGGTTTCTTGTATGCAAATCAGTAAAAAACAAGTTTAGATCTGTTTTGTTTGTGTTGTATCCTACTTTGAACAATGTAATGGAACTAATGGTTGTTATGCAAGTTTGTTTTCAGGTATCTAAATTCAATGCTCTCTGTTGCAATTGTATTGAACTTGAATGTAAAATTCAGAAATGAGAAATAAGTTAGAACCATGTAAACCGGCTAATCATTAAACACTTAAATATGTTCAAATGTAATATCTGGATAAGTAGCATAAAAAGCAGGCAAAAAAATGATTCAAGCATTGTTGGTTTACATCAACTGTCTCAAACAAAAGTAAAGAGTAACACTAGGAATGCCTAACACTAGAGCTTCCATGGGACTTGAGCATTTCCATTAGAACTGCCTTGACTCTAGGTAGTAGACTTAGCTGCAGACCTTGTTTTCATCTGTTTTTCTCCCCTCATTTGCTGAAGTCTACTAGAGGAAATTGCAGCTTTTCCATTCCACTTCAGGCCACTTCTTGGTTGGAAACCAATGTCCCCAGTCACTTCAGCCGACCTTGTCACTTTTTTAGACCTTGGTCGGGATGGTGTATTAATTACACTCAGAAGGGGTTCAAGGGGGCACTAGGTCCCCCGCAAAGTTCCGATGTCAAGTTGGAAAAAAAGTGATAGTTCAGGGTGGATTTAAGCCATTCTGCCTAGTTTTAAAGATTTAACCCTTTTCCACAACTATATAGGATACTTTTTCACCAAGAAACCTCTCTCCTAGTCCTAATTGGATTCGGTCACAACAGGGACCACAGAATTAATTAATGAGGCTTCCAATTATGGAATTAATTCTTTTTTTTTTCTAGAATTAACCTTTCCATAATAAATTACAAATTATTCCACTAGAAATTCGTAATTGCACTCCTCAGTTGAATTTCGAATTCTTCCATCAAATCTTATTTAACTCCCCACGTTAAGATTACAGACACCAATCAATATTATTAAATTACTGAAAATTCAATATATTGACTAAATGAATATCCTTTAGACTTCCGCTTTAACTTATTCCATGTGCCGGATACAAAATCCACTGGCTAGATTTACACATAGAGACTTATAAGCTTTCATAAAGGGGTGTCATCAATCTCTATAGCGAGACATGGATTCTATCAACTAGCTATTACTTCACAAATGCATATTATCATTGTCCAACTTATCAGGAATTATTTGACCCAAATATCCTGGACCTCACCTATTGATAAATCAAGACAATGAATAATATACACCACTAATAATAGCTATATCAAGATTAAGAGTATAAGTACATTTGATGAGCTAGAGAGTTTGTTTTACATAGTCAGTATAAAAACACTTATCTCTACTTGGTCCGTTCAATGCACACAAAGCGCACTAGCACAAGAAGTTGGAACTACACCATTCCCATTATCAAGATAAATTATATATAATCTTGTACTACAATCATACCAATGGCTTTGTCCAATTTCCATTTTAGATTGTGAACATTGTTTTATTATTTATAAGAACCGATGATTTAATCTTCCGTGTATAAGCTTGGCTCTACACACTAAATCAACTACTATAGAAATAATAGGACACACATGATACAATTGATCTAAATAAATAATAATTAATTATCTTTAGTAAATGAATAACCAAATGTTAAACTAGGAATAATCTAACTAAAACCGCATGGTTATTAGTATATCCCAACAATCTCCCACTTATACTTATAACCATGTCATTGTTATAATACATACTATGTCTAAACACATGGTTAATAGTATATATCCCATTAAACTCCCACTTAGACTTTTAACCATTCATTTACAACTTTCACAAGCATTCCTTTTACATGAATGCTAAAAGGATCTAGCCAAGTTGTTTTCTGATGCAGTCATTGTCCAACAATGCTTTTAGATACTAACCGGCCGATCTTAACCTCTGCAGGATCCAGTCATGAAACTATTCCAAGAGTGCTAACCGAACCATTTACATTCTTTTCTCCCACTACGATAAAGTACTACTACTAAATCACACTACAATATTCTTGTAGACAAAGCACATAACAATTAGAGTCTTAAGTCTCAATATTCTTTCCTTACCTTACGGTATTAGAATATGAACAACTTTTTCTTGTATATTAATGACTTATCAAAAAATCACTCCCACTTGTGTATACATATCAAGAATTTTCAATGATTCCAAATAAATAAATCAAAGTTGTAACTTATTTACTATCAAAATTCTTAATCCATGTATGACATAACCATGTATAAAATTATTAAGAAATTTCAATAATTCTAAATAAATAAACCATTGTGATAGTAATTATTTATTAGTCATAAATTTCTCATATATACACATTACTATACGAGTGAGAAAAATAATGCTCATATAATTATGTACAATGGACAATTTTTCAATGATCAGTAGCAGACTATGACAAAAGCATTAAATTAATTTAATAACCATAACAAGGTCAAATAGCTCATATTACATAAAATCACAAGAGGAGGCATTAGAGTCTTCATGCAATACATACATAGGTGAGAGACGAACAAGAGTAATA